>JAQPPZ010017175.1:2400000-3600000 GCA_028583015.1 Wollemia nobilis | reverse complement strand
ATTTTGATATGGGAGAGGAGGGAAAGGAATTGAAGCAAATGATGTTTTGGGAGGAGGAATTAGGGTCATTTGGAGAAGTTATGATGATAAGGATGGAAGATCCATATATGAGGTTGTTTTTGTCCTATCCTGAGGTGTAAACTAAGGTATTTAATAGCAATAAGGCATGACCATTCTTGGTGGAAGCATTCCTACAACAATCAAAATATTCTCTGCATGTACAATTGCATGGTAAATTTATGGAAAGGTATTTATACTTGACTACTGAGTTTGTAACCCCAAATCTGACCCAAGGGTTCTAATGTAATACATAAATGCAAGGGGAACATTTGGTCTAGCTTCAAGAGGAATTCTTTTCTATGTCCTACTAAACCTCAAATTAAAGTCAGAGACTGACTCTTGTGGATGTTTTTGCATAGTGGTGAATTGATTCAAGAGTAAGAAAGGAACAACTAATTTATTAAAATCTTCCACAAAAGGATTAGCTAATTCAACCCATGAACAAATATTTTTATCCTCTAGGGTCTTAAACCAGTGTCGGAGTTTTCCTATAAAGGATAGGGCTAGAAGCCTTGAAGAACACAAGCTTATACTGAGAGGGGGGGTGAACAGTATAAGACCACTTTTTACTTTTGCTTCAAAACAACTTTCAAATCAGTATTATGCAGTGTATAGATAGCAGTATTAAAAGCAGTAATCAAAGCAATGCACAAAACACCATCCACAAAAGAGACACAACAATTTACGTGGTTCACCCAATGCGGGCTACTCCACGGATAAAATTTCTCTCTAAATTTTATCAACTCACAATCTGGGAATACCTTTCCCGATTACAATATTTATGGGCATCAACCCAAAGGAGATACCTTCCCCTAGCTCTGCTCTTTAGTGGTGATCCTCCAGAAGACCTCTACCTCCTCTGCCCTTAGCAAGTGGAACTCTATCCACAGAAGACACTTGTCTTCCCTGCTCTGGCTGGAGATCTCTGTCCTCAACTCTATCACCGCAAAATTGGTCCTCGAATATGCACCAAACACAGTCCTTCGGTCTGGCACAAGTCTGTCCTCTTCCTCTTTCTGTTCTGTTACAGCCGCACTTGGTCGAAGCCAACTTTTGCACTGAACGCGCAAACACAGTAGCACTCGATCGAACATCAACTTATGCACCTCTACGCAATCACAACAGCATAGTCTTCGCACACTCTGCTTCTCGACGATCGAACTTCTCCCTCGCACTCTATCTATGAATATCGCACTTCGAACGCACACTTCGATCGATGCCAAAACTCTTCAAATAGCCCTCCTTTTATACTAACAATCAAGATTAAAACTTTGATCCTAGTCGACTGCTCAACCCTAAACAACGTCGGCTACAAACCCTAAACAACGTCGGCCCAGATTTAACTTTGTCGGCTCAAATTTAACTTTGCAACTCTTCTGTAGCTTCTACCGCGAAACTACAACATGTCATGATATCGCGACATCTTTTGCAACCATACACTACCTTATGGCTTTTGTCACGATATCATGACACTTTTGCTTTTGTCTGCCTTGACAACGTCCTTGTCATGAAATCGTGACACTTCTGTCTTTTGCTGATGTCATCTTCACTCCTGTCATGAAATCATGACACTTTAGTCTTCATTGCCTTCTTCTCTGCTTTTGTCATGAAATCATGACACATCTGCTTCTACTGACGTCATCTTCAACTCTGTCATGAAATCATGACCCTTTTGACTTCATGGCCTTCTTCTCTGCTTGCACTAGTGAAAATGGAACATGTCACGAAATCATGACACTTTCGCTGCCTTGAGCTTCTCTCTACCCAGAAACTAGAACATGTCGCGAAATCGCGACGCTTTCGCCTTCGAGCTCTTCCTTCTTGAATTCATCGTGAAATCATGACGCTTCTTCTGTTGAAGACTTGCTAACTATTTCTGTCATGAAATCGTGACACTTTCTCCAAAGCTGCCATCTCAACCTGTCATGAAATGACACTTTCTGCATTCGCAAGCTTTCTCTCAACCTGTCGTGAAATCGTGACACTTTCTGCATCCGTACAACTTCTTTGTAGCCTGTCATGAAATCATGACGCTTCTCATTTTAGACTCTTCCCCTTTGCTGCGTGTCGTGAAATCATGATAGTTCTCTCTTCGAGCTTTTCAGCATGTCATGAAATCATGACAGTCCTCACCTCGACCTCTGCAGCATGTCGCGAAATCATGACATTTTTCATGTAACTTTCTCTCTCTTCTAACTTGTCGTGAAATCGTGACAGTTCACACTGCGGACTCTCTTTTCTGCATTATGTCATGAAATCGTGACACCTTTTCATCCGTACAACTTTCCTGGCAATGTGTCACGAAATCGTGACACTTTTCCTTCTCTGCCTTCCTGCACTTTTTGAGTCGCAAAAATGCGACATGTCACGAAATCGTGACACTTTCCATCTTGTTCTCTTTCTTCTAACATGTTGTGAAATCGTGATAGTTTTGCCAAAACTTTCTCTCTCCTCAAACATGTCGCGAAATCGTGATAGTTTTGCCAGCACTTTCTCTCTCCTCAAACATGTCACGAAATCATGACAGTTTTGCCGACACTTTCTCTCTCCTCAAACATGTCACGAAATCATGACAGTTTTTCCAGCCTACTGCATACTTTTTCTTACTTGTCTTTTTCTTGATCTTTTGCAAATGGGCTACTAAGAACTTCCTGGAAACTCACTGATCATGCTCTGAATAACCTTCAACAAAACAAATTCCTTGACATCAAATCAAATTGCTTCAAGAACCTTTTTGACATCAATGACAACATCTACACTTGAGCAAAGGCAATGTACCCAAGGTACCCAAAATTGCCAACAATCTCCCCCTTTGTCATTGATGGCAAACCTTTACTGAAACACATCTTAAGAGCCAAAACTGAAACCAATCTGTGCCAACAACTTGAGAATCTCCTTTTGAAGTTTTGCTCCCCCTGACTTGAAGCTTTCCTCTTCACTTTGAAGCTCTCCCCTTACTCATATCTCTCCCCCTTACTCAAATCTCTCCCCCTTTGTCATCAATGGCAAAGGGTCACCTTTGGGGCTCGGGACTAAGAATGAGCTTCTTAGCTTAGTCCCTCCCCCACCTCTTGATGAGGTGATTAATTCTGGGGTGGGAGTACAACTCCCAATTTCTCCCTTAGATACTCAAACGTATCTCTTGGAAGAGGTTTTGTGAAGATATCTGCAATCTGCTCTTTAGTAGACACATATTCTACCTTGACCTGCTTGTCTTGCACTTTCTCCCTTAGAAAGTGATACTTGATGGAAATATGCTTTGTCCTTGAGTGCATTACCGGATTTTTGGAAATACTTATGGCACTAGTATTATCACAAAATATGGAGATGGGTTGTTCATGCTTGACTTTGAAATCCTCCAAGGTGGTTTTCATCCATAAAACCTGTGTACACCCAGCCACTGCTGCTATGTATTCAGCCTCTGCCGTAGATAAGGAAACAGAAGGTTGTTTCTTACTTAGCCAAGAAACCAAACTCTTTCCCAGAAAGAATGCTCCACCACTGGTGCTTTTCCTGTCATCATTACTGCTTGCCCAATCTGCATCTGTATAGGCTGTGAGAGTGAAATCATCACCTTTGGGATACCAAAGCCCAAAGTCCATAGTGCCCTTCAGATATCTGAATATTCTTTTAACTGCTATAACATGAGAATCTTTAGGAGCTGCCTAAAATCTGGCTACTAACCCAACAGCCTGCATGATATCTGGTCTGGTGGCTGTAACATATAATAAACTGCCAATCATTGATCTGTACAACCTCTGATCTGCCGTTGGAGATTCATCATCTTTACTCATCTTGCACCCTGTAGTCATTGGAGTACATACAGGTTTGTTGTCCATCATCCCAAATTTTTTCAACATTTCTTTGATATACTTTCCTTGAGAGAGAAATATACCATCTTTTGATTGAGCAATCTGAAGACCTAAAAAGAATGACAGCTCTCCAATCATGGACATCTCAAATTCCTTCTGCATGGTGTTAGCAAAATCTTTGCACATCTGAGTATTATTTCCCCCAAAAATGATATCATCAACATAGACAACTACAATCAGCATATCATCACCTTCATCCTTAATATACAAATTGCTATCTGCCACACCTTTCCTGAAGCCTTGCTCATGAAGGTACCTGTCAAGTCTTGAGTACCAAGCCCTAGGTGCTTGCTTTAACCCATACAAGGCCTTTTTCAGTTTACACACATAGTCTGATTGATCTGAGAGAGACACGCCTTCTGGCTGTTCTATGTAGACTTCTTCATCCAACACTCCATTTAAAAAAGCTGACTTTACATCCATTTGATACACCTTGAATGCTTTGAAGCTTGAAAGGGCCAAAAACATTCCGATAGCTTCGAGACGAGCAACAGGAGCGAACGTCTCTTCGAAATCCACACCTTCTACTTGAGCATAACCTTTGCAAACCAACCTAGCTTTGTTTCTGACAATCTTTCCATCCTCATTGAGTTTATTTCTGAATATCCATTTTGTGCCAATGACATTCTTGTCCTTAGGTCTTGGAACCAAATCCCAAGTTTCACTTTTCTCTATTTGATTTAGCTCTTCATCCATTGCTCTTACCCAAAATTTATCTGCACATGCTTCACTGAAATCTTTTGGCTCAATCTGAGATAATAATGAAACATTTGTAGAATCGTGTGAAGGAATGACTCTTCTTCTAGTTTGCCTGTTGTTTGGATCACCAATGATCAAATCTTTGGGATGATGTTTCTAACATATCGTGAAGGAGTTTTGGGAAGCAGTTGTTGTCTTTCCTCTTCTTCATCTGAAACCTCTCTGAATTCTTCTTGACAAATTTCATCACTGATTTCCTTGACAGGTTCTCTTATTCCTATTTTTTCATCAACTGTTACATTTATGCTCTCTACGACTGTATGCGTTCTTTTGTTGAAGCATCTGTAAGCCTTGCTTCTGCTGGAATAACCAAGAAAAATTCCCTCATCACACCTAGGATCAAACTTACCCAAATTCTGATCTTCCCTTCTGATGAAGCACTTACTCCCGAACACTTTGAAATGTTTTACTGTAGCTGGTCTTCCTTTCCACAACTCATAAGGAGTTTTATGATGATTGACTCTAAGTTGGGCCCTGGTGATAATGTAGACTATTGTACTGACTGCCTCTTTCCAGAAACCATCTGAAAGTTTTGACTCATTTAACATAGCTCTAGCCATATTTTCAATAGTTCTATTTTTTCTTTCAACTACTCCATTTTGTTGAGGAGTCCTTGCTGCTGAATATTCTCTTTTAATTCCTTGTTGCTCACAGTATTCCACAAATTCATTAGAAGTGAATTCTCCTCCTCTGTCCGATCTTAAGCATTTGATTCTCTTGTCAGTCTCATTTTCAATCATTTCTTTGAAAGCTTTAAATTTTTCAAAAGCTTCAGATTTTTCTCTGAGAAAAGTAACCCAAGTCATTCTAGAATAATCATCTATAAACAACATGAAGTAGCTTTCTCCCTGAATGCTCTGAGTTCTGGTGGGGCCACATAAATCAGTATG
This sequence comes from Wollemia nobilis, assembly GCA_028583015.1. Classification (NCBI taxonomy): domain Eukaryota; kingdom Viridiplantae; phylum Streptophyta; class Pinopsida; order Araucariales; family Araucariaceae; genus Wollemia; species Wollemia nobilis. The sequence goes on along the minus strand of JAQPPZ010017175.1, from coordinate 3,594,419 downwards.
AATAAGATCTAATGGTTTTGAAGAAGTATACCCTTTTGATTTAAAACTGGTTCTGGTCTATTTTCCATGTTGACAAGGACCGCAAATGGTGTTATGGGGCCTTTTTATCTTGGGCAAGTCTCTAATTGCTTCCTTGTTACTAATATTGACAAGATTATCAAAGCTCAAATGCCCCAATATTTTATGCCATAACCAACTCTCATCTTCTTGAGTTAGAAAACACTTTTCCCTTTTTATCTCACTTAGCATGTAAAGATTGTTTGGAGTCCTTGTAGCACTAGCAATGAGTTTTCCATTTTTTTCTTTACGTATCTCACATCTATCTGAAAAGAAAGATACTATGTGTCCTTGATCACAAAGTTGACTCACACTTAGAAGATTATGTCTTAGGCCTTCTACATAAAGCACATTTTCTATTTTGGATTTCCCATCCAAACTAAGAGTCCCTTTACCACAGATTTTAGTTGACCTGTTATCTCCAAAACTAACTGTTCCTTTGTTTGTGTTTTTTAAGACCAAAAACTTTTCTTTTTCACCAGTCATATGTTTTGAGCAACCACTATCAAGATACCATTTCTCTACTTTGTCTTGAGCATGAAAAGCAGTTTGAACTATCATTGACTTAGATTTGATCTCATTTCTCTTTTTAGTGAACTCAAGGCTAGATCTATCCAAACTGCACATCCTTGCTATATGCCCAAAATTCTTGCACTTGTAACACATGACATTTTTATCCATAAGAGGTGCAAAAGAGTTAACATTTTCCTTACTATGGCTATTCATGGATTTATTGCAATGCATAGCTTTGTGACCAAATTTTTTGCAAGAAAAATAGTAGCCATGGAAAGTATTATGTAACCTGTTTTGATGCCTTGGATGATTGTTCTTCTTGTGACCAACTGGAATCCATCGTTCTTCAGGATGAAGATTGATCTTCTTGTCTCTTCTTCCTGTCATGATGCTTGAGAACAGAACTCTCTTCCCTAAAATTTTCTTAAAGCCCAGAAGAATTCACTTTTGAGATCGAACTTAACCTCTTCATCCTTTTCTGAATCTGTATGTTCTTCTGATAGATCCTTCTCCAAGTTGTTAGGCTTTTTCTGGAGAGACCGGCTCTGATACCAATTGAAGAACACAAGCTTATACTTGAGAGGGGGGTGAACAGTATAAGACCACTTTTTACTTTTGCTTCAAAACAGCTTTCAAATCAGTATTATGCAGTGTATAGATAGCAGTATTAAAAGCAGTAATCAAAGCAATGCACAAAACACCATCCACAAAAGAGACACAACAATTTACGTGGTTCACCCAATGCGGGCTACTCCACGGATAAAATTTCTCTCTAAATTTTATCAACTCACAATCTGGGAATACCTTTCCCGATTACAATATTTATGGGCATCAACCCAAAGGAGATACCTTCCCCTAGCTCTGCTCTTTAGTGGTGATCCTCTAGAAGACCTCTACCTCCTCTGCCCTTAGCAAGTGGAACTCTATCCATAGAAGACACCTGTCTTCCCTGCTCTGGTTGGAGATCTCTGTCCTCAACTCTATCACCACAAAACTGGTCCTCGAATATGCACCAAACACAGTCCTTCGGTCTGGCACAAGTCTGTCCTCTTCCTCTTTCTATTCTGTTACAGCCGCACTTGGTCGAAGCCAACTTTTGCACTGAACGCGCAAACACAGTAGCACTCGATCGAACATCAACTTATGCACCTCTGCGCAATCACAGCAGCACAATCTTTCGCACACTCTGCTTCTCGACGATCGAACTTCTCCCTCGCACTCTATCTATGAATATCGCACTTCGAACGCACACTTCGATCGATGCAAAAACTCTTCAAACAACCCTCCTTTTATACTAACAATCAAGATTAAAACTTTGATCCTAGTCGGCTGCTCAACCCTAAACAACGTCGGCTGCAAACCCTAAACAACGTCGGCCTAGATTTAACTTTGTCGGCTCAAATTTAACTTTGCAACTCTTCTGTAGCTTCTGTCGTGAAACTACAACATGTCATGATATCGTGACATCTTTTGCAACCATACACTACCTTATGGCTTTTGTCATGATATCGTGACACTTTTGCTTTTGTCTGCCTTGACTACGTCCTTGTCATGAAATCGTGACACTTCTGTCTTTGTTGATGTCATCTTCACTCCTATCATGAAATCATGACACTTTAGTCTTCATTGCCTTCTTCTCTGCTTTTGTCATGAAATCGTGACACATCTACTTCTACTGACGTCATCTTCAACTCTGTCGTGAAATCATGACCCTTATGACTTCATGGCCTTCTTCTCTGCTTGCACTAGCGAAAATGGAACATGTCATGAAATCGTGACACTTTCTCCCTCCCCCCCCCCCCCCCGTGAAACTGGAACATGTCACGAAATCGCGACGCTTTCACCTTCGAGCTCTTCCTTCTTGAATTCATCGCGAAATCATGATGCTTCTTCTGTTGAAGACTTGCTAACTATTTCTATCATGAAATCATGACACTTTCTCCAACTGAATGCTGCCATCTCAACCTGTCATGAAATCGTGACACTTTTTGCATTCGTACAACTTCTTTGTAGCCTATCACGAAATCGTGACGCTTCTCATTTCAGACTCTTCCCCTTTGCTGCGTGTCACGAAATCATGATAGTTCTCTCTTCGAGCTTTTCAGCATGTCACGAAATCACGACAGTCCTCACCTCGACCTCTGTAGCATGTCATGAAATCATGACATTTTTCATGTAACTTTCTCTCTCTTCTAACTTGTCATGAAATCGTGACAGTTCACACTGCGGACTCTCTTTTCTGCATTATGTCACGAAATCGTGACACCTTTTCGTCCGTACAACTTTCCTGGCAATGTGTCACGAAATCGCGACACTTTTCCTTCTCTGCCTTCCTGCACTTTTTGAGTCGCAAAAATGCGACATGTCGCGAAATCGTGACACTTTCCAACTTCTTCTCTTTCTTCTAGCATGTCGCGAAATCGTGACAATTTTGCCAAACTTTCTCTCTCCTCAAACATGTCACGAAATCATGACAGTTTTGCCAGCACTTTCTCTCTCCTCAAACATGTCATGAAATCGTGACAGTTTTGCCAGCACTTTCTCTCTCCTCAAACATGTCACGAAATCGTGACAGTTTTTCAGCCGCTTGCATACTTTTTCTTACTTGTCTTTTTCTTGATCTTTTGCAAATGGGCTACTAAGAACTTCTTGGAAACTCACTGATCATGCTCCGAATAACCTTCAACAAAACAAATTCCTTGACATCAAATCAAATTGCTTCAAGAACTTCTTGACATCAATGACAACATCTACACTTGAGCAAAGGCAATGTACCCAAGGTACCCAAAATTGCCAACAAGCCTAACAATAACATCTTCATATTCACATTGCTAAATTTAATATATCTTGATAGTATTCGTAAACAGTCTTACATAAACCATAATATGTAGGTATATCTTTCAATGAAACCTGAAGGATATCATTCATACGGGGGAGTCCTAAAGGACCAGAGGTATCCCAATATAGGTAATTATGTGGAGGTTGATTCTGATTTAGATTTTGTTGATGAGCCATTGTTACTAGGGTTTTTAATGGAATTGGTTCTAGGGGAACCTAGTGATCTAATGGTATTGGGACCTCTTCAAAAGGTGAATCTAGATATAATCTTCTTATATACCTTGATATCCTGAGTGTTAACTCAAATAATAATATTGGTCCTTGACTATTCTTAGTAGATGACCTAGTAAACATGAACAATGAGTAACTAAAAGGTTTTCTAGGTTCTTGTATTTAGGGAGTTTCCAAGTGAATTTTATTTCACTAGTTAATTAGGTCAAGACAATTTATTTAATCTTGATTCCTTTAGAAAAATGATAGAAAATATCTAGTGGGAAATGAATATTTTGTGAATAGAGTCCCACTAGGCATGCCAAAAATAATTGGGGCTTGGATTGACATTGATAAACACAAATTGTGACTATCATCTACAATATTTTAAGAATGTGAGAACCCACTAATCATAGCCCAAGCCACATATTGGAAGGGTTAAAATACTTCAACCCAACATCCAAAGTAGGTTGGTATATCTTGTCAATGTATTGAATGTTGAATCATTTAAGCTCGGTTAAATGTATAAGGATAGGGATAGAAATGAAAAAGGTTAAGAAAGAAATGAATCAATGGTGGACAGATAAATCTAAAAACATAGGCATATCCATAGAACCTCTAATAAATCAACTTCTAGAAAACAATACTTAGAACTAAAATCATTCAAAACCAGTCATATTCATCATTAAAAAACAATTGCATGCTTCAAGATTATTTCAAATGTCTAGGGTATCAATAATCCAAATTAGCAGAATTAGATTAATACTCTGACTAAAAAAAAAAGAATCCTTTCCAAGAATAAATTCAGACATGAATCATTCCAATTTAATCTAAGCTAGAAATCCAAATTAGCAAAATACACTAACCATAGCAGTATTAGAAAAAATGAGTTCAAGGGTTTGTAATCTGAAGAAAGGAAAACATAAGTTTGAGGTAAACATCCAAGTAATGCTCCTTATATTAATTTGTAGAGTGTGTACAATAGTAGCACAAGAAAACACTTTAGATCCAACCCTTTATAACAAGGGTTTACCCTCTATATATAGTTTTGTAGTAAATTTTAAAGAATGGAAGCATTACAATGAAAGAATTAGAGCATTATAGTAATTTTTTTAAAATGAAAGAATTAGAGAATTACAAAGAAGTTGGAATAATATATCCATAATATGTAGAGGTGGTAGCCTCCTATTTATTCCAAGAGAGAAGAGGACATCAACCCCATTGATCCCTTGCAACTTGGCCTCTATAAATTGACCTCTGCAAGTTGCTTTAGCTTTCACAACTTCCAGATGTAGAATATCATCAAGAAAAGATCGAGATCATTCCATGTTCTTGCCATCGCTTTCTCTCCATAGATCTAAAACTGAAATAGCTCACAAATATTGGATTTAATTGCTTCATCTTCTTGGCTCACCCACTTCATATTAGAACCATATCAAATAGAAACTTGTGACTTTATGTTGTGTTGAATCTTGTATTTAGATGTGATTTCTACCAGATTCAATGTGGTTCATTGATCTAATTTTGGATGGCTAATATTAGAGTTTTAAAAAGCTTGGCATGCTTTTAGTGATCATGGATTGGAGCATATCATGGCCTAGAGCACATTCAAAAAAGAAACTCATCACTCACGACATGGAACATGCTCTAATTTGATGTTTGAATTTCTAACTTTAGTCATTTGATTCATTTGATCATGGCATAGAACAAGGATGTGCTAATTTGATATTGCAATATGAATCTTTGCTCTAGGTAACATGATGTAGAATTGTATTTTGGGCCAAAATTTGATGTTTCAAGATATAGGTTTGACAAATTTTTATTGTAGACTGGAGCACATTTGCAACCCATAGCTTGTTTTTGGACAGCCATCTCACGAAACTTTACCTTGACCTCCTTCATTGCTCGTGATATAAATCTTGCTTTATTTTGGCTTTTATATTTTAAAAACTAGGTACTTTGACCACTTTGATCATGGTATAGAGTATGGTTATGCTAGATTGGGATCGCATCACAAAAACCTTGCTTTGGGTTGTGCGACGTAGAACCATGTTCTAGGCCAAGATTTGAATCACCTTCCAAGTACTTTGACCAATCTTGACTACAACATAGAGAATTATGCTAAGTCATGTGGTATAAAAACATGTTCTAAATTGGGACCTCATATTCTACTATAATCCATGATTTGAGTTGCTCAATTTTTTTTTTTGACCATGGCGTAGAACAAGTTGCACTGAGCTGTCGTCATGGTCTAGAGCACATCTCCACACTTAGAAAAATTTTGCAAAATTTTTCTATGTAGTCCTTTGGGCCTAAAAATCATAGCATTAAAATATTTCAAGGAGAATTGATCTTCAGTTTGGAGCTCCTCTAGAACTTCTTCCATCAGATCTAGCTCTTCAATTTCTTTAGTAAGCATACTAACATTATTAGCATATTTGTTGTCTTATTAAATTTTCTCAATATGATAGGAAGAAGGTTTTTCATTGAATATTTTGACCCTTCTAAATTTGTATGGGATCTCCATGTGTGAGTAGTCAAGGGATAAATACCCTCCTATCTTAGCTATGAACTCCCTTGAAAGACACATCTCAAAATAAGGCTCTAAGTCCACTACAACCACTTCCTATATGACTATAATATGAGGCATTCTATGCAACATTATGGGAATATATTTGATCAATCCCACAATATTTACTAGAATGTCATTTAACTACAATAATCCCAAGATACTTCTAGTATATTCCACTCCCATGATGTCATACACAACTTTAGGCATCATTGTAGTAGTTGCACTTGAATCTACCATGCAATTGTGTACCACCCACCCTTCCATTTATAGTGATAAATAGAGGAGAAAGTCTATTATTGTGTTGATGTGGCCTGAGCTAGATTTAACTGAGGGTGAGACTTGGTCTTATTTTTTATTGATTTGAGGGATGCTTGTAGTAAATCAATCTACCCTAGAAGCAACAATGCATCATACATGCTTGCTTTTGATGGTGTCTTCTTTAATTCTTCCATAATATTAAAAATAGGTACATCAGACTGTTTATCCTTTTATTTTGAAGTTTGATCATACTTATTCCTATATCCTTGGGTGGCTTCCATTATTTGACGCTTATTTAAAGAGGGTATATCAATTTATCCCTTGCTTATTCTTGAGTTTTTATCTCCTTTTTTGCAACATCAATTCTGCTTGCTTTATTTCTAAGTTGGATTTTGAAATGTAGCATCATGGAAAACTTCATCTTCATCTTGATCCTTTATTTCTTAAGCTAATTTTAAAGGATTCAACTCTTTGGGATCCACTTAAAGAGACTTCTTCCCTAATCTAGCCAAGAATGCAACCTGCTCCACTGATAGCATCATAAAGTTATGGCCTATTTCTCTAATCATATTTATGAGCTCTTTTTTATTTCTCAATAGCCACCTTCTATATGTGATGTTGATGTATCATACATGAACTTTCACCATGTGGATCATTGCATGTAGAGCACCAATAGTCCAATTCAGATGAGGATGTGGAAGGTTCATTTTATTTATTTGCATACACTGTGTTTGATCTTTTTGGATACTTGCTAGTTGAGGTAGCTTGATCCTTTGTTACCTATGGGAACCTTCTTGGCTAAAAGTTTCTTTCAGCTTCCCTCCTCTTCATTGAAGTGATTTCATTGGTTAAGTTTTTCATGATAGTTTGCATTTCTTGAAGGACCACAAGTTATGGGTCAGGAGTTGGTAACACAAATATTGCAGGAACTAGAGGAAAAGCTAGCATTGTAGGAGGAGTTGATGTAGCAGGGATGGTTGGTGGTCTAGGCCATTTGGAAATATTTATTGTAGGAATAGTGTTAGAGTATGATGTGTAAGCTTAGCCCATGTAGTTATGGTTTTATCTAGAATATTTTTACACCAATATAGTATTTTTCCTCTTAGTGATATAACCAACAATCACATCTTCTTCCTGAATGTTATGAATAGCAGCCAATGATGCAACATCTTGAAAATATTTATAGGTGATCTTGGTAGTGCTATCATATGTTGGTAGTGCTTTCAAAGCTTCCTGGGGGATGGGAATATGGATGGCCAAATTCAGGAGACCTAAATGGTTCTAGGTTGGATAGTTCTAACCATTTTGGTTTGGATTGACAACCATTGTTGCTCCTGTATTGAGAGCAGTTACAGGGGTCAGATTGGTTGTACTAGTTAAACCTCCATTGAGTATAGCAAATGGTTTTGATCTATAGTATTAAACATGATGTATTCTAAAATTTCCAAGATGCAACTCTAGAAATTCTATAGGTTCCTTTGATATTCTAGTTGCTTGTCTCATGATCATATATTTTAAGACTAAACAATGAATGGGTATAAATATTTTCTAGATTTATTATTTTGAATGGAATACCCAGGTAATTTAGATTTTAATAGGGCAAAGACAAATACCAAAACTTTGACCTAAGGAAGTTATGGTTTTTGGTCCCACCGGGTGTGCCAAAAAATATTGGTCTAAAATCTACCTAAGGTAAAATGTGCACCCAAAGACTTGGCCAACATTGAATGACTAATCAAGCTACAGAGCTTAACAGGTTGAATCTCTAGAGAAGGTTGGTAGTTGTAGAGTTCTAGCTAGCTAAAATCTAAGATGAGGGAAAAAGGGTGCAGAAAGAAGTAAATGCAGCTGAAGCTATAACTTAAGATGGTACAAATTAAGCAACATCAAGAAGTGTGTAAAGATCATGAAACAGAGGAAACATTCAAACTTCCTAACATACCAACCAGTTTTATGAATTACAAAAAAATATCTTTAATTAGTTTTTAGTCCAATAGATTGTAAATTCCAAAACTAGAAAATGAGCATATGTAAAAATCCAAAAAATATAATTAATGACATACACATTTGTTTAGCTAAAAAAAAAGTAATCAACCACTCATACATACATGTTCTATAAAATGATGAACCAAAGGACAAATAGAATTCTAAGTTGTATTGCTCTCTTCAAACTCCATACATACAACTTGTAAATGCCTAAGAGCCAACCCCTTTAAAATATGACATTGCTCTTATTTTTAATTTTTTAGCCTTTTGAAAAATTGTTAGCGGAACAGGTTGGTAAAATGCCATGCAATACCATTGATTTAATTGGGATAATATCCTCAATTTTTTTATTGTAGATCAATTATCGCCTACACATAGGAAAGCGATAGAAATGAGCTTGAATCTGGTCCATTTCTTAATCTTGAAACAATCTCCCACCATGGATTTGTAACGAATATGGTATGCTAAAATTCTTATAAAAATTCTACTTTTTGTGCTCTCACAACCATGACATGTAAATATGTCACGATGTAGCGCTCTGTTTCATGCCTTCAAAATTCCCAAGATTTCACAACTATGACATGGATATATGTCATAATGTCATGCCTATTTTTCTCCTTTGAGCTTCTCAATATTTCATGACCGTGATGTAAAGACATGTCGTGATGTCATACCTCTTTTCTCCTTTGAACTTCCCAAGATTTTGTGATCGTGACGTAGAGATATGTCGTGATGTCATGCCTCTTTTCTACCTTTGAGATTCCCAAAATTTTGTGACCACAACATAGAGATATTTTGTGATGTCATACCTTTTTTTTTCTTTGAGCTTCCCAAGATTTTATGATCACCACGTAGATACATGTCGTGATGTTGTACATTTTTTTCCTTTCAGCTTCCCAAGATCTTGTGACCACAACATAGAGACATGGAATGATGTTATGTCTATTTTTTACCTTTGATATTCCCAAGATATTGCAATCATGATGTAGATACATGTCTCAATGTCGTACCTCTTTTTACCTTTTAGCTTCCCAAGTTGTGGTGATCACGATGTGGAGACATGTCATCATGCCATACCCTTTTTTGCCTTCAAGTTTCCCAAGTTGTTGTGACCATGACATAGAGACATGTCACGATGTTGCACCTCTCTTTAGCCTTTGAGCATCTCAAGATTTTGTGACTGCGATGTTGATACATGTCACGATTTTGCACCTTTTTTCATCCTTATGTAAATTTCCAATTTTTTTGGAATATCTTGCCTTATTTCTCCTAGTGTGGTAATTTGGACCAATAGTGACCAATTTTTCCTACCTTTCCCACTTTGTACTACTGATTGGACTACCTTCTAGTGGTATTTGTCCTTGTATCAATAATTTTATCCTCTTTCATTAGTGCTAAGATATCCGGATTGAGTTATTCCATATCCAATTATTCTACTACTATAGAAGTGTCTAATAGATGTGGATGATAAGGCCTAATAATTTTAACATTTAATATTGAATACAAACCAAGATAAGATGGAAGATTCAATTCAAAGGTATTTTATCTCATCTTCTTTGTGATGGTGTATGGTCCAAGCAAAGAGATTTGATATTACTATGGGGTCATGCAAGTCTCTCTTTCTAAATACAACAATACCTTATCTCCAACCTTGAATTTATGTGGGACCCAATGTTGGTCATGGTGTTGCTTTTATTTATTTTATTTTTTTCCAAGAGGTCATGGATGTTTTTTTTGATGTATTGAATCTATTTCACAAACCATGTTTCCTTTTCTACTTCTTTTTTTTCTATGAGATGATAATTTTATGGGTTGCATAGGGAGAGCTACAGTAGTGGGTGCTAAGGATTGGAATCTAAAATAGATATAAAATGGGCTATGTTTGATAGAGATATGAAAATATCAATTATACCTATGTTGAATGTAGAGGATACTATCATACCATGTGCATGGATGCTTAAAATTGCATATTTAAAAAATATGTACAATCAATCAAGTCACAACTTTTGTTTGGCCATCAGTCTAAGGATGGAAGGTTGTGGAAATGGCCAACTTGGTGTCCCTCATGCTCCATAGGGTGGGCCAAAAAATACTTGAAATTTTGCTAAATCTATTAGATACAATGGACTTTGGCAACCCAAAGTTGAGCCACACATGATTAAAATAAATATAAGTAGTATCCTTAATTGAAATAAATTTATTTCAAGGAATAATGATAGGCATTTTTTAAAAATTTACTATAAATACACAATCATTACCATGCTTAGATGTGGGTAAACATAAGAGGAAATCCATGGAGATATATTCTAAAGGTGTGGATGGTGTTGGAAATGGTGTATACATTCCCTCCTTCTTATTGGTTGATTTGGAAATAATGTAGAGGGTACATGAATTAACGTACCTCTTGATATTGTTTCTCATTTTGGGCCAATATAAGTACTTTTCAAATACTGCCAACATTTTTTCCACCCCAAGGTAACTTGTAACTTTGTTGAAGTGTGCTTTCCAAATAATCATTAAGAACTCACTAGCTAGTACATAGATATGTCTCATGTGGTAGAGGAGTTCATATTACATATAAAAATCACAAATATGCTTACTCACATGAGAAACTAAATGAAAATATACTTCATACAATTTGGAACTTACAATTTGTAGGACGTCAAGAATATTGGAACTTTAAATTATTTTATTATAATCACCATGGATGTCAAAGGACTACAAGAGGTGTATGAGTAGTTTAGGAAGCTAGTGTATGATCTACATGTTTATTGATAATGTCGGTGGAAGTCAATGATGAAAATATAAAAATTTATGTATAAGAGAAGGTTCTAGCCCAATGGAAGGATGATCCAGATAAAAGAATGTATGTATGGGCTAATCGAAACAATGAGTATGAATTCCAGGTTTAAGAAGTTCACAAAGAATTTAATCAAAAGTGGAAGAAGCATGAGAAACAACTAAATCAAGATGTGGGTGTGCATGGTTTCTATTCTATTATGGAGTTGAGTTTTGGTTTAGAGTATTCATGGGGAAGATAGATCTAGAAGATTACAAATGTTAGTTTAAACTTTGTTGTTCAGTGTTTGTATGGTTGGGGGTGAACTTATGCTTGTTTTGGATAGTTGTGGTTTATTTAGAATTAGTTGTAATATTTTTTGTAAGGTTCTAGATGAGCTAGAGCTCCTTGAGTGTGTGACCTAGGAGGTAATTTTGGACCTATATTACCTTTAGTAAGGAGTTTCATATCTATAGTTATAATTTTGTAAAAGGGTTTGGACCCTTTCAAAATATCAATTTTACCCTAATCAATATATATATAATCAAATGGCATTAGCTCAACCGTTTAAATTCCTCAGCATTTCAAGGAGGATACCTAGGTTTGAATCTTGTTGAATGATACACGGATAATATCCAAGCTTTGTTGTAATACCTCTATGTGGTGATGATGTAATACAGGCGAGGCCCATTTCAATCCCATATAGCATTTATTATCATGTCGTATTTTCCTTATTAGGTATATTTTTCTTTTGTTCTACACATTTCTGCTAAATACCCTACAAAAAAATAATAGTTTTTATTTTTATTTATAATTGGTTAGCTTATAAGCCTGTGCCAGGGGTTTTACAATATCATAGAGGAGTTGTCATTTTTAGCTAAGCTAGATTGCCCATAAAGTGTCTAGTGAAGTGAGGAATACTCAAACTCTAATACCTAGGACTTAGACAACACCAATACATTTTTACGAGCTCCCATGTACCTTTAAGTATATAGGGAGACCCCCTAGGAATAGAAGACTTTAGCCCTAGAAAGATATCGAATGTTTTAGTTATGTAGTATATCGGTAAGCTATTAACCTTGAAAAGTTACTCTCATAGTACACTTGAAAACAAATAGTATAACTATGGGTATGGTGGATCCCTCCATAGTTATATATTTGACATATTGGGTTGGCCACTAAACATGAATGAGAGCATATAAGAGAGCCCATGGAACCAAATACATCTTATCAAATATTATTCCTATTGAACTCGTTCTCAGTCCTAACCCAACCAAATCCAAAAAATCAAAATTTAGCATACTATAAAGGAGATTACAACCACCATAAATTGATGATGATCAAACTATCTAATGAGACAACATAGAGAATTGTTGGCATTTTTGCCACATTGTTTTGATTGTTGATTATTCATGCATAAATTGTTGAAGTTCTCACTCCTCTATGTTTCTCTACGAGTTTTTGTGCCAAAATAGCTAAGTCCAAAAACTGTCGCGATATCGCGACCAAAAAGCAACATGGAGAGCACGGGTTCAAAACCGTCGCGATATCGCGACATGTCGCGTTATCGCGGGTCTTTTGAGGAGAGAGAAGCCAAAGTCGGAGAATGTCGCGATATCGCGACGTGTTCCAAAATCATGGTCAAAGTGGTCAACGGAGGCAGAGTAGTAAAACTGTCGCGATATCGCGACATGTCGCGTTTTCACGACTTGCGATGGCCATGGAGCAGAATGATAGAAAATGTCATGAAATCGTGACATAATTGAGCAAAGGGCAATGACAATGAACCTCGTCGCGATATCACGACAGAAAAGTGAACAAGGAGCAAAATGTGAAAGACGTCGCGATATCGCGACGTGTTGCGTTGTCACGACAAGGTTGAAAGAAAAGCATAAGGCATGAAAGATGTCACGATTTCGTGACATTTTTGAAGATGAGGTCAAGCAAGAAGAAGACGTCGCGATATCGCGACAGGAAGCGGCAACAGTAGAGAAAGCAAGGAAACGTCGCGATTTCGTGACATATTGGGGAAGAAGGACAAAGTGCGAAGAATTGTCGTGATTTCGCGACATGTCGCGTTTTTGCGAGGAGGAAGCAAGGAGGGGAGATTGTAGAAGCGGATTTATGACATGTCCATTTTCACGAGGCGAAAGGAGAAATAAGGAGAACATGAAACATGTCATGATTTCGTGACGTGTTGAAGATGAAAGAACCACATGAAAAAGTAGTGATTTCAGGTTGAGAGCTGGACCGTACAAGGCAAATGAAAATTGTCGCGAAATCATGACATGTCGGATTTTCGCGACAGGGAAGAGAGGATTGAGCAGCTGGGAGAAATCGTCACGATTTCATGACTTGTTTGGTTTTCATGACCTGGAGATAACAACAAAGGTGTTGATGGAAGAATGTCGCAAAAGCATGACTTGTCTTGTTTTCATGGACGTATCAAGAAGACAAAGCCAAGTGAGAGGAAGGTGTAGCGAAATCGTGACTTGTCACGTTTTCGCGGTTCGAAGCAGCCAAAGGACAACATGGGGAAAGAACGTCACGATTTCGTGATAGGTCATAGTTTCACGAAAACAGAGCAAGGAAGGAGCATAATAGTACGAAACATCACGATTTCGCGACGCGTCACGTTTTCGCGACCTAAGGTGACGAAGGAGAACAAAGAGCCGAATACGTCACGATTTCGTGACATGGTTGGTTTTCGCGATCCAAAATGGCAAAAGCGTACGGAGCAAGAAAATGTCACGATTTCGTGACATGTCACGTTTTCGCGACCTGTCACAGTTTCGTGCCAGAAAGCAGTTCAACGGCCCGATGAAGCATTGCGATTTCCAAGGATTAAAAGCTCTCCAGAATTTAATGTTTTGCTGCTTTCCAATGTGTGCAAGATAGAAGAACGTGCCCAGGCCACCAGAATTGAAGACGCCTCCATTATTCAAAGCTTCTGTTCGTGATTTTCTAACGGTCCAAGCATGCTCCGAGGATGACCATTTAATGAAGACGACCGGTTCCTTGTTTCATTCAATTTCTGGTTTCTCCGAGGCTGGTTTAAGGGGATCATTTCCTTATTTTTGTTGCATATTTTGTAGATCTCGAGGAAGTCCGTTGCATGTTTTAAATGCTGCAGAGAGGCAAGACCTCTATAAATATCAATGTATATCTCAAGAAGGAGGGATCGAGAGAGAGACTTTTGCTGAAAAACTTTTCAAGTTCTTTGCATGAATGAAAGATATTTGGCCTCTAGTTTTGCAAGCAACTTTCTGTGTGTTTTTCCTTCTATCTTATGCATTCCTCATTTACGCTCGTATTTCTTATCTGCTGCTTAATTTGAATTCTGCATCTGAGTTTAAATATTGCTAGTGAGGAAGTGAGTTCTGGAATGTGATTTTGGAGGTTATCTATGCAAGGTTGTAAGTAAATTACGTCGCTATCTTTTGTTATATGTTGTTAGTGTGCTTGAGGTTATCTGCTGCTAATCTTTCCCGATCTGACAAATTTGGCCTGTGGCTATATTTCCCGTTTCTTTCTGCATATTTCCTATTTCTTTCCTGCAACTTTAGTCTTCAACAGCATAGAATTTAGTAAGGGAACCAGCCCTCTCTGGAGATTGGTCTGGGAGACATTTCTTTCTCCCGGCCTTTCAATGTTGGCCGGGTCTAGGGCGCATTTTGCATAAAATCCTTTCCTGTGGCAGATTCGTGACCAACAGTTTTTGGCACGCTCGGTGGGACAGACTGTTTCTGTCTCAGAAAGATCCCATAGTATTGAGGGTTTAATGTTCGCCTTCATGCCGTATAGTTAGAACATTTGGTGACTCTGTAGTACCCAGAAATCTCTGAACGTGGATACAGTGAAAGTTGTACTTCATGATCACGAGATCAAAGTCCAAAAAAGTTGAAAATCTTGTTGAGTTTTTTGAACTTGACAGCACAAAAAGAGGTGAACACTCTAGGTTGGTTTCCCCATCACTTGCATCATCTGCCATATCCACACAAATCCCTGGTATTGTTACTAGTTTTCCATCTTCTCAGTCACATACACTAGTCCCAATGGCCCAGTATCCTCCACCCAGGCAGTTTTTAGCATGGAATAGTTCAGGAGCCTTGAATTTGTAGGCTCAAAATCCAGTTCCCCAGGCTGCTTTGAAAGCCTTGCCAACCTATGATGGTACGGGTAAGACTGCATATGAACATATTCATGATGTAGCTTCTTTGGCAGCCATTCACGATATAACAGATGAAGATGTGATGGTGAAGTTATTAGTGTTATCCTTGAGAGGAAAATTGTTGTATTGGTACCGATCTCTGCAACCAGGCACTATTGCGTCATGGGATCAGCTAGGAGAACTGTTAGTTAAGAATTTTCATGAACAGGCTGATCCATTTTCATTGTTGCATCGGTTTAACGCAATCCAGAGGCACCCACAGGAGGCGATAGCAGATTTCAATGTTCGTTTTACCAGAAGCTGGCAGCGAGTGCCTGAAGGTCTTCGCCCTACCCCTGAGCAAGCTACGTTCTACTACCTTCGAGCGTTCAACACAGACATTGGCTTGGCGATCAGGCAGTCCAATGTGATGACCTTCCCGAAACTGTTCGAACAAGCACAAAAGGTGAAGGCAGACTTGATTGCAATCGGTAGGCTTCCTCCAAAGGTAGCAATGCCCATTTTACCTGATATTCCACAGCATTTATATCCTAGTTCATTTTTGCAATCTATGTCTTCCATGTACCCTGTTCCATCATGGAGTTCCAGTGCACCTCAGATTGCACCCATCCCAGTTCCTCAGCTCTCTACTTCAGCAAATCCCTAGTTTCCTGCACCCAGCATTCTGCCATTCCCTGCTTCCACTTCATTCCCAGCATTATCGACGCCGCCAGCACCTTTGCCCTTACCAGCACCTCCTGCACCTGTAAATCCTGATCCTTATACGACACTCTTGCAAGAGGTAAAATCTGCCAATTCTGCAATAAGAGCAATGGGTAATAAGATCACACTTATTGAAAGGAAGCAAGCTGAGCGAGATTTCTAGCCTAGGAGATTTCAGCCTCCATCGATTACTAGAGAACAAGCTGCTTCAACAAGCAAAGCACCCGAGAAGAACCTGATTGTTTTGGCAAATGAAGATGCAGTCCTTGCAGAAAGAACATATTGGTGTTCAACATGTAATGATCCACATGGAGAAGACACTTGCATGGTTCATTTGAATTATGTGCAGACATTGGCCGCTAGCTCTTCGGGAGGGCAAGTCAATATGATCTCTGAGGCAGGCCATAGCTTAATGGTTCCATCTGAAGAACAAGTTTCAGTTCTCACGAGGACTGGAAAGAAGCCTGTTACAGTAGATCCTGCTGAGCTAGAGCCATTAAATGTGCCAGCCGATTTGAGAAAACAAGTGAAAACTCCTGTGTCAGTTTCAAAGCTAGATGCGCCTATTTTATCGAAAGATCCTGTTCCACACAGAGTACAAGAAAAAGCCGCAACTGCACAGGCAAGATCAAAAGTAGAGGAACAAGCTAGAGAAAAGCTGAAGTACCCATCATTGACTAAAAGGTTGAGAGTAGAAGCCACTCAGCAGTATCGAAGCAGATATGATCTCCCCATTGAAAAGAAGGAATCTGTTGTGGTTGCATACAACATTGTCGAAGAATTGAAGAAGACCCCAGCTAAGGTTAGTCTTTATGATGCATTGCAATTGCCTAGGCAGGTAGATTTATTGCAAGAATCTTTGAAATCTGTGAAGGATAGTGAGAAGGGTCCTACCCAGACAATTTATGCTCAAGCTTTAACCACTTCAATCACTGGTAAGAATAGACCACCCCCGTTTTATCTGTCACTACAAATAGAGGGTTGGATCGTGCATAACTGCATGATCGACTCCGGAGCCGCTACAATTGTCATGCCAAAGGCAGTTTGCGAAGTTATGGGTATGGAATACACACGAAGTAGCCCTGGAGTCTTGCAGTTAGATGGTACTCCTATGAAAATGGTGGGTGTAATCAAGGATGTCCCGATTGTTTTACACACTATGCCTCAGATTACAGTCATTCAGGAGATAGTTGTGGTCGATCTAGAACCGTATTTCAGTATGTGCTTATCCAGAGAATTTACTGCAAAGTTGGGAGGTTACCTTTCACTGGATTATTCCCACTTGGAGATCCCTTTCAAAGGAAAGAGACTCCGGATTCATAATGAAAAACCTTCCTCTTTTCATATTGAAAGGTTGGATGAAGCAGGAAAGACCATGCAGTCTGTCAACATGCTAACCGAAGAGTTAGAAGGTTCTGATTTGATGAATGAGGTTTTAGATGAGCTTCAGTTGGAAGATGAGTTTTCCATGCTTGATTTCAATGCTATGCTGGAGACCGAAATCGGTTGTTATTCTATCACAAAGCCCGAGGATGGCGCAATGCAGGTACTCCTTAACCAAGATGATCAGAGCTCTATCAAGAATCAATTATGGAAGTTGTATTTTGATGGGGCAAGATGCAAAAACGGTGCAGGAGCAGGTATTGTTCTGATTTCTCCCTCTGGTTTACAAAGAACATATTCATACCGTCTCACTTGGAATTGTACTAACAATGCTGCCGAGTACGAAGCATTATGCCTAGGCTTGAAAAAGGCAAGAAAATTGGGAATTGAACAGTTGCAGATTTTTGGTGATTCTGAGTTGATTGTAAACCAAGTAACAAACAGGTGTATTTCCAAGCAACATTATCTCAAAGCATACCGCAACCAAGTTTGGGACCTGTTTGAGTCTTTCACAGCTCTGAGTGTTCAAGCCATTTCATGAGAGTTGAATAAGCATGTTGATCTTCTAGCATCTCTTGGAGCAAATTTTTCTCCCATTGAGCAGGTAGTAAAGAAACCAAAGACAGTAAGGATGGTGTACAGGCCTAGTGTCCCAGACAAAGATACTTTCTGGAAAGTCTTCGAGAGTGATGAGCAAATTGTTAACTTTTTGATTCAAGAAGCTGCCACTATCAAAGGAAGAACCTTAGAGCACGAAGAAACCGATGGTCTGATTCAGTTGCGAAATAATCATATTCCAAAAGGTCTTATCACTCTAGAAAGTTTGTTTGATCAGCATGATCGGTCCAAGAAACATCGGATTGAGATCGACAAGAAAGAGTATATGGAGCTGCAGTTGGAACCCAATAAGGTCATTAAGATTGGGACTGATTCTACTCCTGATGAACTGCAAGAGATTAGGCAACTGTGTCAAGAATTTTTTGATATTGTGGCTTGGAGCTATGAGGATCTGAGGGGATATGATAAACAGATTATTCAACATACTATTGAGTTGGAAGAAGGAGTCAGACCCTTCAAGCAAAAGCAGCGACCAGTGAACCCAAAGATTGAGACTCTCATGAGGGCCGAACTTGTGAAAATGTTGCAGGCCAAGATTATATACCCGGTTAAGCACTCGACTTGGGTTGCTAATCTGGTTTCGGTTCGAAAGAAAAATGGAGACATACGATTGTGTGTAGATTTTTGAAATCTGAACCGTGCATCTCTGAAAGATCACTATCCCTTGCCTCGCATTGATCAGATACTTCATGTTGTTGCTGGGGCTCAGCGTTTCTCATTGCTAGATGGTTTCTCTGGATATAACCAGATTTGGGTTAGGGATGAGGACCAGTACAAGACTGCATTCACAACCAAGTGGGGCACTTTTGCTTATCAGCGCATGCCTTTCGGATTGTCCAATGCTGGGGCCACATTCCAGAGAGCCATGGACATTGCATTCGAGGAGCTTTTGAATAAGATTATTGTCATTTATCTTGATGATATGACTGTCTTTTCACATAAACGGGAAGATCACTGTTCTCATCTGAGGCAAATCTTTGGAAAATGTAGAGAGTTTGGTATTTCCATTAATCCAAAGAAGTCGGTTTTTGCAGTGAAGGAAGGTAAACTCTTGGGGCATGTCATTTCAGAAGATGGTTTGGCAATTGATCCATCTCGAGTCGAAGCATTGAAGAAACTATCGCTCCCTGCCAATAAGAAAGAGCTGCAGTCTTTCTTTGGGCAGATTAATTTTATCAGGAAGTTCATTTCTGATTTTGCCCAGGTTGTCAAGCCCATGAATGAGTTGTTGAAGAAGGATGCAGAATTTAAGTGGACAACTCAGAGGAAAGATGCATTCCAGGAGATTAAGGACAGAATAGCGCAGGCTCCCGTATTAATTAATCCTGATTATTCAAAAGATTTCATTCTGTATGCAGTTGGAGAAGATGAGAGCTATGCCGCAGTACTCACACAGAAAGGAGACGATGGGAATGAAAGGCCTATTGCTTTCCTTAGTCAGGTTATCTTACCTCATGAGGCAAGATATAATTTCATTGAAAAATAGGTATATGCTGTCATGAAGTCTCTTAAAAAATTCAAGCACTTCATATCTCAGAGTAGGACAGTCGTCTATGTTATACATCCCGATGTAAGGAATTTCATCATTCGGGGTGAGATGGGTGATAAACGCGCTGGTTGGGTCACCAAAATTCAAGAATTTGATGTTGAGATTCATCCGACCAAGCTAGTGCGGGGTAAGGCCTTATGCCAGCACTTAGCAAAGACTACAACATCTGGGATAGTTGATTATCAAGTAGATGATCTTGCTGGAGATAGCAATCTGGTGAACCTCTTAGTACAAGGACAAGATTGGGCTGATGACCTCATTAACTATTTCACAACTGGTAGATGCCCTTCACAGTTAAATGCCTCACAACGGAGAAGGTTTCGCCTGCAAGCTCTCAGGTATGTGTTGCTGCCCGAAGGATTGTTTTTCAAGAACATTGATGGCATTCTTTTAAGGTGTGTCAAGGAATCAGAGAAGGCTAGACTCCTGGAGGAGTTTCATTCTGGCATATCAGGAGGACACTATGCAGGTAGACCAATGGCTTTAAAAATTATTTGGGCTGGTTACTATTGGCCAACCTTGTTCACAGATGCTTTCAGGATTGCCCAAGCATGCGACAGATGTCAGAGGTATACAGGAAGGGTTAGAAATGCATCATTGCCCCTGCATCCAATTCAGGTTGAAGCACCTTTTCAGCAGTGGGGATTGGACTTTATTGGGATTATTGATCCGAATTCTTCAGTTGGACACAAGTATATCTTGACAGCTACAGATTATTTCACGAGATGGTCTGAGGCTATTCCAACCAGGGTTGCAAATCAAGATGTGGTGATCTCTTTCATTGAAGGGCTGATCACACGTTTTGGCATTCCTGATGCTATTATCACAGATAACGGAACTCCGTTCATTGGAGCTGAGCTAGCGGAATTTGCAAACAAGTATGGTGTTTTCCTGAAGACATCCTCTAACTATTACCCTCAAGGAAATGGCTTGGCAGAGTCCACAAACAAGAACTTGCTACGGATTTTGAAGAGATCTTTGGGGGATAACAAGAGATCATGGCACCTTCTATTGAATCAAGCTTTATGGGCAGATAGGATTTCAATCAAGAAGTCTATCAAGACTTCACCATATGCCCTGGTATATGGAAAAGAGGCAAGGTTGCCTGTTCATCTAGAATTGCCAGTATTGCAGCAGTTGCAGGGATTTCAGGATGATGAAGCAGATATGGATTCTATGGGTATGCGGTTGGCTCAGTTGTTGCAGTTGGAAGAGCAACGTTCTTTGGCCTATGAGGAGTTTGCTAAGCATACACAGGTTGTTTCAAAATGGTTCCATAAAAATTCTGCTGATCGTCCACTCAAGGTGGGTGATTTGGTCCTGAAATGGAATGAAAGGAAAGCCAAGCCAGGAATGCACAAGAAGTTTGATGCTTTGTGGGAGGGTCCATTCCGCATTGTCAGTGTCGGTGCAGCAAATTCGTTTCATCTGGAAGATCTGGATGGCAGCCCACTTCCTATTTCAGTGAATGGCTTTCATCTGAAAGCCTACACTCCATGAAGTGTGAGTCCAGTATTACCTTGTACAGTTATTTTGCTTTTATAAAAAAAAAAACAAAAAAAAGAGAAAACAGAAAAAGAAAAAAAAAGTATTGTGGATTTCCTCTGTCAACTTCGGCTCTTTTTGCATGCGAGCCCGCAGGTACGTTTATTTCTTTCTTTTTTCTTCTTCCTTCCCAACAGATAGTGGCTTTTGTCAATTTCTTCCTTCCCCTTCCTTATTTTCATTCCCTTCTTCACTCATTCCTTCTTCTACCATCCGTAATCAAGCCACTTATGTTGTTTCTTTTTCCCCTCTTGATATTCCCATTTCTACTTTCCCTTTCTTCTAGTCCTTTGTCTTGTGAGTACTTCATCACAGCCACGGTTTCTACTACCATCTCCATTCCATCCACTTCCATTTTCATTTCACAGCAGTTGGTAGCACAGAAGCACTCTATTGCTGTATCTATCACTCCTACTCCTCCATTTTCCACCATTTCATCATTCACCATTCCCATTTCATGGCCTGCGCATCCGCAGGTCCTCATTCCATTCATTTCCATTTTGTAGTTCAGGTGACTCTCATCACTACCATGGAGATCATTTTACAGCACCTGGTGATTACCCAGCTCAACTGAGCTAGGCTGAGTGCAGTAGTTCTAAAGAGATAAAGGAAGTTTTGTTCTTTCATAATTTTCTATTGAAGGTCTTATTTTTAGAGCCAAGTACCAGCAAGAGTTGTTGCAGCAGTCCGCAGAGATGTCTCCCATTAGCCAGCATTCTGTTCTTTCAGTTTTTCTTGACTCTGTTGCCCAATGGATTCAGGCCTGGGATTCGTGCATACAACAGAACTGTATACCCCATGAGCCGCCAAGAATGTTGGCATTTTTGCCACATTGTTTTGATTGTTGATTATTCATGCATAAATTGTAAAGTTCTCACTCCTCTGTGTTTCTCTACGAGTTTTTGTGCCAAAACAGCTAAGTCCGAAGACTGTCGCGATATCGCGACCAAAAACAGCATGGAGAGCACGGGTTCAAAACCGTCGCGATATCGCGACATGTCGCGTTATCGCGGGTCTTTTGAGGAGAGAGAAGCCAAAGTCGGAGAATGTCGCGATTTCGCGACGTGTTCCAAAATCGCGGTCAAAGTGGTCAACGGAGGCAGAGCAGTAAAACTGTCACGATATCGTGACATGTCACGTTTTCGCGACTTGCGATGGCCATGGAGCAGAGTGATAGAAAAGGTCATGAAATCGTGACATAATTGGGCAATGACAATGAACCTCGTAGCGATATCATGACAGAAAAGTGAACAAGGAGCAAAATGTGAAAGAAATCGCGAAATCGCAACGTGTTGCGTGGTCGTGGCAAGGTTGAAAGAAAAGCATAAGGCATGAAAGATGTCACGATTTCGTGACATTTTTGGAGATGAGGTCAAGCAAGAAGAAGACGTCGCGATATCATGATAGAAAGTGGCAACAGTAGAGAAAGCAAGGAAATGTCACGATTTCGTGACATATTGGGGAAGAAGGACAAAGTGTAGATAATTGTCGTGATTTCTGACATGTTAGGTGTTTTTGAAAGGAAAAGTAGGAGAAATGAAATTTTAAAGTTGAGAAGGAAAGAAATGTAGAAATCGTGACATGTCGATTTTCGATAGGGAAGAGAGGATGAGCATAGGAGAAGATGTCGCGATTTCGTGACATGGTGAAGTTTACAACATGTTGAGGAAAGAAGTCCAAACAAAGGAGACTGTCTTGATTTCATGGACGTATCAAGAAGACAAAGCCAAGTGAGAGGAAGGTGTAGCGAAATCGTGACTTGTCACATTTTTGCGGTTCAAAGCAGCCAAAGGACAACATGGGGAAAGAACGTCACGATTTCGTGACAGGTCATAGTTTCACGAAAGCAGAGCAAGGAAGGAGCAGAATAGTACGAAATGTCGCGATTTCATGACGCATCGCGTTTTCGCGACCTAAGGTGACGAAGGAGAACAAAGAGCCAAATACGTCACGATTTCGTGACATGGTTGGTTTTCGTGATCCAAAATGGCAAAAGCGTACGGAGCAAGAAAATGTCACGATTTCGCGACATGTCACGTTTTCGCGACCCGTCACAGTTTCGCGCCAGAAAGCAGTTCAAACGGCCCGATGAAGCATTGCGATTTCCAAGGATTAAAAGCTCTCCAGAATTTAATGTTTTGCTGCTTTCCAATGTATGCAAGATAGAAGAACGTGCTCAAGCCACCAGAATTGAAGACGCCTCCATTATTCAAAGCTTCTGTTCATGATTTTCTAACGGTCCAAGCATGCTCGAGGATGACCATTTAATGAAGACGATCGGTTCCTTGTTTCATTCAATTTTTGGTTTCTCCGAGGCTGGTTTAAGGGGATCATTTCCTTATTTTTGTTGCATATTTTGTAGATCTCGAGGAAGTTCGTTGCATGTTTTAAATGCTGCAGAGAGGCAAGACCTCTATAAATATCAATGTATATCTCAAGAAAGAGGGATCGAGAGAGAGACTTTTGCTGAAAAACTTTTCAAGTTCTTTGCATGAATGAAAGATATTTGGCCTCTGGTTTTGCAAGCAACTTTCTGTGTGTTTTTCCTTCTATCTTATGCATTCCTCATTTATGCTCGTATTTCTTATCTGCTGCTTAATTTGAATTCTGCATCTGAGTTTAAATATTGCTAGTGAGGAAGTGAGTTCTGGAATGTGATTTTGGAGGTTATCTGTGCAAGGTTGTAAGTTAATTACGTCGCTATCTTTTGTTATATGTTGTTAGTGTGCTTGAGGTTATCTGCTGCTAATCTTTCCCGATCTGACAAATTTGGCCTGTGGCTATATTTCCCGTTTCTTTCTGCATATTTCCTATTTCTTTCCTGCAACTTTAGTCTTCAACAACATAGAATTTAGTAAGGGAACCAGCCCTCTCTGGAGATTGGTCTGGGAGACATTTCTTTCTCCCAACCTTTCAATGTTGGCCGGGTCTAGGGCGCATTTTGCATAAAATCCTTTCCTGTGGCAGATTCGTGACCAACAAGAATATATATAAAATTAAAAATAAAATCAAAATAGTTAGTTGAAAATCATCAGAGTAATAAGTTGTTTAATTATAGTCTCATAGTGCAGAAGACACCATGTTTGACCATCCAAACATTGATAGTGCTGAAAAAACCCTATTTTGCAATTCGAACAAATACTTGGTAACAATCAGCCAAAATAATTCTAGAGGCCAAAAATTGCCATTTATGGTATAGGCATTACATTTGTCTCTTTGAGTTGATCGTTTTGATACATAGCACCCATAAACTTCTTTTGTAGGCCAAAATTCATCATTTTGTGGTATATCCCATTTCAATCATCTCTTTGAGCTAATTTTTTTGCTATATAAAACCCATAATATTTTTTGAGAACCCTAGAGTACCTAAAATGATCAAATCTACTAGAGGTGCCTAACTAGAGCAATTAGTTGAACAAGTGGGTTACTATTGGTCATAAAATCCACACAAGAAAGGACTTTCGATGGGTTTGCGCGCCCTGGACCTGCGACCAACATTGAAAGGCCAAAGGGAAGAGATGCCCCTCGTGCCGATCTCCGGAGAAATGATGGCTCCTATACTAATCTACTTTTGGGGGTTTGAGACAAGAGTGCAGGAAAGAAATAAACAAAGTAAGGGTTAGGAAAAGAAATAAAAAGGGGTAAGGGTTAGAGAAAGAAATAAAAAGAGTAAGGGTTAGAAGATGATGATTTAAGGTGGGAGAGAACAGGAAGCACGATTACTCGCTAACAACTCGAATAGCAACAGGAAATACCAAGAATAGCATGAAGGAAATGAAATGCCGAACTTCCTATGTATCCTCTGGATGGGTTCGTAGGGTTCTCCTTTCTCTCTCGCTAGAATTCAGGGTTCAGAGTAACAGCGATTGAGATAAGGGAATAACAGAAACCTCAATCCACCAGGCAGCATAAAAGAAAGCGACAAGGCATTTTTCCTCTCCTATGTATCCTTCAGGGCAAATTTTAGGGGTTTAGTCCTCGATCGTACATCGAATTCAGGATTCAGAGTCTCAGTATGCGAATGAGAAAAGACAAAAGAATTAAGCACAGAAGGCAGCATAAAAGAGAGAAATGGAGCATAAAAGATCTTTAGTATTAAACGCAGGACATCAAGTTACAACAGCTTTCTAGCAAAAATTTCCCCCCCTTTTACATTACAAAGCCTAGGTTTTTATAGAGGACCCGGCCCTCTGAATCATTATTACAAAAACGATGGAGTACCCCCTCGGGCCCTGAGAAATCGGCTCCTCGCTGCTGCTGCAGATGATCTCTCAAATTGGCTACCAAAACTGGTAATGGTGACCGAGTCAACCGGGGAAAGACGCATTAAATGAGCCACCTAGGTGTCCTTGGATTGCAGGTGCGGTGCTCGAGTGGCGGCCATGCTTGTCGGGCTCTTCTTCACGGGCTGATACTTCGCATCCAATTGCCAAAAATGAGCAGCGGGCTTATCGGGCAAGAAAATATGCATTTATGAGGCCCTCTGATCGCCTCGGGAGATGCCCAACTTGGGAAGCATTATTGAGAAGTGCCTCATTGATTTCTGCTTTGCAAAACTATTTCAGGGGTATGGAGTGCCGAAGCCGATCTCCCTCTATCCTTCGCTGCTTCGCTGGCAAAACTGCTTCGCTGATGGGTCAGAAAAATGCTTCGGGCCGATCTTCTTTTGAAACGGTGGTTCGGGGGAGTTTTGGCCGAAACACTTTTCGACTTATATTGCTTCGGGAGAAATCTGGCTGAAGTAGATTTTAGAAATACTTCGGGCCCGAAGTATTTTCTTTGCCTTAGCCGATTCGGGCTATCTTTTCTTCTTCGACGAACTTGCTTGGATGCCGCTTCGCAAACTCTTCACCCGAAGTAGTCGCTGGGAATGCTTCGGGTGCGAAGTGTTTCCTTCGTCCCCTTTTCGACAAAGTTCTCACCCGAAGTGATGATTTGAAGTGCTTCGGGCCCGAAGCTCTTTTTTTTTCATTTTGTCCACCAAGGGGCGATAGGGAAAACCAAAATTGCTATAACTTATAAACAAAGAAAACTTTCAACCAAAACAAATATCATACAAAGTTTTAATTTTTTTGCCCCTTGGTGGAATGTGACAATATTGTCAACATTCTTGGCGGCTCGTGGGGCAACGAGCTCGTCTCGATGATAGAACCCTCATACTTTCATCCATTGGGCCAGAGTTACCTCCAGACCCTTCTCCTTGTTCCTTTTCTAGGGATGCTTCCACAACTTGTCCTTCCTCTTCCTCTTCTCTCTCTTCTTCTGCTACTACTTCTTCCTCTCCTGTCGCCATTGCTTCTGCTACGTCTTCAGCCATTGGCAATGGGGCCAAGCAGATGCGGATGCTTCTTAAGGTTCGACGAACCTGAGACCAGACCTTTTTCGTGAACAACTCCTGATCTTCCAAAGATTTGACCAAAGTACGGAACCTATCGATCTGCCCGATATCTCCATGCTGAGACCTGGTATACAGATCATTTAGGGAAGCGACGATTCTATAGTATTTCAATATGTAATCAGCAACCTGCATCTCTATTATTGGTTCAGCCCACTCGTCTATCTCTGAAATGTCGCCTTCAAACTGCTGCCACTTTGGCATGATTTCTTCCTTGGCTAATGGCTTCCCATCATCATTCATGAAACTCGAGAAGCCTAAGGAGAAGAGGTCCTCAAAGTAGCCCATTGACGCGTGCCTCTCTCTTTCGAATGTATCCAGTAGGATTTTTGCCTTTTGAGCTTTCTTGGCTATGGAGAAAAAGGCGCAAACTATGGCCTGGGCGGCTGACCAATCCCTTGTTGTCGAACTCATTGCTGCGAGCTTCAAATCTTGATACCTTGCATCTTGGAATTTGAGGGCCAGCTTGAGTCAAGCTCTGACATTTTGAATGACCTCTTCGACGATTGGTCCTCCTTCGACGGTGGCAACCTGGGCCTCTATGGTGTAGACTAAAACTGAAAGGGCATTGGCAGCCCGAGACCTAAAATTCTTGAGCAGATGTGAGCGAATCTCCTTGATTTTGCTCCTGTCAAGTAGCCCTAGGCCCTCCTTCTCGTGCAGTTGTATCTGAGTTTGCAAGATCTTGCTTTCAAGCTCCTTGGCCCTCAAATCATTTTTGGCTTGCCTTTGTGCTTGATTCTCAGCTGTGCACTCCAATTGGGCTATCTGTAGCTTTAGGGCATGCGCTTCTTTCTACATCAGCTTGCATTGCTCTTCGGCCTCTGCCAATTTGGAGCGAGCCCTTGCTAGCTCCTCTTCCAGCTTGATGTTAGCACTCTCGACTTCGAACCTATGCTTGTTGGCAATGTTGGCATGCGCCTTGAAGGTCTCGATTCCAATGTGCATAGAGGCGGACTCCTTGTCCACATTCAGATGTTCCAGGTCCTTTTCTTTATCCTAATATTCATAGTCCATTGGAGTCATTTCATCCAGGGGCTTCTGGACTTTGGGTATCTTCTTTACTTTATGCATCTTTCTCACCTCAAAATTGAAGATGGCACATTTCTCAACTTGAGCGAGCGAGCGCCCTTTCTTCTTCCTTGCCTCTTTTAGCATTCTCTCTGTGTTTTGTCGGGCTTGAAGGAGTTTTTTGGCCAAGGGGGATTCCCGTATTGAGGACAGCTCAGAGTCAAATGCGGATGGGTCTACAGTCGAGGGATTGAACAAATATAAGGAGTTAAAGGGGATAGCCTCACCCGAAGGTTCGACAACAAGGGTGACGGGGGCTTCGATGAGTGGGAGCATGTTATGTACAATGGAGGAATGAGCCTCGGGGTTCGGCATTGGGCTATTGGCTTCGCCCTGGTTGATGACTGGAGGATTGGCGATGTGGCTGGGCGAAGTGGCTTCGACAGGTTTGTCTTGGCCGAAAGACTTAGGGGGAGTAGTTAGGGACACGACACAAGGAGGTGACTGACCTTGTGGAGGTGGGGTGGACAGGTGAGAACTTTTGGCTGGGGCTGGGGTGGACTTACGAGCAACTAGAGCATAAGGTGAAGAAAATGTACCTGCATGCCCTCTTGGCAGAGCGGCCATGGTGATCTCCTGGGTGATTGGCCCTTGTTCCTTCTGGGCCTCGGTACTCTTGGCTTCCATGACTTCCACGAGTTCCTCCACATTGATGACATCTATGTTTGGGATCGTTTCGATTCTTGGTGGAGTTCCTCCGTCGTTTTCTTCGGCCGAGCCCGATATTGATCTTTTGACAGGGGTGCTCGGAGTGCCTGTACGCGGTCGCTTTGGGAAGTTCGGGGGTGCCTATGTAGGTTCCCGCTCCTTTCTTTTCCTCCTCTTGAGGGGTTGCTCTGATTCCTCTATTGCTGTCTCGAGATCTTCGGATGGACTCTGTAGTAAAGCTTTAGGCACGGCCCTAGCTACTTTTTCCTTGGGGACATTATCAGTCTTCCCGAGACCTTCGTCTGAACTTGGAGTGGCCGATGGAACGAAATAAATGAAGGACAAGGGTTTCCAAGACCCAATATTGGTCTGATACACAATTGTGAATTCCCTGTCCATTGTTAGGAGCCCGTAAGAATTCATATTTCGATGATGGACTCTCATAATCCACCATTCTCTTAACTGCTCCTCGTCCCAGTCCTTCAACTCCTCTTTTAAATCGTCCCTTGCCTTTTTCCAGAAAGTGGAGTCGGGAGTTGGGAATGGGTACTGGTCTGGGTCGAATTCGACCTCCATAGGATAGAAGTCATGCCAAGGAGGCAACGTCCTCATCTCCTCTAAGTGCCACTCCTAGTCCGTACCATTGGGGTTATTTCTCTACTCCAAAATTTTGGGGCACGGATAGACATGGAAGTTTTTGCTTTTCAAATGATCTCTCATCACCCCCAATGGGTCGTAGAGCCACCTCTGTGGTATTTGAAGTAGACCAAAATCGACGAGCTTCTCCTCCAGGTATATGTTCTGCTTTAGGGCAAAGACTTCGATCACTCCCATCTTGAAGGGGAAGTCGCAGGTGTGTGCCCACTTCCGTCCGTGACCGTAGGTTTCGTCGGTCGCGTCACTTTGTCGAGGAAACTTCCAGGGCAAATTGGTATTCCAAAGGGAAAAAGGGCAGCAAGAAGGGCTTCCCTGTGAAGCCAAAAAGGTGGATCACAAGCCCTTGTGTCAATTGAAACACATATCCTCTTCTCTCCAGTACCACTTTATCTCTAAGGCCGAGAGGCACCCGAGGGCTAGACCCTATCAGAATGTGCATCACAGGTCCCAAAAACTATTGATTGAAAGGGTAATAGGACTCCGACCTCAGCAAGAGATGGGTCCACTGATATACAGGTAAAGGGATCCCATCCTTGTCGACTGGCAAAACATCACAATGGTGAAGGGCTTTATGTACATGAAAGAAGAAGAGCCAAACCAAGAAGGAACAAGGCTGGAAGTGTGGCTCCTTGCTAGCATCCTTCATGGATGACAATCGCATATGCAAATTTTGGGCCACCCATTCTTCCCAATCAAAGAAAACTGGGTTGGTGTTCGACCACGAAGCGTCAGGAGCATAGAACTCTCCTCTGGAAATGCATTCGGCTAGTGACACCTACCATGGGTATACCAAAGTATCGCTTGACAAGCCCCCTACCCATGCAATGATAGAGAATATATCTATGTTCTTGAAGGCCTCCAAGGGCAGGGGCATCTGGGGTCGCTTATCGGAAGGAAGTCCGCTCTTGAGATTTTCACACAAAAAGCTCAGAATGAAGGGATTAGAGGTGAACTTATCCGTTTGTTCGCTCAGGCTGACATTGCGAACGGTATAGCCTTTTGGTGGCCTTTGCTGTGGTGCGAACGCTGCCTGCACATCCTCCTTCAGAATGGAAAACAACCTTTTTCCTGAGGCATCCAACACCTGTCTGGTTTACGGTTGATAGTTCTGGGCAATGGCATATATGAGCTCGGGGTAGTGATGTGTAGGAGGGACGAGATACCAGTATATGTGAGAATAATACGCCATGGCCCTCTTGTTCTCCGCTGAGAGCCTGCTTTTCATGAAGTCGATGGTATACCGAAGCTCGGCCATGGTTCTTGAGAGCTCTGGGTCTTTGATTTTTGCCCACTTATCGACAGGTGGTTCTATGCTGGGCTCGTCATCGAACTCTTCCCTTCCTTCCATCACTTGTTTTCCTGGGCATGGGGGAGGATTGACCCTCCTGGGTCTCTGTTTCTTTTCTTTCGTGGCTCTAGCCTTCTCTGGAGTCGTCGTCTCTGGTTCTTTTCCTTTCTAAGCGGGGTTATTCCTTCCCATTGTGAACGATCATAGCAGAATAACTTGTGATGTAGAAGAGTTCAGCACCTCAAAACAAGGGACGGGATAATCATGGCAAACAGTGGAACCTTTGATGCAGAAGCTCTCCGAGGTGACATAATGTAGACTCGACTCTCACACTTGCAAATGGTTTGTTCTTAACGGGCATCTGCATTTTATAGCTTTGGAGGGCAACTTCCAGTATTTATGGCAACCATCGTAATTATTTCGTAGGCCTGGCCCGAAAGTATCACTGTGGCATCTGATTGGCCATATGGCGGCATCGTACATGGGGCCATGCAATTCGAGAATTGGATTTTATATTGGGAACACGAATCGCTGCCACCTGGTACTTTAGCGTGGCTTTTTGGCTAACAAACCACCTTGGGATGAGTGTCGCTTCTTTCGTATTGGGTTCATCTGCTTTGGCCCCCTTTTGAGGCTGTTGTCGACATGTTTCTCGAGGCATATCTTAAATGTGCCCGCCTCAAAATCAAGGTTCGGTGACATGGAGTTGGCGAAGAAAATACCTCGCTACGAAGTTCTTCTTTGGGCTGATATTTTTTATTTTAGGCCCGAAGTTCCCCCTTGCTACGTTGTTGCTTCGGTTTGCGAGCGTCGTTGACCGAAACTCATTTCATCGAAGGGGGCTTCGCCAAGAATTACTTTGGACAACGCCTTCGGCACCTTTCTTCAACGAAGCATTTTCCACGTCCTTGATCTGCATGTGGTTTGGTTCTACGAGGATGAACTGCTTCGCGGCGAACTTCCCTTCGTCGGCTACTTCGGACCGAAACCCCCCGAAGGCGATTCCGATCGTGCTTTATGAAGTCGAAGCCAAGAATCTAGCTTTTACGATTGAAGTGGCGTCTGCTCTCTGCGATATTTTGAACAGAGTATAGGCAAAGAATCGAAACGCTATATACAAAGATATATACAAGAATTTTTTTTTTTTTTTTAGAGCACATACCTCAGCGATTGAAGGTCTTCAGGTGGAGACCATTGACGGAGATTGGTAAAATTTGGCCATCCGCATCTTTGAGGATGAAGGAATTGGCTGAATTTACTTTTACTATTTCGAACGGTCCATCCCAGAATGCATCCATTTTGTCATGATTCCCAGGCTTGGCCTTCCATGAATCCCACCTCCATACTAGGTCTCCTGCTTTGAATGTGCGATCGGATGATTTCCTTTTGAACCATTCTCGGGTGACCTCGGCATGCCGTGCGAAGTTCTGGTAGGCTTTTTCATGTTCCTCCTCTAGTTGTAGTAGCTAGACCAGGCGTTCCTCCATCGGGTTGGCTCCATCTTCTTCTAGCAACTGTAATGCAGGGATCTCGATGTGAGTGGGCAGGATGGCCTCCTTGCCGTAGACCAGAGCATAAGGCGAAGTCTTGATTGACCTTTTGATAGAAACCCGATCGGCCCACAAGGCCCGATCCAGAAGGAGGTGCCAAGTTCTTTTGTTTTGATCGATCAACTTTCTCAGTATCCTCAATAGGGTTTTGTTGGTGGATTCTACCAATCCATTGCCCTGGGGGTAATAGTTGGAAGACACCTTGTGATATATCCCATACTTGTATAGGAACTCGTTGATCTTTGCGCCCATGAAACCAGGACCGTTATCTGTAATAATTGCTTCGGGGATGCCAAAGCGGGTAATCAATCCTTCCAGGAAGGTGACCACGGTATCTTGATCGACATGTTTTGTGGGAACTACCTCGGCCCACTTGGTGAAGTAATCAGTCGCAGTCAGGATGAATTTGTGTCTAGCGGAGGAGTTTGGCGATATGGCCCCTACAAAATCTAGTCCCCATTGTTGAAAGGGAGCTTCTACTTGTATCGGTCAGAGTGGCATTGAAGCATTTCTGCTTCGATCGATGAATTTTTGGCATTGCTCGCACCTTTCGACAAATCGAGAAGGCATCGACAAAGAGTGTGGGCCAATAGTAACCCGCCTTGATTATCTTTAACGCTGTCGCTCTTCCATAAAAGTGTCCTCCAGATAGTCCTGAATGAAATTTGCCCAGGATTCTCCTTTTATCATCATCTTTTATGCATTTGAGGAGGACGCCATCAATGTTCCTGAAAAATAGGCCTTCTGGGCGCATAGTGTATCGGGTGGACCGCATCCTGAAATGTCTTCACTGCGAAGCATTCAGATGCGAGGGGCATCTGCCGATGTTGAAATATTCCACTATTTTGCCGACCCAATATTTCTCGGCCTCTTCTTGATTAGTGAGGCATTCTCTCGTTGGCTAGTCATCCGACTGACAGTCTGTCATTTCAGTCGTTGCGCTCTTCGCCAGCTCTTGACATAATGCGTGATCGCGAACTAGTTTGGTAGGCTTGATCTCAATATCAAACTCTTGGATTTTGCTTACCCAACCAGCTCTCTTGCTTCCCAGTTCCCCTTGAATAATGAAACTACGCACATCGGGGTGAATGACGAAGACTATGGTTCGACTCTAAGAAATGAACTGTTTGAATTTCTTGAGAGACTTCATTACTGCATGCACTTGATGCTCGATGAAATTGTACTTTTCTTCATGGGGATTGATTATCTGACTGAGGAACGCGATGGGACGTTCCTCTCCATCTTCTCCCTTTTGCGTCAAGACAGTGGCGTAGCTTTCAGGTTCTCCTATTGCATACAGGATAAAATCTTGACTGTAGTCGGGGTTGATCAAGACCGGTGCCTGAACAATTTGGGCCTTGATTTCTTTGAATGCTTTTCTCCTCTCTTCTGTCCAGACGAATTCTATGCCCTTTTTTAAAAGCTTAGACATCGGCTTAACGACCTGGGTGAAGTCTGGGACAAACTTCCTTACGAAGTTAATCTGTTCAAAGAAATATTGAAGGCCCTTTTTATCTGCTGGGATTGGGAGCTTCATCAGAGCTTTGGCTCTATCGGGATCTACGACGAGACCCTTTTTCGAAATTGCATGTCCCAGCAGCTTTCCTTCGTTGACTGCAAAGATTGACTTCTTTGGATTGATTGAGATGCCAAATTCTTGGCATTTTTTGAAAATTTGTTGAAGATGTTCTGGGTGGTTCTCTCTCCTTCGAGAGAAGACGGTCATGTCATCTAAATAGATAACAATAACCTTGTTTAGAAGCTCGCCAAAAGCTAGATCCATCGCCCTCTGGAAAGTAGCTCCCGCATTCGAGAGGCCAAAAGGCATTCACTGGTAGGTGAATGTGCCCCACTT
The DNA here is from genome assembly GCA_028583015.1 of Wollemia nobilis. Classification (NCBI taxonomy): domain Eukaryota; kingdom Viridiplantae; phylum Streptophyta; class Pinopsida; order Araucariales; family Araucariaceae; genus Wollemia; species Wollemia nobilis. Next base: position 3,560,774 of record JAQPPZ010017175.1, on the reverse strand, counting down.
GGTCATGAATGCGGTCTTATGCTGATCTTCGTCCCTGAACCAGATTTGGTTATATCCCGAAAAACCATCGAGCAGGGAGAATCATTGAGCTCCAGCCACCAAATGCAAGATCTGATCGATCTATGGGAGAGGATAGTGGTCCTTGAGGGAAGCATGATTCAGGTTGCAAAAGTCCACGCATAACCGGATGTCTCCATTCTTCTTTTTGACAGGGACCAAGTTCGCTACCCAGGAAGAATGCTTGATGGGATAAATGATCTTTGCTTCGAGCATTTTTAGCAATTCGACCTTCATCAGGACCTCGATCTTTGGATTAACTGGCCTTTGCTTCTGTCAGAAAGGTTTGGCCCCTTCTTGTAATTTGATTGTATGTTGGATCAGCTGCCGATCATATCCCTTGAGGTCATGATAAGACCAAGCTACGATATCTTGGTACCTCTTACACAGACATCGAGTTCGCTCTATTTCTTCTAAAGTACAATCGGTCCTGACCTTTATTACTTTCCTAGGTTCTAGTTCTAAATCTTGATATTGTTGTGCACTGATCTGGATCCTGTGAGAGAGCGATCGATCATTTTGATTGAAAAGGCTCTCAAGTATGATCAATCCCTTGGGAACGTGGTTGTTCTTCAACTGGACCAATCCTTCGTATTCTTCCTCATCAAAGCTTCGGTCTTCGACTATAGCGGCTTCTTGGATCATGAAATTAACAATCTACTTTTCATTGTCAAAAACTTGCCAGTGTAAATCTCTGTCCGAGACAGAGGGCCTATAGATCATCCTTACAGCCTTCGGCTTATGCACCATATCATCCACTAGAGAATATCGGGCTGCGATGGATGCTAAGACATCTGCATGTCAATTCTTTTCTCGTGGAATAGACTGTAGATTGAGGGATTCAAACTAGTCGAACAGGTCCCATACCCTATTGCGGTATGATTTAAGATAGTGCTTCTTTGAAGAGCATCTGTTGGTGACTTGGTTGCAAACTAGTTCGAAATCTCTGAATATTTGAAGATGCCTTATGCCTAACTTGTCAGCTTTCTTGAGTCCCAAGCACAAGGCTTCATATTCTATTGCATTGTTGGTGCAGCTCCATGTCAATCGGTAGCAATATTCCTTTTGCTCACCGGATGGCAAAATCAGAAGGATTCCTGCCTCGATGCCGTTCTTGCATCGGGCACCATCGAAGAACAATTTCCATAGTCCTTCTTGAGCAGAAACCTTTCCCTCCATTTTGGCTGGTTTCTCGGACTTGGCGATGGTGTAACACCCCACCTCAGTCTCTATCATGGCATTGAAATCTGCCAATGAAAATTCATCTTCGCAACACAACTGTGCGAGGGATTCTTGGACCAGATCCACTTGCTCTAGTTCCTCCGCGATCGTATGCACAGGGCCACTGCTCTCTTCTTTGGACATTTTCTCAACCAAGAACGTAGAAGGCTTTTCATTATAGATTTTCACCTTCTTCCCTTTGAAGGGGATCTCCAGATGAGTGTAGTCCATGGAAAGATATCCGCCCAGCTTTGCCGTGAATTCCCTTGATAGGAACATGCTGAAGTAGGGCTCTAGATCCACGACTACCACCTCTTGTATGACTATGATTTGAGGTGTCTTATGTAGCCGAATAGGAATGTCTTTGATGACACCTACAGTCTTCATTGGGGTACCGTCCAACTGGAGGACTCCATGACTACTTTGTGTGTATTCCATGCCTATTTCCTCGCATACTACCTTCGGCATTACTGTCGTCGCAGCTCTAGAATCTATCATACAGTTATGCACGATATACCCTTCCATTTGTAAGGATAAGTAGAACGATGGTGGTCTATTTTTCCTCGTGATGGACATGGATAGGGTCTGCACCAGGGCGAGCGGCTCTGTCTTCTTTGTATTGATCCTTTTCAATGATTCTTGCAATAGGTCCACTTGTCTAGGAAGTTGCAGAGCATCATACAAACTAATTTTGGCTGGAATTCTCTTCAATTCTTCTACAATGTTGTAGGTTGGGGAGCTATGCACCTCAGGTTCCTTTCTCGGTTCATACTTGGTGCGATATTGCTCTGTCACTTTGACCCTTTGTTGCTTGGTGAGCGAGGGAAACTTGAGCTTCTCCTTAGCCTGTTCTTTGGTCTCCACCTGAGGTGATTCGGTAGTGGCCTTTTGGGCCTTTTCCTTGACTGGAGCTAGCGGAGGAGCTTCTCTCGGGGCTAAAGAGGACATTTGTCCCTTCTCAAATCGAGTGTGTACCTTCAAGGGAGCCATCTGAGTAGCATCCACCTCTATTGACCTTTTACCTCCCTTGGTAAGGACCGCGACTGGCTCTTCCTCGCCGATGGACAAGTTCTGATCCAATTGTCTAATGACGTTGACTTGACCGCCTTGACCACTGCTTGCTAGTGTCTGCACATAGTGTTGATGCAACATGCATGTATTCTCCTCGTGAGGGTCATTACATGTAGAGCACCAATATACATGATCAAAAGTGCTTGGGGCTTCTTCTATCGCAGCATTTCTTGTCGAAGCTTTTCCTTGGTGGACCGCTTGATCTTTGGTAAGTGCAGGCATGGGATAAGACCTTGGTAGAAACTCTTGTTGCGCTTACTTCTTCTTGAAAATTGTCATGTCATTGGACAAGGTCTGCACTATTGCATTTAACGATTGCATTTCTTGCAGTATCTTGGCTTGCATATCATCGGCCTTGGGAACTGATGGTAAAGAAGCCATAGTCAATATCGGAGGCAAGGCAGGATGTTGGAGGGGTGCTGGTAACATTGGAAATGTTGGAGTGATGGTGGGGGGCATAGTTGAGAGTGTGGGGAAATGTATCTATGGAGCGGTGATCTGTGAGACAACGGGATTCGGGTTCCAGGACGAGATCGGATATGCAAGGATTGTAGATATCTGCGGAACGACTGTGCTCGTGTACTGGGCTTGAAGGAACTCGGGGAGTATGGGCATTGGCATTCTTTGAGGGAGTTTTCCCATGGCTATGAGGTCCATTTCTGCTTTCTTGGCTAACCCATACAACTCTAGAAAAGTATTGACATTGGAGTACCTTATCATAAGACCGATATCGAGGTTGAAGGCCCAAAGTAAGTAGTATGTTGCGGCTTCGTCAGTTGGGTGAAGTCCAACTGGGACTCTTTTCTAGGTTCAAGCGAACCTAACATTGAAGTCTACAATCTCTTCTTGTGGATGTCTTTGGATTGAAGTGAATTGCTGCAGAAGAGAAGTTGGATCGGCGGACTCGTTGAAGCCTTGCATCAACTATCCGGCTAACTGGTCCCATCCCGTAATAGTGTCGAATGGCAGAGATCTATACCAATAGAGGAGTTTTCCTCTAAGGGAGAGAACCAGGAGCTTCACCATCACTTGCTCTTTCGTGATATCATGGATTGCCGCCAAGGAAATGATGTCCTGGATATGCTCTAGAGCAGTCTTTCCAGTTTCATTGAACGTCGGGAGCTTTTTTATTGCAGCAGGTGGAACTTGCCCTTGGCCCACGAGATTCAATGATGACGAAGAATTCCATGCTAGAAATATTTTAGGCAGTGGTTGCTATTGTTGTTGTTGTTGTTGCTAAGCCATATTTGTGCCTGGGTTCTATGGAACAGAAATCCCCAAAGTCCCTCTTGGGTTGCTCGTCAGAAGGGGAATGGGAACGGAGGCACTAGGATGCTTCGATGAGTTGGGAGGGTTAGGAGGAAAACTAGCTGCTGTGCTATTGGAAGTTAGGCCTTGCTCGTCAATAGAGGCCTCTTGCGAGGATGTCCCATGTAAGAGATATTCAGGGGTAACTAACCTAGAGCGTTTCCCAAAGGCGTCAATATCAAGCTCAAAGAACTCGGTTTCCTCTCCTCTATTCCTAACTCTCCATCTTATTTGCATGAAGGCACAGGCTTTAGTACTAGTCTTTATGACTTGAAGATTCTCGGGTAAAATAGAGTCGCCAGATGCTAAGAGTCTCTTAGTAATGAGAGCATCGATTCTCACTACTACTCAGAAGATGAGACTGACCGGATCTCACCGGGAACTTGTTAGAACAGAACTACTGGCTCCAGTGAATATGGGCTAGAAATTTTCTCAAATATGGGACCTAATGTCCCACCGGGCGTGCCAAAAACTGTTGGTCATCAAATCCGCACAGGAAAGGACTTTCGATGGGTTTGCACACCCTGGACCTACAACCAACATTGAAAGGCCAAAGGGAAGAGATGCCCCTCGTGCCGATCTCTGGAGAAAGGTCGGCTCCTATACTAATCTACTTTTGGGGGTTTGAGACAAGAGTGCATGAAAGAAATAAATAGAGTAAGGGTTAGGGAAAAGAAATAAAAAAGGGTAAGGGTTAGAGAAAGAAATAAAAAGAGTAAGGGTTAGAAGATGATGATTTAAGGTGGGAGAGAACAGGAAGCACGATTACTCACTAACAACTCGAATAGCAGCAGGAAATACCAAGAATAGCACGAAGGAAATGAAATGTCGAACTTCCTATGTATCCTCTGGACGGGTTCGTAGGGTTCTCCTTTCTCTCTCGCTGGAATTCAGGGTTCAGAGTAACAACGATTGAGATAAGGGAATAACAAAAACCTCAATCCACCAGGAAGCATAAAAGAAAGCGACAAGGCATTTTTCCTCTCCTATGTATCCTTCAGGGTGAATTTTAGGGGTTCAATCCCCGATCGTACATCGGATTCAGGATTCAGAGTCTCGATATGCGAACGAGAAAAGACAAAAGAATTAAGCACAAAAGGAAGCATAAAAGAGAGAAATGGAGCACAAAAGATCTTTAGTATTAAACGCAGGACATCAAGTTACAACAGATTTCTAGCAGAAAGTTCCCCCCTTTTACATTACAAAGCCTGGGTTTTTATAGAGGACCCGACCCTCTGGAATCATTATTACAAAAACGATGGAGTACACCCTCGGGCCCTGAGAAATCGGCTCCTCGCTGCTACTACGGATGATCTCTCAAATCGGCTACCAAAATTGGTAATGGTGACCGAGTCAACCGAGGAAAGACGCATTAAATGAGCCACCTAGGTGTCCTTGGATTGCAGGTGCGGTGCTCGAGTGGCGGCCATGCTTGTCGGGCTCTTCTTCATGGGCTGATACTTCGCATCCAATTGCCAAAAATGAGCAGTGGGCTTATCGGGCAAGAAAATATGCATTTATGAGGCCCTCTGATCGCCTCAGGTGATGCCCAACTTGGGAAGCGTTCCTGAGAAGCGCCTCACTAATTTTTGCTTCGCAAAACTATTTCGAGGGTATGGAGTGTCGAAGCTGATCTCCCTCTATCCTTCATTGCTTCGCTGGTAAAACTGCTTCGTTGATGGGTCGAAAAAATGCTTCGGGCCGATCTTCTTTTGAAACGGTGGTTCGAGGGAGTTTTGGCCGAAACACTTTCTGACTTATATTGCTTCGGGAGAAATCTGGCTGAAGTAGATTTTAGAAATACTTCAGGCCCGAAGTATTTTCTTTGCCTTAGCCGATTTGGGCTATCTTTTCTTCTTCGGCGAACTTGCTTGGATGCCGCTTCGCAAACTCTTCACCCGAAGTAGTCGTTGGGAATGCTTCGGGTGCGAAGTGTTTCCTTCGTCCCCTTTTCGGAAAATTTCTCACCCGAAGTGATGATTTGAAGCGCTTTGGGCCCAAAGCTCTTTTCTTTTCATTTTGTCCACCAGGGGGCGATAGGGAAAACCAAAATTGCTATAACTTATAAACAAATAAAACTTTCAACCAAAACAAATATCATACAAAGTTTTAATTTTTCTGCCCCTTGGTGGAATGTGACAATATTGTCAACAGTTACTTGATACAATAGTAGAAAATTTTGGAAAGCTACTCTCTACACAACTAAATGACTTTGAGATTCATCTAATGGACTTGGATTACAAATATGACCAACTAGGTAATAAAGGATGAGAAAAATAAAGCAAGCAGTTCATAGGGTGGATATCGAAGTACCTTGCTTAATAATAACATTTATAAAAATTTCAAGCTCAATTTACCAAAATTTGAAGAGGGCCCCACTAGTTGGTTATATCAGGATGACCATTATTTTTCTCTTCATGATGTTCCCCAAAATCTAAGGCTCACAATAGCATCCTTCAATTTTGAATCTAAAGTGCTTCAATGGTACCAATGGTTGAGGAATATGCATCCAAATCTCTCTTGGGCTAAATTTGAGATCCATTTACTCACTCATTTTAGACCTAGTGAATATGAGGATTTAATAGGATCCCTCACCAAGTTGAAGCAAACCACAATAGTTCAATACTATCAAACATAGTTTGCAAAATCGACAAATCACACAAGAGGCTTGAGTGAAAAAAATTTCCAAAGTTGTTTTATTAGTGGGTTAAAATAAGATATTAGAGTTGAGGTAAGAATTTTTCAACCAAAAACCATGATACAAGCAGTAGGTTTGGCTAGTTTGACTAAAGATAAATTTGTAGCTTAGTGGCATACATCCAAACTTCCTCAAACTCAAGCTCCACTTCCAATTTGGCTAGCATTGAATCCTGCCAAAAAACTACCCCTAATAAAACGTCTAACCAAAGAAGAAATGGAGTCATAGAGGGCACAAGGTTTTTGCTACAACTATGATAAGTAATCCCTAGGCCACAATTGCATATAACAAAAAATCTATTTACTTGATGTGGGTAAACCTTTCATTTATGAATCTCATGACGAAGAGGACAATGGATAAGAAGTCCACCTATAGAAACTAAATTTGCCTAGGACCAACTACCAAATATTTTTGTGCATTCCTTAGCAAGAATTTACACTACCCAAACCATAAAAGTGGAAGGACATTTCAAGGTTCAATGCCTCATAATCCTTATTTATTAAGGTAATTAATAATTTTATTGATCCTTGAGTGGTCAAACGTGCATAATACTACATATACTTGTGAAATTATTTTGAAGTCATGGTATCCAATAGAGGAGTCCTTCCTTGCAAATAAAAATACAAAACTTCAAAGGTTTGAATAGGTGACTACAATATCAAGACGAAGATGTTTGCCCTCCATTTCAGGGATTGTGATATAGTACTAGGAAGTCAATGGTTTTTTATGTTGGGTCTAATAGTTTAATATTTTTATGAACTTTGGATGTGATTCAACCAATAGGGGAAGTAATACACTCTTTTTAGTATGCCCATTGATACTACCCAACCAATTAGTTCCCACCAAATAGAAAAACTTTTGAAGAAGTCATCTCAAAGAGCAAGGAACAATTGTTTACAATCTAGGATCAGACTACTAATGATACAATTCAATAAGTCAATTTACAACTATTTGGAAAAATATGCATCTATGTTTGTCAAACCATAATATTACTACCTCAACATATTCCTATTCTAGAAAATCTTGAGATAGATATTTCCATGCATTTTATTGAAGGGATTCTAAATTCTTAAGGCAAAACAATCATTTTGGAGGTGTAAGATTTACTCTATTAGTATGCTTATTTCTATCCTCTAACTCAATCCTTTAAGGTCCCCATGGTCGCTCACATACCCCTAGAATACTTGTTCACCTTCATGTCATACCCCACTCCATCACTTTTCCCATATTCACCAATAATTTATGGCAAAAATTATTCACACTATAGGGCATACACCTCAAAATGTGCATTGCTTACTATCCCTAAATAGATGCGAAGATGAAATCTATTAAAAAGGGCCTGGAACCATTTTATGAACATCCTCCTCTATTATTTTCATCATATATTCCAGCTAGTTCCAAAGTTTCAACAGTAGATTCCTCTTTTTGGGAGCATGAACTATTTCTTCACATCTTCAAGGGCAATTTATTGATGGCACAAAATTGTGTGTGGTAGCAAGATGAATACCACCATTTGAAATATGGTTTTAATGTGTTATAATGGATTGGGATCATAACCTACAATATCATATTGTTTCCCTCCTCTAAGATACATCCAATTTTTCATGTCTTGGCCTTGAAGAATGGTTCATGGTGTAAGAGTGATCTTGCATCACCTGAAAAAAAAAATTGTAATTTTTATTTTATTTTATTTTGTAAAACTAGTTTAACTTGCAAGATATTTTTGAATGTCTTAGAGAGGAATTATGACCTCGACAAGTTGCCCCCAAAATTCAAATTTCAATTTGAATGGTTTTAGGTGGGAAAAATGGAAAATAGGGTATTTGAGGGAATTTTCGAAATTGTAAAGGGGCTTCTTCTCTTGTATCCTGATTTTGGCATGAAAGTAATGAAAGGTTGGATTCTCTGACTGGTTCAAAGGAAAAACACTTGTGTATCATTTGTTTGGTGTTGTTAGTGTAACGTGATCTACATCATGTAGACACCTAAAAAGTATCACATTTTCAATGGTTAATATTAATATTTAATAATGTGTGAAATTATTTTAATTAATATATTGCAACCTTATAAATTATTAATTTTGACTATTCTAGCCCTTTGACCCACTTTAACCCCTTTCTACACCTAACCACGATCATCATGAGACAATCCTGCTATTTTTACTTCTGGTTCACCTAACTCTAGTTGGCATTTAATTCTCATCTTCCCTCCACATTCTAAGCTCATTTAATGCGCTTGGGTGAGGATTCCCTCCACCCAAGCATATTGATGATAAATTCTATTTTGGTGGGTGAGAAATATCTCCACAAAAAGGGTATTAGTGAGGCACATCATGATGCATCATAGGGCATCATATGAAGAACACAATCTTATATTGAGAGGAGGGGAAACGGTATAAGACCACTTTTTACTTTTCTTTCCCAATCAATAGTATGCAATGTATCGATAGCAATATCAACAACAGTAATCAAAGTAATGTACAAATCACCACATACAATAGAGACACCAATTTAACGTGGTTCACCCAATGTGGGCTACTCCATGGAGAAAATATTTCACTAAAATTTTCTCAACAAATCTCTTGGGAAACCTTTCCCTATTACAATGTTTATGGACCTCTATCCAAAGGAGACACCAATACCCTAATCAAGTTCATGGATCTCTATCCATAGGAGAACTCCTTTCTCCTCTTCTTTGGTTGGTGATCTTCTAGAAGAACTGATACCTCCAATGCATTGGCTTAATGTATCTTTATCCACTGAAGACTCCTATCCTCACTCATAATACCTATCCTCACTGCCCTCGCTAATGGATCTCTATCCATTGGAGATTGTCATCCTCTATACTCTATCACCTCTAAATATTGCTCTCAGCTCTATCTCAAATTTGTACTAAACATAGTCCTTTGATCTAGCACAAATCTACAAAATATCTATCTTTGATCTACACTAAACATAGTCCTTCGGTCTATCACAAATCTGCTCAATCTCTGTCTTTGATCTGCACTAAACACAGTCCTTCGATCTAGAACAAATCTGCTCAATCTCTATCTCTGATCTGGCACAAACCTATCCTCAAATCTACACCAAAATATATCCTCAAATCTGTCCTCAAACCTTTACACAAAGCTTAAAACCAACTCTACTAGATCTACCCCAAACCTTAACTCAAGGTTTGAACAAATCAATAAACCAAATCTGCTCACAAGTCTTCTTAAAGACTTGTCTCAAATCTACCTTGTAAGCTTCCACAAATTCTCACACTAATCTATCCATAATTCCTCTCTAGAACTTGTCCAATATTTTAAACAATATCTGTCCTCAAATCTATATTGTAAGCTTCCACAAAAGCTCACACCAATCTGTCCACAAGTCTTCTCTAAGACTTTTCTTAAATCTGCTCAATAAGTCCTCACTAGAAATTTTCCAATATCATAGAAACATATAGATAATTGTTAGAGACTCAATATGCTTCCCACTCACCACAATGCTCAATCACTTTAAATCTCTATTTTTATCATAGAAACATATAGAGAATTGTTAGAGATTCAATATGTTTCACATTTACAAACACTCAACCTCTTTCTCAAATCAATTCAAAATATGGAACAATTTGTTTCACATAACTAGAACTATCATTTCAACACTTCCACTTGACTAGGCTCAACCAACTCCACTCAATAAATCACTCAATTAAATAATCCTTACTCACAAACCCTAGTCCAAGCATATGAACACTCACTCAATTATTTTCAATCAATGCTGATCAAATAATCTCACATAACAATGATACTCATGTTCTTTCACAAATCCTAGTTCAAGATAGTTTACAACTTCACATAACAATGATACTCATGTTCTTTCACAAACCCTAGTTCAATATAGTTCACAACTTCACATAACAATGATACTCATGTTCTTTTCACAAACCCTAGTTCAAGCATATGAAAGCTTTACTCAATATTTCCAACAATGCTTATCAAACAAGGTTTCTAGAATCAACTTTCATTCTAGAAAAACCAAACTCAACAATGCTTATCAAACAACCCTTTTCACTCCAACTTAGCATTCACAACATCCAACAATCACTCACTAGGAATATGTGCCCATACATTTTTGTTTTATGAAGAAGTGCCCTTAAAAACCTATCTTAAACACATTTTTCTTCTTTGCCAATTTCAATGGTTAGATGACAAAATATCACACTAAAACTCTCTCAAAAATATTTCTCAATTACAAAAATAATCAAACTCAAATACACCTTATTACTCCTTCGAAATTAGAAATCATCAAAGCATACATAAAAATAATTACTCAATTACTCCTTATAATCTCCAATATTTAATTAACAACCTCCAAAATCAAACCCTCAAAAATAATGTTGCCTATCCTTTTATCTCCCTTAAATACTCAATAATCAAATTTAAAAATAAACTTTATAACCCTCCAAAATATTTAATTTTCATTCAACCTTAGAAAATATGAAATACCTCATGCAACCTTGGCAATACAATAGTGCATACCTTTTATCTCAAGCAAAAAGCCTCAATGGGTTTCGAACGCGAGACCACTCCTAGTTGAGCGCCTTATCAAGGCGCTAGCCCACCATGTGGGCTATGAGCATCCACATGAAGGGTAAGGCTCAAGCCTTTCTTTTCTCCCCTTTCGATCAACAGGGTGCAAAATAAAACGTACTCCTCCCTTGCAAAATCAACTCGACGGGATTCAAACCCTGCTCTCCTAGCCTGCCAAAAGTCTTAGTACCACTTGTTGTTGCCAATTGCACTACACAATGTTGTGCAAATACAAAGGAGCCCCGCTCTTAATTGTCTTATCCTCTATCGTCGAAAGCTTTTTAAAATACGTGAAAACTTGTCTCTTCATGTGCAAGAATATTTTGAGTTTTCAATCGATAATTGCATGGGGGTTTTTGACTAAGGTTCTTTCCCTCTTTTATACACAAAGTCCAATGTCTTAGAGACATCGGCACTTTATTTGAATTAGAAATTTGAATAAATAATAACCTTTATAACCCAACATTAGGGTTATTTTAATTAACATAAATTAATTTTATAATTAAATTATAATTAATCTATAATTAACTTAATAACTTTAGAAGTTAATTAAATTAATTAATAAATTAATTTATAATGAAATTATTTAAATTAATTTAAATCTCCCCTTTTAATATTATAATATTATTTTTCTTGGGCCTCTTCATTGCTCTTTGAAACTCATCTGACCACCTGGAACTGGATCTGACCAATTGGAGGTGGAATTTCCTTTTGCACTGATTGTGGAACTGCTTCTTTTTACACTGCTCACTAAAACTGACTTTTGACATCAATCACAACTCAATTACTCAAAATTTCCATCATAGCCCAAACAAGAAAACTTGCACATTTGTCCAACCAAGTGGGAAAACCTAAGATTCCTCCTTTCCCTCATCTAAGCCACTTGTCACTCGTTCTCTTACATCCTCGTCACTGTCATCCATCCATGGGAAACTTTATAAATAGGCCCCAAATTCACTTTCAAGGTGTGCACAAAATGATAATGAAACTTTGCCCAAATTCATTCGATTTTGCTATGTATGTGTTTGACATTGTGATTGTAGGTATACCATTTGAAGAGCTTGAAAGCTTCAACCATGGAGGATCTTGAAAGTATTTTCTAATTTTTTATTTGTAGCCATATCCACCGTTGATACCCAAAATTGCATCAGATCTACAACAAAAGCCCTAAAATAAATCTAGGGAGGCTTCGATCCAAGATTGAAATCCTCTGCCAGATAATAGTCACAACCACCCAAGGTGACTATATAGGAGCATAACTTCAAAGGGTGGCTATACAGGAGCACAACCACCTAGGTGGCAATTGTTAGCTTTTGATGAGTATATGATATAGGAAATGCAACCACAAGATGCAATATAAGCAAGCTATGATATCTATATGATAATGACACTATAATATGCAGGAAAACAAAGAGATAAACTTCTACAATAACTCAAAAATATGCCATTAATGAAAGCTCACAAAAATAGTACAATGCAGTATAATGGAGGACATGAACACTCCATAAACTATTTTTAATACTATGCAAACTCTATATTCACTTCTCACTATTTCACTCACTATAAGGATTTTATATAGGAAGATAGGTTCATTGGCCCTTACTCTATCTTTGACTCTATCCTATGACTCATGTACATGTGGACTACACGCACATTTACATCATTGCACATTCTAACACTTGTGAATTTATTACATGCTAAAGTAAGTACATAATTTTACTCTAAAGTAAACTCCTACTCTAGTAATGTAACAAAGATGGCATATTGATATGTACCCAATAATGTAATATATTCTCTAACACCCCCATGTATTACATTATTTGGGTATTGAAGACTTTAGTCTTCAATATGGATCTTCATCTTGGTTCTAGAATTTGAGCTCTTCTCTCTTGCTTCCTTCATTGTCTTCTTTGTCTGTATTTGGATGAGTATCTTGTTCTAGTTCTTCTTCTACTTCTATCTTCATGTTGTATTTTCTTGTTATTTTCATTTCACTATCTTTTGTTGTTTTAAGGTATTTGAAAGAGTCTTTGACCTTGTAGTTTTCTAGGTATCCTTTATGAACTAGTTATCTTATAATCTTGCAAGTCATAAGAGGATCGTAACTTCTTCCATTTATGTTCCTTGGCTTTCTATATGACCTGTTACCTTTATCTTCAAAAATATCAAGCTTAAAATCATTGTTAGTGGATGCTTCTGAAATAATAACTTGGAGGAAATAATCTAATATGAATATTAGTTTTTCATCACATCTTTTATAGTACTTGTCTTTGTAGTAACACGAGTAAGATGAATGATATTTTCCTCCATAATATTTATAGGGATGAAAACTCTAGTAGTTTACCTTCTCATGACCAAATTGGCTACAATAGGAACATAGTAAAAATATCCCAACTCCTTTGTTGTCTGTTTTAGGAATATCATGTTTATCTATTTCCTTGATAAAATAATTAAACCATGTGTACAATTGAAGCTATTCCATATTTACTTCTTTCATAAATCTGCATGAGGTTTTTTGCATAATATTCTTTTATACTTTTTGAATATGGTCTTCAATATCTTAATTAGTATAATTATCATCAACTCCCTTTACTATCTTACTAGAAGATGTTCTTGAAGAATCTACCAAACTACTAGTTTGTGAATTTTCAGAAATTTTTGTAAATTCCATTTATTCTTCTCTTCCATTTGCATCTTCCTTATTATTCATTGAATTCTATGAAACATCAATCATGCTTTTAATCCATATTGGTATTTTTATTGCTCCTTTTTTAATTACATTATTTAATGAGTTCTTTGGAGTGGACATCCTTATAGCTCCCTAGTTTAGAGTATGTGAACTACTTTGATAAAACGTTTATAATATAGGTTTTGTAGGATCCTTATGTCTCCCTAGTGATTAATATATATTCTAATCTTGTAAATAGTTCACCTTTTGAGTTGATTTTCTAATGTTTTGAGAATGATGGTAATATAATAATAAACTCCTACTTCACCTTATTTCTCCTATTGAACTATGCACTTATCAGTTGATGAAGTTCTCTATGGTTGGATTCTTTTATCTCTTTAATATGAGTGTGAGACAAGTATAAGTAAATAATTTCAACTCTTTAAGCAACCAATGAACTTCCTTCTTTAGCCATTAATATCCAATAGTTTAATTTTTCTAAATTCCAATAAACTATGTTTAATGTAGTATTCCTTATATTTGAAGAACACAAGCTTATACTGATAGGGGGGGTGAACAAGTATAAGACCACTTTTTACTTTTCTTTCCCAATCAATATTATGCAATGTAAAGATAGCAATATCAATAGCAGTAATCAAAGCAATGCACAAATCACCACACACAATAGAGACACCACAATTTACGTGGTTCACCCAATGTGGGCTACTCCACGGAGAAAATATTTCACTAAAATTTTCTCAATCAATCTCTTGGGAATCCTTTCCCTATTACAATGTTTATGGACCTCTGTCCAAAGGAGACACCAATCCCCTAAATCAAGTTCATGGATCTCTATCCATAGGAGACACCAATCTCCTAATCTCTGCTCTGGCTGGTGATCCTCTAGAAGACCTCTGCCTCCACTACCCTTAGCAAATGGAACTCTATCCATAGAAGACACCTGTCTTCCCTGCTCTGGCTAGAGATCTCTATCCTCAACTCTATCACCTCCAAAGCTCTATCTCAAATCTGTACTAAACATAGTCCTTCGGTCTAGCACAAATCTATCCTCAATATCTGTCTCTGGTCTGGCACAAACCTGTCCTCAAATCTACACCAAACTCTATCCTCGAATCTGTACTAAACATAGTCCTTCGGTCTAGCACAAATCTATCCTCAATATCTATCCTCAAGCCTTAACTCAAAGCTTGACTCAATCTCAAATCAACTCTATTGGATCTGCCCCAAACCTTAACTCAAGGTTTGAACAAATCAATCAACTCTGCTCTCAAGTCTTCTCAAAGACTTGTCTCAAATCTGCCTTGTAAGCTTCCACAAAAGCTCACACCAATCTATCCACAAGTCCTCTCTAGAACTTGTCCAATCTGCTCAATAAGTTCTCTCAAGAACTTATCCAAATCTGCTCTCAATCTGTATTGTAAGCTTCCACAAAAGCTTACCCAAATCTATCCACAAGTCTTCTCAAAGACTTACCTCAAATCTGCTCAACAAGTCCACACAAGAACTTGTCCAATCTCATAGAAACATAAAGAGAATTGTTAGAGACTCAATATGCTCTATACTCATCACAATGCTCAATCACTTTTAATCACTCTTTTAGAAACATACAGAGAATTGTTAGAGACTCAATATGCTTCACATTCACCTCAATTACTTTCTCAAATCAATTCAGAATATAGAATAGTTTGTTTTATGGAACTTGAACAATCACTTCACACATCCACTTGACTAGGCTCAACCAACTCTACTCAACCAATCACTCAATGAAACAATCCTTGCTTACAAACCCTAGTCCAAGTATATGAACACTCACTCAAAATGTTTCCAACAATGCTTATCAACCAATCTCACATAACAATGATACTCATGTTCTTTTCAAACCCTAGTTCAAGTTCTTCATACAATCAATGGCTTCAACAACAATGCTTATAAAACAAGGTTTTAACAACTCTTTATTCTAGAAAACCTTGAAGCATTAACTCAACACACTCAATAAGGAAACCCTAATCAATTCCTTTTCACTCCAAACTTATTTTCCAGAAAACCAACCAATCAACTCAACTATGGAAGAATGTGCTCATACCTTTTTCTTGATGATGAAGGAACCTCAAATATCTACCACAACCACAAACACTTCTTTGCCAAGCTCAAAGGAGTTAGAAGATACTAAACTCTCTCAAATATATAATGCAAAATATCAAAACACATATACACCTTATCACTCCATCTTAAAGAAAGCATCCATCAACATATACAAAAATGATTGACCAAATACACCTTATGATCTCCCAATTAAAACAATATTCAATATCAAAAATATTGTCAATACAATCTCCTTTTCAAACTAACTCAATGGCAAGAAGTCCTCTTAAATTTAATCACTCTTCAATTCACTTTTTGATAAATCAAAAACATCACAATAACTTTATTTAAAAATAAATTTCAACACCTTATTCCTTCATTTAATCAAAAACTAATAATTAAAATAAGCACCTTTCAAAAACCCCTTATAACTCCCTAAACCTTATGTTTACACCTTAGGCAATTAAAAATAATGCAAAATTTATTACCTCCGCCTAGGTGAGAATCGAACCCTCGATGCAACTTCTCCCAATGCCCTAGCCATGGCTCCAACCACCACATGAGCTAGGCGCTCATTTGGGAATGAAGAGCACAACGTGCTCTATGTTCTTCCCCAATGCACCAAAACCAAAAATGTCAATGCGTCTCTTCCTCCGATGCCAAAGCACAACATGCCAAAATGCTCTCACCAAGAATCGAATGTGAACCACTCTGCACCCTCACGACTTAACTCGTGATCGCTTGCCACTAGGCCACGTGCCTTGGTGGATATGAGGGTTTTGCCCTCAATGGTCTTTAACACTTTCGTTGGTGCCTTAAGACAAAGATTTGTCTTCTTCTCCACATGAGTATTCACCACAACACATGCCACTATTATTTCTTTCGAATGAAGGGTAAGTTCTATGCCATTTAGGCATATAGTTTTTATACATATTACCTCCAATAATTTTGAACGTCGGCGCCTTCGAAATTTGAATAATTAATTTATAAATTATTTAAATTCTTTAGAATTTAAATTTTATAAATTAATTTTTAAACCCTTTTTGGCTTTATTAAAGCCCTCTTTGATTTTACCATTTGTATAAATAATATTTATTTATAAAATTTAAATTCAAATTGAATTTAAATATTTTATAAAATAAATATTAAAACCTCCTTTAACTTTTCAAAATGCTTCCTTGGGTTTTTATGAAAAACCTTTTATTTTGCTCATCCATGGTTTTAATAAAAACCCACCTTCATATGCTTCCACATAATATTAAAAATATTATGAAGCTCTTTTGCCATTAACCTTTGCATTGTTCCTTGACATATTCCTTGACATCAATGACAACTTTATTCCTTGACATCAATGACAACTTTGACTCAAAATGTCCAACAATCTCCCCCTTTGTCATTGATGGCAACCCAAATTATTTTTACTATAAACTTAACCTTTTCTTTATTCTACTCCCCCTAGGACATTGCTCCCCCTGGCTCAATGCTCTTTTCAAATCTCTCCTCTTTACTCAAATACCAAATCTCTCCCCCTTACTCAAATCTCTCTCCCCTTTGACATCAATGGCAAAGGGTCACCTTTGGGGCTCGGGGCTAAGAATGAGTCTCTTAGCTTAGCCCCTCCCCCACCTCCTCTTGAGGTGGTTAATTCTGGGGTGGGAGTATTTCTACTCCCATCAAGCATTATTCTTTACCTTTATCCTCTTTTCTTCTTATATGATCCTTTTGATTCCTTTGACTGTTCCTTTCCATGTCCATGTTCTTATTCTTTTTCTTTCTTCTTTCTTCATGTTCCTATTCATGTTCCTGTTCATATCCATGTTCCTGTTCATATCCATGTTCCTGTTCCTGTTCCTGTTCATACTTGATTCTAGAATGTCTGCTCTACACCACTTTGTTGTGTGACCATCATTATTGCACTTATAACACTTAATGTTATTATTCCTTGAAGGTGCAAATATCTTAGGATTTCTCCTAGTGAAGCCATATCCTCTTCTATCATGAACCCTGCAATTCATTGCCTTGTGACCAAACTGATTACATGAGTAGCAATACCCATTGAAAATTTGTATGTTCCCATATTCCTGTCTTTCATGTGTCCTGCATTGTGAAGCCATGTGCCCAAACTTGTGACATGAAAAACATCTTCCATTGAAACTTCCTTGTCTTGACCTCATTGGTCTCTTAGTCTCTCTTGACCTATTCTGATTGTTGTTCCATCTGTCTCTTCTTTGTGCATTGTTCCTATCCTTGTTGAACTTTCTATTGTCCAACTCATCCTCAGATGTCTCACTTTCTCTTACACTACCTTATTTTGAAGTTTCTTCTCCTCTAGAACTTGAGGTTGACTTTCCTTCCCATTTCTTTTGTTCCTGTTCAAATCCAAGACCTATTTTGCTTGATGTAGGCTTTTGTATCTTGATGAACTTATCTAAATTCTTTGAGCTATTTTTGAACCCTTTTAGCTTGAATTTGGAGTCTTCTAAATCTTCCCTTAGTAGGGCTACTTCTTGTACTAACCTTTCACATTCTAAGACCTTTGCTTCTAGCTTATCCTTGAATTTCTTTGTCTTAGCCTTTGATTTGTCTAGATCCTCTATAAGCATTCTTCTCTCTTCATCACATTCTTGAAACTAAGCTTCTAATTTAGAGTTTTGCTTTCTTACCTTCTTTACTATTTCAAGAGCATAGATAAGTTCTCCCTTAAGATCATATCCTTCTTTATCTGATTCTTCCTCTATTTGTTTACCTTTGTCCACATCTTTATTTTCTTTTGACTTGTCTTCTATAGGATCACTTTCTTCTTCCTCTAGTGCCATTAGAATATTTTCATCTGGTCCTTCAAGTGTATCCTCATATTCATCATCACTAAAACTATAACCATTCCTTGTACAACTATCTTCTAGATGTCCAAAGTTACCACATCTAAAACACTTGAGAATTATTGGTGCCCTTTTCTGGACTTGTCTTTTTCTTCAATCATAAATAGGACTTCATCTCTATCATTATCTGAAAAACTAGCATCACTATCACTTGAGTACTTACTTGCCTTATCTGCATAGTAGCTCCTCTTTTGCCTTTGAAAGAACTTCTTTCCTTGTCTGCTTTGTCCATCCTTGCTTTTCTTTTGATGCCTGTATCTTTCTGATTCCCTGTTCCTGTGATCCTATTTTTCTTCATCATTGTTATTCTTTGCTTCTTGACAATCAGTTGCATAATGACCATACTTTCCACAATTGAAACATTTAATAGATTTTATATCTCTAGATCTTCTTGAATCCTTATTCCTTCTACCATAATTAGCTTCTTCATCATTGGATGACTCATTGCTTGATTCTGACTTCTTACCCTTTGTCTTCTTGATTGCTTTGAAGGTTGCTTCCTTCTGGGGATTAGGTTCTTTTGTTCTCAACTCAAAAGTTGTAAGAATACCAAGCAACATATCTCTTGTCAAAGAATCACCATCCTTTGACTCTTCTATAGCAGAAATATTTTCACTAAATCTTTTTGGAAGAGATCTTAAGACCTTATCACAGACATCTGATTCATCAACCTTCATTCCAAGTCCTTGCATAGCATTAACAACCTCATCAATTCAAAGTAGATAAGTACTAATGTTTTCCTCATCCTTCATTCTTAACTCTTCAAATTGTCCTTTGAGATTTCGTATCTTTGCTTTCTTGACACCTTTATCTCCTTCATATATATTTTGCAACTTATCCCACATTCCTTTTGCATTTTGACAATGCATAACTTTTATGGACTCTGTTCTATGCAAACCTCTCAAAAGTGCATTCATTGCTTTTGAATTGTAATGTTGTAGAAGCTTACCTTCCTTATCTATAGGTGGATCAACTAAGGGGTCGTATCCATTTTCAACTGCTTCCCAAATCTCATTGCCAAGTGCCTTCAGGTAGATCTTCATTCTCAAACTCCAATATACATAATCACTTCCATCAAATATTGGTACTGAATTATCTGATGATCCATTCTTAGAATCCATTGTGTTCTTGTAAGCTTTTCCTTCAAGTTGTTAAACTCTTTCAAAGGAACCCACTTTGATACCAATTGAAGAACACAAGCTTATACTGAGAGGGGGTGAACAAGTATAAGACCACTTTTTACTTTTCTTTCCCAATCAATATTATGCAATGTAAATATAGCAATATCAATAGTAGTAATCAAAGCAATGCATAAATCACCACACACAATAGAGACACCACAATTTACGTGGTTCACCCAATGTGGGCTACTCCATAAAGAAAATATTTCACTAAAATTTTCTCAATCAATCTCTTGGGAATCCTTTCCCTATTACAATGTTTATGGACCTCTATCCAAAGGAGACACCAATCCCCTAAATCAAGTTCATGGATCTCTATCCATAGGAGACACCAATATCCTAATATCTGCTCTGGTTGGTGATCCTCTAGAAGACCTCTGCCTCCACTACCCTTAGCAAATGGAACTCTATCCATAGAAGACACCTGTCTTCCCTGCTCTAGCTGGAGATATCTGTCCTCAACTCTATCACCTCCAAAGATCTATCTAAAATATATACTAAACATAGTCTTTGGTCTAGCACAAATCTATCCTCAATATCTATCTCTAGTCTAGCACAAACCTATCCTCAAATCTGCACCAAACTCTATCCTCGAATCTGTACTAAACATAGTCCTTCGGTCTAGCACAAATATATCCTCAATATCTATCCTCAAGCCTTAACTCAAAGCTTGACTCAATCTCAAATCAACTCTGTTGGATCTGCCCCAAACCTTAACTCAAGGTTTGAACAAATCAATCAACTCTGCTCTCAAGTCTTCTCAAAGACTTATCTCAAATATGCCTTGTAAGCTTCCACAAAATCTCACACTAATATATCCACAAGTCCTCTCTAGAACTTGTCCAATCTGCTCAATAAGTCCTCTCAAGAACTTATCCAAATCTGCTCAATAATCTGTATTGTAAGCTTCCACAAAATCTTACCCAAATCTATCCACAAGTCTTCTCAAAGACTTACCTCAAATATTCTCAACAAGTCCACACTAGAACTTGTCCAATCTCATAGAAACATAAAGAGAATTTTTAGAGACTCAATATGCTCTATACTCATCACAATGCTCAATCACTTTTAATCACTCTTTTAGAAACATACAGAGAATTGTTAGAGACTCAATATGCTTCACATTCACCTCAATTACTTTCTCAAATCAATTTAGAATATAGAATAGTTTGTTTTATGGAACTTGAACAATCACTTCACACATCCACTTGACTAGGCTCAACCAACTCTACTCAACCAATCACTCAATGAAATAATCCTTGCTTACAAACCCTAGTCCAAGTATATGAACACTCACTCAAAATATTTCCAACAATGCTTATCAACCAATCTCACATAACAATGATACTCATGTTCTTTTCAAACCCTAGTTCAAGTTCTTCACACAATCAATGGCTTCAACAACAATGCTTATAAAACAAGGTTTTAACAACAACTCTTTATTCTAGAAAACCTTGAAGCATTAACTCAACACTCTCAATAAGGAAACCCTAATCAATTCCTTTTCACTCCAAACTTATTTTCCAGAAAACCAACCAATCAACTCAACTATGGAAGAATGTGCTCATACCTTTTTCTTGATGATGAAGGAACCTCAAATATCTACCACAACCACAAACACTTCTTTGCCAAGCTCAAAGGAGTTAGAAGATACTAAACTCTCTCAAAGATACAATGCAAAATATCAAAACACACATACACCTTATCACTCCATCTTAAAGAAAGCATCCATCAACATATACAAAAATGATTGACCAAATACACCTTATGATCTCCCAATTAAAACAATATTCAATATCAAAAATATTGTCAATACAATCTCCTTTTCAAACTAACTCAATGGCAAGAAGTCCTCTTAAATTTAATCACTCTTCAATTCACTTTTTGATAAATCAAAAATATCACAATAACTTTATTTAAAAATAAATTTCAACACCTTATTCCTTCATTTAATCAAAAATTAATAATTAAAATAAGCACCTTTCAAAACCCCTTATAACTCCCTAAACCTTATGTTTACACCTTAGGCAATTAAAAAATAATGCAAAATTTATTACCTCCACCTAGGTGAGAATCGAACCCTTGACGTAACTTCTCCCAATGCCCTAGCCATGGCTCCAACCACCGCATGAGCTAGGTGCTCATTTGGGAACAAAGAGCACAATGTGCTCTATGTTCTTCCCCAATGCATCAAAACCAAAAAGGTCAATGCGTCTCTTCCTCCGATGCCAAAGCACAACATGCCAAAATGCTCTCATCGAGAATCGAACGTGAACCACTCTGCACCCTCATGACTTAACTCATGATCGCTTGCCACTAGGCCACGTGCCTTGGTGGATATGAGGGTTTAGCCCTCAATGGTCTTTAACACTTTCGTTGGTGCCTTAAGACAAAGATTTGTCTTCTTCTCCACATGATTATTCACCACAACACATGCCACTATTATTTCTTTCGAACGAAGGGTAAGTTCTATGCCATTTAGGCATATAGTTTTTATACATATTATCTCCAATAATTTCGAACGTCGGCGCCTTCGAAATTTGAATAATTAATTTATAAATTATTTAAATTCTTTAGAATTTAAATTTTATAAATTAATTCTTAAACCCTTTTTGGCTTATTAAAGCCCTCTTTGATTTTACCTCTTTGCATAAATAATATTTATTTATAAAATTTAAATTCAAATTGAATTTAAATATTTTATAAAATAAATATTAAAACCTCCTTTAACTTTTCAAAATGCTTCCTTGGGTTTTTATGAAAAACCTTTTATTTTGCTCATCCATGGTTTTAATAAAAACCCGCCTTCATATGCTTCCACATAATATTAAAAATATTATGAAGCTCTTTTGCCATTAACCTTTGCATTGTTCCTTGACATATTCCTTGACATCAATGATGACTTCGTTCCTTGACATCAATGACAACTTTGACTCAAAATGTCCAACAATATCTCCCTAATTTATAATATTAGAAATTGATGATATTTATAATATAATAAGGTTTTTATAATCAAGTAGTAACCCTTATATCTCCTAAGATATTTAATTGCAAAAATTCTTATTCTTGTATTTCAACTAATATGGTTTTAAAATACTATCAAGGATAAGCTCCTTTCAATTTGCTTTCAACTTAACTAAGGTTGATTTTTAATGCAAGTGATAATAATTCCAACCTTATGTACTACTCCTTATTCCTCCTTATGAAAAGCAAATATTAAAATATGTAGAAGTGATACCTTTATGAATCTGAATACATGCTTTGACTTGACTTCTACCTTCAAGGCGGACATTGTATTTTCAAGACATATGACAGAAATTTTCCTCATTAATGGATGATGATCTAAATGGATAATAAATGTCCTCTTTAATGTGCCTTTGACTCACTTGAACTATGTGCCTTGAATTCTCTTTCTATGAACTTCCAAATATTAATTTTGAGCTCATCTATTCTATGTATTGCACGCTTCTCCACTCAATTATTAATGCACTTCACTAGGTGTGTTACTAGGTTATGTTCCTTCTTGATGCTTCAAATATTTGGTGCTTATGTTTCTCAAATAAATGGAGGTTACAACATTTACTTCAATGCTCCATGATGTGATTATTAGATTTGAATTCAATGATGAATGTTGCTTCTTCCCTCAACACTCCATGATGAGCATTACTTCTGCCCTCAACGCTCCACGATGAGTGTTATTTCTGCCTTGGGAACTTCCTTCGTATATGTTATGAGATGGACATTATGGAAGATTTCTAAAAACCTAAATTTCATTGTGCCAAGCAGCACAATATTTCTAGCTGACAATATTCACACAAAAATAGTGTATGTAGTTGGTTGTTCATTTCCAGTGATGGTGGCTTTTGAGTGCTTCTACACTGTGCTCTTAGCTGGTGGTTTAGGTAACACACTTATTTCTTCCACCTCAATATTTTATAATGATGATGCAAGTCAATAGCTTTGCAATGTGATAGCACTCCTTCCACGAACCTATGGCACTTGACCCTGTGTCTTTAGACACCTCGAACCCAATGTTTATGAGCCCTAGTTGGTTAAATTTCTCTATTTGAAATGGTTGCTTGGATACTGTGCTTTGCTACATGTTGTAGTGTCTATAGGACACTATTTATTTTGTCCTCTTTTGCTATATTTGAAAGGAAAATACTAGTGCCAATGTAATGCAAACACCTTTTTAATAGATAGGATTAAATATTTTATTTTGCATAGAATTTATACATCTCCTTTTGAAGTTATTCCTTGCTTCTTAGATATGGTGGCTATCTGATCTAATCCTTGAGATCAATATGTATTGTATTGTTGCACTCCTTACTAGACAAAACTAAACTCTAACTCTTTTTCTTGGATAACTTAGCACCAATGAATCTAATATTTTAATCATGCAACTAGTGATCTATTTGAGAGGTTTAACCTTGCACTAATGTTCACTGCAACTAAAATACTTAGTGCACCTTAAAAAAATCTTAAGAATAATTAGTATAGTGCAGTATTGATCTCACCTTATCACTCTTGTAAAATAACTCTCAAATTAACTTGAAATATGCGCTATAAACTAAGAAAACATAATGTTGTCTTCTTTACTTCAACTAAAAAATAGGAAAATGATATTTTCTTTCTATCAAAATATATCTAACTCCTATTTTAATGTGTAGATAATAACCTTAAAAGAAATTTTCTTTTGCACTCCCTTGAAGACTTTAAAATGAATCCACTCCTTAAAAATTTTAAACTAATATGGTGCTTAATGAATCTTAATAAACCAAAAAGCTAAGTTCAACTAATGACCCTTTTGCACCCAAGTTGCTTTCCTTTAAGATCTCTGAAGATGGTGGATATCTTGGTGATTCGATTCACAAAATTGTTGCCCTTAATTAGATGAACTTGTAGCTCTTCTTGGATTTCCAAAACAGATCTATAACTCACATATTTGTAGCTATGAAAACCCTCTAACTTGTTGCCCTATAACTATAGTAGGTGACTTCAATTCTCCTTCAGTATGCAATATGTACATCTTAAGTTTTGCAGCTAATATTGTTGTTCTAATCTCTGCCCTTAAGCGGTCAATATCTCCATTGAAATGATATCCTTGAATCTCAAAAATTTGGTAGGCAACTCCTCCAAATTTTAGCTAAGATTTTCCTTTAAGAACCCTTCAGTTTTCTACTATAGAAACCAGCAGATATCCTTTCTCTGAATGAGCCTTCTAGACTTAAAAGGTAATCTTAAAACCTCTCAAATTTGGTAGTAATTTTTGGATCCTTTCTCTTTCAACCTTCTTGTAAAATTTTGACTTCAATCAAGGCCTTCTCAAAAAATATAAAAGTCTTGAGGTCTTCACCAATATCCTCTAAAATTTGGCAAACTTCTTGTCAAATCCTTCTGCCTTGGGCTTGTTGTCAGATGGCAATAATTATTCAAAGTTCTTCCTTTATCAAGAACTTATCCTTGGTGGTTAATTTATCTAATGAGTTCTCAAAAATCCTTTAATGGCCTTCTCCTAATCTCCTTCAATGAGGCTCTCCAAGCCTTCTCCTTATTTCTCCTTGAGACCTCTTCTCTAGGGTCTTCACCCTTGTAGCTTCTCTAGTCTTCTCAATGAGATATTTTCTTCAACCTTCTACTGTGGAAGTTTGAAAATGAGATCTCCATCTTGAATCTCTTAAATCTGCTACTTCAAAAATAGGACTTTTACTAGTCCTCCTCTATCTCTTCTAAAATTGGAAGTTCTTCAATGAAATCTCTTTTAGATCTCTTTAGCTTCTCAAGATGATTTCTTCTAATCCTTTAGGGTGAAGTCTTAAATATTCAATGGAGATCACCAACCTCCTATCTTAATTGGGACTCTTCTCTTAAGTCTCTTCAATCTACTACTTGTAGTCTTCAATTGAGATCACCAACCTCCAATATTCTTTTGAACTCTTCTTTGAAGTCTCTTCAATATACTATTATTGTTGAACAAGGTGCAGCAACAATATTGTCATTGTTGTCAACACAGTCAGACAGATCGGATTCTTCAGAGAATGTACAGTGAGGGAGATTGTTGAGCAAGGTGCAGCAACAATATTGTCATTGTTGTCAACACAGTCAGATAGATCGGTTGATGCAGTGGACAGGAGTTAAGAGGTTCTTCAGAGTATGTACAGTGGTTTTCCAAAAGATAGAAGTGGCCCATATACTAAAAATCAAAAGAAAATCACAAGGCAGAAAACTGTCGCGATATCGCGACATGTTGAGAAGAAAGAAAACTGTCGCGATATCGCGACATGTTGGCAAGAAAGAAAAACTGTCGCGATATCGCGACATGTTGAGAAGAAAGAAAACTATCGCGATATCGCGACATGTTGGCAAGAAAGAAAAACTGTCGCGATATCGCGACATGTTGAGAAGAAAGAAAAACTGTCGCGATATCGCGACATGTTCGGAGAGAAAGCGCAAGCAAGCAAAACTGTCACGATTTCGTGACATGTTCGGAGAGAAAGTGCAAGCAAGCAAAACTGTCACGATTTCGCGACATGTTCGGAGAAACAACGCAAGCAAGCAAAACTGTCACGATTTCGCGACATGTTGAAAGAGAAAAAGACAAGTAGAAAAAGTGTCACGATTTCGTGACATATTGCAAGGAAGATTGTACGGACAAAAAAGTGTCACGATTTCGTGACATATTGCAAGGAAGGTTGTACGGATGAAAAAGTGTCATGATTTTGTGACATATTGCAAGGAAGGTTGTACGGACGAAAAAGTGTCACGATTTCGTGACATATTGCAAGGAAGGTTGTACGGACGAAAAAGTGTCACGATTTCGTGACATATTGCAAGGAAGGTTGTACGGACGAAAAAGTGTCATGATTTCATGACATGTTGCAGGAGAGAGAGTCCGAGAGAAAAAGTGTCACGATATCGTGACATGTCAGGTTTTCGTGACCCGAAGGCAAGAGAAAGAGCTAAGGAGAAAAAGTGTCGCGATATCGCGACATGTCGGGTTTTCATGACCCGAAGGCAAGAGAGAGAGTCCAAGAGAAAAAGTGTCACGATATCGCGACATGTCGGGTTTTCGCGAACCGAAGGCAAGAGAAAGAGCAAAGGAGAGAAAGTGTCGCGATATCGCGACATGTCGCATTTTTGCGACTAAAGGAGGAGAGAGAAAGTAAGAAGGTAGAAGTGTCACGATATCATGACAAAAGTAAAGAGGAAGAGCAAGGAGGTGAAAGTGTCGTGATATCGCGACATGTGTTTTCGCGGGTGCAAAGCCGAGAAGAGGACAAAGAGGCAGAAGTGTCACGATTTCGCGATAGGTCACTTTGGCACGAGCAAAGAAGAGAACCCAACCAAAATAAGATATGTGACAGTTAACTGGAGTTATACGGCAGTTACAGGTGCAGTTGTAGAAGAAATTCATGCAGATAAAATAAGAAGAGTTAACTGAAGTCGTTACGTCAGTTATAGGTGCAATGACAGTGAAAACGCATGCATGCACGTAAAAGAAAGTGAACAGTCACTAAGGAGAATACGAACAGTCATGACCAAGAAGACGAACAGTCATGGTAAAGGTATATGTGTCAATTCGTTGCATGTAACGTAATGCCTACTCTATATATACAAAAGGAGTTACATATAAAAGGCGTTACAATTGACAAGTGGCAGATAAGAATATGAAAGAAACAGTTACAATTGACAAGTGGCGTATGAGAAATGAAAGAAGGCGTTATAACTGGAGTTACAAAGCGAAAGGATTGTTATAAAAGGAGGTCTGCATGGAGAATTAAAGTGCTGCTGATATAGAGTGTGAGTGCGCTGCTGAAGAGAGCGAAAGTGCTACAAAAAGGAGGGCAGGAAGAGTGCCGTAAGAGAGCGTTAAGCAGAGCCGTGAGAGCCGTAAGAGTGCAGTAAAGAAGCACAGCAAAGGGGTCTGTAAGAGGGCAGTAAAAGTGCAGTAAGCAGAGCCACAAGTGTGTGTGGTGTTTTGGTGAATAGCGAGAGAGGTTGGGTTAGCAATAGACCAGTCAGGGTCTTGTATAAGCGAAGGCATCTTTATGTCAAAAATATAGTTTCAAAATTGCAGTCCAAGTTGGTGCTTGGAATTAGGGGTTGGTGCAGATAAATTAGGGGTTGGTGCTCCTTTCTATTGGTGCAGATAAATTAGGGGTTGGTGCTCCTTTCTATTGGTGCAGATAAATTGGGGTTGGTGCTCCTTTCCGTTGATGCAGATAAATTAGGGGTTGGTGCTCCTTTCTATTGGTCGAGATAAATTAGGGGTTGGTGCTCCTTCCAGTGGGTGCTTGGTAAATTGATTGTAAAATTGATATTTTGCAAAGGCTGGATTTGGACGGGAGTCCAAGCGGTCATTTTTGAGGAGTAGCCAAAATCGGTGAACCTCGTTACATCTTGTGTTGTGTGATGCTCTCTTGTTACATTTGCTTTATGTGGTTTTAAGCTTTCATTGTTTTGGCTTTAAGAGTTGAAGTTTTTAAGTTTTAAAGAGCCACACTGATTCACCCCCCCTCTCAGTGTCATTGTGAGACTAACAATTGGTATCAAAGCCAAGTTCTTGAACAAAGCTTAACCAGCTAGGGTGATCTTGGATTAGTACGCAATGGCAGGTGGTGAAGGCTTCTCATCAAACAAAGCACCATTGTTGGACGAAACTAATTACTCATTTTGGAAACTCAGGATGCAGACATATCTTTGTGCTTTGGGATATGACATTTGGGATTCAGTAAATAGTGGATACACAATACCCACCACTCCTCCA
Source organism: Wollemia nobilis (assembly GCA_028583015.1). Classification (NCBI taxonomy): domain Eukaryota; kingdom Viridiplantae; phylum Streptophyta; class Pinopsida; order Araucariales; family Araucariaceae; genus Wollemia; species Wollemia nobilis. Next base: position 3,532,248 of record JAQPPZ010017175.1, on the reverse strand, counting down.
ACCGATGTTGCCGATAAGAAACTGTTTGAGAATAACTCTAAAGCAAAGAATGCTATCATGTGCGGTTTAGTGGACAGCGAACTGATAAAGATTATGAGTTGTAAAATGGCAAAAGACATATGGGACAAACTAAGGAGCATTCATGAAGGAGACGACAAGATCAAGGAGGCCAAGTTACAAATGCATCGAGCTCAATTCAAAGCATTAAAGATGAATGACGATGAGAACATAGAGGCATACATGCTGAGAGTTAATGGAATCATTAATGCGATTAGAGGACTCGACGAAGAAATGGAAGATGTTGTCATCGTGAAAAAGGTACTAAGATCTCTTCCCCAAAGATTTGATTCTAAAGTTTCAGCAATAGAAGAAGCTAAAGATCTAAATACTTTTAGTATGGATGAGATGCATGGTTCTTTGACTGCATATGAGATGAGAATAAGAAAAACTAAACCCATAGACAGAGAAGCTGCTTTTAAAGCACATAGAAATATAAAAGCAAAACAAGAATCCGAGGAAGAAGAGACATCAGATGAAACGGAAGCAAACTTTGTTCGGAAACTAATAAAGGGAAAAGGAAAATACAGAGGAAAGCTACCGCTTAAATGTTTCAACTGTGGAGGCATTGGGCATTTTGTGACTAACTGTCCACTTAATGAGAAGGACAAAAGTAATGAAGGATCGCACCAAGAAAGAAGTGACTGGAAGAAGAAAACAAATTTTAGAAAAGGCAACTTCAAGAAGAAAAGTTTCATCTCCAAGAATGTCAGTTCATCAGAAGACAGCTGTAGTGAGGATTCTGAAGAGGAAACAGGTGAAGCTCTTTTCATGGCATTTGAAGAAGAAGAATCAGAAAAGGAAGAAGAAGTGAACTCTGAAGTATGTGGTGAAAACTCTGAGGCTGAAGTAGATCTAGAAGGTGAGTTGATCTCTGCACTTGAAGAGTTGGGTTTAGAAAGGAAAAAGAACAAAAGACTGTCCAAGAAGTTGGAAGAATATGAGGGTGATATTGAAGATCTCTTCTTACAAATTCACAAAGCCAAGAAAATAGAAGAAGCCTTGAAGTCACAGATCAATGAGAAAGAGATTGTTTGCTGCAAACAAGAAGAGGAGATTATGTTATTGAGGAAACAACTAGAAGAGGCCAATACAAATCTCAAATTTGAGAAGAGCACAGAGCTGCTAGATAAAATGATAAGGCAACAAAGAAGCCCCTTGTGCAAGCTTGGTCTTGGATATGAAGCTGAACAACCTTCATCTCCTAAATCTGCAGAGAAGAAGAAATCCACTGTTGAAGGATCAAAGCAAGAAAATCCTGAAGCTGAATCCTCAAAAGGAAGAAAACCTCAAAGGAGATCTACAGCTAAGCAACCACAACAAAAGAGGTTCTATCACTCTCACTTTATTCATAATAATGCTTTTAATGGCAATTGTTTTAGATGCAACCAGTATGGTCACAAGGCAATGTATTGTGGACTGAATAATAGATCAAAGAGTTATGCTGGTAGAAATACATCTGTTATTTCGGTTGAACACCATGTGCAATGTTTTAAATGTAATGGTCATGGGCACATAGCAAGGTCTTGTCCAAATCTAAGGCAAGATAGTAGATTTCATCAGACGCAAAGAATGCAACACAGACAGGGAAGAAATCATGTGCATCAAAGAAAGGAAAAGAATCATCCATCAAGGATGTACAAGAGACAACCACCCAAGAGAAATGTTCAAGTTCACGAAAAGGTTCAAAATGGGGATGCAGGTGAAAACCTTCAGCCTAAGTTCAAGAAAGACTGGAGAAAGAAAGAAGAGAGGAAATCGTGTCTCCTTGGACAGAAGGAGATTACTCCTCTATTGCACTAAGCAGCTCCAGGTAGCACATCCTCAGGGGGAGCAATGTTAAAGTTTTATTTTAATGCTCCTATGTATTTGTGTAGTTATCTGAGGATGAAAGGAAAGTAGTCGGGGAGTTGTTGTATAGCTATCAAAGTGTGTTTTCTGTTCATACAGTTGTTTGTGGTAGTGCCGTGAAGGGTGGTGATTAAATTGAGAGTTGTCTTTATTGGTAATATTGCTATATGTCATTGTTGTACTATTGATGGTTCTTACTGCCACTGTCCAAAGTTAAGGATTATAACAGTTCAGATAATTTGGTTAATGAAAGAATGTTGCCCTAGTCGCATATATGTGTTTCGATAAAAGCAGTGTGTATTTGAACTACACATTGACGTGAAGATTGTTAGATCTATCATGACGCTGTGGTGAAAAAATATTGAAGTCTGATTATTGATTCATGTTTAGATCATCAAGATGAGCAACTTTGCTTTGTGAATCATACCTATCCGAGGTCCAGAAGTATGAGTTTGAGTAAGGTGCACTATAGTTGGCCGTGAAGTGTTTGACAAAATGTTGTCTCCTGATTCGAACAGTTGAAAGTAAGGTGTGACCAGCGGTGACTGTAGAAAACATAGACCAAGTTGAAAATGTAAAAAGTGATTGGTTGAGTTGTGTTGAGATTGGGATTTGAGTATAGAACATATTGAGTCTCTAACAATTCTCTTTATGATTCTATAAGATTGGATAGATTCTGTGTGAGCCTATTGACAGGATACAGAGGACAGAGTCTCAATGGATAGAGATCCAGCAGCCAACACAGTTGAAGATAGATCTGAGTGAGGATTCTTCAAGTGGAGAGAGGTCCACCAGTCAGTGCAGCAGAGTGACAGAATCTTCTATAATATAACAATTGAAGAGAGGTCCACCAGTCAGTAGCGGATACCTTCGCAATAAATTGGGAGTGGTCATGCTTCCCAAGAACTGACTAGCTATCGGGACCACATTTTTAGGGGGAGCATTTATATATTTGGTTATCTTTTTGCTCATGTTTGTAATTTTTGCTAACTGTAATAATTTGTGCCTGAGAATGTTGTGCATGGACTCAGGGGGAGTCTGCAGCAGCCCTTTGGTATTATTGTCAAAGGGGGAGAAGAATTACAGGGAAGTGCACGAGTGTTGCCAACAATTCCAAAGGGGGAGATTGTTGAGCAAGGTGCAGCAACAGTATTGTCATTGTTGTCAACACAGTCAGACAGATCAGATTCTTTAGAGAATGTACAGTGAGGGAGATTGTTGAGCAAGCAAAAAAAAAAGATCGGTTGATGCAGTGGACAGGAGTTAAGAGGTTCTTCAGAGTATGTACAGTGGTTTTCCAAAAGATAGAAGTGGCCCATATACTAAAAATCAAAAGAAAATCACAAGGCAAAAAACTGTCGCGATATCGCGACATGTTGAGAAGAAAGAAAACTGTCGCGATATCGCGACATGTTGGCAAGAAAGAAAAACTGTCGCGATATCGCGACATGTTGAGAAGAAAAAAATTGTCACGATATCGCGACATGTTGGCAAGAAAGAAAAAATGCGATATCGCGACATGTTGAGAAGAAAGAAAAACTATCGCGATATCGCGACATGTTCGGAGAGAAAGCGCAAGCAAGCAAAACTATCACGATTTCGCGACATGTTCGGAGAGAAAGCGCAAGCAAGCAAAACTGTCATGATTTCGTGACATGTTCGGAGAAACAGTGCAAGCAAGCAAAAATGTCATGATTTCGTGACATGTTGAAAGAGAAAAAGACAAGTAGAAAAAGTGTCACGATTTCGCGACATATTGCAAGGAAGATTGTACGGACGAAAAAGTGTCACGATTTCGTGACATATTGCAAGGAAGATTGTACGGATGAAAAAGTGTCACGATTTCATGACATATTGCAAGGAAGGTTGTATGGATGAAAAAGTGTCACGATTTTGTGACATATTGCAAGGAAGGTTGTACGGATGAAAAAGTGTCACGATTTTGTGACATATTGCAAGGAAGGTTGTACGGACAAAAAAGTGTCACGATTTCAGACATATTGCAAGAGAAGAGTTGTAGGACGAAAAAGTGTCACGGATTTCGTGACATGTTGCAAGAGAGAGAGTCTGAAAGAAAAAGTGTCATGATTTCATGACATGTTGCAAGGAGAGAGAGTCGAAAGAGAAAAGTGTCACGATTTCGTGACATGTTGCAAGAGAGAGAGTCCGAGAGAAAAAGTGTCACAATATCGCGACATGTCGGGTTTTCATGACCCGAAGGCAAGAGAAAGAGCTAAGGAGAAAAAGTGTCACGATATCACGACATGTCAGGTTTTCATGACCCGAAGGCAAGAGAGAGAGTCCAGGAGAAAAAGTGTCACGATATCGCGACATGTCGGGTTTTCATGAACCGAAGGCAAGAGAAAGAGCAAAGGAGAGAAAGTGTCGCGATATCGCGACATGTCACATTTTCGCGACTAAAGGAGGAGAGAGAAAGTAAGAAGGCAGAAGTGTCACGATATCGCGACAAAAGTAAAGAGGAAGAGCAAGGAGGCGAAAGTGTCACGATATCGCGACATGTGTTTTCACGGGTGCAAAGCCGAGAAGAGGACAAAGAGGCAGAAGTGTCACGATTTCGCGATAGGTCACTTTGGCACGAGCAAAGAAGAGAACCCAACCGAAATAAGATATGTGACAGTTAACTAGAGTTATACGGTAGTTACAGGTGCAGTTGTAGAAGAAATTCATGCAGATAAAATAAGAAGAGTTAACTGAAGTCAGTATGTCAGTTACAGGTGTAGTGACAGTGAAAACGCATGCATGCATAGAAAAGAAAGCGAACAGTCACTAAGGAGAATACGAACAGTCATGACCAAGAAGATGAACAATCATGGTAAAGGTATATGTGTCAATTCGTTGCATGTAACGTAATGCCTACTCTATATATACAAAAGGAGTTACATATAAAAGGCGTTACAATTGACAAGTGGCAGATAAGAATATGAAAGAAATAGTTACAATTGACAAGTGGCGTATGAGAAATGAAAGAAGGCGTTATAACTAGAGTTACAAAGCGAAAGGATTGTTATAAAAGGAGGTCTACATGGAGAATTAGGTGCTGCTGATATAGAGTGTGAGTGCGCTGCTGAAGAGAGCGAAAGTGCTACAAAAAGGAGGGCAGGAAGAGTGTCGTAAGAGAGCGTTAAGCAGAGCCGTGAGAGCCGTAAGAGTGTAGTAAAGAAGCACAGCAAAGGGGTCTGTAAGAGGGCAGTAAAAGTGCAGTAAGCAGAGCCACAAGTGTGTGTGGTGTTTTGGTGAATAGCGAGAGAGGTTGGGTTAGCAATAGACCAGTCAGGGTCTTGTATAAGCGAAGGCATCTTTATGTCAAAAATATAGTTTCAAAATTGCAGTCCAAGTTGGTGCTTGGAATTAGGGGTTGGTGCTCCTTTCTGTTGGTGCAGATAAATTAGGGGTTGGTGCTCCTTTCTATTGGTGCAGATAAATTAGGGGTTGGTGCTCCTTTCTTTTTTTGTGCTCCTTTGTTGGTGCAGATAAATTAGGGGTTGGTGCTCCTTTTTTGTTGGTGTAGATAAATCAGGGGTTGGTGCTCCTTCCAGTGGGTGCTGGTAAATTGATTGTAAAATTGATATTTTGCAAAGGCTGGATTTGGACGGGAGTCCAAGCAGTCATTTTTGAGGAGTAGCCAAAACTGGTGAACCTCGTTACATCTTGTGTTGTGTGATGCTCTCTTGTTACATTTGCTTTATGTGGTTTTAAGCTTTCATTGTTTTGGCTTTAAGAGTTGAAGTTTTTAAGTTTTAAAGAGCCACACTGATTCACCCCCCCTCTCAGTGTCATTGTGAGACTAACACTTATGGTCTTCAATGGAGATCACCAACCTTCAATATTCTCCTGGAATCTTCTCTGGAGTCTCTTAAATATGTTGTTTGTAATATTTAATGGATATCACCAACCTCCAATATTCTCTTGGAATTTTCTCTAGAGTCTCTTCCTTGAATTTGTAGCAAGGCTCTTATGGCCTTTTCTTCTTCTGCACTTTGCAGGTCTGCAATTTCTAACAGTGGAACGTTTTCTTTAGACCTCCAAATCTTTGTTCTTCCTCTTGTTGCTTGTATTTTGGATTAATTCTAAAGAATCTATTATTCCTAGCTCTTTTTTAGGAATCTTCCCCACTTTATTTGAATCTCCTCTTTCCTACAACAAAGTATTAGGATTGTAATGGAAGAAAATCTATATCTAGAGATAATCAATCTTCACTAGTTGATTTGTCAATCTAGTGGAATCAATGTTGAGTCCTAGTATTCACGAGTTTTTTTGCAACCTTGTGGAAAGACTCTAGCCAAATGCAATATCAAAAATTTTGTAAATGATATTTTTGGATTTCTCTCAATATCACTTGTGGCTCTCCCTATTTCCTATCTATATACCGTGTGCTCTGATACCATTGTTAGATTTTTATGAGTATATGATATAGTAAATGCAACCACAAGATGTAATATAATCAAGCTATGATATCTATATGATAATGACACTATAATATGCATGAAAACTAAGATATAAACTTCTACAATAACTCAAAAATATGCCATTAATGAAAACTCACAAAAATAGTACAATGCGGTATAATGGAGGACATGAACACTCCATAAACTATTTTTAATACTATGCACTCTCTATATTCACTTCTCACTAATTCACTCACTATAAGGATTTTATATAGGAAGATAGGTTCCTTGGCCCTTACTCTATATTTTACTCTATCCTATGACTCATGTACATATGGACTACATGCATATTTACATCATTGCACATTCTAACACTTGTGCATTTATTACATGCTAAAGTAACTACATAAATTTACTCTACATTAAACTCCTCTAGTAATGTAACAAAGGTGGCATATTGATATGCCAATAATGTAGTATATTCTCAAATAACTATACAGGAGCACAACTGCCTAGGGTGGCTATATAAGAGCATAACCACCCATGGAAGCTATATAGGAGTACAATACCTCAAACATCTACATAAGAGAGCCAACCACCCTGGGAGGTTGAGCCTCAATGTCAACAGTGACTATCAGCAATAGACTGCACAAAAAAGGTAAATTAGGTATTTTATTAGGTTTTGTAGGTATTTCATATAGTTTTGTAACTTCTACACTTAATTTTGTAAATTTTGTTAACGTTTTATCTATTTTTGTAACCCTCTTTCATGGTTTTGGGACTCATCTCGAAAGGCCCCACATATGCTATTGATGTTGTCATTATTAGCTTGTGTGTAGGTGTTGGATACATATAGAGGCTTGGGATGTCAAGCAACACACCTTCTAAAACATCCCACAAATTGTTGTGCAATCAACAAGATAACTTGTGATACCATAGATCTTACTTGTAAAGGAAAATTCTCTATTTTGAGAGGTTGATTGTAACTAAAAAGGCTAATTTATAAAAGATAAAGTTTATTTATATCAAATATATTAATTTTTGTCTATTTTAAATTGTTATGGTGTATTTCCTTGTATCGCTCCAAATTTTTCGCATCCCTACCTTCAGGCTATTGGATCCGCGCCCGGAAGGAGGATGGGAAAAGGATGGTGCGGTACCTCGGACGAGAGGACTTCACGAAGGTCCCGCCTCTCAAGGGAGGTGTATTTTGGTGATTTTTCGACGGATGGTGGGTTCACCGAGGAAACATTTGGTGGCGGTTTCCACGCCTAGGTTTTGGAATGTGTTTAGATGAGTTCGTTTTATCCTTTAAGCATTCATCCTAGGTTTGGCCGAATGAATCTAACTTAATCTATATGAAAATGCAACTTTCAATGAATACGAGAAAACAGATTTTGAAAGCGAGAAAATGAGAGAATTTACGGGAGGAAAATGGGGAATACTGATCCGGATGTCCGAAGAAGATTACGGCGGTTGATGCGATCCGGATCGTCCGGAATTCTACGAGAATCGCTTCGCAATCGGACGAGATCGTGCGAGATCCGACGAATTCGTCGAGAACCTGCAAAAGCAGAGAATAGATGCAAAATGCAAGAACTCCTCATCGTGCAAACGGGAGGCAAAATATGCCAAATAATAAACTGAATACTTGAACAAAGTTTAAAAACAGAAATAAAAGTAAATTGTTGTACTTTAATGGCGGATTGTGAGCTTAACATGCAATCTAGACTAGATGGGTGAACTCCGGATGCAAAATAGGATAAAAACTAAATAGATTATCTAATTTGTAAAACAAAATAACTGAGGCAAAGTTAAGAAAAGCAAACTCCAGGCACTGATTGCCTCGATGTGGACTGCAGTCGAGATCGTCTCGCATCAGTGCAAGATCGTCTCGAATTTGACGGGATCGCCTCCGATCTTGACAGGTTCGTCGGCGGCGATGGGTGCTGGCTCCGGCTGAAAATCAGTGATATACCTGCATCAAAATTGCTATAGGACTAGTGCAAAAATAAGATTAAGGTGTTTTAGTGCGAGAGGGATTCAACTTGCGAGATAAAATTCAGCCGGGGGTTGGGGAGGGAATGTCCTAGAGTTTAAATAGGCATAGGGAGAGTTGTTGGGAGGTTGGAGATCTTCCCAATTTGGGAGATCTCCAACGGGGAGGGTCCCAACGGCGCAGACACGCTTCTGCCCGGATTGGAGACCCGTTGGAACGGATTCCAACTATGCAAATTCAGTTTTGCGACAAAATCGTATGGACGTTCTAGTCCAGACGAAATCGTCAAATCTAGGGCGATATCGTCTGATCGGCGACGATATCGTCCAACGGTCAAAACAACCTCTAAAAATGGCACGAAAAAAGGGGAAACGGGTTTCTCGACGGTTAACGGGCGGTTTGGGAGGTTAAATTTGAATTTAAATTTATTTACTAAGGTGAATGTAATTATTCCAATTTGACTGCGCCAATTTTAGGGTGCTACATTTTGCCCCCTCTTTAGCGAATTTTCCGAAGAAAATGCGTTAAAGAAGAGTTCTTCTCGATCTACGAGAAAGCAAAAATTATTCCCATTTTTAGGCGACGATTCTTGGTCGAATCGTACGACGACTTACTATGGTGCCCCCTCAGTGTTTTTACCCAAATCGAACGTTTGAGGTAAAAATGCGGAAAAGCAAAAAAAATTATTGTTGAATAAAATTAAGAAAAATAGGGTAAAACCCTAATTCATTGTTACTGTTTTAGAGCTCTAGAGCAAAAAATGGTTGAGGCAGTGCACAGATCTGCAAGAGGTCCGACGCGGTCTACGGGTAAGGGTCTAAACTCAATTTAGATTGATTTAAGTTGCTTTTACATGCTTTCTAGATGAATTTTTAAGTGAATTTGGAGCATCGCGGCCGTTTTTGGCCGTCGACGTCGTCGGGACGAAATCGTCCCGATTTCGACGAAATCGTCTCAATTTCGGCAATTTCGCCCGAGGCGAAATCGTCGAAAGGGGGACGATTTCGTCAAATTAGAGACGATTTCGAACTGCGAAATCGGAGACGATCGTGCTCAAATTTGGGACGATATCGTCCAATAGTGGGCGATATCATCAATTGCAAAAAATTGATCTTTAAGTTGCATTATTAATTACTGGAATTTATTGATTAATTATTGTTTGTTGTTTTGTTGTTTTATGTTTGCAGAGAGGATTACTAAAAAGCAAGAGGTGGAAGTACGACGGATTGAGAGACGACTTGGCCGCTCTCACCCGGGCAGAGCGGGATCTGTCGGCACGAGCCGGATTGCGGCATGTGGCGAGAGATGCCGCGAGTTTCCACGGACATGGGGCTACGACGACCCTAGCGAGAGAGATGGTATCCGGGGTCTTCCTATTTTTGGTTACCGACAGGGAGATGACTCCCACCTTGGAGGATGTATGGAGGATTTTGAGAATCCCCATACAAGGACGGATGATCACACCGATGGCCAATCAGGGCCACGCGATGGGACGGTTGTGTGGTGACCCGAGCTTCGCCCTGGAGAAGGGCGGAGTTAATATCGAGGCACTACGCCAGATGCCTGGGGCATCGAGACTCACACGGGTTCTGGCTGGGGTAGTTGGTGGACTTCTGCTGTGCCACCAGAGCGGGTGCAGGGTGCCGTGGATGCTGGCAGATGTGATCTGCGACATGCGGGACCACGGCTACAGGTTCTCATGGGGTAGCTTTGTACTATGCCGATTGTATAGGATCCTTTACAGGGTCATGTACAAGGGTGGCCGATGTCTAGTGATGACATCGCTACTACGGGTTTGGTGCTGGGAGCACATTGCGGTGCGGAGGCCGGTAGGGCTTCCACTGATAGGGATAGACGGGGAGAGGCCCCGAGTCTTCTACTGGTGGCTCCGGAGAGGATCACAGCGACGGATAGACCTTTCGATGTCCCGGAGACTCCTGGATGATTTGGTCCTAGACCAGATCACCTGGAGGCCATGGAGGCAGCATCCAGGGTGGGCAGAGGACGGACGAGGAGCGGCTCGCATCGGAGCGAGTCTCGGGCGAGGATGGAGAGGGGAGAGGTGGAGCTCCACCGCTACGACCGAGTTTTGCGATAGTTCGGTCTACAGCAGGGGATCCCATCTCTCAGGGATTATGAGTTTTCTCGGACCGTCCGGGATAACACCACTTGTTAGCGGGGCTCCGGACATGCGAGCGATTCTGGAGCCGGGACTCGGATGATGCCCCCATTCGGCCGGTGGATGGGGACGATGCGAGAGTAGCCGATGGCTACGATGCAGGTATGCGGGCATCCGCCCTCCTCGGATGACGAGGGCACAGGGCCCGATCCACGCGGTCGTGCGTCGGATAGGGAGGCGGCGCCGAGCGGTGATAGAGGCAGCCCGGGGTCACGGCGGGAGAGATCGAGAGGAGGCCACGAGGCACGGGAGCGGCCACGGAGAGAGAGAGGGAGAGGAGGGAGGCGAGACCCCCATCTCCACGAGAGGCCACCATCGCCCGATAAGGGCAAGGGCATGGATATAGGAGAGAGTAGCGAGATGGCTACTCTCGGGCGAGAGAGATCGTCTCGCGACTCGAGTGCGGACACTACGGGATGCGGCCGCACAACACCGAGGTGAGGTGTCGCGGCTGCGAGACGAGAATGCACGTCTCGGGGCACAGGGTGGAGGGGTGAGCACTCGGGAGCTACTGCGGTCGGTTTCTCAGACCGCATTCTATCAGGCTCTATACTACCAGGCGGTGCCAGAGGGCCAAAGGGTACAGTTGTCGGTTGCCATAGCAGATCCGATCAGGACAGGGTCATCGAGGAGCTCATCCCGATCGACGACGAGGACTCGCAGTACCACACATACTGCGATGGGACCACCTCGTCCTCCGTAGGGCGGGGGAGGAGATGAGGCTGAGAGCTCTAGGGGCTCTCGAGACACTGCTCGGAGGACACTTGATTGAGTATGCCAAGATATCGATTGTGGCATACCAATCTATCTGATATGATGTACATATATATTTTTGAGATATATATATAGATGAGATATTTTTGGTCATATGACTTATGTTATGAGTATATTGATGATGCTTTGATTAATTGATTTTGATAATGCTTGTAATTATGTCGTTGGAAAAGAATTTATACCTTTTGATGTCATGTTGTAATATTGATGAAATAATCTGATGTAACAAATTGTTTGTTTGTGATGCAATGATTTGATAAAACAAAAGGGGACTTTTAACAATAATTTCAAAGGACATTGTCGCTATTATAGACCATTTCATGGAGTCGCTGCTCACTCGGTCGTCAAGCTAATCCCATTTATAGAAATATTGTGAAAAGTGAAAGAGTGCTTAAGAGACTGTCTTAAGACTTTGTTGTGATGATGCAAATGATGATGATGATGATGGTTTGTTTTCAGATTTCCATAAAAATATTATGCATGAAATATTTGTAAAAAATGATTTTTGCTAGGCATAAATTCCTAAGTGTGATAAAATTGTTGAATAATTCCTTAGGAATTATACCGTCATTTCAAAAGGTTGACATAATGACATGAAATAATGAAAATGTGCATTCTTTTGAAAAGTAAAATTTGTTGTAAGAAAATGAAGTCATATGGTTTTTATGAGTTTTGATAAATGGGGGAATAAAAATTGTTACAATGGTTTGCGCTAGGCATAGAATATGTAGGTATAGACTTATACCATCATCGCGAAAATCAAAGAAAATAGATAGTTTTATTGCATGATTGATTTTTGATGAACATAAAATATGAAAATGAGGACTTGCGCTAGGCATAAAATTCCAATTTTGGTTTTGAAACTATACCATCGTCGCGAAAGTCGATATGATATATATGATATGTTTTGAAAGAAATTTGTGATTTTTCTATTATATAGTTGTCTTTTAAAAAATAATTGTACTTGATTATTCCAAACAAGTTGCAAAAATAATATTTCAAAGTATTTTGAAGACAAAAATTAGATTTATAGGGAATCCCATGTGCATATGTGAATTCATTTCCAATCTTGATTTATCATAATGATAGACAAAATCTCTCAAATACAAATGTGTGTGCAATTGTATTGTTCATTTACCAGGTTTGAGCAAGATACTATGATACAAGTGATTTGAAGAAACCAAATAAGTGTTCATTAACCATGATGTAGATGCATATAACCATATTAGACTACTATGTAGGTTGGATTATCAAGAGCTAGCTAATCCATAAGCAGACATAGGTCTGTACAAAAGAAGGTCGCTAATGTGACAGACATATCGCCACGCTAGGAGTTACCCAAGGCCAAGCGGGGTTGGGCACAAACCACTGTTATGGGGCTTACCTCACGGTTTTCGAATAATTGAGAATTCCGGGGATTCAAGCTCATCAACCCTTCTTTTCTTTTCAAAGGGTAGGGAAAGGGATTTTATTGCTTTCTTGCTTTCTTTTGAACTTTGTTTCTTTTTCTTTTGTATTTCTTTTGCTTGATAATGCTTGGAATATTGCTGAAATAACATTTTTCTTTTCTCTTTTTTCTTTCTTGAACTTTTTTTTTTTTTTTTTCTTTTTGTGCTAGGGATACTTGCTCAGATTAGCTGTAGAGCAAGGGATTTTTATTACGGGTAGGGGTGAGCTTGTCCTTTTGCCAATTCTCAAAGATTCTAGACCATGTGCATGATAGGATAGCGGGGAAACTTTTCACCCAAGAAATCGGTTCTACTATGTAGCAAAACATGGAAATTACAAATATAATCATTTTATTGTGAAAAGATGTGCTTGGTTTAAGTAAATAACAAGATCAATTCTCTATGCTCAAACTTTATTTAATTTGAATTTTGTGAACTTTGATATAAGAGAGATTAGTAATCATGCCAGATAAAAGCAAGATATTTATTTTTTTGTGAGTGTGCAAGTGAGGGATGCCAAATAAATGCTAATTGTATCCAAAATAAGTTGAAACATATAACTGCAATAATTGTAAGAAAATATATATAAATGATTTTTGAGAAGTTGGAGAATGTTGACTCTCTCTTTCTTCTGTATATTGTTTTGGTTTCGAAAGAGTCAAGCATATAGCTGTTTTTAGATTTTTATTTAGATTTTTGTTTTTGAGCAAAAGGAACTTAACTGGTGCTTTAAATAAATACAATAGATAGTTTTTTGAAGAGTTTTGGATGATTATAAATGTTTTTGATGTTTTTGAATTTTTTTTTATAAATTGAAAGAAATATAAGAGAGTAACTTTGAACAAATATATACATGGATGAAATGACCAAATTTATGCATAGTAACGTTTGAGATGTAAAATATTCATGGGTTCTTTAAGTTCTTTACCATCTAAGGTAGATAATTTATATGCTCTTGATTCAAATTTTGCGGTAATGATGTATGGTCCGAGCCAGTTGGGCTCAAATTTACCTTTAAGTTCTTTGGTTGCATTTGTATTTTTTTGATTTTCTTTCAGAACAAGGTCGCCAATCTCAAAGGATCGATGACGAACTTTCTTAGCATATGCTCTTTTAAGCTTGTTTTGGTATGCACGGAGATGCTCCAAAGCATTGATGCATTTTTCATCTAGGAGTTCCAGCTGTGAGTCTGCCAGCACGATATTCATCTCCTACTTCGGTATCTTGAAGTAGCAGAGCCAAAGAAGGAACTTCCAATTCAAATGGAAAAACTGCTTCTGCACCATATACCAAAACAAATGGTGAAGTGCCCGTGGGGGTTCGAACACTAGTTCGATAAGCCCACAAGGCTGGATATAACTGAATATGCCAGTCACGGCCAGTTTTATTGACCAATATTTTGAGAATTTTGATTAAAGTTTTGTTAGAAGCTTACGCTTGACCATTACCATGAGGATAATAGGGAGTAGACCAGCGGTGTTGAATCTTGTATTTTTGGCATAATTTCTTAACATCTTTATTTTTAAAAGGAGTTCCATTGTCAGAGATGAGATTCGCAGGAATTCCGAACCTGCAAATGATTTGATTAAAAATGAATTTAGAGACCTGTGAACCAGTGCAAGAAGCTAAAGGCATAGCTTCAACCCACTTCGTGAAATACTCAGTGGCGGTTATGATGAACTTGTGCCCATCAGAAGACATAGGATTGATTTTACCAATAATATCCAAGCCCCATTTAGAAAAGGGCCAAGGGGACGAAATAGCACTGCGGCTCTTGTGCGGGCGCATGGACAAGGTCGGCATGTTTTTGACACTTGTCGCAATGGCGCACATACTCATGTGCATCCGTTTCCATGGTAGGCCAAAAGTATCCTATCCGAAGGAGCTTTTTAGCAATGACACTACCACTAAAGTGTCCTCCACAAGATCCATCGTGGGCTTCACTCAAGGCTGATTTAGACTCATCTGAATTTAAACATCTTAATAGGATACCTTCAAAAGATCTCCTATACAAAGTATTGCCAATTATTACAAATCGACTTGCTCGTCGACGTAATAACCGACGCTGGTTTCTATTAGAATTAGTAGGGAAAGTCCCATTTTGGAGGAAATCAAATATGTCTGTATACCAAGGTTCAGGAGTAGTTTCATTGATTAGAAACACATCCAAAGGCTCTAAGCATGACTTATTTGAGGCGGGTTCCTGGAGTCGATGAATAATGATAGTCGCATATTCGTCGTCTAACTCCAAGGGCAAGAGGGATGCAGCGGCGGCCATGGCGTCGGCTGCCACGGTTGCTAGTTCGAGGAATGGCTTCCAAAGTAACTTGATCAAACAAGGACATTAGTTGTAAAACATAGGCCTTATATGGGCGAAGTTTATCATCTATGGTCTGATAAACTTCATTAATTTGGTTTATAACCAATTGGGAATCCCCAAAAACTAAGAGGTTTTTAATTTTTAGCGCTAAAGCGGCTCGTAATCCAAGGATTAGAGCTTCATACTCGACAGTATTGTTGGTGCAAGCAAAGGTCGGTTTGAAGGACGAGAGGAATAAGATGTTTTTGCGGAGATATTAAAATAATACCCGCACTGGCCCCACTCATACATCGGGCTCCATCAAAGTATAAGGACCATTGTTCGGGATGGTCCGCCTCTAATTGAAGGCATTCATCGGGAAACTCGATGATGAGAGGATGAGTAGACTCTAAGGGTGCAGCAACTAATTGATCTGCTATGATTTGACCCTTAACAGACTTCTGTCCTATGAATGTGAGATCAAACTCGCTTAGAGCAAGAACCCACTTGGCTGTGCGACCCGATAAATAAGGGCGACTCATAAGATATCTTAAAGGATCATATTTGGCAATGACATACGTTTTTTGGCTAAGCATGTAATGTCGTAATTTTTGCGTAGCAAACACGACTGCTAGACATAACTTCTCTAACTACTTGTATAGCGGGTTTCATAAGCGACGAAAGTTTGGCTAATGTAATAATTAGCACGTTCTCGCTTTTCATCATCAAGTTGAGCTAACATAGCTCCTAAGGCAGAATTTGAAGCAGAAATATATAGAAGAAATGGGCGATCAGATTTAGGCGGTGAAAGCACCGGAGGGTTAAGGAGGTATTGTTTGAGAAGTTCAAAAGCTTCTCTACATTATGTGTCCCAATTAAAGGGGACGTCCTTCTTAAGGAGCTTAAGAAAGGGACCAATTTTGTCCGCCAGCTTATCAATGAAGCGACGGATAGCTTGAAGTTTACCTTGTAAACTTCGTAGTTCAGATATATTAGTGGGGGCGGGCATATCTGTGATAGCCGCAATTTTGAGAGGGTCAATTTCGATACCACGTAAAGAAACTAAAACCCCTAATAGTTTGCCGGATTTAACTCCGAATATGCATTTTTTTGGATTTAATCGAATGAGATATTCTCGTAATCGATTAAAAACTTTTCTTAAATCATCTAAATGATTATTTTCAATAAGAGAGCGAGCTA
Source organism: Wollemia nobilis (assembly GCA_028583015.1). Taxonomy (NCBI): domain Eukaryota; kingdom Viridiplantae; phylum Streptophyta; class Pinopsida; order Araucariales; family Araucariaceae; genus Wollemia; species Wollemia nobilis. The sequence goes on along the minus strand of JAQPPZ010017175.1, from coordinate 3,516,035 downwards.
TAATATCATCTACATAATCATGTAAGATATCATGCATCATATCATGAAAAATGTAGGTCATAGCCCGTTGATAAGTTGCACCGGCGTTCTTTAAGCCAAATGGCATCACTTTCCAGCAAAAGGTACCCCAGGGGGTAATAAAGGCTGTTTTAGCCTTGGTCTTCGAGGAGCTATCCTAATCTGATTATAACCGGAGAATCCGTCCATTAAGGACATCATCCCACTTCCGGCAGTAAAGTCAATGATTTGATCCATATTTGGAAGAGGAAAGTCATCTTTAGGGCATGCAGCGTTAATATCTCTAAAATCGGTGCAAACCCTAACTTTGGTAGCTTCTTTCTTAGTGATTGGAACTACATTTGAGATCCATTCAGCATAATCAATAGCTTGTATGAAGATAACATTCGGGAGTTTTTCTAATTCCACTTTGACTAGCAAAGCCACTTTGGGATGCATTTTTTTGAGTTTTTGTTTAATCGGTTTAGCATCCGGATGGACCACTAGATGATGCATGACTACGGAAGGGTCTAGACCTGGCATATCTTCATATGTCCAAGCGAAGACATCTTCGTACTCTTTAAGGAATGCAATGTATTGTTCTTGTTTGTCTTGACTTAGTTCTGCTCCAATATTGATTATGTGAGGATTGTCCTCAGTTCCAATATTAATTTTAATGACATTTTCTACCTCCATGTGTAGATCTCTTTCAAAATTAGGTGGGGCGGGTGAAACACCCAACTCTTGTAATTCTTGTAAAGTTAATTTAGATAAGTCATCTTGAGGATTAGTGGTCTCAAGCTGAGCTATGGTTGGTATAGAACCATCAAAATAGAATCCATTGTGCAACATCTCTTCAACAGAGACATCATGGAAGATATCTCCTTCCAATTCTTCATCGGGGTCGACAATCATTTTCGGGTAGGCTATGGATAGCATGTTGCATGAAAATGACTGATTTTTAAGAGGCAAATCAACATGCCTATCCAAATAATCTTGATAGCATATGAGGTGATCATCATCCTCAAAAGGAAAGGGTTGTCCCTTACTAGGAAATAGGCCCACACCACAGCGGGCAGGGCCACGGTTCTACCTCGAAAGGCTCTTTCATGCCATTTTGGAAAGGTCCTAAGCCTTTCCCTTTATATCCCATTTTAAGCATCATGGGTTTAGCTTTAATATAATCATTGGTAAAATAACACCGAGCATATCCCTCATGATGAGTTTTGATATTCCGAGGGATTCTTCCCCAGTCATATCCTTTATAAATGAAGGCACAACTCCCGACTTGGTAAGTACTTCCCATAGGTTGTGGGAGGCCCAAAGTACGAGGAGAGGGCGGTAATTTATTTAAAAGGTTTGAATCTTGCATGAAAGCATTCATTTTTTCTGATATTAAGGTTGTAGATAAATCTGGTAAGAGTTCATCAGAAAGGGCATAAGATGTAGAAGGTTTATTACTTATGTCTTGAGGTGTGGAAGGTATGATGGATGTGTCTAAAGGTTTTGAATTTATAGGAATAATAGTTGAAGGATTAGTTGTAGATTTGAGATCCTTTTGAGATTCTAAAATTTGTTTAGAAGGTTGTTGGTCTATATAGGAAGATGAAGTTAATGGAGGAGGAATAGATGAAGTTATGGGTTTATGTTTCACGAGTTTTAGATGAAAAAGAAGAACTAGAATGTGTGGATGACGGAGCGAGGGCAAAATTGCACTCCAACGGGTTACGCCAAAGCACACATATCAAAAGATCTAGGGTCACTATGGATAGTGACTAGTTGATTTTAAAACTCAAATTTTACACATTGGTGTAAAGTTGACGGGGCCTGCTCGCATGGCGTTAATCCAAGGGCGACCCAAAAGTATATTGTACGATCTTGGGCAATGTACAATAAACACGGTTGTTTCTAGGGTTCTAGGGCCAACTTGCAATGGGAGGGTAATGACTCCACACGTTTCTTGTGTTTCGTCATTAAAAGCTTTGATAATCATATCGGTTTTCTTCATTTCATCACTTCTAAAACCAAATCGTTGGTAGAAGTCAAAGGTGCAAATGTTTAGAGATGAGCCATTATCAATCAGGACTCGTTTGATGACTACATCTCCAATTAGAGCGGTAATGTACAAGGGATTATCCTTGTGTAAAGTGTGTTGTGGGATATCTTTATCCCGAAAGTCAATACAATCAATCTCTCGAGTGATGATAGTATTGGCCATAGCTTCAGGTTGAATGTTTTGAGGTACCATCATTTGGCTCAATGTAAGCATCAACTCATCCCTATGTGTGGGAGAGGATCTTAATAAATCCAAGAGGGAAATTATGGCCGTGGTATTAGACAATTGTTCATTAATGTTTGTAAGGGGGTTTAGGTTGAACAATAGGAGCATGATTCCCTTTATTTGGGTTTTTCAAAATGAATGGAGCTGATCCATCGTTATGGTTTGGTTCTTGTTGGGAGTTTTGAGCTTGTTGTCGAGTAACGACTCCGATGGTACCTACAATGTTATAGTGACGACGTTGAAACGGTCTCGGTTGAGAATTTATGGCTTGTTCATAGGGAAGGACTACATTAGAAGAAGGTCGAGTAGTGACTCTTCTAGGAAATGGTTCTTCTGGAACATTAGCATCTGTGACAGGTTGAATAGGATCTGATTCGTTTTCAGAACTATTCGATTGAATAGTGTCTACTTCACTTTCACTATCTGATTCTATATCACTAGAATCAGAAGTTTGAAAATTATGTAAGGGCCTGGTTGTAACCAGGGATAAGGTTGTGTCAAATTTTTGAGAATCCTGAACTAGGTAATTGTCCGCTAATGGTTCCTACATATCGAGTAGGAGGGGGAACATTATGATGTTCGATTTGATTGGCTACCTCTTTACCATGTCTTGGTAAAGGGTGTTGAAATATGTCTAAAGTTTGATTGGCATTCTGATTTTGATTTTGGGGAACAGTCTTTTGGGCATTATTAGGAGGGTTTTGTTTGGGTTGGAAGGCTTGCACTTCCATTTCATTATTGTCAATCAAATCTTGTATTTTATGTTTCAATCTCTTACAAGCGTTGGTAGAATGTCCGGGTCCTCTATGAAAGTCACAGTGCAAATCAGCTCTATATCCGGGTATACTTGGGTCAGGTTCTCGGATAGCTGGTAATTGGATTAAACCTCTTTCAAGCAATTGAGGTAAAATGGTTGACAAGGGTTGGTTTAATCTAGTGAATTCTCGAGGAGGCTTGTCAGGGGGTTTCAATATGAATTTTTCTGTTGTCTTTGTTGCATTGACATTAGCAACATTTCTGTTGTCAGTGACTCCATCACCAACAACTTTGTTTGTTTTTATATTGATTTCTAGATGTTTTCTCATCATCCTTCTTCCTAAGTTGGCTTCTCCTAATGAGGGCATCTTCTACTCTTCGAGCTAAGTCTATAGCTTGATCGAAGGTAGTTAAAGTAGCTGTTGATAGCTCATAAGAAAGTTGTTCTTGTAAATTATTGATGAAAATGTCTAGCATTTCCCTATAGGGTAGCACAAAGTGTAGTTTTCCTGTCAATTGTCTCCATCTAGCCAAGAAATCAGCAAAACATTCATCTTTATCTTGTTTTAAATTGTATAGGTCTTTAATAGTTACATGTCTCTCGATGTAGGCACTAAATTGATGAACAAATGATTCAATTTGTTTCTTCAAAGTTTCTTAAGGAGTGAGTGGGCAATTGATAGTACCACTCTAATGCCATTCCACCTAAACTTTTGGGGAACATTTTTAGTAATAGCAAGTCGTCATGCGAAATGTCGTGACATGCTATCCTAAACATGCGAAGATGTTCTATGGGATCTTCGGTTCCTTTATATATAGGCAGGACGGGCATGGGAAAATGTTTAGGGTATGGTTGAGCTACCACTATGGGATCCAATGGTTGGCTACAAATCTCTCGATAATTGTACGAGGGATGGTAGGGATCTATCTGGTCCATACGTGAAGCCAATTGTTTCACCATAGCTTCCAGATTACTAGTTTGCCCCCCATATTGATTCGGTAGGGCATTGACATGAGTTTTATGAGCATAGGATGGAGGAACATGTAGATTAGATGCCATGTTACTATTGTGTAAAACATTAGTAGGAAAAATGTTATGGAGGAATTTTGAAGTTGGATTATGTTGTGTTCCAGATTGTTGAAAATTTGTATTTGGCTTTGTTTTAGATTTCTGTTTATTTAAAGCATTTTGCTCAATAGTTTGGCGGAACAAAGTAGTGAAGGGAATTTTCTTTTGTGCGGGAGTGGTTTTAGGTTGAGTAACAGGTTCCTTAGGAGGTTGGGTAACTTGTTGTTTTGACATGGCTTGGGCTATAGTGACCATATCCGTATTGGATGGTCCACCCTTATCACTCTCTTGATCAACAAAAGATAAAGGATTAGTGTGTATATCAAGCGCCCGTTCTATAGCTGCTTGAGCGTCACTAACTTCCCCTCTATCAATACGGACTGCTACATTAAGGATGTCGATATTATGATTGAGAAATTTTTGAAAATGTTCTGCGTTGTCAAAAGCGATGGCTCCATTGGGAGCTATTCTAGGGGATGAGGATTCATTCTCTTTAACATTTCCTTCTTGTTCCTTATCTTCACCTAAGTCTTCATCCGATTGACCTAGAGTTTCTCCTTCCGGATTTGTATCTCCAAGAAGGACATTTGGGTTTTCGGTTGTATCTTGCAACCAATCTTCTCCTTCCCCTAAAGTTTCTTTACCATTCCTAAGTCTAGTCATGGTGCTAAGTTTTGATTTCAGCAAATATATATATATATATATATATATATATATATATATGCAACAAATTAAAAGGTATATATTTATATATACCTAATGCAATATTTGAAATGAAATGTTTAAGTTTTTACTATGTTGTTTTTGATTTTTTTCTTTTTTAGTTTTTCTTTGAAACAATATAATAAAGACAACAAATGAAACAATAAATGCACGCAATAATAATAAAACTGAAAGTAAATGAACTAATCTTCTATGAATAACTTATGAATATCATTAATAGGTTCAAGTTGTTCAGGAGTCATGAAATGTTCTTCTTCAAATTGAAAGTTTTCTTTTAAGAATTTGATGAAAAGGGCTATGGTGATATTATGCTATTTCGGATCTTTGGTTGATAAAAGTAAATCTCATGGCAATACTCTCGATATAGCACATAGCACTAGGAACTCTATTCCATCTTTCCCTATCAGTAAGAACAACCTCTTGGTCTTCTACAAGGCCTAGGAATCGGTGTACAATGTCTGCGTTCTCGAGGTATTCTTCGAAGCTGAATAATTTTGAAGATACTAAAGCTCTCCTATAGGCTAGCCATCTATGGCAGGCTCTCTGAAGTTCATGATAGAAAACTAATTGGTGAGGATCCAGGATTCTATCCAAGACTAGCCTCTTAATCTGTTTAAGTTGTGTGGACCTAGATGAAATAAGCCTAAGTCTCCTATCAAGTTCGTTCCACAAGGATTGATTTCTACTTGTTTCAGGGATATTAAGGACAGAATTAACTTCTATAGCTGCCAATTGGTTTTCTACGTTTATAGTAACTGCTAACCTCTTTTTAGGAGCTACCATCTAAACATGATTTTGAACCTTAAATGTTTTAAAATGCATCTAAGTTTTAGTTGTTCTAATTTTTTTTTTTTTTTTGTTTTTGGTTTTCAAAAGGTTATGATGCATTCACGTCGGGTTCACCAAAATGTATCGCTCCAAATTTTTCGCATCCCTACCTTCAGGCTATTGGATCCACGCCCGGAAGGAGGATGGGAAAAGGATGGTGCGGTACCTCGGACGAGAGGACTTCACGAAGGTCCCGCCTCTCAAGGGAGGTGTGTTTTGGTGATTTTTCGACGGATGGTGGGTTCACCAGGAAACATTTGGCGGCGGTTTCCACGCCTAGGTTTTGGAATGTGTTTAGATGAGTTCGTTTTATCCTTTAAGCATTCATCCTAGGTTTGGCCGAATGAATCTAACTTAATCTATATGAAAATGCAACTTTCAATGAATACGAGAAAATAGATTTTGAAAGCAGAAAACGAGAGAATTTACAGGAGGAAAATGGGGAATACGATCCGGATGTCCGAAGAAGATTACGGCGGTTGATGCGATCTGGATCATCCGGAATTCTACGAGAATCGCTCTGCAATCGGACGAGATCGTACGAGATCGCGACGAATTCGTCAGAAACCTACAAAACAGAGAATAGATGCAAAATGCAAGAACTCCTACTGTGCAAACGGAGGCAAAATATGCCAAATAATAAGCTGAATACTTGAACAAAGTTTAAAAATAGAAATAAAAGTAAATTGTTGTACTTTAATGGCGGATTGTGAGCTTAACATGCAATCTAGACTAGATGGGTGAACTCCGGATGCAAAATAGGATAAAAACTAAATAGATTATCTAATTTGTAAAACAAAATAACCGAGGCAAAGTTAAGAAAAGCAAACTCCAGGCACTGATTGCCTCGATGTGGACTGCAGTCGAGATCGTCTCGTATCGATACGAAATCGTCTCGAATTTGACGGGATCGCCTCCGATCTTGACGGGTTCGTCGGCGGCGATGGGTGCTGGCTCCGGTTGAAAATTGGTGATGTACCTGCATAAAAGCTGCTATAGGACTAGTGCAAAAATAAGATTAAGGTGTTTTAGTGCGAGAGGGATTCAACTTGCGAGATAAAATTCAGCCAGGGGTTGGGGAGGGAATGTCCTAGAGTTTAAATAGGCATAGGGAGAGTTGTTGGGAGGTTGGAGATCTTCCCAATTTGGGAGATCTCCAACGGGGGAGGGTCCCAACGGCGCAGACACGCTTCTGCCCGGATTGGAGACCCGTTGGAACGGATTCCAACTATGCAAATTCAGTTTTGCGACAAAATCGTACGGACGTTCTAGTCCAGACGAAATCGTCAAATATGGGGCGATATCGTATGATCGGCGACGATATCGTCCAACGGTCAAAACAACCTCTAAAAATGGCACGAAAAAAGGGGAAACGGGTTTCTCGGCGGTTAACGGGCGGTTTGGGAGGTTAAATTTGAATTTAAATTTATTTACTAAGGTGAATGTAATTATTCCAATTTGACTGTGCCAATTTTAGGGTGCTACATTCCTATTTCTCATAAATGGTGATCATGGTGGGATCCTTTGCCCTTAATACAATTCATGTTTGTTATTTTGCATGAGCTTTGGCACTTGTATTTGCCATAGCATGTCTTATGTATTTTCTTAGGGTTATTTGTGTTTGCATTATTGTTTGGCTTGCTTTTCTAACTTTTTACCTTCTGTTTCTATTACATATACCCAAGGGTTGGAAATACATAGTCACACCTCTCAAATCAAGGCTTAATCTTGCAAGATCTACCCTCCTAGGCTTAAATACAATCACGTAGGGTAGTTGCACAAGCTCAGACACAACTTCCTAGGTTAGTTGCATAGGCTCAAACACAACCACCCATGGTAGCTACATATGCTCAAAACCAAATTCTCAGGGTAGTTGCATAGGCTTGGTAACAACTACACATGTTCAAACTCAAAGGCACAACATGCTCAACTTTCTTTCCTTCCAGCATAGGCTCATAGGTTAGTTGCTCATATCCCCTAATTTTGCACAAAAATTCATAGCATAGTTCATTTCATTTGTTTATTTGAATTTCTTTCCCATTTTCTCTTTTAAATTTCCAAAAAGCACTAGCATAGTTGTTTCATGATTTTCACACAAAAACTCAAAGGCACAATAGCTTAGTTGTTTCTTTTCATTTTTCTTCAAATACTCAAAGGCATAGTAGCTTAGTTGTTTCTTTATATTTTTCAAAAGAATCAAGGTGCATTAGATTAGCTATTATTTATTTTCAAAGACTCAAAGACTCATTAGATTAGTTGTCATTTGCTTTTCAAAACTTAGTAGCTTAAGTTGTTATTTCCTTTCCAAGCTCAGTAGATCAGTTGTGCATGCTTCCATAAGCTCATTTAGATCAAGATTTATTTATATCATTAATTTAATAAAATCCTTAGGGTTATTTTTAGATTTGCATGGTAAATAGGCATCAAAATCAAAGAAAAACAAACAAAAACCAAAACAACCCAAAGTCAAAATTCAAAAGCATATTGAATCACACACGTTTGCACATTATATTACACAAACATTTTTGTGATTAAAACATCCCGATGACATTTTTTTTGACCACAAACCATCAGTTGATCCCTTTAGACACCATAGTTAGATCACATAGTTTCCTAGATTTCATCAGGAAGTTGGTTAACCTTAGGTCTAGCTCGAGGTAATTTCTAGGTTAGACATCCTTTTATTCACAAGGCTTAATAATTTTTTATCTTGAAACTATCATTTATATCCAATCTCGTTCAAGGATGAAGTAAAATCCTGGCTAGGCCAATAGTAAGACTTAGTATGACCTCTTTCAAGAGGTTTGTTTTATCTCCTTATGATACCTAGATCCAACACACCATCCTAGGAAGCCTATTTAGCCATTTATGTCTTATTACTTATAATTGCATTGGGCTTAAACACACCTTTCTATATTTCATTCCATCACCCATTCATAGTTCCTAGGTCTAGGGAACATCAAACACAAAAATAAAATAAAAACAAAAACATCACCCTCCTACATCATGCACACTTCTCACCCACATCATTCGGCCCAAGTTTGTGTCACTTCCCATTTACACTCATCTAATCCATATTATTATTTCCAATTTCCTAACCCATGTTCCCAATCTATGACTCTCCATGTCACTCCTTCCACGACTTACCATTCATCCACAACCATTCATATCATTGGTGCACCTATTGTGTATTCTTCTAGCGTATGTTTTGCTTGTCCTCTCCATTCTATGATCCCATGGAGTCTTCACATAAATTATATTCCCATTAATTGCCTCATAATCATTGACCATCATGTCACATCCATTATTTGCACATCACCCATATTCCCCAAAAACCACCCCAAACTCCACATCCTTCATCTCATCCGTTGGTTGAGGGATCATTCTTTCCCAATCACCAACATGGGCCTCTTGTCCTCCCATGATGCCTATAATATATTCCCACCCTCATGAATCTCATCAGTGGCATATGACACAGTTGTATAACCCACACCCATATCAACCACCACCATATTAATACCATTCTAGTCTTGATCCATATCAGCCCACCTCCCAACCATACCAATTGCACCCCACTCAACACACGACCTCTACACAACCCCTCCATTATTACCGATCATTGTATACCCAACCTCAACTTCCTACCTATAATAAACACCACACTTAGCAACTACCATATCACCCCCCACACACCCACAATAATTCTCATCAACATCATCAACATCCATACTCAAAATCCCAAGTCCCACAAGTGTCATCTTCTAACCTTACCACCACCATTACCATCAATGCTATTCACACCAATCATATTTCCTCATCAAGCCATCCCATCTAACTCATCATGGAATGCACTGCTCAACTCCCCAAGCCACTCCAGATGCATTCCAAAAATTGGTCAACAAGATCAATAGTTTGGAATCACAAGTTACAAGCATGGGGTATCAAAATCTAAACTTGAGTCAACTTCAAATCAACCCCATCAACCCCTTGATCCTAACACCACCCTATCCTTACCTATTATATATGCCTAAGTTTTAAAATTTGAATGGCAAAGAGGATCCTCAAGATCACGTGAGCACATTCATCAATGCTTGCTATCTCATCAATGAGATAGACCCTCTCATGCTCCACACATTTTCTCTATCCCTTGCAAGAGGAGCCTTATATTGGTATAAACATTTGCCTAGACACAACCTATATAATTTTGAACAACTAGCCAATATCTTACTGGAATACTTCATGCTAAATTTCAAAAACAAGACCACCTTGATGGATCTCACCAACCTTCATCAATTTGATGATGAGTCTACCTTGATTATGGTCTTTGATGGAGAGTGGTATTGAGTGAGTTATCCTTATCTATCCCCATCACTGAGCTAACTTAAATTTTCATTTGTATTTGTTCCAAATCAATATCCCTCATTCAACTCGAACAATACCAAACTCTTGAAGAAGCCCTAAATCAAGCCAAAATTATCAAGGATATCAAAATTTAAGGAGATATCAAGATTCAAAAGAAATAATGGCCTATAAAAATGATAAGAGCAATAACAACAACAATCAATCCAAGCCTACCCAATTCAATCAAGTAGTTTTGATTAGCCTAACCACTTAACATCCCCAAAAACAACCTCAAGCTCCACAAAAACCCTCTTATCCACCACAACAGTCAACATACAATACGTGCGACCTCCAATCCAAATTTGAAATCCCATTCAATCCACCTATCAGGTTGCACACCCTCAATAGCCCCCATGAAATTTCACACCTCTCTCAGATCCCTTATCCATAATATTTCAAAAACTTATGGATGCATAATTTATCTCCTTACCTAAGGTGAGACCTGAGGATACAAATAAACCTAGAGGAAAATGGTATAGAGAAGATCGATACTACATCTTTCATCGATATAAGGGTCATGATATTGATAAGTGCATCCAACTTAAGCACATTGTGTAAGATTTGATTGATAGGGGGTATATCAAAGTTGACAACCCTCTTACCCTCCCTAATCAAAATCTAGGTATCTATAAAACTCCATTACCACAACATGGTGCAACACAACCAAACAATGGATACACCATATTTGCCCCTCAATCAAACCAGGTTAATAATTTCAACAATACCCCTAATTTTTAGGTTTTTTTTGGCATGATTCATGTGGTCACAAAGAATATATGATATCTAGATCCACCTACATAAACAACTAACCCTTCAAATGTTTTGTCCTCATCAACTTTGTTGTGTCCACTAGTGAAAGTCACCGCACCTCAAACTTGACCAGTCATTCATCTCCAAAGTAGGCTTGCCCATAGCCTCAAAATGGCATCATCTAAACTCTTAATCTATGAGTTAATTTAACTATTGCCTCCCCATTGAGAGATATTAATAGATATCCTCAAAGCCATAGAGCTACAAACCCATGATCTTAACACTTTTTCCAATTTCATGGGTAACATTCAAACATGTACCTCACCATCCATTATATTTTATGACACTGATATTAAGACCATCCCAATGGAAGGACTAGATCCACCCTTACACATCATGGTCTCTATTGACAATAAAGTTTTCAAACATGTCTTAATTGACATGGGCTCTTCCATCAACATCATCACATCATCTACCCTCAAACATCTCAATATTCCACCCACTCATATTGATGATTCTACCTTCACTCTATAGGCATTCAAAAACATCCTATGCTTAATGCTAGGAATGATTATCCTCCCTATTCATGTAGGGGTCCAAAATATCCACACCCTTTGTCATATCTTGGATGGATAAATGCAATATAATGTACTCCTTGGTAGATCGTGGATTCAAGATATACGGTGTGTACCCTTAACTTTGCACCATTGCCTCAAATACACACATGAGGGTCACATTCATTGCATTCTAGTAGATGATAAATCGTTCAAGTATTTTCACATGGTCACACACCCATACGAGTCTCCTCTACCTTCAACACATTTGTCTCTCACCCATCTTCCAGTCAAATCATCTTACCATTCAATCACATCTCACACTCCCTCACCTATACCACACATATCCAATCTGTAATCCACCCACTCAGTCTCACCTAATCCAATTCCTCCTTCTTCATCCTTGGGAACCAACCACACCCCTCATCTTTCCCCAAATAAAAATCATTCATTCCCTTCATATTCTTTGTATCTTCCTCCTCAACACTACCCACCTTTCTCCTATCCTTCTCCCAATTCTCAAGATACTCAATCCCATCTTCCTATCCTATCCACCCTTATTCTAGCACACAAGCTACTAAATCCCATCCCTAACCTCTCCATCCTCCATATTCTCCTTATACTCATACTTCATACTTAGTGGCTAGACCTCCATTGTCAACCATACACATTGCACCCATACTACATCATCCTCCCCCTCTAGACTATTTTGTCAATCACTCCCCACCAACTCTACCTAGACCACGCCCTTCTACTCCTTCCACTAATCCTAACTAACCTCCTAAGGCTCCTTTATCTACTCTTGTCACCTCTCCCATTTCATAGGCTACTACCACCCTCATTCCTACCATCATCAGCCCTCCTCTCTCCCCCATACCTGCACCCACACATGCATACCAAACCATATCTCCTTACATGAAACTTGATCCATCCCCACCTCAAAATTTATCTAAGGTACATCCATCTATAATTTAAATGGATCAAGGGACACACACTCCCATTCTACCACTTCCCACATCCTAATCGACTTTTATGGATTGAATAACACAAGCTTATACTAAGAGGGGGTGAATAGTATAAGACCACTTTTTACTTTTCTTTCCAATCAATATTATGCAATGTATAGATAGAAATATCAATAGTAGTAATCAAAGCAATGCACAAATCACCACACACAATAGAGACACCAAATTTACGTGGTTCACCCAATATGGGCTACTCCACAGAGAAAATCTTCTACTAAAAACTTTCTCAATCAATCTCTTGGGAATCCTTTCCCTATTACAATTTTTATGGACCTATATATAAAGGAGACACCAATACCCTAATCAAGTTCATGGATCTCTATCCATAGGAGAACTCCTTCTCCTCTACTTTGGCTGGTGATCTTCTAGAAGAACTACTACCTCCACTGCACTAGCTTATGGATATCTATCCATTGAAGACTCCTAACCTCACTTAAAAGACTTGTCCTCACTGCCCTAGCTTATGGAACTCTATCCACTGGAGACTATCATTATATATACTCTATCACCTCTAAATATCTATCTCAAATTTGTACTAAACTTAGTCCTTCGATCTAGCACAAATCTGCTCAATATTTGTCTTTGGTCTGGTACAAACCTGTCCTCAAATCTGCACCAAACTCTGTCCTCAAATCTATACTAAAAATAGTCCTTAGATCTAGCACAAACTGCTCAAGTTTATAGTTTTGCTTTCTTAACTTCTTTACTATTTCAATAGCATAAATAAGTTCTCCCTTGAGATCATATCCTTCCTTATCTGATTCTTCCTCTATTTCTTTACCTTTGTCTACATCTTTTTTTATTTTGACTTGTCTTCTGTAGGATCACCTTCTTCTTCTTCTAGTGCCATTAGAACATTCTCTTCTAGTCCTTCAAGTGTATCCTCATATTCATCATCACTGAAACTATAACCATTCCTTGCACAACTATATTCAAGATGTTCAAATTTACCACATCTAAAACACTTGAGAATTATTGGTGACCTTTTATTTATCTCTTTTTCTTCAATCATAAATAGAACTTCATCTTTAACATTTTCTGAGAAACTATTATCACTATCACTTGAGTACTTACTTGCCTTATTTACATAGTAGCTCCTCTTTTACATTTGAAAGAACTTCTTTCCTTGTCTACTTTTTCCATCCTTGTTTTTTTTTTGTGCCTGTATCTTTCTGAATCCCTGTTTCTGTGATCTTGTTTTTCTTCATCATTGTTATTTTTGGCTTCTTGACAATCGGTTGCATAGTGACCATTCTTTCCACAATTGAAACATTTAACAAATTTTGTATCTTTAAATCTTCTTGAATCCTTATTCCTTCTACCATAATTTGCTTTTTCATCACTGGATGACTCATTGCTTGATTCTGACTTCTTACCCTTTGTATTATTTATTACTTTGAAGGTTGCTTCCTTCTAGGGATTAAGTTCTTTTGTTCTTAACTTAAAATTTGTAAGAATACCAAGCAACATATCTCTTGTCAAATAATCACCATACTTTGATTCTTCTATACTAGAAACCTTTTCACTAAATCTTTTAGGAAGAGATCTTAAGATCTTATCACAAACATCCGATTCTTCAACATTAAGTCCAAGTCCTTGCATGGCATTAACAACCTCATCAACTCAAAGTAGATAAGTACTAATGTTTTCCTCATATTTCATTCTTAACTCTTCAAGTTTTCCTTTGAGATTTTGTATCTTTGCTTTCTTGACACCTTTATCTCCTTCATATATACTTTGCAACTTATCCCACATTCCTTTTGCATCTTGAAAATGCATAACTTTTATGGACTATGTTCTATGTAAACATCTCAAAATTGCATTCATTGTTTTTGAATTATAATGTTGTAGAATCTTAACTTCTTTATCTGTAGGTGGATCAACTGTTGGTATGTATCCATTTTCAACTGCTTCCCAAATTTCATTGCCAAGTGTCATCAAATAAATCTTCACTCATACTCCAATATATATAATTACTTCCATAAAATATTGGTGTTGAATTATTTGATGATCCATTCTTAGAATTCATTGTGTTCTTGTAGGCTTTTTCTTCAAGTTTTTAAAATCTTCTGAAGGAACTCGTTCTGATACCAATTGAAAAAACAAGCTTATACTGAGAGAGGGGGTGAACAGTATAAGATCACTTTTTACTTTTCTTTCCAATCAATAGTATGCAATGTATAGTAGCAATATCAATAGCAGTAATCAAAGCAATGCACAAATCACCACACACAATAGAGACATCCAATTTACGTGGTTCACCTAATGTGGGCTACTCCATGGAGAAAATGTTTTACTAAAAGCTTTCTCAATCGATATCTTGGGTATCCTTTCCCTATTACAATGTTTATGGACCTCTGTCCAAACGAGACACCAATCCCCCAATCAGTTTTATGGATCTCTATCCATAGGAGAACTCTTGTTCCTCTACTTTGGTTGGTGATCTTCTAGAAGAATTGTTGCCTCCACTGCATTGGCTTATGGATCTCTATCCACTAAAGACTCTTGCCCTCACTCAAAAGACCTGTCCTCATTGCCCTGGCTAATGGACCTCTATCCACTGAAGACTATCATTCTCTATACTATGTCACCTTCAAATCTTTGTCTCAAATATTTACTAAAATCAATCCTTTGTTCTAGCACAAATCTGCTCAATATCTTTCTCTGGTCTGGTACAAACCTATCCTCAAATCTGCACCAAACTCTATCCTTGAATATGTACTAAACACAATTCTTCGGTCTAGCACAAATCTACTCAATCTCTTTTCCTCAAGCTTTAACTCAAAGCTTGACTCAATCTCAAATCAACTCTGTTGGATCTATCCCAAACCTTAACTCAAGGTTTGAACAAATCAATCAATTTTTCTCTCAAGTCTTCTCAAATACTTATCTCAAATCTGCCTTGCAATCTTCCACAAAATCTCACACTAATCTATCCACAAGTCCTCTCTAGAACTTGTCCAAATCTGCTCAATAAGTTCTCACAAGAACTTATCCAAATTTCCTCTCAATCTGTATTGTAAGCTTCCACAAAATCTTACCCAAATCTGTCCACAAGTCTTCTCAAAGACTTACCTCAAATCTGCTCAACAAGTCCACAATACAACTTATCCAATCTCATAGAAATATAAAGAGAATTATTAGAGACTCAATTTTCTCTATACTCATCACAATGCTCAATCACTTTTAATCACTCTTTTAGAAATATACAGAGAATTGTTATAGACTCAGTATGCTTCACATTCATCTCAATCCTCAATCACTTTCAATCACTCTTTTAGAAACATACAGAGAATTGTTAGAGACTCAATATGCTTCACATTCACCTCAATGCTCAAACACTTTCAATCACTCTTTTAGAAACATACAGAGAATTTCTAGATACTCAATATGCTTCACATTCACCTCAATTCTCAATCACTTTCTCAAATCAATTCATAATATAGAATAGTTTGTTTTATAGAACTTGAACAATCACTTCACACATCCACTTGACTAGGCTCAACCAACTCTACTCAACCAATCACTCAATGAAACAATCCTTGCTTACAAACACTAGTCCAAGCATATAAACCCTCACTCAAAATGTTTCCAACAATGCTTATCAATCAATCTCACATAACAATGATACTCATGTTCTTCTCAAACCCTAGTTCAAGTTCTTCACTTAACCAATGGCTTCAACAACAATGCTTATCAAACAAGGTTTTAACAACAACTCTTTATTCCAGAAAACCTTGAAGCATTAACTCAACACTTTCAATAAGGAAACCAAATTAAGTCATTTTCACTCTAAAATTGTTTTCTAGAAAACCAACCAATCAACTCAACTATGGAAGAATGTGCCCATACCTTTTTCTTGATGATGAAGGAACCTCAAAAATCTGCCACAACCACAAACACTTATTTGTCAAACTCAAAGAAGTTATAATATGATAAACTCTCTCAAAAATACAATGTAAATATCAAAACATACATACACCTTATCACTCCATATTTAGGAAAGCATTCATCAACATATACAAAAATAATTGACCAAATACACCTTATAATATCCCAATTAATATAATTTCCAATACCATAAATAATGTCAATAAAATCACCTTCTCAAAATAACTCAATGGCAAGAAGTCCACTTCAAAATTTAACCAACACTTTAATCTCCAATAACCAATATGTCATAAATACTTTATTTAAAAATAAATCTAACTTATTATTCCTCCAATTAAATAGAATAATGATTAATTAAAAATACTTTTATCTACCCCTTTTAACTCCCTAGGACCTCATATCAAAACCTTAGGAATCACATAATATATTAAAAAATTTATTACCTTTTCCTTGGTGAGATTCGAACTCATGACGTTGTATCTAGCAGTGCCCTATCCGTGGCTCCAACTGCAATGTGAGATAGGTGCTCACCTTGGGAGGGAATAGCACCATGTTCTCTATCTTCTCCCTCTTGGCACCTCACCCAAACATATTTATGCCGCTTCCTTTGGAACTTAACCAAATCCTTGCAAAATGTTTCCTGCCGCGATTCGAACGCGGGTCCTCCCACACCCAATTTGATAAAAAAAGGTATGGCAAAAAATGTTAGGCAATTTTATAAGATTGCAACCTTGTAAAATATTAATGTTGACTATTCTAACCCCTTTGACCCACTTTAGCCCCTTCCTACGCCTAATCACGATCATCATGAAACCATCCTGCTATTTTTAACTTTAGTTCAACTAACTTTAGTTGGTATTTAATTCCCCTCTTTCCTCCATATTCTAAGCTCATTTAATGCATTTGGGTGAGGATTCCCTCCACCCAAGCATATTGATGAGAAATGTCATTTTTGTGGGTGAGGAATCTCTCCACAAAAAAGGCATTAGTGAGGCACATCATGATGCGTCATAGGGCATCATAGCCCAAATAAGAAAATTTGCATATTTTTCCAGCCAAGTGGGGAAACCTAAGATTCCTCCATTCCCTCACCCAAGCCACTTATCACTCATTCTCTTCCATCCTCATCGTTGTCCTCCATCCATGGGAGACTTTACAAATAGGCCCCAAATTTCATTCAATTTTTTTGTGTATGTGTTTGACATTGTGATTGCAAGTATACCATTTAGAGAGCTCGAAATCTTTTAACATGGAGGCTCTTAGAAGTATTTTCTAATCCTTGTTTTGCATCCACACCCACCATTGATACTCTAAACTACACTGGATCTGCAACAAAATTCTTGAAATAAATTTAGGGAGGCTCATATCCATGATTTAAATCCTCTACCAAATAATAGTCACAACCACCTAGGTCAGCTATACAAGAGCACAACTACCTAGGGTAGTTATACGGGAGCACAACCACCCCAGGAATCTGCACAAGAGAGCCAACTATCCTGGCCAATTGAGCCTCAAGGTCAGCAGTGACTCTAGATCAATCACAAACTGTAAAAAAGGTAAATTAGGTATTTTATTAGGTTTTGTAGGTATTTCATATAGTTTTGTAACTTTTGCACTTGATTTTGTAAAGTTTTGTAACGTTCTATTTGCTTTTTTAACCCTATTTCACAGTTTTGGACCTCATCTCGAAAGGCCCCGCATATGCTATTGATGTTTTCATTGTGAGCTTGTGTGTAGGTATTGGATACGCATAGAGGCTTGGGAGGTCAAGCAACACACCTTCTAAACCCTCCCACAACCTATTGTGCGATCGAGGAGATAACTTGTGACACCATAGATCTTACTTGTAAAGGAAAATCCTCTATTTTGGGAGGTTAATTGTAACCAAAAAGGCCGATTTGTAAAAGATAAATTTTATTAATATCAAATCTATTGTTTTTTGTCTATTTTCAATTGTTATGGTGTATTTCCTCTTTCACACATGGTAGTTGTGTACAAGTTCAAGCAATTCTTCAAGATTAAATATAGAAGGGTTAGTCATCTTAGAGCTTGAAAGTATTCTGTATTGATAGACATGTACATTCCAAAAAAAATTATATGGGAGTCACTCCTTCAACTCCAACAATAGTTTTCTCAAGCTTTGAGGATAAATATTCTTGAAGGGGAAGGGCATGTTAGGATCCTATCCTAACATCATTATGTAATTTTTGCATTTAGTGTGCATGGGCCACTATGATGTAACTGATACTTATTAATAAAGATGTAATCATTTCTTTTATTAGGAGTTACTAGCTTAGGTCCCTCACTTGCATGTGGATTGACCCTTGAGCATTAGCGTTAGGGTAGATAAAGAGTCTATATAAAGACAAGGGTGGAAATAAAATGTATCAAGTCTTTTCTCAAATTGTAATGGAGCTTTGCTTCCAAGGAGGTTGCCCCCTCAAAGAGGCCTACGATATCAAATTCTCTTGATTAATAAAGTTGTTACATTTCTATTCAATATTTCTCAAGCACTCTATTATTTCCTTTCTTGCATTTCTATTAATTTATGTAATTACTATTGTGAATGTGCTTGATTTTAATTAAAGGTTCCTAACAAAGAATTATATTATATTGGAATCAATATAATTTAATATAATATTTTATTATTTTCAATATATAATAAAATGTGGGATAAGTTAAAGTGGCTATAGATAAAGGTCCTTTAGATCTATTGATGTACTTCCCACAAATAACTTTTAACCCCTGTTGAACCACTAATATGGAAACATTAACTTTGACATAATTGGATTATACAATAAACAACACGCAATAGTGATAGACATGAATTATATGAACCCACAAATAGTAATAAACTAAACATTCAACATTGAAATTCCAATATTTATAGGATATTACAACAAGATATATCAGCTATAAACTAACAATAAAATAACATGAAAAAACACAAAGGCAATATATAAGGTCTCCATAATAGCCATACAACAGAATAATTCCTTTCTAAAGAGGGTAAAAACCTTCCTTCCGTTTTACATATCTAGTCTATTCATTTTATAATGATCCTACACTATATTCTAAAACTAATAGATCCCAATAGCAGTGTGCCTCAATATATCTAGTCATTAGCTCATATCTACCTTTTGTAATTTTTCTTAAATTTAAAAATGGGTAGTAGTCTAGACTCCATCCAATGTCCTACTTCATCTATAGGATAGGTTGACATGTGGGCCATTATGATAGCCCCCAAGTTGCATCATCTATAATTTATGATAAATATAAATTAGAGTGGGTCTTCTTATTAAAAAAACTTGAACAGGGTAAGGAATTAAAGGAGGAAATAAAAAAGAAAGAAAAAATATAACAGAGGAATATATTACCACAACTAATTTTAATTCCTATATTTGCATGTATATTTCTACATTTTTCAAGCAAGCAAAAGTACATTTAGAGTGGTTTAAATTGCAAATTGACTTCTTAATAGAAAATATATGTAATTCTATATTTAGGAATGTGTTACAAAACTTTATTCTCATAAACATAAATCATTCACCAATATGCATAAATATCAAATCATTCATCCATAAATAATTATCCATAATAGCAGTCCACACAATGAGATAAAGATAGATAATACCCTTAGGGTAGGGCAACACTAATAATACTTATTAAGGAAGGAAAACTCCACAATATCTACCAACATGAAAGCACCACTTAGAGAGGGTAAAGTCTCATAAGCGACTTCATGAACAAAGAATATTACAAGTAATACTTCATATGAATGATCTCCAAGATGATTACAATGACAATATCCCTTTTTTATATATCCCTCTTCTAATTCTACTTTGGGGTTGACTACTAAACCCTCATCCCACTCATTATTATAATATAATATAATAATATAATCAACCTTTGGTTATGTGTGGCCCATGCCAACTATCCATAATACCCTTTGTAGACACCAAAATCTATCCACTTGTCCTCCATCTTAGCCTTCCTGCCATTTCCACCACCAAATCTTAGCCAATTTGTCCACTATCCCTACTTTCCCAAAATTTTCGATCATTATTCACATTTATTTATATATTTTTATTTTATATATATTTAAATATAATATTTTATATTATATTTTAGTATATATTTAATAAATACCTATTTATTTAAGTGAATTAATCCTAGCCATCCAATTTCATTTAATCTTGACCACCCATTTACATCAATCCGTGACACACCCTAGATTTATTATCTACCCTTGGATATGCTTTAACCTTAACCACACGATTAGTGTCGTTGAAACCCTAGCATGCCTTAGGTGATATTACAAATAGGATCCATTTTGATGGCTCAAACCTTGATTTGATCCTAGGTCCCCTGAGTTCTTGAGTCTAAGTTTTTGAGTTTTTTAGGTTTTAGATTTCCCTAATCCCTTGAGTGTCTTAAGTCTTGTACCAAGCATTTTGTGCCCTAGATCCATTCCATCTACCACATTTCACTTCCCTCACTCATCATATCCACCACCACAACCTGCACCCTCACCTGATATGCTTCTACAAAATTCCCCATCAGTTGCCAGGCACCTTCGAGCACTTTTACATCAACACCAGGAACCCATGATCACCTCCTCACCATTCCTAGGTGCCCGCGAGCATTTCCTACAATCGCCAGGTGCTCACGGGTGTTTTACACTCCCATTCTTGAAGTCCCTCTAGCCTTCGAATGATGCTAGGGCATCATCGCACCAGCAACCTACATCAGACATCACGCATCAAAAGGTAGTAAATAATATATATCTACCTTGTATTTGTTTATTTTATATATGTGTTCCAGCTTTTGTTCATTTTATTGGTAGCATATAGTTAGTGTTTTATCATTGCATATAGAGGGCCTCACACTGTGGAGCCCTCACATATACTACTGACTATTTTTTTGTATCTTTGTGTGCATATCTGGAGTATTACATCAGCATCTGGAGTTGCCCAGTCTTGGATACCAAAAATCCCACTCAACCTTGTTGGGATCAAGACACGCTTGAAGACACCACAACCTTGCTTCTTAGGGTTTTTTAGGACCTTAAATTGTTGTAATATTGTATCAAAAGGATTCAAGGATCCAAGCTTGTAACACTGGAGTTTCTAGGCTCCCCTTGTCAATAAAGAATTTATTCTATTGTGCAATATTGTGTTACCTTGCATTTTATTTTGTTCAAAGCATTGTCTGTGTGTTGTGTTTTGCATCTTTCAAATGATGATCATGGTGGGACCCCCTAAGGGTTTTTATTTATGATCTATTTTACTAATTTGATTTATGTTTTCTGTTATCTCGCAGGCTTTTTAGAAGCACAAATCTCGTAGATTTTGCTAGATCTAGAGTTTTTGAAGTTTGTAGAAGTTTGTAAAAGGTGTGCGAAGCACCCAGCGATGTATGAAGGCAATCCAAAAATACCCAGAGGTTTTAAGATCCATCCAAAAGTTCCCACGGGCATCTCAGTAGCATTCAAAAGTGCACAGAGGTGTTTATGAAGAGTTAGGAGCAAAAACGTAGGCTTTCCAATAAGTCAACTATTTAAAAACCCTAGTTTTTTGCTTTACGTATTCTGGATATCTTCTATATTTTTTATATTTTAAACAATAAAATGAATCAACATTAAGAATCTGGAAATGAACGCATATTAGCTTACATTTTTAGATCTACATTCATTCACATATTCAGATTAGGGTTTTTGTTTTCTGGGTGTAAACTACTGCATTTTGTCTGCATCTAAACTGAAACTTGCATAATCTAGTGTTGCATCTTAGGGTTAAATATATCTTATTTTGTATATATAAGTTGGAACAATATTAGGTTACCCAACGTATCCCTGCCAGTTGGGTTATTCCAGGAAGAGAGGTGGACAAACTCTCCGGTAATTATTTAGATAGGGGGTCTTAAGCGGTGTACTTCACGCCCTTTGGAGAACGTGGTAGTTTTTTGTTGGCTTTCGATTTAGGTTTATGAAATTAATTTTTTTTAACATTTTTTGTATATAATAGAAAACATAAACCTTAAAATAATTCACACAAATCATAATTCATGAAAAATAATAGTGGTTGGATTTCATCACCAACCATTGCTTGATATTTGGTGATGATGGCATTCATCTCCATCCACCAATCTCTGCCCTTAGACACCTTAGGAATACCCTCGAGCAAACTTGTTGGATTTCATCACCAACAAGAATCTCGTTGCCCCATATTTGCCATAGTTTTTCACATTTGTTTCATTAATATTAGCACATCAAAACACATAAAACTAGCACATAAATTGAATTTACATTAAAAGGAGATAATTAATGAACAAGGTAAGCCACACTGATTAATACTTAGCATTATTTGTTTATTTCCTTAAGCATTCCATTTTTTGGGTTACCATTTGGTGTTTTAATTTTGCATATTGATTTATTTTGCTTATGGTATTAACTAGAAATCAAAAGAAAGCAATAAGTCAAGAAAAATTAATGGAAACTTCATCCACCTTCCCTACCACTTCAGTGGTAGATACCCTAAATGTGACACAGGTATATTTATCTACAGGTCCTTCATATTATTTACCTTCCACAGCCTTCCACATTGCTATGCCCGAATAGGAGTCAAACTCCCCCACCATAAACCACCACATCACTCATATAGACATGGCAAATATATAAACCTTCATGAAGTCTTCTAATTATGTATTAGAGTCCATTCCCAACTCGCCTAGATAGGATTATGCTTTACAACAAGGGCATGTCTATTCCCAACCTCCATCCACCTTTATCCAAGTGTATACTAACCCTTTGAGGTATCAGTTACACCTTCATCTCATACATCCATCCCTCAACCTTCAGGTGCTCCTAGCACCTCATATACCTCCACCTACACCAACCCCTTGTATGAAGCACAAGTCGATGTTGCTTCATAAGTTCCAGCCTCACAAGTTATCATACCTAGTGTAACTTGTATCCCAACCACATCTTCCATACCATCTACCTCCATACCCCTAGTCTATGATAGAGATATTAGTGAAGCATGGGAACACCTGAACAAATTGCTTAGATAGCATAAAATTGCTCAACATTAAGTACAAGTTAACCCTACGCCTTTACATAACTCTACTCATATTTCCTTTGTTAACCAGGGTCCATCATGAGTACCTCAGTATTCGGTGGTCTCTATCCTAATTCCCCTATCAACTCATACCATTACCCATCCTATTCCCATTGGCCAGCCTAGCCATAACCTTCGTCCATAAACATCATTCCATAATTACCTATCCTTTCATCAGTAATCCCCCATTCATCATATTCCATCCAATTCATCTAACCACAAATACCAATATCCTCATCATTTAATCACTCCACAACATCTCTCCATGCCCCTGCAAACCCATCATGTAATTCAGGGTTTCCACATTTTTAAGGAAGACCCTTGACTTGAGGCCATGTAGAAATAAATAGATCAATTGATGCAATTCACTCATGTCTTTGTAAATAATAAACCAACTATACGCCAATTGATCAATAAACCAATTTATCCTTCGGTACCAACCTTGCCATATCCGATAGACTTTACGGTACCCAATTTTGACAAATTCAAGGGAACTAAGGATCCCAAAGAACATGTGAGCACTTTTTTTCATGCATGCTTCAGAATTCAAGATGATAATGCTCTCATGCTTCGAACTTTTCCTCAATAATTAGGAGAGGATGCCATAGAATGGTACAATCAATTGCCAAGCCATAGTATCTATACTTTTGACCAATTGATTGAGCAATTATTTGACCACTTCATCCTCAATGTCAAAAAGAAGATGTCATTATCTGGTGTCTATGCCTTAAGACAACAGGATGATGAATCTATTTATGATTTAGGAAATTGTTGGAGGGTTATCATCACAAAATTCCCATTCACCCTACCAATGGATGAGCTAATTAAGCTATTCACCAAGAGTTGCTTAAAACCCATCTCTTGGATGCTCTAGCTAAGAACTTATCAAAATTTTGAAGAAGCTTTAGCTCAGGCTAGTGTGAGGATATCAAAATCCAAGAAGGTATCATTAATCCCAAGAAGAAAGAATGGTAAAACAAGGGCCAATACAAAAGTAATTATTCAGGCCAAAAAAAATCAACATAGGCTACCCCATCCACCCAAACCAATCAAGTCAATCAAGTGGTCATGAGCCAATCGGTAATGGCTCAAAAACAATAATATGTGCAACAAGTACCACAAAAAAAATTATATCATGCGGTCCCCTCAACAACACAAGCCCCAACAGTTCAAAACATAATGCCACCTATGGAAAACCATCCCCGGTGATAGTCTATCCGATAGAATCACCAATATACCCCACTTTATGAGTCATATGTCTCTCTGTTTAGAAGGTTATATGAGATCAATAAACTTGCTTTACCCGATATTAGATCGGATGATCCCACCAAGCATGGTAAAAATTATCGAGAATAATAATTTTACCCTTATCATAGGCAAAACAGGTATGACATTAACAACTGCCACATGTTTAAAAACGTATTCCAAGACCTCATTGACTTGGGCACAATTAAAGTTAATAGTCCCCTTTCTCAACAAAACCAAGACCTTGGTATATTTTAGACACCACTTCCTCATCACGAGGAGGTGCAACCAAACATAGATGGAGCTAACACTAAAACTCTCCCTAACCAAATCAACCATATTCAACAATATCAAGGGTTTGTAGGGGTCATTCATGTGGTCACTCGAGATCAGTGAAATAACCAACAAAGGCAACAACCTCAGGAAAGTATCTCACAACCTTCTACATTACCATCAATTCAAGTGTCCCCTAATCCATCATCACCCATTCATATACCTAGTCAATTGAATCTATCAAATCCACCCATCAATCATCCACCCTGACCGTCATCTCATTGAGTAGCCATTTAAGCACAAGTTTGAAAATGGCATCTACCAAATTATCAATATATGAGATAATCCAACAATATCCCCCACATCAGGAGGCATTAATGGAAATTCTAAAATCCATTGAATTACAATCACAAGATCCTAATACCTTCAACAAATTTGTGGGGAGCATTCAAACATGCATGGAGCCTTCCATAACATTTTATGACTTTAATATTAAACCAATCTCATCAAGATCGGCAAACCCTCCATTGCATATCATGGCTCTAATTGACAAGAAACCTTTCAAGAGAGTTCCCGTTGATACTGGTTCCTCTATCAACATTATCACCAATTTGCTCTCCATAATTTGAACCTTCCTCCATCTCACATCACTAAATTATCCTTCACCCTCAAAGCATTCAATGATGCTTTGTGTTCCACAGTTAGCACTGTTATTTTTCCCATTGAAATAGGGGATAAAACATTGCACATAATGTTTCACATATTGGAAGGATCCATGGTGTACAATGCACACCTTGGAAGACATTGGATGATGGAAATGAGATGTGTCCCCTTAATTTTACATCAATGCTTGAAATATGTCCATGAGGTATAGGCACATTGCATACCAGTGGACGTCGAGTTGTTTAAGTATTACAATCTCATATCAAATCCTTATGAGTCCATGATCCCTTCCACTCATATTTTCCTATCATCGTCATCCAATCCATCCACTATTTTTCCAACCTCTTCATCAAATGATCTCATTCCTAAAGAGCTCCCCATCACCAACCATCATCAAACCTCAATTTCCCCATCATCTTCAATGACTACATGCACATGTGGTCATAATTAGTCTACGTCATCAACATCATTTTCGTCTACATCATCATTATCTATTTTATAGCCTTCCCAATCCAACCCATATCCTTCGCCTAATGTCTCACAAGTTGAATTGATGGATTGTGAGATACCTCCATTTCCACCCTTTCCTAATCCATCGCCTAACCATGATCCTCCCATATCATCCCAAGTCAAAGTCCACCTCACCAATCCTGATATTGGTGAATACATGGTCGATGACATCTTCAATCGCACACGTGACCAAAATTTAGCAATAGGAGCAGTTTACAATATGGGTTTAGCTCCAAATAACATTAACTTTGTATATGGAGGCATTGAATCTTCATCAAGCCCAACTCCCATAGAAGATCCCAAAGAACAAAAACTTGTCAATATTTCAAACATGTCAGGATTTCCATCTCGATATTTCCACATTATCAATTGGCAATGCCATGGCCTAGGATTGTATGAATAGGGTGTGCATCAACCTATCGATGTTCCATATCAAGAGGTGCACAACCATTTAGGTCTAGGTTTCCACCCACTTCCTACCATATCTTCTTTTGAACAAGCCTTCCAAATGCTTAACCTCAATTCAGGAGAATAAGACCTCCATCTCGATAATTTTTATGAGGACATCTATGAATAATTTGAGCTTATGTCGATAATTTTATATGAATCTGAAGAATAATCGGAGCCCATCATTCTCCATACCGAACAAGATGAGTTTTATCTCAATATGTTTCCCATACATGAACCCATTTTTCACTTGCTTCTTCCATAAGAGCGAGCCCCTCCTACTGGTGAACCACTACCTCCATTCCATAAGCCAACTTGTAACATATGTACATAACTTAAAATAGTGGTTATCACCACTAAAAAAAAAAAATCAATCGAAAATCAAAAACATGTTTGCTTTCTTTGCATTATATATGTAAATATGCCATTTAATAAAACATGTTTTTGTGTTGCTTGTTGTTTTTCAGGTTAACCAAGCTCCTAGCACTAGTTCCTAGGTTCCATCCATTCCATCCAATCTTGTCCACCTTCCCCATAAGTCAACATGAATCCTGTTGATTTATTCACCCCGCTCCACAATCCATACGATCCGGCTAAACCAATTCCAATTGACTTAATATTTATTGATATGAATCAAATTTCCTCATCGTCAACCTTTTCCAAATTTTTCCTATTCGAGGAATTATTAAGGGCTTCCGCAAACTACATTCCTCCCTCCCCTCCGCCTTCCCCTTCACCTTCACCTTCAGATCCTAAGGTTTTCTAGGAATATATAGATGAGGCTAATCCAGAAGAGTTTTATGACATCATAGATGATATTCATCTAATCCCTACACCCAATCATCTTGAGGAAGGTTCCCATATATCCATTGAAGATACCATCAATGTGGACCTTAGTTTAGACAAAGACAATCCCCAAATTGTCAATCTTGGCAAAAGCTTATCACCTGATGAACAAGAGCAATTAATCTCTCTCCTCATGAGAAAAAATGGTATATTTGCATGGTCATACAAAGACATACCTGGTCTTGACCCGAGTCTAGTGGTCCACAATCTCACCTTACAGCCTGATGCTAAGCTGGTCAAAGAAAAACTTAGGAGAATGCATCCTATTGTGGCCCTCATGGTAAAAACAAAGCTTCAAAAACTTTTATATGTGAACTTCATAGTCCTATCGATTATCCTAAATGACTCTCAAACATGGTAACCATTCGCAAGCCTAACGAGGCGATACGTGTATGCACTGACTTTCGAGATCTTAACAAAGCATGTCCTAAGGATGAATTTCCTCTCCCAAACATCGATACTCTTGTCGATACCTACGTTTGCCATGAAATGCTTTCACTCATGGACGGTTTTTCAAGATACAACCAGATTCAAATAAATCCTGATGACCAACACAAAACAACATTCACTACACCTTGGGGAAATTTTTGTTACAAGGTGATTTCTTTTGGCCTTAAAAAAGTAGGTGCCACTTATCAACGTGGCATGACATACATTTTTCATGACTATATGCATAATATTATCAAAGACTATGTGGATGATCTCTTGGATAAATCCAAAACTCAACAAGAACAGATTGGTGTATTGGAGAAAGTATTCGACCGACTCCTAGAGCATAATGTAAGGTTGAATCCCAAGAAATGTGTCTTTGGTGTTACCTTAGGCAAAATTCTAGGATTCATTATCTTCAAAAGAGGCATTGAGGTGGACCCCAACAAGGTTAGGACTATCCTAGAGATGCCTCTTACAACTAACTTAAAGGAATTGCGTAGTTTACAAGGAAATATTCAATCAATCTATCATTTTACTACACAAATTTTGACAAATGTAGGCCATTCAATCACTTACTACAAAATTGAGTGCCATTCTCTTGGAAATATGAATGTAAAAGCCTTCGATGACATTAAGCAATACCTAGCTTCTCCACCAGTCTTAGCTCCTCCTCGTTCGGGGGTCCCATTTTATCTTTATATCTCAACAACGAATTTTGCATTAGGGATAATGCTTGCACAAAAGAATGAACAAAATTGAGAGCAAGCTATCTACTACATTAGTCGAACATTGGTAAGCTATGAAACTAAATACGCTTATGTAGAAAAATTGTGCTTAGTAGTGGTTTTCACCACTAATAAAATTTGACATTATATGCTTAGCCACACAACTTACATCATAGCTAGATAAAATCCTATGTGTTACATGATGTCTCACACTTACAATAATACCCGCACCTCTAAATAGATAATGCTCCTCACTGAATTCGACCTAGAATTCATTAGCTAAAAATACATTAAAGGGCAGGTAATAGCTGATCAACTTGCAAAAGCTCCACTACCTAGTGATCATCCCTTGATTATTAAGCTCCTAGATGATTTAGTATTTTCTATCATTATACAAGAAGAAGATATCATTCTAGAGGAAGATGTCGATATCACACTATTCTTTAATGTATCTAAGTGCACGAAAGATCAAGGTGTTGGAGTTGTATTTCACACACCACAATGGGTACCTATCCCCTTGTAAGACAAACTAGACTTCCAATGCACAAACAACACTGCATAGTATGAAGCCTTAATCTTAGGTCTTCAATTAGCCATAGCTATGAGCATTAAACGTATTAGGATATTTGGTGATTCTCAACTTGTCGTAAAGCAAATCAACGGAGAATACCAATGCAAAGAACCTACCATTAAGCTTTATCACGAAGTAGCAATGAAGTTACTCTCTAAGTTTGATTGGTATGAAATCAATAGTTTGCCATGTTCGACTAATATATTTGTAGATGCGATGGCCTCCCTTGGATCCTTTATTCCAAAAGACTCCTTTGGAGAGGTACAATCCCTTATCATTTCAATGGTCTCTAAATCTACAATTTTTTGTGCTGAGTCACAAGATGAAAAGGATATTTGCTTTATCCAGTAGGATTCATATGAGCCTTGGTCGAGCCAAATAGTAGCCTTCCTCAAGTTTGGAACACTCCCATATGACATGTCTCGAACTACCAAATGCACTTTCAAGCAAAAGGTAGACCGTTTCATTCTTTTAGGGGATGTTTTGTATAAACGTGGTTATGATAGAATCCTCCTTCATTGTCTCAAGGCTAGTGAATCTCAAATAGCCATAGATAAAGCCCATGATGGTACTTGCGATGGTCATTTTAGTGGAATGGCCATTTCAAAGCGTATTCTATACATAGGTTATTATTGGCCCACAATGGAATGTGATTTTTGCACCTATGTTAAACATTGCAAAAAGTGCCAAGAACATGCTAATCTAACTCATGTACCATCACAATATTTACAGCCTATTCAAAGCCTTTGGCCCTTTTCACAATGGGACCTAGATCTAATTGGCAAAATTTCACCTCCTTCCTTGGGACAACATACTTTCATCATCACAACCACTGAATATTTCACAAAGTGGGTTGAGGCAATTCCTTTAACCACCATGACATGACCTAGAATTTTGGAGTTTATACTTTATCACATCATTTGTCGTTTTGGTATCCCCTTGAAAATCATTTTAAACAATGGCAATTATTTCAAGAACAAGGATGTTTGACCACTTAGCAAGAAATATAATACTCAACATAGTTTCTCTACTCCTTATTACCTACAAGCAAATGGACAAGTTGAAGCTTCCAACAAGACCTTAATTGATATTCTCAAGCAAATGGTCAAATAAAATCATAGATATTGGCATACACAAATTCCCTTGGCATTATGGGCTTATCGAACAAGCATCTGCATGTCTACAGGGGCAACACCATTTTCATTGGTCTATGGAGCCGAAGCAATCATGTCTCTCAAGCTCGATATCCCTTCCTTGCGAATTTCTTTGCAAGAATTCATAGATGATGACACTTCTAGACAAGCACGTCTTGACCAACTCACACTTCTTGATGAGAGGTGAGTCAATGCTTTAGAGCATTTACAAGTTTACCAAGACCACCTCAAATGTTCTTACAATGCCAAAGTTCATCTATGTGAATTCCAAGTGGGAGATCTTGTCCTCAAAGAGAATCAACAAAACACTAATGTGTTACCGCATCTTCGTGACAAATTCGTGGCTAATTGGTTAGGTCCATACATAGTTACACAAAGAGTGGATAATGGTAATTATAGGCTTGCTAGTCTAGAAGAAGAGGAAGAATTTGAACCACTTAATGTTATACACTTGAGAGTATTTTATGCATGATTTTATTAGTATATATATATGGCTAATACACAAAAATATTTACATACATTTCATTCAAAATAATGCATCCACCTACATTTCATATTGCATTTCACGTTTCACAAAATTGCATGTCATAGATTGCATTCACATCCACATTTCACATTTCATATAGGGATAATATATTCAAGGTCTTAATTCGTCCAAAAAAATTCATGTTGCCTTAATCAGAGGCACCTTCACAAATTCATCCACACAATTCCACAAAGTCAGATTATCATGCACACAAGCCACATTCACAACGTTCTAGGTGTTTTCGGTCACTCAGCCACTCCTAGTGTTTTAAGCAACCTCCAAAATACATGTCGAGTTCTTTTAGGACCATTGCACATATGACACTAAGAAAATATTGAGTTATGGAAATTGACTCCAAAAATATTCTTGAACCAACCACAATTTCACATCTTAAAAGCATCTTGTGTCAAAAAGGGATAACACCATCCTTGGTAGGAACCTTGAAGTGAAAAGGGTCATCCTTGCTAGTCCCATCATGCAACATAATCCATAAGAACAGTGGTTTGCACCACTATCACAGTTGCTTCAAATTCAAAATATAGAGTAGTAAGGATAGGGTACAATTCTCATCACACTTAGGTTGAGAATCTAATTCCCTAAAGCTCTAAATATTTTATATCACACACCACTAATCAATTGGGTTGTAATTATCATACTACATTTCCAGTTAGATGATTAGGTAGTCATACCCAAAACTTAAGATATCAAAAACAAAGGTCATGGACTGTGGAGTTAGCCTCCACCGGAGCTATAGACGCTTGACTAACAGTGGAGTATGCTCATGCATGGTGACATGTCTCTTTTAAAAAGAGACCTCTGACCACTCATACGAACAAGCTAGCCTCTTGGTGTCAACCATAACAGGTTTACCCAATTTACTCAAGGTGATTTAATTAACTCACTCGCACACACACTAGTTCTTGATTGTCTCGGATCATTACCTTGCTCTTGATTTGGTAAATGAATTCACCGCACACACATTTGGTCCTAGAAGGAGTAGGCAGTTTTAGTGGGTTTGTTTGATGCCACTAGGATGTTTGAGTATCTTCAAAACAAGCAGTCTTCCATATCAACATCCATATCTTCTTCCTTATCAACATCCATATCTTCTTCCATATCAACATCCATGTTAGTTCATAAGTCACTCATACCATACGCCACCAAGTTTGGTGCCCCTGAGTAAACAACAATGCTAGAAAATGACCAAAAAAAAGATCTAAACCATAAATGATCATTAGCATTTATCATTTATACATGTTGTATTGCTATAGTTATCCATAACATCTCATATGCATTAATCATAAACATAAACATGTATTCCATAAAAGCATTCACAAAAATTAGAAACCATGTATACATATATATGTATATATATATGTATATATATATATATATCAATGAATGCCAAAAGGCTACATACAATGGAGCACCAAGGCTCATATACAAAAAAGTGCATCTAAGCACTAAGCTACATCCTCCAAGAAGACCCCTATGACCTAGAAGGAGTCCTAGACCTAGAGCTATGCCTATACTGACTATGCCTAACACCCTTGGATATAGAAGAGGTTGGAGGATCTGAAAGTGGAATATGATGTTCCATCAACCTATCCTCCAATGCCTCAATATATCTATTTCGAGAGTGAAGGCATTGTATGTTGACATCATGTCGATGCTCCCTCTCTGCTAACTCTACCTAGAGAGTCATAATTATTGCATCCTGCTCTGCCACCTACTGCTCCAGTTGTAGCCATTCCTTCTTGATTTAGCCTAGGGGTACATCTAGAACAACCTCCATCTCCTCCCCATATCCACCATCTCCCCCAACCTCAATTTCTTGATGCGTCACACCCTTCATCTTCCACATTTGACTATTAGAGTGAAGGCATCGCTACCTCTTATGCGAATCCCAGGTCCCCTCACCTAAGTCTCTTGGACACCCTCATATTGGGTCTCCTGGGTATCCTCACCCCTAGTCTCTCAACCACCACCCCCATCAGCTAATCCTTGAGGAAATACCCATGGTGGCTACATCATAAACCATACATCATACTCCATAGTTGTCCTCATGTCCTCCACATCGGGGATGTCCACCTCCTCATAATCCTCTAAGGCTACCCTCCATGGCTCTGTGCATGGTAGCCCCATCTCCTCCTAATGCCTCCTATACCGCATTGGCTTATCAAGGACATCCTATCATAGCCCAAATTGGTGGAGCACTCATGGAGAACTAAAAGTACTCCACCTCACTCCTATGCCTCCCAATAACCCATATACCCTACCACACCCACCGTAGATGCTCTCCATATTCAATCCACTAGGTACCCAACCATGGCCTCCATACCACTTGGACGGAATGTCAATCCAACCCATAGCTCCCGATACCACTGGCTCGTCCTCATTGTATGACTCAGTTGCACCTCCTCTTCCAATGTCCATCGTCTAGTGTAGGGTTGGTCCCTACAAAAATCTCCTATAGGAAAACCCTCTAGTCAAGCAACTCTAAAGTTCTCTCATTCCCAGCATTACAGCAATAGGTTGCAACCCAATCCCTTCCACCCCCACCTGGTCACCTCATATAGCTCTCGATACACCTATGCCAATAAGGTGGTATCCCATGTGTACACCTACCTCATTATGAGCATATCACTCACCACCCCTATCAGGTTCCACAGGAACCTACACCCAATGTTGTTTGATGCCACAATGTTGGCCAACATGAACATCACCAAAGCTCAGATGGGATCTAACTCCTTGTCCACATATATGTACAAATAGGGGATACCTTTTCTCTCCACCTTAACCCCCTCCCAAGCATCCCCAAACATCCTCCTCATCTCCATATTTTTGTTGAGGTCAACCTCAACCCAAAAACCCTCCATCGACACCTTGAGGATGCAATACACATCCTCCAAAGTCATAGTGACCTCACTCGTAGAGAGCTAGAACATCTCCCTGTCTGCATTCCATCTCTCTACCAAGGCAGAGAGGTACCCCTCATTAGCCCTCACCATTTCCATCCAGGCTACCTCTGTTAGACCCACATCCTTAAGCAACTCCCACTTATCTCCCGTAATCGCCTTCCTCATACTAGGGATGTAAGATGAAAAGTGGTGTCAAGCCTCCAAAACTCTAAGCAACGGCACAACACAAAACATTTGTTAATAATAAAAAAAAAAACACAAAAACTTTACACAATAAATAAAGGGTTACCTCAGCCCCTTGCGCCCCAATCCCAGCCCCAGACCCCACACCAGCTCCCTCCATCGCCATAGCTTTTGTGCTCCAAAGGCCTCACCTCACTTCCCTCCCCACTCACCCTTAACTCCTTAGACGCAGCTTCTCAAACTCCTCAGATGCACAAATGAGCTTCAATCTCACCCAACAAGCTATTTATAGCTGCTTCAGGAACCTTGAGGTGCCCATGGGAATTTCCTAGCATGCTGAAGCACCTACAAGCATTTTTGTGGACAGTAAGCGCTCGCGGGTGTTTTGCGTCAACATTGACAAACGCTAAATCAGCACAAAATAGTAGTTACCCCCAACCAAATCACTCTAAATTTCACTCAATAGTGCATTTCATCATTTCATCAGCTTTTGTGAAGATTATAACTGATTTGCATGCATAAATTCCATTTATGACCACATTGACCAAAATTCACCAAATAAATTCTAAAAGCCCCTATAATGACCCAAATCTTCACAAAAGCAATCGTCATCATTCGTATCATTACTCATACATCATTTCACATCATCTATTCGCCAAGTTCACATAACATGTAAGTGAATATTGTATCTAGTGAGTTATTCTACATACTCGGCGATTGCAGCGATTGGCATCCATGCAATTCGATCAGATCAATAGCTTGCCACAAGGACACTTGACCAATGATCATCATCACTTATCTCCTTGCTCAAGATCACAATCATATTTGGTATTTCCTCATCTTTCAAGTGAAACAATGCCAAGAACAATTTGCACAACCGTCGTCATTGATGGCCTAGTTCATGGTGCTTAAAATATGGACAACAGTCAAATTTCATCATTCAAAATATCCTTAACACCTTAGAGGTAGGTACTAGTTAGGATGATTTGTTCCATCGGTGAATTAGGTGAAGAGTTTTCCACTGTCACTAGTAGGCCATCCAAGGTTGATTATTTTTCTTTTGCATCATCATTTTTGCATATCAATGATGTCGAAAAGGTAAAGTGTTTCAATAGCATCGAATCACCCAAAATTTGGGATAACCACTTTTTATTTTAACTTTCCCGCAATGGGATACATATTACATGATCATGGCATCTACACTTGGAAAAAATTCTTTCTTTTATTGGAGCAAAAACAGACACACTCATATCACCCAATTACAAAACCCTCCTTCCCACCGTTGGGGAAAAAACGGTATCAAATTTTACATCATTCATATCGTCCTCATCACTTCACATTTGCACAAAACCCTTCATCTGTTGGGGCAAAAACAGACATCATATCACATTTCTCACTAACCCCCTTCTCACCATTGGGGTAAAAATGGTATCACATCATCCATCAATCATTTGCACAGATTTTTCAATTGGCTCGTGATATTCATCCGTAACCTCATTTGCCAATTGATGGGGTAAGCTATGCAAAACTCTAAATTCTTTTATTCTTTTATCTTCAATATCGTGCTCCACATCCCAAGAGAAACTTCTTCTACACTTGACCAAGATAGGTGTCGTGTTTTTGCACTGCATTGTGTTTCATGCAACACAGTACAAAAAGAGGCATCTGTAGACACCAAAATCTAGCCACTTGTCCTCCATCTTAGCCTTCCCACCATTTCCACCACCAAATATTACCTAATTTGTCCACTATCCCTACTTTCTCGCCATTTTCAATCATTATTCACATTTATTTATATATTTTTATTTTATATATATTTAAATCTAATATTTTAATATATATTTAATACATATGTATTTATTTAAGTGAATTAATCCAAGACATCCAATTTTAGTTAATCCCGACCACCCATTTACATCAATCCATGCCACACCCTTTATTTATTATCTATCCTTGGATATGCTTTAACCTCAACCACACGATTAGTGTCATTGAAAACCTAGCATGTCTTAGGTGAGATTATAAATAGGAGCCATTTTGATGGCTCAATCCCTGATTTGACCTTGGCTCCCCTGAGTTCCTAATTCTAAGTCTCTGAGTTCTCTAGGTTTTAGAGTTTTGTAATCCCCTAAGTGCCTTAAGTCTTGTACCAAGCCTTTTGTGCCCTAGATCCATTCCATTTGTCGCATTTCACTTTCCTCACTCATCATATCTGCCACCGCAACCTGCACCCTTGTTCGATCTACTTTTGCAAAATTCCCCATCAGCCTCTAGGTGCTTTTACGTCAACACAAGGCACCCACGGGCGCCTCCTCACAAATCCCAGGTACTCACGGGCATTTCCTATAGTCTCCAGGTGCCCGCGAGCATTTTACACTCTCATTCCTGAAGTCCCTCTAGCCTCCGAGCAATGCTAGAGCATCGTCGCACTAGTAACCTACATCAAACATCATGCATTAGAAGGTAGTAAGTAAGATAGATCTACCCTGTATTTGTTTATTTTATATATGTGTTCCATCTTTTGTTCATTTTATTGGCAGCATATATTTATTGTTTTATCATTGCATATAGAGGGCCTCACACTGTGGAGCCCACGCATATACTACTGACTATTTTTTTGTGTCTTTGTGTGCAGATCTGGAGCATTACATCAACATCTGAAGTGGCCTAGCCTTGGATACCGAAAAATCCACTCAACCTTGTTGGTATCAAGACACACTTGAAGACACCACGACCTTGCTTCTTAGGGTTTCAGAGAACCCTAAATTGTTGTAATATTGTATCAAACGGATTCAAGGATCCAATCTTGTAACAATGGAGTTTCTAGGCTCCCCCCGTCTATAAAGAATTTATTCTATTGTTTGATCTTGTGTTACCTTGCATTTTATTTTGTTCAAAGTATTTTTTGTGTGTTGCGTTTTGCATATTTCACCCTTATATAATATAATGTCACATCCCCATATACCACCATATCATTCCACCCTTAGAAATATTTTATCCTCGAAACATGAGAAGAAACTAAATAATATGATCTTTTAAGCAATGCTGACAACTAGTACCAATCTTGATCATCCATCCATCCTAATGAAATTTTGATTGGTGGTGCTCTTCAATGATGTCAAGATGTAATTATGTCGCTTGAATGACCATAACTGTTATGTTGGCTTCATGCTTTTGTTGCCCTACTCTGATATTTTGATTGGATTAATCTTATTGTTCCTTGATGCTACTACATCGCTTTGAAATCCATATTCACTATGTTTTTTTCTGCCAAACATTGTCATACTTGATTCCTTTCTGACTCCATGTAGATCCATTATATTATTGACTCCCTATGGCATGCCTCCAAGATTGTTGTTGCTCAAGGTGGTATGGGTAGTGATATGCTGCAACCTTAACATGACATTTTGCTTCCTTTCATTCTTTAGCATTTTGTTTTTTTTATTTGAAATTCTTCCTCATGCTCTTTTGTGCCCTTTTTTTTGTGTGTCCTTGTGCACTTCTTCCATAGACTTTGTTGTTGCTACTACTTTAGTTATCAAGTTTGAGTTCGTGTTCGAGTTCGACATTGTTGAAGTTCGAAAGAAATTCGACATGTTTAAAAATTCGACATAAAATTCGATATATTATAAATGTATATATATCCTTTCAATGTTATGTAAATAAATTAGTAACTAAGAAACTCAAACAAAAACTTGAAACAAACATTAATAATTCCCTTGTCATATATTTCCAAGCTTCTACAATAGATTTTAATGGTGTCATTTTAAATAGTTTTTCTGAAGAAAAAAAATGTCATTTAATTTTACTTTTAACATTTAAATATATTTTATATTAAAAGAATGTAAACCTACTTTCTACATTTTTAATATAAAACTTTATTTAAATGTACTAAAAATATATATAAACATAACCAAATAAAAAATTAATATAAAAACATTAAAATTAAATATAAAAAAATATCTTATTTAATTTTACTTTCTATTTAATATATATAAAGCAAAAATATAAGAAAAAGTCACAACAAATTTATCTACAACTCACATTCACACACAATAGCAACTATTGCCAAACCCAAATTTTGATTCAATTTTTGGATGCATAAATGTTTTCAAACATCAAATATATAAGGGTTACATGCGAAATTGCCCAAAAATTTTTTGCCTAATTTAGGGTTAAAAACACGTGTGAAAAATTTCCCACATGCACTTTTCCCTTCCTGCGTGCGTTTTTTACTTGTTTTTCACCCAATTTTTATTCTTGCCGAATTTAAGGTTTATTCGTCGAACTTATTTGCTAGGGTTTTAAATTCGACGAATTTCAAACTTTATTTAAAAAAATCAATGAATTTGATAACTAAGGCTACTACTATACATTCATTTTTTATTCTTCTATTAGTTTCTTAACTTGTTTATTTACCATAATTGCTTCTTGATTCTCCTTGGATCCTTGCTCCTTAAGTTGAGAAATAACCTATAGTGTTATCTTATTTTTAGTGTTCCATAGGAACGCATCCCCTACCTTGGGGGACATCCACTCGTCCCCACTGTCCTCAAAACAGAGGGATGATATCGGGGATATTTTCTTGGCATCCCCTTTTGGGGGGCAATAAGGGGTTGTCCTTGAGACACCAGGGAACCACAAGGGGCCATCCCTGATATGTCTACCAAGGACGGCTAGAGGATGGCTAAGCATCCCTCAAGCATCCCCAGAAACATCCAACTATCTCCCATTGTTGAGTGTCTCACACTAAGTTAAAAAAAAAAATCTTTTTTAAAATTACAAAAAAAGTATGGAGGTGGGACCCTGGTTGGGCATCTCACACTAAATTATTACTATTTTTTAATTAAAAAAAAGTATGGGGGTGGGACCCATGAAAGTATCCACCCTCCAAACCCTAAAAAGATACTATATGACTAAGATAAAAAATAAAAAGTTTAAATTTTAAAAGTTAAAACACTCATATGATGAGGGCAGCTCATCAGATACAAATTCTGATAGTGATAGCCTAACAATTCCTACATAATGAGACTATTTTTTTTGTACAATGTAAACTCTTTTTACTGTAATGAGATTTTTTTTCTTTTTTCAATTGGTTATATGGGATTAAAATGGGCCCCACCTATATTACATCATCACCTTACAACAAAGCTCGAATATTATTCATTATCACTTTGCAAGATTTGAACCTTGGTCTCCTCCTTAAATGTTGAGAAACCTAATCGATTGAGCTAATGCCACTTGATGAGACTATTTTTTATTATTATTTTTTTTGTAAATGAAAAAAAACTTGTATTAAGACATAGATCAATTACAATGTGGGAAGAGCCTCTTCCCAGCCGAGGTCTGAGAGAACATAGTCATACAATAGTAAAGGAAGAACTGCATCGGAGCCAATTTTCGTGAACCAAAAACTAGCTGCCATGGGGTCCCCCATCGTACTCTATTTTTTCGAAGGTCATTAGCTCAAGGACCTTTCAAGACCCTGTCTAATCACCTCATCCTCAATATCCATGTCACTGTGCAACTGAACTCCAACCTCCTTTTTCGCACCCATCTGGGCCAGAAAGTCAGCCGCTTTGTTCAAATCTCTACTCGCATAAACTAGGATCACGTCCTCCAATTCCTTCCATAATTCTTTAATTTGGGTAACAAGAGCCCTCAACCTCCAAGCTTTCAGATCAAATTTTCTCATGCAGTCTAGAACTCCAACCATTATTTGCGAGTCTGATTCAAGAATAATCCTGCGGTGGCCATGTTTCATCGCCCAAACCGAAGCGAGACTTGATGGCAATGGCTTCGGCTTCATTGTTAGTGGTTCTTCCCGGGCCTTGCAATTTCCAATAGAGCACGGTCCCAGACATGGTTTCGGCACACCACTCCAATTTTGGCTCTACCCGGATTGCCTTTTGCGGCTCCATCAGTATTGATTTTAATCCAACCTTCAGAGGGAGGTTTCCAACAATTTTTGTCCTGTCCCTCTTGCAGTTCAACGCGTTCTTCCATAGCTCCAATGTCAATTTGAGCTTCCTCCTCGGCATGAACAGCCACATTTTTGGTAACCTTGCTCCAAATGGTCTACCAAACCCCGTCTAGAGCAGTAAAAGTTTCTCTAAAAATTTTGGCATTTCTTTCCAGCCATACTTGCCACCAGATAAAGCTTAAACTGAGCTCCTAGCCAATACGAAGAGCTTTAGATTTGAATCTACCTTTCTGTCATTTTGCCTAGATATTCATCCGATTCAGGTCACCACTTGAATTTTAAAGTATGCAAACCAACGCAGCCAAATCTATCGGGTGAAAGGGCAACCAAACAACAAATGGTCAGCAGTTTCCTCACTCTTGTAGCATAGTACACATTGAGAAGGGTCGATGATACTTTTTAATCTTAGATTATCAAAAGTGAGGATTCCATTGTGCATGCACTGCCAGGTAAAAAAGTTAACTTTTGGCCAGCCTTTAGAGTGCCAGATTTTCCTCCAGTCCTCAACTTGAAAAGTATGACGAGGGGGCTCTGGGAGAATGTTGTCATAGCTGTCCTTTATTGTATAGACGCCAAGACTCCCAAAGCCCCAAGCTAATTCATCCTCCATGTCTCCCCCTGTAAGAAATCTTTCTGTAAAAATTTTAGTCAAGATGGGAGTCAAATTCGGAGGGATTGAAATGGGCCACTCATCCAACTTCTTGAACTGCTTAAACTTACACTCTCCCAGCTGAGTAGTTGTGAAATAACTTTCAATACGGATCCATCCCTTGGCTTCAATGGATTCTTTTATTGGCTGTAATTCTAGAAATTTAGCAATGATGGGTGGGAACTGATCCCAAGAATCTGCCCAGAAATGAGCCTTCTCCCCTCTTCCCACTTTTCAAAATAAGCGATCTTTAACAACCTAAGACCCTAACTTGAGAGCCTGCCAAACTAGGGACCCAGTACCATCCAAGGGGATGTGAGCTACATCATTTGGGTTGGCCTGTCCCAGGTATTTGCTAGTTAGGATTCTACTGAAAAGGGAGGTGGGTTGGGAGATCCATCTCCAAGATCTGACTTTCCACCCAAAGCTTTATTATTCAGCTTAGATTTTCTCAAACCTAGACCTCCTTTAACCTTGGGCTGGGTAACTTTGTCCCAGCCCACTAAGGCCCACTTTCTCTCTCCCTTTGCTCCTTCCCATAAAAACTTTCTAGCCATCCTGTACAACTCTTTCCATATTTTAATCGGGCAGACCGGGATAGAGAATTTGTAAATTGGCATGGCTTGAATGACTGACTATAAGAACATTAATCTGCCACCATAACTTAACCACTTGTGAGACTAGTGATTAATTTTGTCCTTGATACACTCCAGCAGATTCCTCCATGTGTCTAATTTCAGCTTCTTAAAGTGCAAGGGGACCCCCAAGTAAACCACTGGGAGAGAAGTCCTTGTGAATCCCAGGATTTCTAAAATTCTGTTCTAAAGCCTTTGCTCCAGATTAAAAAAAACCACTTTGGATTTCTTGTCATTAATGACTTGTTGAGTAGCCCCGAGATAGACATTAAGAGTATCCCTAATCATTCTTGCTTCCTTGAAGCTGGCCACTCCCACCAAACCAAGTGTCATCCACAAACTGCAGGTGCGTTAAAACTTCGTCACCCACCCCGATACCCAATAATCTACCTTGTTGTCTTCTCCTCAAGAAAAGTCTGCCAAGACCTTCGACCAAAATGAGAAAAATATAAGGAGAACATGGATCCCCCGGCGTAGTCCCCGAGTAGCTCCAAATGGTTACGAAGGAAGGCCCTTGATTAGCACAGAGTAAGTCGGGGTAGAGACACAACTCATGACCCACTCTATCCAGTCCTGAGAGAAACCAAAGGTTGCCATCATTTTAGCCAAGAAACTCCATTCAACCTTGTCATAAGCCTTTGACATGTCCAGTTTTATGAACATCCCTTTATTACCAGAAGTGTGCATTGAATGGATTGCTTCCTGGGCCACAACCACCCCATCCAGAATCTATCGTCCCTCAACAAAACCCCCTTGCTCAGAGGAGAAAATGTTGTGAAGAAGAGGTTTTAGGCACTCAACCATTACCTTTGTGATTATTTTGTACAACACGTTACATAAGGCAATAGGCCTATAATCTAAAATATGAACCCCCTCCTCCCCTTTTGGAATTAAGGTAATGAAAGTGTGGTTTATAGCTTTAAGCATTCTCTTATTTTCTCTGGACTCTTCTACAACGACCAATACATCTTCCTCTAAGTAGTCCTAGAAAGCCTAAAAAACTCAATTGGGAAGTCGTCTGGACTTGGAGTTTTACCAGTGCTCATTCCAAAGACCATAGTTTTCAATTCATCTCTATCAATGGGTTTGAGGAGGGCCTGATTTTCATCCTTAGAAATAACAGCAGGTATGATAGAAATAACTTCATTTTGGTCCTCTACATCTTGTACCACACTTTCCTTAAAAAGCTTAGAAAAATAATCCATAGCATGGGAATGCATACCTGGAAGTGTATCAAAGTAATGACTGTTCTCATCTTGAAGGGCCTCCATCTTTTTCATCTGTCTTC
Organism: Wollemia nobilis; assembly: GCA_028583015.1. Classification (NCBI taxonomy): domain Eukaryota; kingdom Viridiplantae; phylum Streptophyta; class Pinopsida; order Araucariales; family Araucariaceae; genus Wollemia; species Wollemia nobilis. The sequence goes on along the minus strand of JAQPPZ010017175.1, from coordinate 3,473,591 downwards.
GAGCACAAGCAGTCCGATGAAAGAATTTTGTATTTTTGTCCCCTTCTAATAACCAGGTGGTTCTTGCTCTCTGCTTCCAATAGGTCTCCTCCTTGTTGTCAATGTCCTCAACCGTTGTACGCAGGGCATCATCCTTAGCTTTGAGCTAGTCTGTAATTACTCCTCTGAACTATTTTTGGACCTCATCCCATCTGGCCACCAATGGAGCTCTTTGGGCCTGGAAGTCTGTTTTATTAGCACGTCTCTAATACTTCAACTGAGTTTTGACATATTGTAGTTGTTTGTGGATTTTGAAAATTGCTCTCCCATAAGCTGGGCGACCTTCTTCCCACCACTGTGGAATTTTCTCCCGAAGTTCTTCTTTTTGAAGCCAAAAATTCTCAAATCTAAAAGGTTTGTGATGCTGCCCCATCCTAGTCCCGCCTTCCAACAGAATGGGATAGTGATCTGAAACTAGGCCTTCTAAAATTTAAAAATTTATATTCCATTTTACAAACACCTCCTCTGAAACTAGAAAATGATCTAGCTTAACCTTCCTGCTATGTGGCTCTCGCCTTTTATTAGTCCAAGTGTAGTTAATGCCAGGACATTTAATGTCCACTAAGTGCAAAGCCCGGACTTGGGCAATCATGAAACGGTCCCTCGGGTCCAAAAATGGTGTTCCCCCTTCCTGATCTCTAGAAGATAATTTAGCGTTAAAGTCCCCCGCTATAATCCTGTCTAGATCTTCCCTTGAGGTTCACATGTTATGCACAGCCTTCCACTACAGCCTCTAACCATCTAGGTTTTGAGACCCATAAAAGTTTATGATTAGAACGTGTTCCGCAGTGACATTATTCCTAAAAAGAGAAGTGAGAACACCCCTCCAGGCAAGATGTTCTATTGCGGACCATTCAAGAGAGTTCCACGGAGTAACAATCCCCCCCGAGGCACCTTGGCAACCACATCCATATGACCAGACACCCCTCCAAATTTTGTTGATCTGTTTTGGACATAAGATCTAATGACATCTTAGTCTCCTGTAAAAGCAAAAAATTCGTATTACGATTCTCTAAAAGTATTCGAACAACAGATTGATGGGTTCTGCTATTTAAACCCCTCACATTCCATGATTGTATAATCATTGGTTACCCTGGGAGCAATAAGATTCTATGGCCTCATCGATCCTCCCATGATCAGTTTGTCTCCTTGGACTGCTAGCAACTCCTTATTGGATCTCCTACCTACTCCTTGAGAATTGTTGTTTTTTTATCTTTTTTCTACCTGGGTTATCCCCAAAGTTGGCCTTTCCCTGTTCTTCTCTCGCTATTCCCATGCCGACATCCCGAGATACTGTCTGCTCCTAGTTATGCACTACTAAAGCCCTTGAACACACTCGGTTGTGATACCTCACAGAGTTCAACTACCTGCTATATGACGGGAGGAGATGAGAGGGGGAGTTGCACGGGAATATTAGAATTTTCCTTATTACCCTCCATGCCCTCCATAAATTGTTCCTCTTCGTCAACCAGTGACTTAAATATCTCATACCTATTGGCAGGTCTGAGATGGGATTGCTCCTTTCCCTCTTTTTTCTTTGTCCGTCTTTTTCTTCTAGGCTGTTCAAAACCCTCTCTTTGAGCTTCTTGGCCCTGAACGGTGCTATTAGAATATTTATTAAGTGTTGCCTTATCCTCTTTAGGCAGGTTTGGCATTCCTAAAGGGGCCTCCATTTTAGCATTCATATTATTAGGGCAAAAATGGGCCAAATTTCCATGTTTGTGACAAACCCTACATCTAAAGGGTAGGGCCTCATAGTCCAGTTGTTGAATCCAAGAGAGTCCTACCAATTCAATTTCCATATTTGCCGACAAATGTTGGCTGAGATCCATCTCCACACATATTCTTGCATACACCGCCATGCTCCCTTCAATTATGTCTCTGGCAACACCCAGATGTCTTCCAATAGAATTGTCAATCCTTGCCAACACCTGCTCACTCCAGAATTCCATTGGAAGAGCATATAGTCAGATCCATACTGGGACAGCAGTAGGTTCAACTCGGGGATTTAAATCCCACTCTCCATGGTTGAACAAATAGCCCTGTTGGGCCATGATTTTTCTTCTCTGACTTGAAAGCCCTATTTCTATCGACCAAAGATGAAAAGCTAATAATAAAATATCCATTGCTAATAAACCACAATGAATACTCACCATGAGGCTCCCAGTTTTGGCGGATCCAAGAGTGCAAAAAATTCATGGAAGGACGTATACCCATGAACTTGCAGATTAAATCGTGATTAGCTCTATAAATGACTGATTCTTCAACCATACTTGGCTCAATGACAATTTTTGGCCTGGTTTCGGCCTGTGACAAACATCCATTCACACGATGTGCTGTCGACCTATTCCCAGCAACCGTGAAGAGCATTTTATATGTCATTTTTTGAGCTTCATCATTCTTTGGAGGAGATTTTTCTTTAAACAAATCTGCGTATGAATTGCTACTCCTTGGAAAAGGAGCCAGAGAAGTCCCCATTGGACCCTCCTGGGGCACCAATCTAGCCTTCAGATCCACCGTACCCCGAAAGCACTTCTGCAATCCAGCTGATGCCCTAGATTTTTCGAAGTTCCAAAAACCTACTTTTGGTTTTTTATTTTATATATTTTATAAATATGCTCCTATTTTTTATTATTATTGAAATAATACTTTCTCATTAATAAACGAATAAAAAATACATCAAAATTACATCAGCTTGCGCAAAAGCAACAAGCAATCGGATCTAACATTCTTATCCAACTTAAGACATTGCTTCAAAATAGCCTCCCTAAAGGCCTTCACTTGGCAAGAAACTAAAACACTAGCATTACTTATTAATATATCAATGGGGCCTCCTTGTTTCTAAAGACTTGATTACAACATTCTTTCTAGATACTAAAAAGGATAGAGATCCTGATGATATGCTAAAACACAAGGTGAAAAGAAGCACAATCCAACCGATCCCCAAAAATAACCCTCTTCCAGCTGAAGAAGCCAGAAAACACACCGCTATAAAGCCAAGAAGAATTCCTCCATATTTGCCTAGACTTCGGGCACTCCCAAAAAATATTCTTGACAGTCTCTCTCCACCCAGATGAAGAACAAGTATCTGAAATATGCATCCACTTAGCCAGACGCGCTTTGCTTTGCAAACCTTGCATAATAACAAGCTAGGCAAACACTTTCAGCTAAAGTGAAACCTAGAAATCCCAAACGCTATACAACCTCTTCCTCCACTTCTGATTAGTGCAATTGAGACCCCACCTGGCGTTCAGTACATCACCAATAGAAATTTTAGGGACCAGAGAATGATATAATCGTGAAGCTTTGAACATCCAAATGGGCTTCCCATAGAACCACCGCCAATATTTCCAAATAGGACCCTGCAACCCGCTTGAAAGCTTATATAATTGCTCCGGATGAAGAAGACTCTAAATCTGCTGCACTGCATACTTATCTGAAGATTTCAGCTTTAATCTAACAAGAAGTTGCTGCCAAGGTGTCCAATTCCCAGTTTCCCTTTCCCAGATATCAGCCCATCTAAGCAAAGCCTTTTTTGCTTAGTCTCTTACAGTGCAAGGTAGGATTATAGGATTTGGGAAGCTTGGAAATTTGTGGTCAATCTGGTCAAGTGGGATTTCCTTGTAGGTATATATAACTTGATGAGACTATTAGACTATTAGTATTTTTAATTTTTGACATTTGTTGTAAAATTTAAATTATTCTAATGGCTTCTAAGTTCTAAATATTTTTGTTGTAAACTATTAGTATTTAGTATTTTTCATTTTTGTTATGTAAATTATTTTAAATTTCTAAAAAATATATACTATTATACTTGTAGTCCCTAGCCATCCCCTAAAATCGACTTTCCATCCCCCGTCGTTCCCAAAACCCGTCCTCCCATTCCCCAGCGTCATGGAACCTTGCTTATTTTTCATGTACCATAATTGTATAAACTTCTTTTGCAAATTAATGCAATTAGTACCCACAGAATCCAACCAAGGATAACCAAGAACAATATCCACATTATCCATCTCAATAGCATAAAAATTTAAATGTAAAACAATTTTATCCATGGTGATCTTCAAATCTTCAAAAATTTAAATATTCTCACCCTCAAGTTGTATGTCCTTAATTTTTGTTGCTTGAACCTGCAACCTCTTAGCCAAAGCACTAATAATGAAATTATATCTACAACGAAGGTTAAAAGAAATAATAGCATTTTCATTTTGAATGCATCCATGAACCTACAAAATAGACTTTTTAGATGAATTTAAATCTTTTTTTTTTGCTTCTGTAAATCCAAAGATGTAGCTTCTTCAATTTTCTCATTTTGAATCCCTTGTAGTTTCTTTTCAACATTTTTTATGACACTCATCAAGCTATTTATCTTTTTATCCTTTCCCTCATGCTCTCTCATACAAATATCTAACTTCCTTTATGATTAAATAAGTTCCCATCTACTCAAGAATGCTTGCTCTGTTTTTTCCCATGTTAGTTAAAAATTATGGGCCCTAAGAAAACTTTGATACTAAGAGGAAGCTTCTCCTCAAAGATAATCAATAATATTAATGTTCCAATAAGAAGAATTAGTAGAGAACAAGGATTAAAAATGTTTCCACTAGTCTCTAACATCAATATCATCGTCTCTAGAAAACCTTTGAAGTGCTATGAGTTCACATCCACAAAAATGATAATGTAAACTAGGGTTTTACAAAAATATATATCTCCCCACTTATTTGAAGTTAAAATTCTACATAAACAACTAGATCTACATTTTTTCTTCAAAACAAAATAAACTACAACTAATTTGCTTACCCCAACTAACAAATTTCATCTTCAAAAAAAAAAAAAAAAAAAAAAACAATTAGAAAAATTACCACTGCCCTTGTTCTAGATGGTTGACTTAACAAGGTCATATCTCCATTAATACTGCTTGGATTCCTTCATATGACCACTCATTTCAAAGCTCTTCCAATTTTGCATAACATGGTCAAAGAATTTCCTGAATGGGATAAACTTTCATAGAAATATGACTCCTTACAAGAAACATTTTTATGAAAAAAATTGCCCTAATGCTGCCCTTGTTGTAGATAATTGACTTCACAAGGTTGTATCTCCCTCAATACTACTTGAATTCCTTCATATGACCACTTATTGTAAAGCTCTTCAAATTCTACATAAAATGGTCCAAGAATCATCTGAATTGGACAAACTTTAACAAAGAAATGACTCCTGAAAGATGAGATGTTTTTTTGGAAAAAAAACTTGCCCTAATTCTGCAATCCACAAAAACACAACCTTCACTTTGCCAGAATTGTTGCTCTGATACTACTAGTTACAAAATTTTATTCTCATAAACATAAATCATTCACTAGTATGCAAAAATAACAAATCATTCATCCACAATAACAATCCACGCAATGAGACGAAGATAAATAATACCCTTAGGGTGGAGCAACACTAATAATACTCCTTAAGGAAAACTTCACAAGATCTTTCAAGATGAGAACGCCATTTAGAGAGGGCAAAGTCTCATAAGCTACTTTGTGGGCAAAAAAAATTACAAGTAATACTTCATATGAATGATCTCTAAATTATTACAATGAAAATATCCCTTCTTTATATACCCTTCTTCTAATTCTACTTTAAGACCAATTACTAAATCTTAATCCCACTTATTATTATAATATAATATAATAATGTAATCAACCTGCTATTATGTATGACCATACCAACTATCCATAATACCTTTATACAATATAATATCATATCCTTATATACCTATTTTTAACTACCACAACAAAATCACTATCTTCAACCAAATACATTATACATTGATAACATTTTTAAAGGCATCCAACATATGTAATCCTTAAGCCAAGCCTTCTATGGATCCCATAGCAGATGCCACTGAGACAAGAAGACAAGCAAGACTCAAAGTTCGCAAAAGAATCCAATCAATTGTCCACCGTTGCACTTTGTTCTGTACCATGTACATCTCCACTGGGAAGTATACTGCCAATGGCCAAAAGTTAACAGCACCCAAAAGTCCAAGAACCTCGTTGAAAAATGGAAACAAAATGGCAATTACTGTAATTGAGACCACACATGCAGTTCTCCAAGACAGCCTGAATAGTTTAATATTATACATCCCCAGCAACGGAATGGGTATGTCCCATTCATAATTGATGATTCTATTGTTTGGCCACCTCTCCAAAACCCAATCTTCAACGAAAGCAAACAAAGGTTGAGTGTATACCTACAAGGATGTGAGATGTTAGGACAATGGGTTTTCATGTATACCTTGATCCAACTTCATGGCTTATGGCGGAAAAAAAAAAACTGGGCAAAAAATAACTGTAGGGAAACTCTTACTTGGTATGCTCCCACCAGGTGAACCACAATACATGCATTGGCAAAGTCAATCAGCCAATAAGGCTCATAGAATCCAAACCCTGTTAATAGGTTCCCTGGTGCATTCTTCCCAAAGGCTGCATACCCAAAGCAACCACACAGCATATAGAAGAAAGTTGTGATTGCTACAGCAATAAGGGATGCTTTCTTCATCGTTTTGTTTTCTGGAGGCTGTGATTTCAAAGTGTCCTGCATGATCATGCGATAAATCCATGGTTACTTGTGCTGATAAATTACAGTTTAGCATACAGATCAACAAACTACCTTTATACATACCTCAATTTCTAAGACAATGATAGAATATGGATATGCAAATGCAATGTCACCGACAGCTTGGAAGATCTTCCAAACTTTCTCTGATGTGGAGATTGTAGGACTAATGCTGATTCCACCAATACTTCCAGAAAACCTCCCATTTTCTACAATTTCGAAGAAGTTTGAATTTCATGAGGACTGTACTATAGAAGAAGATATTAAAAAGTAAAGAAATTAGTATGAACATGCAATCTTTAAGTTCATGGATAAGATCATGGATTACAGTGCACTTCATAAGATTTTCAACATATCTAACTTAATAATACAGGCTATGACAGAATAAAGACATCATTTTTCTTTTAATGAAACTGAGAGAGAGGATAAGATACAAGAGTACCAACTACTTTTGCAATGCCAAGCCCCAATCCTATTGTTGCATACGAAAAAGACATTATGGCTGCAACTACTGAAAGGCCCCAGATTTTATGAAAATTTGGTATTTGAGAGAAGACAACTTCTGTCATTCCAAAAATGATCATGAAAGTGTACTTGGAGAAGTCGCATCGATAATCGTGTCCATTTTTGTGATAACAATTTGATTGCTTGATTGCTCTGCAATGTTAAGGTTGAGTTAGGTGGGTTGTAAAAGCATGCAATCTTTCATAAAAAAAGAAAGTGAATCCTTAAGTTCTGCTGAAAAATAAAATGTTATTCAGATAGACAAATGATCCTCAAGTATTTCAGAACAGACAACAGTAAAGTCCACACTTAGAATAATCTCTACACCATGAACCTGTGTAAAGAATAAAGAACAGAAATAGAAGATAAAATTCTATTAATAGCACTGGTCATTTTAGAAGAAACCGCCTTTGGAAAAGGATTCAAGGTGCGGTATTTAAGAGGCTGACATGCAAGTGCAAAAGTGGATGATTCTGTCTCCTGAAATATCTGTGGGTGTATGTTTAATTTCTTTTTCGTCCACTATACTATTCATGATCTTGTTGGTTCTGTATAATTCCAGCACAAACAGAAAGCAGAGGAGGTTTTCATTGTGGTGAGCAGCAACAGAGACTTAAGTTTTGCAAGGATTCTGGTGAGCCTCAAGAGAGACTTTGAGTTTTGATTTTACGGGAAGATGAGGCAAGTGCTACTGAGAAGATAGAAGATCTTACAGCCCAAGAAAACTATGGGCTTTGAAGATAATTTGCGGATGATAATTGCAAATAGTGTGTAAAAGTTAAAAGGAAGTGCTTAAATAGCCAGACAGGGTCATTGTCCACAGCAAATATACCAAATATGATGGTAAAATAAGTCATTGATTTGTGTTTATATGTTCTTTGTAACTTGAATTTTACCTTAAAAAAAATATTATTTCCGAGGATAGAACATGTGTTGGGGGAGGTATGGATACATATAAGACTATAAAGACAAAATAGTACCCTGGAAATTATAAGCCAAGGATGTGCGATATCTTCTGTTAATTTAGTGGTAGAGTTTTGTCGTCACACATTTGCCTCTTATCTTCAAGTTGGCAGTAGTAAATTACACGTTTTCTGAAACCCTCAGAAGATGAGTTTTTAGTTTATGTCCTCAAAGAATTGAAGTGCTAAATCTTAGCTGTTGAAAAGCTATTTGAATCTGCAACTTATGTAACCTTTTTAAGGTAACTGATAAACCTTCTTTTGGCTATCAAGTTCCTTATAATTTGCACCTCTTGTTTTATTTTTAACAGTTAAAACTCAACTCTGTAATTTTCCAAAAAAAAAAAAATTCAACTCTGTATTTTTTTTTAATAATACAGTTGAAACTCAACTTTCCCTAACGCACTCATGCTCACATGCTCACTTATACTAGAGGCTCTGAGCGTTTTGCCTAGCATTCCTCTAGCATTCCTCTGTCCCCCGATAAGTCCAGACAGATCCATCTAAATTATCTAAGCTGCAATCAACTTTATTCTTCAGAATAGAGATTCTCTTAGGTTAAAAAATCCCCTCTATTCCTAAGAGAAAATTCAAATTTTATATAGTAGTATTCTAAAAACATTTTATAAAATTATACTATTAAACAAAATTTAAGTCTAACTTTCCTCTTAAGGATTAAGATATTTAACCAATTTAATTTATATTATTTGATAAAATAAAAACATTTATGTATAACAATCTTTTTTTCCCAAAACAATCATGGCCAAAAATACAAATTTATTGTTTATCTATAACCCTCTATTTTTATTCTTCTGAAAAAGCTTAGTCTAAAATTAACACCAATCTAATTCAGTGATTTCTCCAGCCACTCCTTAGCTAGTTGGATAGTGATGAAGGAGCTCTGGCTGTCATTAAATTCAATAACTGCTCATTTTTCAATTACTTAAAAGGCTTAATAATGTTGGTATGGAAACTCACCTCATGCTGATTGAAGCAGTAATTGTATAAGCAATGCCTCCTCCATAGAGGGACACATATTGCACTAGTCCACACAGCCATGCTTTTCTCTCACCTGCCAGCCAAAGAACAATTATCAAAGAAACATTGTAACTTACAGAAAGCATGAATACAGAAACAGAATTAGAATGGTAGAGAGGATGGGAAGAGGCAAAAACCAACCCAGATTCAGTCTCACAGCATCCCTAAATGTATAATTCCTGTGGGGCCCTTTGAGTGGATCAGGAAACCTATAACAATCTGCCAGCATTGAAGCAGAGAAATATGTTATAACTGCAAATGCAATCATGACTGCAGGCCCTGCAATCCATCCCAACTGTGCAACACTCCATGCCAAGGACAGGACTCCTGCCCCTATCACTGCTGTTATTATATGAGCAGTTGCTGTCCATAGAGTGCCTGTTCATCAAAAACCATGTAAGATAGTTTTTTAATAGGTTATATCACAAGATTTAAATTTTCTTCTTTGTTATATATATATATATATATATATATATATATATATATATATATATATACCTGTGCGTAGGAAATGTTTGTCTCCTCTAAGATGTGAAAGAGGGATTCTATAATCTATATCATGGGTGGTTGTGGCTCCCTCATTCGAACTTAAGGGCTCCTCTGACTCTTCAAGCATTCTTGAACAGGAGGCTGCAATTATTGTTCAGAATTTTCTTGAACCATATTGTAGCTCATCTCTATCAGCTAGAACTAGTTCCTGGTCCATATAACTATTTCGACAAAATTCCTTTTAACAGAAAATAATTCGAACATTAAAATGCGTCAGCACACTTAACCTCACATACCTCCGGTCAAACACGGATGGTGTGAGATAGCTCTATGTCATTAATTTAATAGTGAAATAGAAAATTAAAACAGTGAAATAGAAAATTAAAACATATTATTAAAACCATTCAGAAGGGTTCCTGAAATGACATTCAGGTCATGAAGACGACATCGGCTTTTTGAGGTCACATCGATATGTAAAGTTCATATGAGTGAATATACACACAGTAAAATGTCTATTAGATTAATAACAATGCAATGATTGAATATAGGTTTCCTTAAGCAATCCAATCCAATATATATTTGAATATACACATAAAAGTATGAGTATGTGATTTACATTAATAATAATGTATTTTAAATGAATCATTACATATTTGTTTATATTAAGAACAAAATAACTTAATCATTACATATTTGTTTATATTAAGATCAAAATAACTCATTTGATGTTAAACATACCACTTATGCATATAAGACCTTGTTGTAGTTGTATTTGTTTTTTAAGCACATAAGAGAGTTGGTTACATTCATACTATTTTTAGTAATTGTTAAGTGTAATGTTGAAGGGTTATTCCTAACAAGTTTATACCACCTCATTATTGTTAACCAAATGTGAGGGGACCACCCGTCGCTCAAGATTAGTGTCGTTGTAAATCTGAAATGTACTTAAAAATTTCAGAAAAGACTACTACCTTTATATATGTTACTCATGCACTTTAAATCTTTATATTTGTTGCTAATGCACTTCAAATTTTTATGGTTTTTTTATTTAATGTGAAAAAACTATACGATGTGACATTCAAGGTTAGGAATCTCCATAGTCGTCAATCTGGTGCGCACTTAGAAAATTTAGAAAATACTACTATCTTTATAATTGTTGCTCATGCACTTTAAACCTTTATGTTTGTTGCTCATGCACTTTAAATCTTTATATATGTTACTCATGCACTTTAAATTTATCTTCATCTCATCATGGCCTCTCATAAGAGGAAGAGTTAAGCTTATTAATAGGAAATTTAATATACAACCCTACACACCCAACCCCTCACACACTCGACCACACGATTTGAACCTTGAACCTTTTGAAAAAAACAAAACCCAAACCTTTACGTTATTCTTAAACAAACTTTTATATTTATTATTTATACACATAAAACCTTTATGTTAATTAAACTTCAATTTTTAATAAATTAAAAAAAAAATACAAAGAATATCTATAAGATTGTCCTGCCCTATATTTTAGCTTTTCCTTGGACCTATGGTCTATATGTCTCTTGAAGAGGAACCTGATTAAATGTATTAAATATAATGTCGATGGAGAAAAAGGATGTTTGATTTTTCATTACATGGAGGATTGGAGAAAAAATGATGTTTGATTTTTCATTACATGGCCTCAATCCTCCCATAAATAGCTCATAGATATATAAGATCTGCATTGCTTAATAAGATAGGATGTTAAGACCTTATTGTTGTGATGAATTAACTAGATCCATTTAGGAATCCTTGAGAGTTATGGTTTGATTAGATCTTTAAAGAAATATTAAGTATAAATATAAGAAAATTAATGTACAAAATATTTTTAATGTAAACAATTAATATAGAATATAAAGCTAGGTTGTTGAATGTCTTCATTATATCTAAGACATTTCTAGCCTGAAGATAAAAAGTGTTTGAATTATAAAATAATTCATGTATTGTCTTTATTTTTGGGTTACAAATTTTCTTTATGAGTAAATGTCAAAAGCTAGGGTGATTAATAAAAAATATTATTAATGGATGTATGAGTATGATAAAAGTAAATTTTAAGGTGTATTTTTATTATTTAGATTAACTTTGGAGATGGGATGTATATTATTGATAAATGGATTTAAGAGTAATAATTTTATATAATTTTAAATTAGATATTATTAGTTCTCTTAATTATCATTTAAGAGTAAAAATTGTATATAATTTTAAATTAAATATTATTAGTTCTCTTAATTATTTTATGCATGTTTTATTATGGAAAGTAAAATGGGTATTATAAACTTTATGTTATGTTTTGTGTGGTTTTTAATTATAGAAATGATTTTATTGATGTGTTTATTTTTTTTTTTTTGATGTGAACGTTGAAATTTAGATGCTTAATAATTGGGTTACATTAGTTAGATTATGACTATAGAGTTGTCGTTGTACTAAAACCTTGAGGCATTAGTATCCGATATAATCTTTGTATTTAAATACCTTACAGGGCGGTTAGTCTTAGGGTCCAAGGTGGCGGTTAGTTCACTAAGTCAAATCCTTGAGGTATGATGGTTAGTTCAACACTCCCTTTCTGATGTAATTCGATAAGATTTGATTTTGGGGTGAGGTTTTGATATCACTGTAGAGTTGTTGCACCAAAACCTCAAGGCGTTAGTGTTTGATACAATATTTGTATTTGAATACCTCACAGACAATTAGTCCTAGGGCCTAGGGTGGCGGTTAGTCTACTAAGTCAAATATTCAAGGTATGACGGTTAGTCCAACAATTGCAACATTTTAAACATTAATAAATTTACCATTTAAGTAGTTACAAATATAAAACAATTGAATAAATTTAGTATTAAGGTTTTAAGGGTGAAGTCATTCTCCTCCTTCCTAGAAGGAGCTCTAAGGGAACACATGCCAGGTCCCAAAGGACCTTGCTATCTTAGAAAGTTTTATTAAAAGAGCTTGAAATCTAGGTACTTAGACCCATGTACTTGTATTTGTATGAATTCATATGTACATGGTTGGAAAGAAAATTTTGAATTTAGTGTAAAATTTTGATTTGTATTTCTTACTGATCTATATATGATCCACAAGTTTGAAGATAGGGGACTCTTTATTGTGAAAACTAAAACTAGGGGAGGAAATTGCAAAATAAAAAGGCAAAATAGGGACAAAGAATTTATGGCCAAATCGTTAATTTTATAAATATTTGAATATGGGTTACAAGACGACAATCTCTAAGAAGAGATGTTTGCCGAATTAAACACTCTGTGAGAATGGATTCATTTCCCATTGTAACTTTGTTGAAATCATCAAGAAAATAAAAAATCCCATTTATTTATATGTCATGCTTCAGCTAGAGAGGAATAGGAACATCATGGAAGTTCGATTGGTTGTACTAGTGTCAGTTACGGTGGTTTTAGCGATTACAATAATTCACCTACCACCACGTAGGAATTTCACTAGTGTTGGCAACATACCATAGCTTGTCTTTGTCCAAAGCATAGCTCCCCGAGCCTTTCAAGGCCTTTCGAGTAGTTTTGAGCCAGCTGGCCCCCACTCAAATCCAAACTTATTCAAAGGACTTTTGATCCCATCCAAGCCTCTACTTGAATCCAAGCCCTCAAGTCTTTTCGAGGAATTTGCAAGGTTCATTCGACTGGATGAAATTCTCTTTGAGTCTAAGATATTTCTCTCCAAGTTCAAGATATTTCAAATATCCATCCGAGTTGGAGACGTCTCAGATCCTCTGAGGCATAAAAGAGATTTTAAAGCCTCTGATATATATTGGACCCTCTGAGATATTCGAGTCTGAGACAGCTCATACGACCATCCAATCCCAAGCGTTGTCCAAGTTTATTTTCATCTAAGCAGTTCGGATCAATCAATCCTCCTTGAGAAGCAACAGTCCCCATTGCGTCAAGTTTCAACATCAAGTATGGAAGCTCATTTTTTATCTAAATCTTCATGAACCACTTGGCATGATGGTTGAGTTGACCCGCTTGAATACTTTATATAGTTGAGTGGACAGTTTCTTGGTGGTTTTAGTCCATGTGTCAACTATTTTATCCTCCTCTGTTGGTGTAAAACTCCTAGGATCGAGCTTCTCAATTATCATTTTCTTTGTTGTTGTTGAAGTGTTTAACAAAGGTGGGTAATACAACTTAAGAAGATCAACATTGAAGATAGGATGCAGGCCAAGGTAACGAGGCAGATCTAACTCGAAGGTATTCTCTCTCACTTTCTTGGTGATAGTATATGGTCCATAACGCGAAGATATGATTTTCTTGTGTGGACCTACGAGGCGTTCCTTCTGTAAACACAACCAAACTTGATCTCCCACTCAAAAAGAGTGTAATATGTGATGTTGGTCATGGTATTTCCTATACTTTACATTCATCTAGTCCATGAGATCATGAAACTGCATGCTAAATGTGCTCCACAAATTTCACTACCTTTTCTATTTCTCTTTCTTTATGTGGCATGAAGTTTGTAGGTGAGATAGGAAAAGCCACATCCATAGGTGCCAAAGGTTGAAAACCAAAACACACATGAAACATATTGTGCTTAGTAGAGTTGTGCAAAGTCCTATTATACCCGTGTTGAATGTAGGGTAGATTCTCATCCCATGTTCGAGGATGCTTCAAATTGTACATACATAACATGTGCACAATCAACCTGTTGATAACTTTTGTTTGTCCATCAGTCTAAGGATGGAAATTTGTGGATCGAGTAAGTTTGGTGTCCATTATATCCCAAAGAGTGTTTCAAAAGATGCTTAAGAGCCTATTTTCGCTATCCAAAATAATGGATTTGATAGGCCAAAATGCAACCATACTTGATTGAAGTATAACTTTTATAGTTTCTTTGGCTAACATTTTTCTTACAAGCAATCATGAGAGTCATTTTGGAAAATTGGTCAACTACCATGAAGACACAATCATGTACATGCTTAAAAATAAGCAAACTTGAGAGAAAATCGATGGAAACGAATTCCCAAGGCCTTAAAGGTATTGATAGGGGTGTGTACAGACCTAGTCTCATGTTATTTGGATTTGCAAATGCACAGGATGTGCAAGACTTGATATATTTCTTCAAATTGTTCCTCATCTTTTGCTAGAAAAAAAGTTATTTTAAAAAACATCCAAAGTTTTTTTCCTCATCAAAGTAACTTGCTACCTTATTGAAGTGTGCCTCCCATATCATATTTGGTCTTTTATTAGAGGACACATAGATGTGTCCCATGTGATAGAGTATATGTCCATATAGATAAAAATTAGAAACATGCTTACATGATTGAAGGGTTTGATATGCTTCAGCGAAGTCAGGATCAACAACATACAGGGTGGTCCAACTAGATGTCTCATGGTCGCAATAATCAAGGATCGTGGTGAGTGTCATGATGGGTGTTCAACTTATGTAGTTTGTAGTTGAATTAGTGTGTCCCTTATTGTATTAGAGTATAAAATGAAATTGCTACAACTATGCAATCCATTTTTGGTGCCTCACATTCCTGAGCTTGCTTTGTGTTTGGATGAATTCCAAAAGTCTACGATCAATGTGAATGATAATTTTCTTGCCCTGTATGTAATGCTTCCACTGCTTGTAGGCTTGAACAATGGCATAAAGTTATTTCTCATATGTGGAATACTTTTTTATAGCCTCATTAAAATTCTCACTATGGTATGCAACAAGGTGGCCTTGTTGTGTGAGGACATCCCCCATTGCATAGTTTGATGCATCTATCATTGACTCAAAAGGTTATATCAAGTATGGTAGGGCAAGAAAAGGTGTTGAACATAATTGAGCTTTCAGTTTCTCAAATACTCTCTATTGAATTTTTCACCATTGGAACTTGGCTTCGGCTCCCCCTATTGTCTATTGGTTTAATGGCCTTGCAATGTGCAAAAACCCCAAAATAAATATGTAGTAGAAATTGACAAGACCTAATAAGTTGTAAAGCTCCATGTGAGTCTTTGGAGTTGGTCAATTTTGGATAACCTAAACCTTTTTAGGATCAACATGAACACCTTCTTCATTGACAATGTGCCCCAAGTACTAGACTTCCCTCATGCCAACCATGCATTTCTTCAAGTTAATATATAGTTTATGCTTCTAAAGAGTTTGGAGCACTTCTTGGACATGTTGCAAGTGTTGTTCCCATATCTTGTTGTAGATGAGGATGTCGTCCAAGTACACAACTACAAAGGAGTTGGTTAAGGTTCATAGAATGTCATCCATTATTCTCATTAAAAACGTTGGTGCATTAGTCAAGCCAAAAGGTATGACTAGCCATTCAAACAAACCTATACAACCAAATTGTCTTACATTTCTTTAACTCAACACATTCTATTTTCAAGAAAACCATTCACCTCAATCCACTCTTATGCATTCCTGGGTTAGATTTTTTCAAGGGAAAAACTCAAACCTAAGGTCTCGCAAATATTGGGTGCTTTGGTCTAGCCAATGTATTTTACCTACCTTTAAGAACATTGGTGCTTCAAAACATGGATAACCTTTGATGATCCATGGAAGAGATAAAACAATACCACAAAAAAGTGCCTCCTAGGAATTCAACCTAGGGACCTTGGAGGTATGAACAATAATTGGGAAAGAGTGGTTGATTAGGTTATGCATCCTATCGGTATCCATGCCACAACCTCGGTGAAGATCACCTAGGGATTCAACCTAGGGACCTCGGAGGTATGAACAATAATTGAGGAAGAGTGATCAATTAGGCTATGCACCCTATTGGGATCCATGCCACATCCTCGGTGAAGATCACCAATATCTCTAAGAGGAATATTTTCTACTAGGTAAATGTATGATTTGAACTATGGATGTTAGGATCCCACCTTCTAACATTACTTATTAATTATTATTTATTACTTTAATTATATATTCATTATTATTTAGAAGTCATGGTTGAAAATTCATTATTGAAAAAGTCTATATATATGATATGAGAGGAATCCATATCAAATCATCCATGAAGAAGAATATATAATTGTTTATTGAATGCATTGGAGGGACCTTCCTACCATTGAACAGGTGATTCTTTATAAAAGTGATTCTTTTAATTTAGATGTTATTTTAATTATTTCTTTATTAAAATTGTGCTAGAACCTTTAGGGTTCTACCATTTGGTATCAGAGCCATGTGGGACCCAACCATGTGGGATTTGCTCAAGGACCTTCATCAAAACACTTGGGACCTTTGTCAAAACACTTTCGTGCATGAGTATGAAATTCGATTTAAGGATATCACCAAACAATACACAGGGTTGGATGAAAAAATTTTCATATATTGTTTCATCAGTGGATTAAAGGAAGATATTCGGCTAGAGGTACAAATGTTCAACCCTAGTACCATGATGCAGACTATTGGATTGGCCAAATTAGTCGAAGATAAAATCAACGCACAACGTCAATTAGGGAAACCACCTATGGGAAAATCTCAAACCACTTACATTACCCCCAAATCTACGCATAATGGAAAGGCACAAAGCACTTACACAACCCCCAAACTTAACCCAACCCTACCAATTAAACATCTCAATTTTGAATAAATGAAAGAATGATAAGAAAAATACCTTTGATATCATTGCGATGAGAAATTTATTCGCAATCATCAATGTATTACACCTGCACTATATATTTCAGATGCAACTATTCCTTGTAGTTCTCCCAACGACGAAAATGCAATTGAGGTAGACATAGTGATAGATACACCTGAAGATAGCACTAAATATGGAAATGATGAGGAAGGTAAGGAAGATGAGGAAGCCATGAAAGATAAGAAAGAGGAGGAAGATGTGGAAAACAAGGACAATGAGCAAGAAATATCCCAAACACCTGATCACAACAATAAAGGCAATACGGTTGATATGCCAGAAGTGATCGATGCATCAAGTAAGGATGAGGTAGACATTCTCGAAATGACCCATTATGGCCAAACTTACACTCTACAAGAACTACACTCAAATTTCCCCCCAATTGTGAGTTCTTGCCATATAACCAAACCTATTCGAAAACAACACAGAAAGGTGATTACACACTCATTCATTGTTGGCTCTCCTAGGGAACAACAAAAGGATATGGAAGCATTACCACCACTTTTGATGCATCCTTCTAAAGTGTTTGAGGAACCCCAAGGGTTTCCCTCCCATCATCATCACGATTCTCCTAAGGAAGATTCTACTATTTTTCCTGGCAACCATGGTTATGCATAAGGGGTAGTACCAAAAAAATATTTATAAATTTGGGGTGAATCAAGGTGAATCATGTATAAACTTTGGGGCAAATTTTTTAAAATTTTGCAGAAAATTTATCAAAATATGGTGAATTTTCAAAAATTTTGCACATAAATTATAAATATTTTTGGGGGCACTTTTGACCTATTAAATCATCCTAAAACTTTATAAAAACACCACCATTATATCAGGCTCAAAAAGAGCTTTCCAAAGAGTACAAATATGCCTATGTTTGGATATATTTTGATGCCTAAAATTATGAAATGATTATCAGTTACCATCTGCCAGGCGCCTTCTACTAGTCACCCTCTGCCACTCGCCATCTGCCACTCACCATCTGCCACTCGCCATCTACCACTCACCTTGTGCCACTCACCATGTGCCACTCGCCATGTTCCACTCGCCTTTTGCCACTCGCCATCTGCCACTCGCCATATTCCAGTCACCATTTGACAGTCGCCTTCTACCAGTCGCATTTTGCCACTCACCACATGGCGATTGGCAGAAGATGACTGGCAGATGGTGACTGATAATCATTTCATAGTTTTATACATCAAAATATATCCAAACATAGGCATATTTATACTCGTTGGAAAGCTCTTTTTAATACTGATCTAATGGTGGTATTTTTATGAATTTATGAGATTATTTAGTAGGTCAAAATCTACCTAAAAAGGAATTTATCTCCTCACCACCGTCTTTGGGGCCACTTGTGACCTACTAAATCATATTCAAACTTCATAAAAATACCACCATTAGATTAGGCTTAAAAAGATATTTCCAACGAGTATAAACATGCCTATATTTAGATATATTTTGATGCCTAAAATTGTGAAATGATTGTCAGTCACCATCTGCCACTCGCCTTGTGCCACTCGCCATGTGCCACTCGCCTTATGCCACTCGCCATGTGCCACTTGACATGTGCCACTCACCTCGTGCCACTCGCCATCTGCCACTCACCTTTTGCCACTCACCTTGTGTCACTCGCCATCTGCCACTCGCCTTATGTTAGTCGCCTTCTGCCACTCGCCATATGGTGACTGGGATAAGGCGATTGGCAGATGGTGACTGACAATAATTTCATAGTTTTAGGTATCAAAATATATCCAAACATAGGCATATTTGTACTCATTGGAAAGCTCTTTTCAAGATCGATCTAATGGTGGTATTTTTATGAATTTTTGAGATGATTTAGTAGGTCAAAATATACCTCAAAATTATATTACCTCCTTACCACCATCTTTGGGATAAATTTGACCTATTAAATCATCTTCAAACTTCATAAACATACCACCATTAGATCAAGCTTGAAAATATCTTTCCAACAAGTACAAACATGCCTATGTTTATATATATTTTGATGCCTAAAATTATAAAATGATTGTCAATTGCCATCTGCCACTCGCCTTGTACCACTCGCCATGTGCCACTCGCCTTGTGCCACTTGCCATGTGCCACTCGCCATGTACCACTCACCATTTGTCACTCGCCTTTTACCACTCGCCATCTGCCAATCACCTTATGCCACTTGCATTATGTCAGTCACCTTCTGCCACTCGCCTTATGCCACTCGCCTTCTGCCTGTTGCCTTTCGTCAGTTGCCTTATGCCACTCGCCTTCTGCCACTCATCTTCTGTCAATCGCCTTTCGCAAGTCACCTTCCACTAGTCGCATTCTATTAGTCGTGGACTCGTGTTTTGTCAGTCGTCTGCTTTATATTGCTTGTTTTTCAAAAAAAATATGTTGCAATTGTATGAGAGTCATTGTTAGGGTTAGCTATATATAATGGGGTACAAGGGGCGAATTGGGCGGGATATTTTTTATTTTTAATAAATTTAGGACGAAAATTAGGCGAGAAACCTTATGACAATGGGGCGAATTTACCCTTAAAAAAATGGATCCCGAAATTTTCGAGCGAACGGGTCGACCTCTATGGTCCCAAAATTTGCAAAATTAACATTTTGAAAATTCGAATATTCGTGCTAAATTACGAAATTCGCCACTATGCAAAACCCTATTGGTAACCCATCACTAACACTTCGACCTTCAAGATATCCTTACCTTCGAAAAAGTGACATTAAGATAGTACAAGAACTTGCACAAATTCAACTGGGAAAACAAGCAATGAAGCTCCTTACTTTGAGCTTTGAGGACAAAGCTCTTTTTAAGGAGGGTGGCATGTTAGGATCCCACATCCTAACATTACTTATTAATTATTATTTATTACTTTAATTATATATTTCATTATTATTGAAAAGTCATGGTTGAAAAGTCATGATTGAAAAAGTCTATATATATATATATATATATATATGATATGAGAGGAATCCATATCAAATCATCCATGAAGAAGAATATATAATTGTTTATTGAATGCATTGGAGGGACCTTCCTACCATTGAAATAATGATTATTTATAAAAGTGATTCTTTTAATTTAGATGCTATTTTAATAATTTCTTTATCAAAATTGTGCTAGAACCTTCAAGCTTCTACCAATGGACCACACACCACGTAGCCTAATATCCTACTTAGCTAACCAATCAAACTCTTTGCTTTGTCTTGTTGAGCATACAAGATTTTTTTATCTTGTTTAAGAAGTGTCCGTTGTCAAAAAAAGGTGGGACCATAATTTGACTTCGTGACCTCCTACATAGTGTTCCTTCAAAATCCTTCCATTATCGTGAGCAGTGCTAGTGTTGCAAGTAGTGTTAGTGGCTAATGTGATTGGGGCACATGCAAACCATCCTATGCATACCAAAAAGAATGCATCAAAATATATTTTGAATTTTAAACATCACTCGATTCTTTTATTGCTAAATTGGTCTTAAAGAGAACTTGAGGTGGATCTAAAAGATTAAAAAATGAGTATTTTGTATAGGATTTTTACAATAGCTTAATGATGATACAAAAACAGAACTAGAATGGTAGAGAGGATGAGAAGAAGCAAAAACTAACCCATATTCAGTTTGTAACAACATTGATTCCTATAATTTAGTTTATACCAACATTTGTTCTTGTGGTACTTGCCATGGTTTTTGCAACTCGGTTTGTACCAATATTTGTACATGTACCGATGCATGTCTATGTGGCACCTACAGTAGTTCATATTGCTACTCACGATCCTCCTCTTCCTGCTCCATTTTTAGATTCCACTATAACTCCAAATCTAGTCACTACTACTCAACATCCTACATTTTCAACCTTGCAGGCATCTTAGCCATTGCCAGTCCATCCTCAACAACCGCCTTCCATCAGTTTGCACCAGCTTTTACATTAGGCTCAAACTCATACGGCTAACAATTTTTCCCTCTTTCGAGCACATTGAAGACCAATGCTTCTATGATGAGAAGGAATGATAGGGATTAATATTATAATCTCTAATATCATTCCTTTTCACATGGATCATGATGTATTGCATTTAATACTCACACAGTTCGTACATATTAAATAATGAATTGTAAAGGCAGACATGCCTATAAATATATTTTTAATTAATGCAATTCTCAGTTTTCATTTGTGTCATTTCGTGTTGTCTATTAAGAGTGTTTCCCACATCAAAAATCTATTTATCCATGGTGATATTCAAATCTTCAAAGATCTGAACATTTTTACCCTCCAACTGTATTTCCTTAATTTTTGTTGCTTGAACCTGCAACCTCTTAGCCAAAGAAATATCAATAAAATTATATCTACTACTAGGGTCAATGGAAATAATAACCTATTCCTTTTGAATGCTTCCATGAACCTGCAAAATAGTCTCTTGCTTTTGAAAATCCAAATATGTGGCTTCATTCTTCTCATTATCTTCCCTAACATTTTCCTCTTTCTCCTTCTTGAGTGAGTTTATTTCTTTTTCATAATATTCATTTTGTTTCTTGAAAACTGCCCATTCTCCTTTCATTTCATTTCACTTATGTTGTATCCTTTGTAATTTCTTTTCAAGGTATTTGATTATATCCATTAAGTTATCTATTTTTTTATCCCTTTCCTCAAGATCTCTTTTTAGTTCCTCTTGTTCTTCTTAAAGCATGTTTATTTCTTCTACATATTTTTTAGTGTATCCTTCAAAGTAGCTATCTTTTATAAGGGTTCCAATGACTTAAGAATTCATGCTTCACTTCTTCCCAAGTGTACCCTTTATTCTTTTCAGTCAAACTTAACAACCAATTTCTAGCTTCTTCTTCTAAAATTGTAGTAAGATGGAATTTCTAATAAGTATCATAAAAGTATTCAGGCTTAAAATATGTCCACCATTGTCTAGCATCAATATCATCTACTCCTGAAATTTTTTGAAGTGCCAGAGTTCATGCCCCAATGCAAACTAGGGTTTTATGAGAATATATATCATGTCCCAATGCAAACTAGGGTTTTATGAAAATATATATCTCCCCCATTGAATTGAAGCTAAAATTTCACATAAACAACTAGATCTGCAATTTTTCTTCCAAACAAAATAAATTGCAATCGATTTGTTTACCCGAACTAACAAATTTCATCTTTCAAAAAATTACAAATTGAAAATTCATCACTGCCCTTATTCCAGACGACTGACTTCAAAAGGTCATATCTCCCTCAATACTACTTGGATTCCTTCATATGACCACTCATTTTAAAGCTCTTCAAATTTCGCACAAAATGATCTAAGAATCATTTCGATCGGATAAACGGTCGTAGAGATATGACTCCTGAAAGATGAAACATTTTATAAAAAAAAATTGCCTTAATTTTGTAATTCCACACAAAATAATCTCCACTTTGCCAAAATTGTTGCTTCGATACCACTTGTTACAGAACTTTATTATCATTAACATAAATCATTCACCAATATAAAAAAATATCAAATTATTCATCTACAAATAATTGTCCACAATAACAATCCACAGTTGAGATAGAAATAAATAAATAATACCCTCAAGGTAGGGAAACACCAATAATACTCCTTAAGGAAGGAATAACTCCACAAGATCTCCCAAGATAAGAGTGTCACTTAATGAGGCAAAGTCCCATAAGCCACTTCATGGACTAAGATGATTACATATGATTTATCTCCATGATGATTACAATGATAAATATCTCTTCTTTATATACTCATCTTCTAATTCTACTTTAAAAAGCCTACTACTAATATAATATAATATTATAATACAATCATCTTTAGATTATGTGTAACCTATATCAATCCTAATACAATATAATGATATATCCTCAAACATATATTTCTAAATACTTTCACATTAACCTACCTTTAAAAACATTGGTACTTCCAAACATGAATAACTTGTGATCCATGGTGAAGAAATAGATATACCTCCTACGGAATCAACCTAGGGACCTTGGAGGCATGAACAATAATTGAGGAAGAGCGATGGATTAGGCTATGCACTCTATTAGAATTAAAACAAAAACATTTGCCTCCTACGGATTCAACCTAGGGACCTTGGATGCATAAACAATAATTGAGAAAGAGTGATATTCACCTTATTAGAACAATGAAAAAAAAAATGCCTCCTAGGGATTCAACCAACCTAGGGACCTTGGAGGCTATAAACAATAATTGAGAAAGAGTGACCGATTAGGCTATGCACCCTATTGGATGCTTCCGTGAAGAAAACCTTTAGAGGAATATTTTCCACTAGTCAAAGTATGATTTGAACCATGGACCACACGTAGGCCTAATCTCCTACTCAACTAAGCAATCAACTCTTTGCTTTCTCTTGTTGAGCATACAAGACTTTTCATCTTGTTTGAAAAGTGACCTTTCTCAAAAAAAAAAGGCCGGACCATGATTTGACCTCGTGACCTCCTACATAGTGCTCCTTCCAAATCCTTCCATTATCGTGAGCAGTGCTAGTGTTACGAGTAGTGTTAGTGGCTAACGCGATTGGGGCACATGCATACCAAAAAAAAGGCACCCCCAAAATGCATATTGAATTTTAAACATCACTCGATTCTTTTGTTGCTAAATTGGTCTTAAAGAGAACTTGAGGTGCATCTGAAAGACAAAAAAAAAAAAAATGAGTATTTTGTGCAGGAATTTGGCAATAGCTTAATGATGATACGGAAACAGAATTAGAATGGTAGAGAGGATGGGAAGAGGCAAAACCCAACCCAGAAACCTATATGTATAATTCCTATAACAATCTGCTAGAACTGAAGCAGAGAAATATGTTATAACTGCAAATGCAATCATGACTGCAGGCCCTGCAATCCATCCCAATTGTGCAACACTCCATGCCAAGGACAGCACTCCTGCCCCTATCACTGTTGTTATTATATGAGCAGTTGCTGTTAAGATAACTTCTTAATAGATTATATAATAAGATTTAAATTTAATTTTTTTTTAATTTTATTAATATAATTAAAGTATATTCTATTTATGAATATT
Organism: Wollemia nobilis; assembly: GCA_028583015.1. Lineage (NCBI taxonomy): Eukaryota > Viridiplantae > Streptophyta > Pinopsida > Araucariales > Araucariaceae > Wollemia > Wollemia nobilis. The sequence goes on along the minus strand of JAQPPZ010017175.1, from coordinate 3,449,300 downwards.
TTATAATTGAAATTTTGTTCTAGGTTAATATAGGAAATGACCCAGGTGTTTAGGTGAGTTGGAAAGGAGAGGACAATCCTTCAAGGGAGGTCCCAGGTTAGAATCTCTACCCTACCAAAAAGCTGAATTGGGTATCTAAAATCCAATTAATAATGTTGGTGCGGGCAGGATTGGATGCAACTCCCAAATGACTTTAACGGTGTAGAACCCCTGTTCGTGGTCTCTCAGACCAAGACGCCCCTGCAAACAGTTTTTTCCTATATATATATATATAAGAAATGTTTGTCTCCTGTGAAAGACAAATTGTATAATCTATATCATGGGTGGTTGTGGTTCCCTCATTCGAACTAAAGGGCACCTCTAACTCTTCAAGCATTCTTGAACAGGAGGCTGCAACTATTATTCAGGAATTTCTTGAACCATATTGTAGCTCATCTCTATCAACTAGAACTAGTTACTGTATATGGATACAACTATATCGACAAAAGTCCTGTTAACAGAAAATAATTCCTAACATTAAAGTGCGTCAGCACACTTAACCTCACATACCACGGGTCAAATACAGATGGTGTGAGATAGCTATATGTCATTTTTTTAATAGTAAAATAGAAAATTAAAACTTATTATTAAAACCATTCAGAAGGGTTAGTGAAATGATATTCAGGTCATGAAGACGACGTCTACTTTTTCAGGTCACATCGATGTATACACACAGTAAAATGTCTATTAGATTAAGAACAATGTCTGAATTGTTTGAGTATAAGATCCAAGTAAAAGTTCCTTACGTAATCCAATCACACAAACAAATAAATATTATATTATATTATATGTTATGTTATGTGATTTGGATTAATAATAATGTATTTAAATGGATTATGCATATTTATTTATATTAAGATTAAAATAACTCGTTTAAAGTTAAGTAATATGTATATAAGACGTTTATATTATTATTTTTTTATACTTAGCAAAATTGGTTACATTCTCATTATTTTTAATAATTATCAAGTGCAGGATTCAAACTATATTTTATGTTCACATTATTTTTAGTAATTGTCGTTCAAACTATAGGGGTTGTTCCAACAAGTCTATACCACCTAGTTGTTGTTGACTCGACGTGAAGAGGAGCATCGATCACTCGAGGTTCATATCATCGTTGTCAATCTAACTTGCATTCGTTCAAAGAATTCAAATCAGATTCCTACCTTTGCATCAGGCATGCCCCCAAGGTTTGAATCTAGCTCTCTTCTTGGTAAGTACCTAGCCAGACAATTACCAATCCACTTAGCCCTTCAGGACAAGACCTTTATAGTTGTCACTCATGTACTTTAAACCTGTATGTTTGTTACTCATGCACTTCAAATTTTTATGTTTTTGGTTTTTGAGGATTTGGTTAGTGTGAGAAATTCTTATGATTTATGTTTGGGGTTCGACATCGTCATCCTAACATGACCTCTTATAAGGGAAAGAGTTGAGCTTATCAGTAGAAAATTTAGCACACAACCATACATACTCACCCCTCATACATTCGCCCATGCCACGGTTTGAACCTTGGACATCCCAAAAGAAAAGCCAAAGCCCAAATAGTTGCGTTTTCTCCCGATTTTTTTTTATGTTTGTTTCTCATGCACATAAAACCTTTATGTTAATTAAATTTTAATAAGTTATATAAAACCAATGGACAAAGAATATCTATAAAATTGGCATGCCCTATATATTACCTTTTCCTTGGACCTATGGTCTTTATGCCTCTTGAAAAGGATTTTATTTTTTTTAGAAAATGCTATATTACATTACTTCATTAACAAACACATTACAATTTTATAGTGCTAACATTGTCCACCAACTAAAAAAAAAAATGAGATGGATAAGGAGTAAAGCATCTATAGTTGAATATACATAAGAATAGAAGCTAATAGCAACAAAAAGACTATAGCTATATCTTACTGCAATATACGAGATATCAACACTCATCTATGAGAGAGCTTATTATATGGAGAAATTCCAGGTGTGTCTTCCGTGATATCTTCTAAAATATTCAAAGAAGAAATAGAAATCATCAAAACCTGAACTTGATCATGATTGTTAACTGCCTTCTTTTTAGTTTTATGTTGGACCTTTTGAAGATCCTAAAACATATGAGAAAGTTGATGAAGTCTATCAATAACAACTCATGGTGTGCTGGAAGTTGCATAGAATTGGGAGTGAATGTGTCTCACATGTAACAAAAGATCAAAGGTCAAGTCTGCTAAAAATATATCCCATAGAGGAGCATATCCAGTAAACATCTTTTTGCATTTGTACTTCCAAATGTGCTTGAGAAGGATGAGTCTACAAACATCCCAGATTTTGGGGCACTGATCCAATTGAGAAAACAAAGCATAGAAAGCTTCCAAGATCTAGTGAAAGAGGGAAAAAGAAAAGTGTAGAAGACATACCAAAATTGTTTAGCCATGTCACAAAACCAAAACAAGTGACTAAGAGTTTCTAAAGCAGTACAAAAATTGCATTGAGGGGAAATGTGTAAAATTCAAGCCAAACTTTCAGAAGTTGAAAGTTTTTTATGCAAAAGCTATCATCTAAGAAGTTGAGTTTTGGATTCAACATGAACTTTCCAAATTTGAGTAGCAAGAGACTACCATTGGGTATTGGTAAAATTCACTTACCACTTAACATTGAGCTTAGAGTCTAAAGAAGGAGGAAACAATAGATTTTTGTATATCCAACTAGAAGTAATAGAAGAGATTTTATGACCATTAAGCCATCTCTAGTCATTCCATATATTATGGGCAGTTGTTCCCAACTTTATAAGGACCTCACAAGGGATGGAGTCGACAACTAAGCCATAAGACTCTTTGAACCTAGAGGGAAGGGAGCAATAATTGCATATCTGGATCCAAATAATAATTGAGTAGCTACTTAGATTCCATATATCTCTAATTCTATTAATACCTTTCTTCAAAAAAACTAGAACTTGAATAGCATTGCATAAAGCTAAAGGTTTATCATTATGGAGGATAAGTTTATTCCACCAAATAATTTTCAGACCGATGCTCAAACCATGTCTCAAGGAGTCAGAATTCCAATCCAATAAATGAGAAATTGATTGTCAAGCTTTCCAGTTTTGGATAACTAGAATAGATCCTTTAACCATAAAGTAAGGTGCATTAAGGACCTTATCCTCCCATGGGGTTTCTTTCCATTTACCTTTGTGAGTAGCTAGAGAGATTCTGTAACAAAATATATGTTTATAATTTTCATCACCAATGACGGCTCTAGCAACCCATTTTGCAGATAAATTTTTGCTCTAGGTAAGAGGATCAATGATGCCTAGAGCTCCTAAAGTCTTAGGTTGAGTACAAAATTTCCATGAGATGGTTGTCATTCCCATCTCCTTATCCCATTTGATCCATAAAAAATTACGAATGACCTGAGTTAAGAGTTAATTTGTTATAGGCTACCTTGGGGGCCATCTAGCAAGAGGAGTAATAAACATGAGAGGTTGCCATCATTTTATTTGTAACTCGAATTCTTCCTACTAAGGAAAGAATTCGAGCTGGACATGCATTAAATTTTTGTGAAGTCTTTCCATAACCCAGTTCCACATATCCTTAGGAGAGATACTAATCCCAAAGAGAATTCCCAAATAACACACAATCATACCATGAGGGATGATATTCCACTCAGTCGAGGAGTTGCATCCACGAGGAGAGGAAGATGTATAAAATACTTTAGTTTTAGTCGTTGATACAAGATCCAAAGACATCACAAAATAGTTGAACAATTTCTTTAGCCGTTTCCACATCTTGTTGGTTATTTTGTAGAAAAAGAAGGGAATCATTAGCAAAATATGAGTTAAGAGCATGCTTATTCCCAGGAAGTTTAATACCGTGAATGATGCGATCAGAATGAGCCTTATGAAGAAGATAACCAAGAGCATCAATAGCAAAAACATACAAAAAAGGAGCAAGGGGGAAACTCTATATAATAGACCATTGAAGAGGGAAAGAGAGGAAAAGTGTTCCATTAACCTGAACACAAGCTAAAGCATCACCAAAGAGAATACCAATTTGATTACAAAAATTTGGACCAAAACCAAGTCAAGAAAGCATACTAAGAATAAAATTCCATCTGATTTTATCATAAGCTTTGTCAAAATCTAACTTAACCAAGAGGGCATCTTAATTGGATTTGATAGCCCATTGCGAAGTTTCCCAGGCCATCATAAGATTATCTAAAATATAACAACCTTTAAGAAAAGCATATTTTTTTGGGCAAACAATAGCTTAAGCAATAGTTTTGATTTTTAAAGATAAAGGATTAGCTATGATATTGTACGAAATATTGAGGGGGGTAATAGGTCTCCAATTGGAGATTTTGTTACAATTCATACCTTTAGGAATCAACTTGATAATCCTTGCATTGATATAAGCTCTAAGGTAGTTGTTATGGAGATCTTCCAGGTAAACATGATGAGAATAAGAGGAGAGTATATGCCAATTTTTTTATAAAAATCCATTGGAATACCATCCAAGCCAAGAGCTTTATCATTCTTCATAGAAAAAAGAGCAGTTTGTAGATCGTTCACAAAAAGAGGATATTCAAGTTGATCTCGAAAAATGGGGTCTACTAGGGAGGGAATATGTTCATGCACATATTCCATTAAGATACATTGGATGTCATCCCTTGGCTCTACTATAAAATGTTAAGAGAAATGAGCTACAAAAAGATTCATGATCTCTTTAGAGTTGAAAAGAGAATGACCTGAAGGGTCCTCCAACTCAATGATCATTTTCAAAATATTCTTATGTCTAAGGTAGTTAAAAAATTTAGTTCCCTTGTCTCCTTGGGAGATCCAATTGAGGCAATATCTAACATGTGCCCCTCTAGCACAGTAAGACTCATAAACTCTAGCCTAATTTTCAACCTTAGCTAGATCACATTGAACAAAAGTGTTAATAGGGTCTTTCATAAGCATGGAATGAAGATTGGAGATCTCCTTATGAAGGCAAATCTCTTGAATCTTCTTCCTCTTGGAAATAGAGCACCTATAGCATCTAAGGAATGAAACCATATTAGAAATTGTTTCAAACCATTTGATCCAGTTGGTATTACCAGTTGGTTTAGAAAATATATTCTAGACATACGCTACGAGGTGGTAGCAAGTAGGACTGTCAAGGTGAGACACATTTAATTTGAAAGGAAGTGGCATTGAATTAAGGGAGATAGAGGAAATTTGGATAGAATATAAGATAGGAAGGTGATCAGATAAAGTTATGTGAGAAAGGACATGAACTTGCTCGTGGATGGAGAATTTATCCAAGAAATAATTATTGAAATAAAATATGTCCAAACGAACAAGCTTTCTAGTAGAACCTTGACGATAGTTGGACCACATAAACCAATTATCTCTATGAGAGGAGGCTTTACCAAAGAGAGGGTCATGCACACCTAAATGATTATGACAAAACAACCAACTACCAGATTCAATATTAGAAAGAAGTCTACTACCATTCCAAATTTTGTCACTAGGATTCTCAATCATATTAAAGTCACCTCCAAGAATCCGTTCTACATGAGGGAGAGAAATATCTAACCATTCCTAGAGGGCTATACAACTATGAGGGTCATTAGGAGCATAGATTGAATAAAATCCAATAACTTGAGAGTTGAAAGCCAATCTAACCCACACACGACAGTGAGTAGGGTCTTCACCATGGTGTAGAATATCATAAAAAAGAGACTTGGCTATGGAAAGGGCAAAACCTCATTTACCATTAATATGAGAAGTAGTAAAGGCAGATGCATATCCACCACCAATGATGTACATACAATGGGTGAGATTGTGACCAGTGACTTTCAGTTCCTGAAGGAAAAGAACAAAAATATGATTTTCAGCAACTACTTTTTAAACTTAAAACTTATGGTAAGGGAGGGATAGCCCCCTAACATTCCAAGATAGAAGGTTTAAATTTATGAGGGGTGATTTAGAGGTTTCTCAACCTCATGAATTAGATATTGGAATATATTTTCATTGATTGGAAACAATTGCATGTTGTCCAAATGGGTTTGCTAAGCAAGAACCTTATTTTGAGCAACTTGAGAGAAGGATCTAGCAAGATCTTTGATAGAGGGTTTTTTTCCTCTATATGGATGGAGTGATTTTGGGGGGGGGCGGGGGGGGGGGGTCGACGAATGTTGTCACTTGCCTACGATTCTCCAACCATCTATCATAAGACTATTTTTCAAGGTTGCAATGAAGAAACGAAAGCTAACTCAAGACTCATGGTTAAATTTGGCAAGGCTTGTGGATTAACATGAGTATCTGAGGATTTAGTATGAGTTGTAGAAGAGGCAAGAGAGTTCTTGGGGGGAACTACCTAAGAAGGGTTCTTGGGGAGAATGATCTTAATTTGACAAAATTTATTAAATATAATGTTTAAGGAGAAAATGGATAATTGATTTTCATTACAAACATGATGTTTGATGTAATTTCGATACAACTTTTATTGTCATACCCTATTTTGATCTAATCTGAATGTATGGCCTTGATCTTCCTATAAACATCTCATAGACATATAAGATCTGCATTGCTTAATAAGATAAGATGTAAGACCTTGCTAAAATAAACTAGATGATTGTTGTAATGAATTAACTAGATCCATCTAAAATTTTTGAGAGTTGTGGTTTTATTATATCTTTATAAATATATTAAGTATAAATATAGGAAAATTAATGTACAATAATTTAATTTTTATTTATGTACACAATTAATATAGAATATAAAGCTAGGTTGTTGAATATGTCTTCATTGTATCTAAGATATTTCTAATATGAAGATCAAAAGTGCTTGAATTATGAAATAAACAATGTATTGTATTTCTTCTTGGATTATAAATTTACCTTATGAGTAGATGTCAAAGCTAGGTTGATAAATAGAAAATATAATTAATGTATGTATGAGTATGATAAAAGTGGATTTGAGGTGTATTTTATTACTTAGATTAACCTTGGAGATGAGAAGTATATTATTGATTAATGGACTTAAGAGTAATAATTTTATATAATTTTAAATTAGATGTTATTAGTTCTCTTAATTATCTTATGCATGTTTTAATTATGTAAAGTAAAATGGGTATTAAAAACTTTGTTATGTTTTGCATGGCCATCAATTATAGAAATTATCATATTGATGTGTTTAAAACTCTTTTATTTTGATGTGAACGTTAGAATATATATGCTTAATAATTGGGTTACATTAGTGAGATTATGACTGTAGAGTTGTTGCACCAAAACCTCAAGGCGTTAGTGTCTGATACAATCTATGTATTTGAATACCTCATAAAGCGGTTATTCCTAGGCACCAAGGTAACGATTAGTCCACTAAGTTAAATCCTTGAGGTGCAATAGTTAGTTCAACATCCCCTCTTCGATGTAACTCAGGGGGATTTGATCTTGGGGTGAGGATCTGGTACCAATGTAGAGTTATCGTTGTGCTAAAACCTTAAGGTATTAGTGTCTGATACAATATCTATATTTGAGTAGCTCACAAGCGGTTAATCCCAAGGCCTAGGGTGGCGATTAGTATACTAATTCAAATCCATTAGGTGTGACAGTTAGTCCAACAGTGACAACATTTTAAACATTAACAAATTTACCATTTAAGTAGTTACAAATACAAAAAGAAAATTGAATAGATTTAGTATTAAAGTTTTAAGGGTGAATAAGGTGACTCTCCTTCTTCCCAGAAGGAGCTCCAAGGGAACACATGACAAGTTCCAAAGAACCTTGTTATCTTAGATAGTATTATTAAAATAGCTTGAAAGTTAGGGACTTAGACCCATGTACTTGTATTTGTATGAATTCATATGTACATGGTTGGAAAAAAAAAATTGAATTTAGTGTAACATTTTAATTTACATTTATTACTCATCCATTTATGATCCACAAGTTCGAAGATAGGGGACTCTATTGTGAAAACCAAAAACAAGGGAGGAAATTGTAAACAAATAAGGTAAAATAGGGATAGAGAATTTATAGCCAAATCGTTAATTTTATAAATATTTGAATATGGGTTACAAGGCAACAATCTCTAAGAAGATATGTTTGCCGAATTAAATAATCTGTGAGAATAGATTCGTTTCCACTACAACTTTGTTGAAATCATCAAGAAAATAAAAAATCCTATTTTTTTATGTGCCATGCTTCGGCTGGAGAGGAATAGGAACATAAAAGATGTTTGATTGGTTGTACTAGTGGTAGTTATGGTGGTTATAGCGGTTACAATAGTTTACCTATCGCCACATAGGAAGTCCACTCATGTTGGAAACATACTATAGCTTGTCTTTATCCGAAGCATAGCTTTCTGATTCGTTCGAGGCCTTTGAGTAGTTCTAAGCTAGCTAGCCCCCACTCAAATCCAAATTTGTTTGAAGAAATTTCAAGCCCATCCAAGCCTCTACCTGAATCAAAACCCTTTGAATCCTTTTAAGGAATTTATCTAGATTTGCAAGGTTCGTCCGACTAGGTGGCATCCTCTCTGAGTCTGAGATATTTCTCTCCATGTTTGAGATATTTCAAACATCCATCCAAGTCGGAGATGTCTCAGAGCATCTAAGGTATCCAAGATATTTTAGAGCCTCTAAGGTATTTTGGGCCCTCCAAGGCATCCGAGTTTGAGATAGCTCAGATGACCATCCAAGCTCGAAGCGTTGTTCGAGTTTAATTTTGCCTAAGCAGTTCGGATCAATCGATCCTCCTTGAGAAGCAATGGTCCCCATTGTATCAAGTTTCAATATCAAGTATAGAAGCTTATTTTTTATCTAAGTCTTTATGAACCACTTAGTGTGATGGCTGATTTGACCCACTCGAATTACTCTGTATAGTTGAGTGGATTGTTTCTTGGTGGTTTTAGTCCATGTGTCAACTATTTGATCCTCATCTACTGGTGAAAAAATTATAGGGTTTAGCTCCTTAATTACCAGCTTATTTGTTATTGTTGAAGTGTTTAGAAAATGTGGGTAATACAACTTAAGAAGATCAACATTGAAGATAGGATGCAAGCCAATATAACAAGGCAAATCTAATTCGAAGGTATTCTCTCCCACTTGCTTGGTGATAGTATATGGTCCATAATGCAAAGATCTGATTTTTCTGTGTGGACCTGCAAGGCATTCCTTCTACAACTGCAACCAAACTTGATCTCCCACTCAAAAATAGTGCAAGGTACGATATTGGTCACTAAATTTCTTATTATCATGAGGTCATGAACCTGTATGTTGAATGTGCTCCATAAATTTCACTGCCTTTTCTATTTATCTTTCTCTATGCAACATGGAGTCTGCAGGTTATAGGAAAAACCACATCCACATGCACCAAAGGTTGAAAATCAAAACACACATGAAAGGGAAGAGTTGTTCAAGGCCCTGTTATACCCGTGTTGAATTTAGGTTAGATTATCATACCATGTTTGAGGATGCTTCAAATTGTACATAAATAACATGTGCATAATCAACATGTTGACAACTTTTATTTGTCCATCAGTCTGAGGATGGAAAATTTTGGACCAGGTAAGCTTGGTATCCATTATCTCCTAGAGAGTGTTTTAAAATATGCTTAAGAACCTATTGTCCCTATCCAAAATAATGGATTTTGGTAGTCCAAAATGTAGTCATACTTGACTGAAGTACAACTTTTACAGTTTCTTTGGTTGGCATTTCTTACAAGAAATCATGAGAGCCATTTTGTAAAATCAGTCAACCACCATGAAGACACAATCATTGCTACACCTAAAAATAGATATACCTAAGAGGAAATCGATGGAAATGGACTCCCAAGGTTTGGCAGGTACCTATAGGGGTGTGTATATACCTAGTATCCCGTTAACTGGATTTGCAATTGCATAGGGTGTGCAATACTTGACGTATTTCTCCACATTGTTCCTCATATTTGGCTAGAAGAAGTTATTTTTAAGAACATCCAAAGTTGTTTCCTCATCAAAGTGACTTGTTACCATGTTGAAGTGTACCTCCCATATCATCTTTGGTCTATCAATAGAGGACACATATATGTGTCCCATGTGAAAAAGTATATGTCCCTATAGATAAAAATTAGAAATATTCTTACCTAATTGAAGGGCTTGATATGTTTTAGTGAAGTCAAGATCAACAACATATAGAATGGTCCAACTAGATGTCTCATGGCCACAAGAATCAAGGATGGTGGTGAGTGTCGTGATGGGTGGTTGACTTAGGTAATATGTAGCTGAATTAGTATTTCCCTTCTTGTATTGGAGGATCAAATGAAATTTCTAAAACTATGTAGTCCATTTTTTATACCTCTTATTCTTGAGCTTGCTCTATGTTTGGATGAATTCTAAAGGTCTATGATCAGTGTGAATGATCATTTCCTTGCCTAGTATGTAATGTTTCCACTGCTTGTAGGCCTAAACAATGGCATAAAGTTCTTTATAAAATGTGGGATACTTTATTATAGCCTCATTAAAAGTCTCATTTTGGTATGCAACAGGGTGGCCTTGTTGTGTGAGGACATCCTCCACTACATAGTTTGATACATTTGTCATCAACTCAAAAGGTTACCTCAAGTATGGAAGGGCAAGAATAGGTGTTGAGATTTCAGTTTCTCAAAGGCTCTCTACTGTATTTCTCCCAATTGGAACTTGGATTTGGCTCCCCCTTTTATCAGTTGGTTCAATGGCCATGCAATGTGTAAAAATACCATAACAAATATGTAGGAAATTTTGAAAAGATCCAAGAAGCTACGAAGCTGCGTGAGAGTCTTTGGATTTAGCAAATTTTAGATAACCTAAACCTTTTTAGGGTCAACATGAACACCTTCTTTGTTGATAATGTATTCTAGGTACTGGACTTACCTCATGCCAAATATTCATTTCTCTAGGTTCACGTATAGTTTATGATCTTGAAGAGTTTGAAGCACTTCTTAGACATGTTGCAAGTGTTGTTCTCATGTCTCATTGTAGATGACTAAGTCGTTCAAGTACACCACTACAAAGGAGTTGGTAAAGGGTCATAGAATGGCATCCATCATTTTCATAAAAAAATTCGGTGCATTAGTTAAACCAAAATGCATGACCAGCCATTCAAACAAACCCTCTTTGGATTTAAATGTTGTACTCCACACATTTACGGGATCAATGGGAATATGATGGTATCCATATTTGAGGTTAAACTTGGTGAATAACTTTGCACCATGTAGTTGGTCTAGCAGATCATTTATATGAGGTAATGGATACCAATTCTTCATGGTGATCTTGTTTAGATCTTGGTATTCAATGCAGAGTCTCCATGTGCCATATTTCTTTGGCACAAAGATAATTGGACTATCACAAGAAGAAGAAATTTATCTGATATGGCCCTTTCTAATCAATTCTTGTATTTGTCTCTTGATTTCATCATTTTCAAGAATTGATTTGTGGTAGACAAGGGCATTAGGAAAAGGAGAACTAGGAATTAAATCAATGGAATGCTTTACCTCACAATGGAGTGGTAGGTGACTTGAAGATGTCATTGTATTTTGCAATGACCTAGTCCATATGTCGTTGCTATTGTGAGGACTATGTAGTCACTATAGTAGCAACCATCTTCTTGGTAGATTGAGGCTTGATCATCAACAAGACAAACTACTTTGTTTTTCCAGTCATCCTTTAGCATTTTTTGGCACTAATGAGAGAAAAAAATGTGGAAAGAGTTACCTTTGGTATCCTATAATATTGGTCCGCAAGGGTGATGATGACTTTGTGGGCCCTTGAATCATACACACCATATCTCTACCACATATATGATTGGATAAGGAGCACATCACAAACATCTAGTGGAACCACATCATAAAAGACCTTATTTTTGAATGGTTTAATGACACAAGAGACGGTATTTTTAAGTGACATGGATATCTCTCCCTTGGTTCAGTCATCCAATGTTGTACGATTGTGATTGAGGCTTCAAAGGTAAATTTAAATTCTTCACCTTATCAAGAAAAATCAAATTATTTTGACTCCTACTATCAATAATGAAGTGTAAGGGTTTCCCCTTTACCCAAAAATTTGAGTGAAATAATTGCTTCTCCTTAGGCAAACCCTCTACCTTGATTTGTGTGGTTGAGTAGCAATAGTTACATGTGGTTTGACCTCCATAATTCACTTTCCTTTATCCTCTATTGGGAGATGTGTTGGCACTATGGATGTAGAGGGTTATGTCTCAGAAAATAGACACTGAATTGTCCAATACTTTTCTCTAGAAAGTTTGTTGTTCTTGTGGTAATCACACCATTTCCCAACCTAGTTTTTTTTGTTCTTCTTATCTTATGGCTCTTCCTCTTGCTTCTAGTTTTGATGGTGTTGTTGAACTTCTTTGTTTGGTTGTTTTTGGAATTTCTTGGGTAGGCCCTTGGTACTTTTGTTCTTGTTATTCAAATTATCTCCTTTCTTGCTCTTTCATTTGTACTTTTGCTCAATTTTAATGCCAACCTAGTATCTTGAACTCAAAGAATTCCATATCCTCCCTTATGTACCAGTGGATCCTATTGTGGTATTTAAGAATTTGATGCATCTCGATATCTTGGATGCCAAACTTCGTAGACAATAAATGGAAAGCATCAGTGTAGTTTTAAATAAACCATTCTTTGCATTGACATAGTTATTGTCATCGCACGTACAGGTCATCATAGGCATCTACTAGGATGTAATCATTATTGATTACTTCCACAAACTCATGCCATGTAGGGTATTATAAATATTATTGATTCTTGTCATATGTTTCCCACCAATTTTGGATTGATATTAAAGCTTTTAACAGGGCAAAACATCTTCTTCTTATCAAATAAATATACATATAGTTGGTCTAACCAATTCTCCACTACTTTTACATTGAATTTTCCTTCAGAGGTTAGGATATTAAAGTTCACCTAAACTTTGAATGGTGTTGGGGCATTGAATGGTCATGTCATAGTTCTGGTAGATGGCAGATGTTGAAGAATCTAGGTAAATTGGTCCCAAATCATATCCTTCTATCTTTCAAGGCCTTCATCCACCAACTACTTGAAAGGATGTATTATCTCGATGTTATCCACCATTTAGGATTGTCTGAGATGGCTCGATAAATAATCAAAGGTGTTGCATGTTTGACACCCAATATTTTGATAGTCTGACCTCATCTTCAATATCATACACTTACCAACAACTTACTCTGATACCAAACTAATCCACAAGTCCAAATATAGGAGACTCTATACTATGAAAACCAAATATAGGGGAGGAAATTGTAAAATAACAAGGCAAAATAAGGAAAGAGAATTTATGATCAAATTGTTAATTTTATTAATATTTGAATATGGGTTAAAGGGAAGCAATCTCTAAGAAGAGATGCTTGTCAAATCAAAAAATCTATTAGAATGGATTCATTTCCCACTGCAACTTTGCTAAAATCATGAAGAAAATAAAAAATCATATTTATTTATGCATTGTGCTTAAGTTGGAGAGGAATAGGAAACATCATGGTGGTTTGATTGGTTGTACTGATGGTAATTATGATGGTTATGGAGGTTGCAGTAGTTCACCTACTGCCACGTGGGAAGTCTATTGTTGCTGGCAACATACCATAGCTTGTCTTTGTATGAAGCATAGCTCCTTGAGCCATCTAAGGTATTTCAAGTAGTTCTAAGCTTGCTGATTCCCACTCAAATCCAAACCCATCCAAAGAAATTTTGAGCACATCCAAGCCTCTACCTGAATTTGAGCCCTTTGGGTCTTTTAGAGGAATTTGTATGAATTTGTAAGGTTTGTTTGACTCGGTGGCATCCTCTTCAAGTCCAAGTGTAGACACCTAAAATGCGTAATCACAAGGAGACTCTCCAAAAGACCTCCTTCTAATCCATTTAACTCACCTAGGGTAGCCTTAGGGCTAATTTGGTGTCTTTATCCAGCAAAAGACACTTTTCCCCATGGGAAGCATGACCATATTGACTCGAGACGGTCTCCAAGTCGAGTTCATCTCGACTTGAGATAGTCGTGCGAAAACAAAAAAAAAATTAGGAAGCGAGGCTGCTTATCAGTGTGATGGCTAATTTTTCATTGTGTTAGACGACCTATAGTCGCCCTTGCCACTTGCTAATTGGCAATCAGGTTGCCCTTTATTACCACTTACATATTTAGTTGTGTGCCAAGGAGGCTATAAAATGGAGGCCTCCCCACGGTGGAACTACTAAATCTTCATTGCTTAACTACATCTCTGTGATGGGTTTAGTTAAGGTAACTATCACTTTGCGTGATAGTTTCACATGAATACTTGAGCCTACCCACTCAAAATACCATCACTTAATCCCTTGCACATGGGTTATGAACCTCTACGGTTGAAAGTAAGATTCAAGCTACACCACTTAGAATCTTATCCAAGAACTCCCTATATTTGGATCACACTCGAGTTCTTCACTCGAAATGCCCATTGCAAAAGAAACCTAGGTGTTGCCTCCCCATAACTCCCTCAAGTTTGGTTTCATAATATAAGGATTCTAGACATGGTTACTTATAGTGTACCCCTTTAAAAACCCCCCAAACCAATAGATAATAACATCAAATATCCTTAAATTTCTCTCTTGCATGAAAATAATCATGTTCATATTGCTAAAGCAGGAAATGACTTAGACATTTCATTAAGCAAATTAACAAAAGCAATAATTTTTTTTTAAATCAGGTCTAAATGATTTACATCCATATTTACATTCATTAAATCAACATATAAAACCATTCTGGAGAGTTTTACAATGAATACAACTATAATATTATCATTTTCTAAAGAATTGGAAATAACCATAGCAACCACTTTGCATAAAATACCCAATTCCTTTCATAAAAAGAATCTATCTTACAATTCTTCCTTAACAATAACATTTATTTTAAGTGAGTACGAGTGTAATCGAGAGAGCGAGTGTGAGTGCAACCAATAGCAAGTGTGAGCACAACCAAGAGTGAACGTAGTTGAGATTTGAATGCAACCAGAAGAGAGTGCAAGCACACGCTGGGAGTGAGTGCGAGCATGATTCAGGAGTGAGTGCGACCATAAACAAGAGTGCAAGTGTAATTCAAGAGTGAGTGCAGTTGGTAGTGAGTGCAAGCGCTAGCTGAGAGTGAGTGTAGTCAAAAACAAGTGTGAGCACGAGCTAGGAATGAGTGTAGCCAAAATTAAGTGTGAGCACAAGCTAGGAGTGAGGAGGAAGTGTGAGTAGGAAAGTAGAAAGTAGAAAGCAAAGTGTGATCAAGTAACAAGTGCCACTTCTTGTTCCAAATCTTAGGAGAATTTAAAGGATTCATTTGAAGAAAATCTAGGTAACATGGAAAGAAAGTCATTTGTGAAATTCCTTAATAAAATTATGAATGGCCAATTTGGAATTTTGGATGCCCTAGCTATAGCAATAAGAGGAAGAGAGAATCTATGGAAAACCCAGTCCAGGTAGCATATTCTACACTAGAAGTGATTATCAAGGATGAGATGATTGAGCATGATATTATGATTCTTAAAACCAGAGGGTTAATTTGTAAGTTTCATGGATATTGGCTAGGTTTTTTTGAGATTCAAAATTGGATTAAGTGGAAGTAGGGATTGAATTCAAATTACTCCATGACTTTTCTTTCAAAAGGATTTTTCCTCATTATTTTATCTAGTTCAAAAATAAGGGATAAAATAATGGATCTTCATCCATGGTTTAGGGGTAAAGATGCATTACATTTAAGACCTTGGAGTGAGAATTTTTTATGGACACAAATTATTAAAGGGCTTCCAGTATGGATTAGGCTTTTTGGACTTCCTTATCAACTCATCAATAAGGAGGTTTTGAAGAATATTAGTAATATTCTAGGTGAATTCATCCAGGAGGGACCAACTACTAAGGAGAGAAGGCATGTTGTATACACTCGAATATGTGTTGTCACAGATATTTCTAAACCTTTACCATATTCAATTAGGATTAAATCTGAATAAAGATAATAGGATCAGCAAGTGGATTATGAAAACATTGCATTATGATGTCATAAATATCATGAAAATGGGCACATGGCAAGAGAATGCAAAGTGAAAACTGAGGAAGAGATGGGATTTTTGGGTATGAGGGTAGCTTCAATTTGAAATAAGGAGACCATATGACAAGAGAAGGTAGGTCAAATCAAGGATTTTCCACTCCTAAGAAAGTGGCTAGAAACATCCATCTACATCATCAGATGGCAAAGGCCATTACAGTTCACTCGAATCAACCATTAGAAGAAAAAAATTATATGGGGGATGAGGAAGTACAATGAATAATTTTAAATATAGAAGGAGCTAAAGGTGCAAAGGAAGAGGGGAAGGCAAATTTTAAAACAAAGGAAGATGAGGAGACGAATTTTAAAGCAAATGAGGTGAAGGAGGTCAAGCTTAATCTAGGTAAATCACCTTTATTATCCTCAAGTAGCTTAAAATATTCTCCTTACAATAAAAATAAAAGTAGTATGGAGTGTATTCCTTGCACTTTAGGTTTTCAAGAGCACTATAGTAAAGAAAATATTATGGAGGATATCCAAGGAAATTTAGGGTTTGCAGGCCAACATAAGAAAGTGATGACTATGGAGGATCATCTATGTAGTTTAGATTTTTCAGGGCAACATAAAGAAGAAAATGCTAATGAGGCTATTCATTGCACTTTTGACCCTTTAGGGCAACATAAATATTTAGAATATAAGTCTAATTTTGAACAATATGAAAAAATGGAAGAGATTGATGAAGACAAGAGAGTTGGTGAGAATGAAAGAAGGAGAGGAAGGTCATCAAAGCAAGAACTAGGAGAAAAAGAAACTAAAAAGTATATTGATATAGGAAGCCAAATAAAAATATCACAAGTTTTAATAAGAAGTGGGGCTAAGCCCACTAATAAAAATAAAAAGTGTTGATGATGAAAATTATATTATGGAATATTAGGGTATGAATAAAACCAAAAAATATATTTATTAAGGAATTAATATGTTGTTATAGCCCTTAGTTTATTTTAATACAAGAAATAAAATTAAGCAATGAGGAATGTAAGGATGCTTTTAAGAAGATTTGGAAGACAGATGATTGTTTAGCAGGTTTTTCTACAAGAGCTTTAGGTTGTATTGCAATAATATGGGATAAATACAAATGGGATGGGAAACTATTAGAAGCAAAAAGTAATTGGGTTTCTAGATTATTTTGTAAGAAAGAGGAAAACATCAAAGTTGGGGTTATAAATGTATATGCTCCAACTATAGTTACTCCTCATGAAAGATGTTGGAAGGACCTTAGTATATTTTTGTCAAAAACAATGATGATTCATTGTGATCTATGGATTCTTGGGGGTGATTTTAATACTATTCTATCTCCTTTGAAAAATAAGGGTGGCATTCTAGGATGTTCTAAATAAATACAATATTTTACTTCATTTGTCAATTCAAATGACCTTTGGGATGTTAGTCCCTCAAGATTTCAATACACATGGGATAATAGACGCATTGGGAAAAATCATATAGCAAAAAGACTAGATAGATTCTTGTTATCCAATAAATGGTTGCAAACAAAGTATACAATCTCTTCAAATATTTTATTGCGAGTATGATTAGATCATAAACCCATTATTTTGACTTGTGAGTCACCTAACAATGGTCATCCAAAGCCATTTCGCTTCCAGTCTATGTGGCTCCAAGACCCTAATTTTTTTCTAGATGGTTATGTTATGGTGGGATGAATCAAAATTTCAAGGATCATGTATGTACAAGTTTGTTCAAAAGTTGAAATATTTAAAGGAGCAAATGAAGATATGGAATATCAAATATTTTGGTAGCATTTTTAAAGAAAAAAAATAAATTGAGTCCAAGCTCAAAAATTTACAAGAGATAGTAGAAAATAATGGAATGGACCAGGATTCTTATGTGAAAAAAAAACAATTACTTTATGATTATCATAATGCATTGAAAAAGGAGGAGTCATATTGGTTCCAAAAATCTTGAGAGAAATGGCTAAAGGAAGGAGATAGAAATACAAAAATTTTCATGCTACAACAAAAACAAAATTTTTCTGTTCATCATATCAAAAATATTATAATTCCAAATGGAAGGAATAATGAGGACAAAGAAGATAGAAGGAAGGAAACAATAAATTATTTCAAAAATATTTTGTCATATTCTAGGTAAGATAAGGAGGCACAAGAAAAACTTTTACAAAATATTCCATCAATTATCACTTAGGGATAAAATAAAAACTTGATGAAGAAGATATCTATGGAGGAGCTCCATGAAGTAGTTTTCTCTTTCCATCCTAACAAGGCACCTGGCCTCGATGGATTTCTTGCAATTTTCTTTCAAAAAATTTAGGATTTATTGAAGTGTGATATGTTAGATGCGGTTGAAGAGGCTCAAAAAAGGAAGGCTACAATAAGTGAGACCAATGCTACTTTTATTACCTTGGTTCCCAAGAAAGGCAACACAAAATAATTTGATAATTTTCATCCAATAAGCCTTTGTAATATGATTTATAAGATCATTTTAAAAATTATGGTAAACAAGTTGAAGGGCATTCTAGGGTGTCTTATCTTAGAGGAACAAGGTGGCTTTGTTTAGGGTAAACAAATTCTTGATGGTATAATTATTGCACAAGAGGCCATACATTCTCTTCATTCCATGAAAAAACTAGGTATGCTTTTGAAATTAGATATGAACAAAGCATATGATAGGGTTTCTTGGAATTTTCTACATGTTATTCTCAAAATTTTTGGCTTTGATTATAGTTGGTGTGAGTGGATTAAATATTGTTATAGCACTACAAAATTTTCTATTTTGATCAATGGTTCTCCTGTTGGGTACTTCAAGTCATCTTGTGGGTTTCATCAAGGTGATCCTCTTTCTCCTTATCTATTTATTATTCTAGCGGAAGCATTAGGGAGATCCTTTTCAAAGGAAAAAATGGAAGAAAAAATCAAGGGTATTCAAGTTCAAAAAATGGTCCCTTTGAATCTCATCTCTAATTTTTTGATGATACTTTTCTTTTGGGTCATCCCTCAGTTAGTGAGGCCATGGAGTTTAAATCAATTTTATCATGTTATGAGAAGGCTAGTGGAAAGTTGGTAAATACTTCAAAATCTAGGATTTTTCTTATTAATACTGCCCTAGATTTACAACAAATTATTCTAAATATTTTAGGGTTTAAAATTGAAAAATTCCATCAACCTACTTGGGTATTCCTTTGTCCGATAAAGGAAATAAAAAGGAGCTTTGGATATCTTTTTTGGATAGAATGAAAGCTTGTTTGGCAAGTTGGAAAGGTAAGTTCTTAACCATGGCAGGAAGGCTACAACTAATAAAGACTACTTTGCAATCCATTCCTATTTATATGATGTCACTTTCAAGACTACCAATAGGTATTGCATCAGAAATTGATAAAATTCAAAGAGACTTTCTATGGAAAGGTTGTGAGGAAAAATTTAGGTTTCCTCTTTGTAAGTGGGATAGGGTTTGCAAAGGAAATAATATTGGAGGAGCAGGCTTGTGGAATTGTAAATTTATGAGTTTGGAATTAGGAGCAAAGCTTGGGAGGAGACTATTCAGAGATCAAGGAAAGAATTGGGTAAAAATATTACTTCAAAAATATATAGGTTCTCTTGATGGAATAAAATTGTTTAGGAAAAGAACTCTACCCAAAGGATCGTCAACATGGAACTTCATATCAAAGAGTTTGCAATTGATAAAGAAACATATTATATGGTTAGTTAATGATGGGAGTTATGCAATTTTTTGGTTTGATCCTTGGTTGAAGCCTTATTCTCTTATATTTGACTCAAAATAGAAACCATTGGCTCAAGCATCCTAGATGTGGTCCGGCTTATTTTGAGAAATTCAATATGTTTATTTTAGTTGAAGGAGAGGAACTCAAAAAAATTGCAGATGAATTTCAAAAGATGCTTTGAGAGTTTTATTTGCCGATTTTTACACAAAATGATGAGTTGGTTTGGAATTTATCAAAGGATGGTGGATGGTCGATCAAGTTGGGATATGAGGATTTAGAACAATCAAAATCTTCTATTCCCAAAGGTTTTCTTTGGAAGAATATCTGGTCATTAGAGGCTCTCCCTAAGGCCTCAACATTTCTTTGGTTAGCGGTTCAAAGTAAGATTCTTATGGGAGAGAGTCTACAAAGAAGAGGATATTATGGACCCTTCAGATGTGCCTTGTGTGAGAAGGATTTAGAAATGTCAAACCATTTACTTATTTATTGTCCCTTTGCTCACACCATTTGGGGTTATTTTTAAAAAATATGAAATTATATTGGGTAGCTCCATCAACATTGAAATATTTGATAAAATGTTGGATAAATTATTTCAAAGCTAAAGCATTATTTATTCTTTGGAGGATTTGTCCTACCATTATTTATTGGAACTTGTGGCTTGAAAGGAATAACAGAATTAAAAAATAAATAAATATCAAAATCATGCCCAAGTTTGGAACCATATTAGTGCCTCTCTTGCAAAATATCTACAAATATGGTGCTCATCATGGGAAGTCTCAATTGCATAAAAATAGGTGCTAATAATTTGGCTATAGGATTTGAACATACATGGAAGAGTCATCTGCGACAATAGAATTAAAACAAAGGGTCTACTTCGATCTAAGGTAAAATGGAAATGTCCAAAAATTAGGTTTATCAAAATGAATTTTGATGGTGCTTCTAAAGGAAATCCAGGAAATGCTAGTGGTGGTGTTGTTAGAACTTCAACTAATAATTGTGTAGAGGCTAGGGAGCTTCTTACAATGATTAAAATTGCAGCATAAAAAGGATGATTTTTTTTTTTAAATAAGCTATTTTAAATCCTTAATCATTAAAAGGGGGATACGGGGCCAACCCACACTAACCGCATACGGTTAGGAGAACTCAAATAGCAAATATGAAAGTCTTAGTTGGTTAACATAAAAAGGAGGGAACTAAAATCATCCTCTTAGCCAAAAATCAAATAAAAGCATGCATCTGTAGAAAAAAATCATTTCCAGACGTCGAGGGGGATAAAATTGTCCACATTGTCATCATAAATGCTATTAACAAAAACGGATGTGGAGACTAGATAAAAAAATAATATTATTATTAATGTTCATCATCTATTACTAGAGGCAATCTCCTAACAAGTGTGAGCATATTTATAGAGAAGGAAATCGAATAGTAGATAAATTAGCAAATTATGGTGTTGATCTTCATCCTAGTGAAATTCAAATTTTAGAAGGCAATTTGCCAAGTGAGATTTTTTGTCTTAATCAAAATGATTTCAAGGAGTTGATTGTGGAAACATAGCACTTCGAGGAAGTTGAAGAATATATTTAAGAGAAAAAAAATGAAAAATTTGTGATAAAAATGTATGCTATAGCAAATGTAATATTTTCATATTTTTATGGGAGTGGCCTCCAATAGAAACCACATATAACCTATTACAAAAAATAATAACATTCATTACAAAATAACCAAACTAATCATTTAGCTATTTTTATAATATATCTTTTTCCTTACATATTGTAAAACATTATAAAATTCTTTATATCTGTAATTCGGTTCATTGTACTCCTTGCTCCATTACAATATAGTTGGAGTGAGGGATCAAGATAATTCCTTATGATGTAATATGCATACCTATATGCTCTTTTAAAATGCATCCTTTTTAAAACACATATAACAAAATACGCTTTCAAAGAAATAACTCAATCTTATTTTCCAAAAGCATACTTAATGAAATCCCATAATTTCCTCCTTGTAAATGGTCTCCATGCTCATTTACAAAAAAAAAACATGTGAGATATCCCATAATATACTCACTATAAATGGACCTCCAAATCCAAGATTTAATATTCAAACTTTTAAAACTGAATAAATAAAACTTAATTATTCAATTACATATTTCATTAAACGCCTATATATTCCAAATTAAAACAATTATAATGTTGAATTATAATGCATTATTTCAGATTCTTTATTGGTGGCAATGGAACAGTCTAGGGTAAAACAATACATTCCTTATAAAATAAATGCAACATATCTTACCCTAATTTCAAAAAAGAAGGATGCTGAATTATTTAATTCTTTTAGACTCATAAGCCTATGTAATATGGCATATAAGATTATTTCCAAAGTGATGGGAAATAGATTAAGGCCATTTTTAGACAAAATCATTTCAGAAGAGCAAGGAGGATTTGTGAAAGGGAGATAAATTTTGGATGGGATCATAGTAGCTCATGAAGTTATACATTCAATAGCTTCAAGAAAAGAGAAAGCAATTATCTTAAAACTTGATATGAGTAAAGTCTATGATAGGGTTAAATGGAATTTTCTTTTTGCAGTTTTAGATAAATTTGGTTTCGGGAAGAAATGGTTTAGATGGATTAAAGCTTGTGTCTCTACAGTTTCTTATTCAATGTTGGTTAATGGGTTAGTGATAAATTATTTTAAATCCAAGAGAGGCCTTAGACAAGGAGATCCTCTACCTCCTTATTTGTTCATTATTATGATAGAGTTTTTGAGTAGGAACTTAAAGAAGGCTTACAAATATGGGTTTATAAGTGGACTTAAGGTTAGTAATAACATCAATAAAATCATCCATCAACAGTTTGTAGATGATACAACCCTTTTGGAAGGGCAAGGATAAATGAGGCTAAAGCTTTGAATAACTTTTTAAAAGAGTATGAAAGAGCTTCAGGGCAAAAAAAATAATAGGACAAAATCCAAAATTTACTTTCTTAACACTCCTGCTAATATCAAAGCAAGAATTTGTAGGTTACTTAAAATGGAGGAGGCAAATTTACCAACAACTTATCTAGGGATGCCTTTATTTGAGGGGAGAATGAGGATAGATTTATGGAATCCAATTATTATTAAAGTTCAAAATAAACTTCCAACTTGGAAAGGTAGATGGTTATCATTAGTAGGAAGAGTGCACTTAATTAAGTCAATCTTACAATCCATACCAACATATTATGTCTTTGTATTCTATGCCAAAATCAGTTGAAAAAAGTTTAATCTTTATTATGCGATCCTTTTTATGGTCAAGTTTACATGATAAAAGAAAATTTTCTTTGGTGAAATGGAGCAAGTTGTGTGATGAAAAAACTAGGGGAGGTCTTGGTTTAAGAGTTCTTACGGATGCAAACCTAGCTCTTAAGGGAAAATTTATCTGGAGATTGTACAAAGAGATTCAAAGACAATGGGAAAGAATTCTTCTAAGTATGTTGATCCCAATGACCCAAGTTTAGTATTTACTGCATTCTCTCTTCCAAATAGTTTTGCTCTTTGGAATGGTTTAAAAAATCTATTGATCTTATGATTAAAGGTTTAAGATGGGTGGTGGGAACTGGAGAAAAAAATTCTATTTGGATGGATACTTGGTGTGATAAAAAACCACTCAATTTAGATCCAATTTTGAAACCTTGGATGAGATTACTTCAAGATAAATACGGTGATAGGGTTTCAAATATTTTGTACAAGGATCGAGAAGGAAGATACAAATGGAAAGAAGATTTTTTTACAAGTATACAATACATTGATGCTAGGAGGCAATTGAGTAGAAAGATAACAACCGTGATTATTTTGAGGGGTACCAAGGATAAATTGATTTGGGAGTTGAATAGCTCAAGAGAATACACAACAAGAAGTGGATATAATGTTCAACACCAACATAATAATAATTTCACTAGAATATGGAGAGATATTTGGGATAGCACAAGCATTCCTAAAGTCAAAATGTATGTTTGGCTAGTAGGTCATAGAAGAATTTTATCCTGGGATAACCTTGTGAATAGGGGTTTTCATGGCCCCTCTAAATGTGTTTTCTATAATAAGGAGGAGGAGACTATTGACCATATCTTGGGACATTGCTCAATTGTCTATAATCTATTGTAATGGATTCTTAATATGTTTGGTAAATGCATGGTGATGAATAGTAAAATTGAAGATTGGTTAAAGCAATGGCAGAGCACTTATAAAAGTGAGGCTTTACAGACAATATGGGATATATCAAAATATACAATACTTTGGACTATATGGCTAGAAAGGAATAGAATAATATTTAAAGGAAAGGAAAGTAGTTTAGAGGTAATAAAAAGGAAGATATGTTTAGCCATAGAGGAGTCTAAACCAACCCTATCAACTCACACAATCTCTAATTTGGAAGTAGAGAGTTTTGATATATGGATTCAAGTCATTAAATGAAATTATGATGTTGAGTACAAGAGAAACAAGAATTAGGTAAAGAATATAAAGTGGAAACCACCAGATGTGGAGTGGGTTAAGTTGAATTTTGATGGAGCATCTAAAGGAAACCTAGGACCAACATGAGGAGGAGGAAGAATAATTAGAAATAATAGAGGAGAGATTTTGTCTCATTATGCTTTCAATTATGGATTTAAGATAAATAATGAAGCTAAATCTTGGGCAGATTTAGAAGGTTAAAAAATATGTAAAAAAATGAAATGAAATAGAGTTTGGATGGAAGGTGATTCTCTCATAGTAATAAATACAATTTTGAGGAAAGCAAAGGCTCCATAGAACATACAAGAGATAATTGTGGAAATTCAAGATCTTGCTAAAGAGTTTGAATAAATCAAGTTTACACATATATTAAGGGAAGGAAATAAATGTGCAGATAGGCTAGCCAATAGAGGGGTTTTGGTTGAGGATCGTGAAGTTAACATCTCCTTTCCATGGTTAGAGGAAGTAGAAAGTTTAGTTGAAGTTGACAAAAATTATTGATTGCCTGAATCAATTAATGATTAAGATTTACTTTAATGTTTTCCATTGGTAATATCTATTTTATTTTGTAATAATAATGTGTGTTCATTTAGACTATTTATTATAATTTATGTGGTTGCACTTGTGTTTCAAGAAATGAAACTAGCATTCCAAATTTGGTAAAGTGGACTATGATAGTGCAATGTTTTGGAAATATTACTCTACTAAGATGCAAGGCATAGATAGTAGAGGTGAAGTTTTGACATTGTGAAGGCTGTCAAAAAAGATGCTAAATTATAGAGTAATTGTATTCATACAAAGATTTGAAAAGTTCCAAAAAAATAAAAAATAAAAAATTCAAATATTTTATGTTAAATGATGTAGGTTTGTATCTATAACATCTCAATTAAAATAAAAAGTGTATCTTTGTAAACTCTCAATAGCTAAAGAAGAGAGATGTAATTTTTTAAAGGCACCTATCTTAAAACATTAACATAACCCATTATTAATAAACATTTCCTATTTTAAAGCATAATAAAACATCCACATCTTACTTTCCAAGAGATAGTTAAAACTCTTTTTCCTATAAAATTAAAAACTAATGATGCATCACCCTTACACGAGAGAGGTCAACCTTCCTCGCCTAATTTAAATAAACCCTAAAATGGTGTAAACCAAGGTATAATAACTTACAGATATGTAAATATTTGAAGTTAGATGGTAAACGAAAATCCTTTCAATTAATATTAGATACAACAATCCAAAGCAAATAATCTCATTCTTTTTATGCTAATAGAATATTCTTCCACAGAACAAACTATTATAAAAAGTAAAAGTAATTCATCTTCATACATTCTAGATTTAATAATTATAAATAGATTTATAAACCTAGGGTAATATCAGTTCAGGCAAACAACACTCTACGTGCAATTTTACAATGCAGATCTATTGTTCTAAATGAACTTAACTCAAGAACAAATAATCCAATGCATTCTAAAACAACTATATTTCCTCTATATCGATAGACCCAGACTTACGGCCCAAAATGCACAACCCAAGCTTAGATATATAAATGATTTATATAAAGGTATTTACACACATTGCAATCTTTCAAACTGAAGATTATAAATAAAAAGCCATATATAATTGTAATCTCGTATATATATAGTATGTGAGAGGAAAAATATTTAACTATGGTTTTTAAAATTGGAAAGTTTTAACTTTCCACTTACTTTCCAACTCTCGGTTTGTAGATATAATTGTGGCATTCAAACCATGTTGTTCTTCTTCAGAGGAAACATGTCGGTAAGATTCAATCCAAATTCCTCATAAATTTACCACTACCATCTCGCCCTTAATAGGACGTATAACTCATGATATTCTTTTCTTTCAGCTAACATAAGGTGAAAGAAGGATTAATGCTTTTAATTAAACACAAAGACTCCCGAGCAATGAAAAGCACGTCTGACTCAGACCAAGCTCCCATTTCTTTTTGTGTTGGAGACAAAGTGGGTTGCGTACCCTATCACATAAAAATATAATTAAATTTAAAATAATAATATTATGGCCTAATCCTTTGGCTTATTTTTCTTGAACATCTACATCCAAGGATAGCAATAATCAGACGTAAAATGCTAGAGTATTCGTAGACGTCAAAAACAAATAACATAATTTGATTTCTCTATTAAAAACAACTCAGACTACCAAGTTCCAGTTTCAAAGCAATATTTCCCATCATTTAAAAATATTGAGAAAACATACCTTATTATTTTCCTTTTAGATCTTCTATTATGCACATGTGAATAGAGATAACATCACGTTGGTTTGGCTACAGCCCATGCGTAGCTTTCACCTGGTTTAGTGCTTCTGCCTACATATCCCTTTTTCACCAAGAACCAAATGCCCCCTCAATTGAATCCCTTTTCTTTTAGTAAAATGGAGGAGAAGATGATGGTCCCAATCGTTTGCCCACCTACTTCTACTAACTGATTTCATAAAAAATTGTTTCCATGCACTCCTCATGCGACGACAAACAAGGTAAACATAAATTCCCTTATGTTTTTATTTTGTTTTCATGAAAAATCAAATATTATAATAAATTCACTGAAAGTTTCTTCACTATCAGTTTTTCTTTTCTAATATTCACATGGCAGTAGAAATAAAACAAATCTTATCACTTCATTTGTTTTATTCTTTTTTTTTCTTAAATTCCTTTTTACTATCAAAGCATAAGTATTGGTCAAAACACCTGTCTAATAATTTAATCAATGATTAATACTAAGCATAAGTATTGGTCAAAACACCTATCTAATAATTTAATCAATGATTAATACTAATATCAAACATTAGCATATTAATATGTTTTAACCTAATTCTTTTAATTAAATCAAAAGAAATGTTTATCTTATTCATTCATGCATCATTTTCTTAAGATAAACATTACTCCAACAAATAAAAAGAAGTAATACACTACTATTTCATGTTGTCCATATCCTTAAGCAAAAGAGTTTATGATAACTTCTAGGTTATCAACTTTTGTTATGGATGGCTTTAAACGATGGCCATTACCTCCAAACACACTAATATGAATGCAATTATATGCGAGTAAATTTTATCTTAGGTAATCTCTACCCTAGAGTTGTTGTTAATCAAACTGAACATCATTTCCTTTTTTTGGTATCTCATTCTCGGTGGTCAACTTCCTTGCCCACCTACGAGAGTACCTGGTACTGCAAATACACACAACATCAGCAGTACCATATTTTCATATAAATAAAGCAATAATGGTAATCAAACATCTATAATACAATTAATATTAAGCATTGAAACATCACACCAATACATAGTCTATCTCATAAATGAGTCTTGCCAAGGTGGGTCGTGGAACCAACCTTCTCTCAAGGCTAATTCAAAAGCTATTTTGGGTCTTCCAATCTTGGTCAAGATCTTAAGGGTGCACCTCATCCACATAGGCGGATTTTGGACCAAGATTTGTTAAGTCAATTAAAACATATCTAGCTTGTCCTTTTATTAAAGATATTCTTCATTTCCATATTTATCAAATATATTTGTTTCTACAATCAAATCCTTGACATCATTTTTAATAAGAGATAAAATATCACTCGATAATTGCCTTTTAAAATTTGAATTTCACCAAGATGAATATTAACATCTTAATTGACTAAATTATCTCCCACTTGATTTCCTTCTCTATAAATATAGTCACATTTTCAAGAGATTACCTCCAATAGTAGTTGATGAACATCAACAATAATGTTATTTTTTATCTAATCCCCAAGTTTTTTTTTATAGCATTAGTGATAATATGTGAATCCCCCTCATTTTTTATGTTTTTTTACAACAAGCTCAATCACACATGCACATACACCCCATCGTGGTTTGAACCTAGGTCTCCCAAAAGAGAGCATAAAGTCCAAACCACTATGGAGTCCCATAGGGATGGAATTCCCTTCAATTGACATATGTTTCTATCATTTTTTAATTGTATTTTGATCCATGTAATAAATGCCCTAGCCTTAATATAGTTGTTAATTAAAAATTTCATATGATTTTGAGTAGGTGAAGAGAGTTTTGCCTTTGTTATTTCACTTCCACTAGATTTTCTTAGATTTCCTTTAGATCTACCATCAAAATTAATATTGATAAAACCGATTTTTGGACATTTCTATTTTACTATAGATAAAAACCAATCCTTTGTATTAACTCTATTGTCTTAGATGACCTTTCCATGTATATTCAAATACCACAACCAAGAGGCTAACATCTCTTTTTCACACTTGAGACTTCCCATGATGAGTACCATGTCTCTAAATTTTGCAAGAGAGGAAATAATATGGTTCCAAATTTGGGAATGATTTTGAGATTTATTTTTAAAAATTCTATTATTCCTTTCAAGCTATAAATTCCAACAAATAATTATTGGACCAATACTACATAGAATACATAATATACATAATTCTTTAAGCCTTTATATAGTCAATCCAACATTTCATCAACTCTTTCAATGTTGATAGAGATACAAAAATATATTATCATATTTTTTTAAAAGTAGCCCTAAATGGTGTAAGCAAAGGAACAATAAAGACTTAAGTAGTCTACTATTTCTAGATCCTTCTCACACAAAGCACACCTATTGTCAATCTTGAAAGTGGCATCATATAAATGGAGATGCATGGAGATATAGTCTTAATGAGTTGTAGCCTTCTAGCCAGTATAAAAAAACTTACCTTTCCAACCTACTAAACAAGATTTCATTCTATCCAAAATTGACTCCCAAAGCTCCTTATTTTTTCCTTTATGAAACAAAGGAATACCCAAATATGATGATGTAAATTTACCAATTTTAAATCCTAAAATATCCACAATAATCTGTTGTAAATCTAGGACCATGTTAATAAGAAACATCATGGATTTTTTAGTGTTAACCAACTTACCATAAACCTTCTTATAGTAATGATCTAAACTCCACGACCTCACTAACTAAGGGATGACCTAAAATAAAAGTATAATCAACAAATTAAAGATGATATTTAGAGGGACCATTTGTTGCAACGTAAATACCATTGATTTTTCTTCCAATTTTTCCTTTAAGAAAGTTCTCCCTAATGCCTCCATATGTATAATAAATAGAAAAGGAGATAATGGATAGTCTTGGCAAAGTCCACTAGATGACTCAAATTATCCAATAGGGGATCCATTGATCAAAATAAAATATTTTTGAGTATTATAACATCAAATCCATGTGCATCAACTTTCATCAAAGTCAAACTTTTGAGAATATCATGTATAAAACTACAACAAACCTTATCATATGCATTGTTCATATCTAATGAAGAGAATGTATGGCCTCCTTTAAAATGATTATACCATCAAGAATTTGTTTACCATGAACAAAACCACATTGTTTCTTTGAGATAACACAATCTAGAATGCTTTTCAACCTATTTGATATATTTTTTAAATGATCTTATAAATTATATTACAAAGGCTTATTAGACAAAAAATATCAAAATAGTTTATCTCTTCCTTCTTGGAAACCAATGTAATAAAGGTGGTATTGATCTCACTTATTATTATCTTCTTTTTCCAAACCTATTCAACAACATTCAACATATCACTCTTCAATAAATCCCAAATTTTTTGAAATAAAATTATAGGAAATCCATTGGGACTAGGTGCCTTGTTAGAATGGAAAGAGAAAACTACCTAATTCAACTCCTCCATAGATATCTTCTTGCTCAAGCTTTCATTTTGTCCTTATATGATAATTGATTGCAAAATTTTATCTTGAGCCTCCTTATTTTTCCCAACATCAAACAATTATATTTGAATTAATTAATTGTTTTCTTCTTCGTATCTTCTTCGTATCTTCTTCTTCCTCAATATTACTTCCATCTAGAGTTGAAATATTTTTGATA
This sequence comes from Wollemia nobilis, assembly GCA_028583015.1. Classification (NCBI taxonomy): domain Eukaryota; kingdom Viridiplantae; phylum Streptophyta; class Pinopsida; order Araucariales; family Araucariaceae; genus Wollemia; species Wollemia nobilis. Next base: position 3,419,095 of record JAQPPZ010017175.1, on the reverse strand, counting down.
TGACAGAAATAAAAAAAATGGTTGTAGCATGAAAAATTTAGTATTTCTATCTTCTTCCTTGAACCATCTTTCCCTAGATTTTTGGAACCAATATGGCTTCTCCATTTTCAATATATTATGATAATAAAAAGTAATTATTTTTCTTGCACATAATAATCTTGGTCCATTCCATTGATTTCTACTATCTCTTGTAAATTTTTGAGCTTAGATTCAATTTCTTCCTTATATTTTAATATATACCAAAAAATGTGGCATTCCAAAAATTCAATTGCCCCTTTTAATATTTCATTTTTTGAATAAACCTATACATATATGATCCTTAAAAATTTGCTTCATTCCACCATAATATAACCATATGGAAGAAATAAGGGTCTTGGATACATATACACTAAAAGTTAAATGGCTTTGGATGACAATTATTGAGTAAAACACATCCCAAAAGAATGAGTTTGTAGTTTGATCCTATTCGCAATAAAATGTCAAAAAAGATTGTATACTTTGTTTGCAACCATGTGTTGGATAACAAAAATTGATCCAATATTTTTGTTATATGAATTTTTCCAATGTGTTTATTATCATATATATATATATATATATATATATATATATATATATATATATATATATATATATATATATATTGAAAACTTGAAGGAATAGCATCCCAAAGTCTATTTGAATTAACAAATGAAGCAAAATCTTCTTATCACCTATGGCGTTTGTTTTTGGTTTCCCAAATCATATTCCTTTGAGTTTCCTTTTCTCTTTGTTCTTACTTTGAAGGTCATCCTCTACTTCTTTTTATTCCCACCAAGGCTTTCATCTTCATCAACCTCTTCTATTTTTTATACTATTCATAATAAGACTTATCTTCTAAAGATTTATGCTCCCCTAGAGAATCTGAAATGCATGGAATAACCTCACAAACACTTTATTCTTTATGTTGCCCCAAAACCCTAAAGTACAAGGATGATCCTCCATTGTAATTACTTTCTTATGTTGCCCTAAAAATCCTAAATTTCTTTGGATATCCTCCATACACATTTCTTTATTATGCTACTCTTGAAACCCTAAAATGCAATGGATACACTATGTACTACTTTTATTTTATTATAAGGCTATGATTTTATGCTACTTGAGGAAAATGAAGATGATTTACCTAGATTAACCTTGACCTCTTCAACGTCCTTTGCTTTAAAATTTAGCACATTTAACTCATGAATTTGAACTTGTGCATTATACTTCCTTATCCCTTGTATCTTTTTTCTTCTAATGGTTGATTCAAGGAAATTGTAATAGACTTTGTTATTTGTTGATGCAAAGGGGCTTTCTTTACCACTTTCTTGGGAGTGGAAATTTGTTTATTTGACCCAAATTTTACTATGATATGATCGTCTTGCTTCATATTGAAGTTTGTCTCATGTCCAAAATTTTCCATCTCTTTCTTCATCGTTTTCATTTTTACAATCGCTTGCCATGTGTCTAGCCTCATAATATTCATAACATTAGAATGTAATATTTTCATAATCTCATTCTCCTCATTTATATTTAATCCTAATAAACTACGGTAAAGGTTTCTTTAGGTAATATAATGTACAACTAGGAGCCATCATCCCTGAGGGTACAACAAGGGCCACCCTCCTCTTGATTCAAACTTGGCTAGCCTGGATGAGAGTCCAACGACATATAAATATTCAGGTGTATCCATGATATGAATTTATTGAATACAAAAATAAGATTGCATTTCCATGGAGTATCATTACATATTTATAGCATTACAAATTTCCTACAAGAATCTAGAAGATTGTCTGAAAAGATCTAGAAACATGTTTTTGCCTACCATACCGACCAAACCTTTCTAGAAGGTAGATTACATACATATGTATATATTTAATATTTTTATTACAATGTTATATATTATATGTTGTCTTTGTCTTGTTGCTCATCAATTCAACATGCTTTTGCTCCTTAGTTATTGGTTCCACTTGGGTTAACTCCTTTAGAGTATTGTCAATGTTCTTCAAAACCTCCTTATTAATAAACTAATATAGAAGTCCAAAAGCCTAATCCATACCGGAAGCCTTTTATTAGTCTTTGTTTCCAATGAAAAAGTCTTAATGCATGGTCTTACATATAATGCATCTCTTTACCATCTATTATTTTATCCCTAACTTTCGAATTGTAGAAGATGACGAGGAAAAATCTTTTTAGAAGAAATATGATAGAGTAACTTGAATTCAAGCCTCACTTCCACTTGATTTATTTTTATGTCTCCAAAAACATGGCTAGTATCCATGGAACTTAAATATTAACCCTCTATTTTTAATAACCATTATATCATGCTTAATTATCTCATCATTGATAATCAACTGTGCTATAGTCTTTGCTACGTAGATAGGATCTACCATTAATTTGTTTTTCTATTCTCATCACCTATAGCATCCATACTTTCAACTAGGGTATCCTTACATATAATGCATCTCTTTACCATCTATTATTTTATCCCTAACTTTTGAATTGTAGAAGATGACGAGGAAAAATTATTTTAGAAGAAATATGATAGAGTAGCTTGAATTCAATCCTCACTTGCACTTGATTTATTTTTAAGTCTCAAAAAACATGGCTAGTATCCATGGAACTTAAATATTAACCCTCTCCTTTTAAAAACCATTATATCATGCTTAATTATCTCATCATTGATAATCAACTATGTTATAGTCTTTGCTATGCAGATAGGATTTACCATTAATTCATTTTTCCTATTATTGTCACCTATAGCATCCATACTTTCAACAACCATTATATCATGCTTAATTATCTCATTATTGATAATCAACTATGTTATAGTCTTTTCTATGTAGTTAGGATTTACCATTAATTTGTTTTTCCTATTAGCATCCATACTTTCAACTATGGTATCCTGGTTAGAACTTTAAAAAATGACTTTTCTACCATGTCACAAAGATTTTCTTGGTAAGAATATTTTAGTTTCTGAATTTTCCCTAAGATTTGGAACAAGAAAAAGTGATGTTTACTTTATTTCCTACTCACACTTACTTTTTTTCTAAAACAAAAAAAAATACAAAAATTGTTGTAGCAAACATTCACTCCCCATAATAATTATATTAAATTAAGTATAATCAAATTATCAATTTATTCGAAAAAGTATAATTATTATCTAAATTTAAATTATATAAAATATTTTATCCATTAATATTTAATTTTAATTAAATTTTATATTACAACTAGTAAACGAATAACCTTAATTTAATTCCCTGAAACCAAATAATAATAATAACGTAAATCAAGGCTAAAATTGGCTTTCCAGCTTCTTGCAAGTCTTCTAAACTGCCTGCTACCTCGGTACGCTCAACCACCTCATGGTGCCCTCCTCATGAGGGATGGGTTAAATTGAATTTTTATGGTGCCTCGAAAGGAAATCCAGGCCTATAGCTGTTGGTGGGGTAATTAGAAATTCTAAGGGTGAGCTCATTGGTGCATACAAAAATATTATTTCTATCCAAACCTCTCATTTTGCTCAAGCCAGGGGTCTCCTTCAAGGGCTATTATTGGTAGAAACACTTAAATATCAAAAAAATCATTGTAGAAGGGGACTCTTTAAATCTAGTAAATATTGCCAATTCTATTAGCAAGCCTCACTAGAGCATTTCGAATATTCTAGCAGAGGTGTTTAGAATTCTAAAATCAAGAGAGGAGTTCAAATTTCAACATATTTATCGGGAAGGCAATAAGGTGGTGGATTATATGGCCAACTTGGGTCTTTCTCAACAAGGCCTGAGGGTCTGGTTGGATAATTTCCCCCAAGACCTTGAATCTCTTGTTTTCGATGATCATGGTTAGCCACTGGTTGTGCGTGAGGCTTGGTATGGGAGTTCACTCTATGGACTCTTTGCTAGATGTTTTTTTTTATGCTTTATTATGTGGGCCATCTTAATTGGTGATCTTCACAAGTCCCCTAACCTTTTTTAGCTAACTATCGTCGGTTGGGCATCTTTGTGTGGATGTTGGTCAAAATTTTCTTGGCCTCGATCCCAATGGTGTCCTCATTGTATGCTCTTCTGATGATATGGTGATGTTTTATGATCTTGTTGTGATGTGGTGATGTGTTTATCTGTACTGGAGGAAAAGCACTCTACTCTTCTGGGTACATTGTGTTGGCATTTAACCCACCAAGGTGGATGGTAGCACCAAGGTGGACGGCAGGAGCGGTCGGTAGAACTGTTCGGCAAGAGTGAAGGAGAAATTCAATTTTAATTAATCCTCTCTCTCTCCTTGAATCTCTCCCCTTATTTTCTCTCACGATTGTTAGTTTATTATTTTATGAAGTATTTAAGCAATGTACTTTTGATCATTTGATTAATGAGCAATTTCAAACTTGGTATCAAAGCGGACGAGCAGGCGAGGTGAGGACTCACTAAGTTGACTAGGAGGGTCCATAGGAAGACACGCATCCTGAGGTCGAGGAGCGGCCTGCAGAGCATGCATCCCGAGGCGAGGTTGAGTAGCAGCTTGTAGAGCAAAACCCTAGCATGGATCCCGAGGCAAGCAAATTGATAGAAGCCTTGGTGTGGATCCTGAGGCAAGCGGTCTGATAGGGACACGAATCCCAAGCAATTGACCTGGCAAAAATTTGATACGATTCTCAAGGTGGACGTGGAGCAGGCCTGCAACCTGAGGTGGTGACGTGGAGCAAGCCAGTAGCCCAAGGACACATGGTTGACGGATGAGTACCGAACACAAGGACCATAGACACAGATGACTGGACTAACATCAGACACGTGGCAGACCCAGAGGAGCCCGAGATAGGACACATGGTGGACCAAGAGCGCAGGCTGATGAGGCACAAACTGACGTGGCGCATGGTGATAAGGAGGTGACATGGCGCAGTTCGATTGGTTTAAGTTTTGACAAAATGTGGATCGTTCGATTGCCCAAAGGCAATCGAAATAAACTGTGCACGTCTTTAGTTTTAAACACCTTCTTTCCTCCTTCCATGTGCATGTGGGATTTTAATCCCAATTTTTTTAAAAAACAAAAGGTGACGCGGGTCACCTTTAAGTTGAAGGCTTCACCATAGCCTTCAATTCGGGCATTGTAGCCCGACTGGCTCAAGGAGCCAATATTAGGGCCTTTGCCCCTTCGCCCGGTCGCGGGTTCGAAACCCAACGACAACAAAGCGCTTTAAATTTTTATTATTATAAGGATGCAAGCCTAAAAGTTAATTTTTTTTGTGCAAAGGATAAAAGCACTTTTATTAAAATTAATTAATAATTTAATAAAAATATTAATTAAAATGCATTTTTTAATGTCTTTAATTAATATTTAATTTTATTATTAATTAATATTATTAATAAAGTTGTTTTTTATTTATTTTTTTGCAACATTTAAAAGAAAGGGAAGCAGAGAGAGGACATTTCCTAAGAGGAAATAATTGTAAAAAGCCTAAGAGGCTTGAAAAGTGAAAATTTTCTATTAGCCCAAGAAGGGGGATAATTTTTGCATCGAAGGGTAGACATTTTGTAATCATTCATGATACGATCTATAGGCTGCTATCAAGCCCTTTGTTCTCTTTTAGTAAGAGAAAACCCCAAATATTTTGATGAAAAATTTTGCACATATGGATTACATACTGTATTTAGTCAATTACAAAATGCAATAATAGCCCATCAAAGACATCCAAATTCAGGATATGAAGCAGATTCAAAAGGCAATTCCTTTGGCAGCAGATTTGAAGAGTCGAAATCTGTAGGAGTTGCACCACAGGAGTCAGAGAATCTACATCTCAGTAACAGTGAATCAGTTGAAATATTGGAGCCATAACCATATTCATCGAAAATAATTCTTATAAGTGACGATGAAGATTCAGTTGCAGACAACTTTGTGAATCCAGTGATAGAATAACCTCAGCAAGTAGAACAGACCATAAGCGAGAGAGTAAATCAAGCTAGAATTGATTTAAATCTGTAACTTTTTTCTTTTGAAAATCATAGTGCTTTGATTGTAATTGAGAAATAAAAGTGTGTTTCTAGTTTATTTCTAGTAGCTATGGCCTCTAATAATAATCTACCTATTCCAAAATTTAATGGGTTCGATTATGAGTATTGGTCCATCAAAATGAGGACCTTACTCATAGGTAAGGGATTATGGGGCATAGTAGATGAAAGTTACACAGAACCTACAGATTGGAATATATTGAGTGCAGCTGATAAGAAGACAAAGAAAGATGCCCAAAAGAGTAATTCATCTGCTTTCTATCATCTCCAAGCAGCATTGGATAAAAGTATCTTTCCAAGAAATACCTCTTGTTTAACTGCACAAGATGCATGGAAAGCCTTGAAAGAAGATTTCCAAGGAAGTGATCAGGTGAAGCAAGTAAGGCTTCAGACCCTGAAACGAGATTTTGAGAATCTCAAAATGAATGAAGATGAGAAATTTGGAGACTACTGCGTAAGAGTCAAAGTAGTTGTCAACAAGATGCAAACTCTTGATGAAGAAGTCAAACCTGAAGCGGTTGTGAAGAAAGTGTTGAGAACACTTCTTCAAAAATGGAATCACATTGCTATCATAATTGACGAATCAAAAGACCTTTCCACTCTAACTTTTGATGTATTAATCGGTTCATTAATGTCTCATGAAGAAATATTACAGATATCTCCTTCAACGAGCTATGGAGGCAATGATAAATCCTTCTCATCCAATGAAGGTGCAGGAAGAGGACAAGGAAGATGCCAAGGAAGAGGACAACGAAGAGGAAGATGCAGAAGCAGCCAAAGAGGTGGAAATCAAAGCAGAGGTGGCAATCAAAACAGAGGTAGCAATCAAGGTAGAGGTGGAAATCATGGTTGAAATGGCAATCAAGGAAGAGGAGGTGACAAAAATAAAGCTTTTTTCAATTGTGGCAAGCCTGGTCATTTTTCTCGATATTGTTGGTCCAAGACTTCTCAATATGGAAGAGGTCAATATGGCAACTATGGTGAAGAAGAAGGAACTTCAAATTCGTTTCTTTCTTATGGACAATTAGATAAAAATATAAATGACACTTGGATTTTGGATACTAGTTGTTCCAATCACATGAGTGGCAAAGAAGAGCTCTTTGCTACAATGGATTCCACCTATAAATCCCGAATCAATTTGGGAGATGATAAAGCTTTGCAAGTTGAATGCATTGGAGCCAAGGAGGTTTCAACGAAAGAAGGCATCAAAAAGGTGAATGCCATCTACTACACCCCTAAAATCCAACACAATTTGCTAAGTGTTGGACAATGATGGAGAAAAATTACAAACTTGTTTTTGATGAAGGCAAATGTATAATTTTTGACAAGAACAATTGTAATAGAGTCATCACACAAGTACCTATGACCAAAAATAGGTTAGTTCCCCTTAATTTTGGAGAGCCAAAGGGTGCTCAACTTGCAAATATTACTATCACAAATTCAAGTGTGCTTTGGCACTTGAGATATGGTCACCTAAATTCTGCTAGCTTGAAATTGTTAACTTCTCAAGCTATGGTGACAGGACTTCCTAAAATTAATGAACACAAGGAGGTCTGTGAAGGGTGTGCTTTGGGAAAGCACTCCAGGTCCAAATTTCCAAAAGGACAAGCGTGGAGGGCCAATAATCCACTTCAATTAGTGCATTCGGACATTTGTGGTCCAATGCAAACAAAAAGCATAGGTAATAATTCCTATTTTCTCACTTTTATAGATGATTTCTCTAGAATGTGTTGGATCTATTTCTTGAAAACCAAAGATGAAGCTTTTGATTACTTCATAGATTTCAAGAATAATGTAGAGAAACAAAGTGAGTTCATTGTAAAATGTCTAAGGATAGATCGAGGAGGATAGTACTCTTCAAAGGCATTTCTAAAATATTGTGAATATTGTGGAATAAAGAGGCAATTCACCACTGCCTATACTCCACAACATAATGGTGTAGCAGAAATAAAGAACCGCACCATAGTAGAAATGGCTATATCGATGCTTCAATCAAAGCATCTCAGTAACATGTATTGGGTAGATGTTATTAGAACCAGTGTTTACATTCTAAATAGGAGTCCTACTTCTAGTTTGGATGGGATCACTCCTTATGAGGGGTGGTATGGCAAGAAGCCGAATGTAAAACATTTCAAATTTTTTGATTCTTTAGCATATGCACACATTCCTGATGAAAAAAATGAAAAATCTTGATCCCAAGAGTCAAGTATGTATTTTTGTAGGATATTGTGAGTCTACCAAAGCATATAGACTCTACAATCCAAAGACGCATAAAATTGTACTTTCCAGGGATGTGATTTTTGATGAAGGGGGAGAATGGGGTCATCAAAAAAAAAATTGATGATGAATCCCATGATGCAAGTTCTTCTCAAATACAGTAGGTGACACCTAAGAAGAGCAAAGGCACACCTCCTCCAAGCCCAAGCATGAGTACTACTTCGAGTACATCAACAGCTACTCCAAGTCCTTCTCTATAAAGATCAGTAAGTTCTTCACCTATGGATATTGATTCTCCATCAAGAGGTAAAATAACATTACAAAATCATCCATCTTTTCAAATGTTGGATAAGAATTTCCAGACAAGATACACTAGAATTCAGGCTAGTGAAATGATTGTAGTTTTACAAAAACTTAAAAATCTGCATATGTATAGAGATGATGACTCCAATGATCCTAAAGGAGATGTTAATTATGCTTTAATGTCTAGTGCATAGCTAGAGCCATCTAGCTATGAGAAAGCATGTACTGATGATGTATGGCAGCAAGCCATGGAAGAGAAAATCACCTCTATAAAAAAGAATGATACTTGGGAGCTAGTAAAGCTTCCAAAAGGAAAAAAATGTGTTGGATGTAAATGGGTCTACAAGACCAAATTCAATGTTGATGGGAGCATTGAAAGACACAAGGCAATAATTGTAGCAAAAGGCTTCACTCAGAAATATGGCATTGATTATGAGGAGACATTTGCTCCTGTACCTAGACAAGAAACAATCAGACCAATACTTTCCTTGGCTGCCCACAAAGGGTGGAAAATTCAGCACATGGATGTAAAAAGTGCCTTTCTCAATGGGTACTTAACTGAGGAGGTTTATGTTCAACAACCTCAAGGTTTTCAATAACAAGGTAAGGAGAACCTTGTTTTTGAACTAAAAAATCACTTTATGGCCTCAAGCATGCACCAAGAGCACGGTACTCTTGCATTGATGGCTATTTCAAGGAATATGGATTCACTCGGAGTAAAAGTGAACCCACTCTCTACTACCTAAAGCAATATAAAGCTATTATCATAGTTTGTTTATATGTGGATGATCTCATATTTATGGGTAGTAATGATAAGATGAATATGGAGTTCAAACACTCCATGATGAAACAATTTGAGATGAAATATTTGGGCTTAATGCATTACTTCCTACGCATGGAAGTTCATCAAACAAACAGAGGGGTCTTCATATGTCAACACAAGTATGCTCAAGACATGATCAAGAAATTTGTCGTGGAGCATTGCAAATCAATTGCAACTCCAACGGGTCATGGGATCCAATTAAGCAAAGATGATGGAGCATCAAAGGTTGACATGACCACTTACAGAAGCATGGTTGGGAGTTTTGTGTTTCTCACCAACACAAGACCTGATATTCAGTATGTTGTTTCTCTTGTTTCAAGTTTTATGGTTGATCCATCCGAGCTACATTTTCAAGCAACTAAAAGAATTTTGAGATATGTAAAGGGTATATTGGATTTTGGAATTCATTACCACAAATGTAATTTTGTAAAGTTAGTTGGCTTCAATGATAGTGATTGGGGCAACAATATAGATGATAGAAAATCTACATCAGGGAACTGTTTTAGTCTAGGGTCAGGACTAATTACATGGAGTTCCAAAAAGTAGTTTGTTGTAGCATTGTCATCTACTGAGGCTGAGTATATAGCAATCACATATGCAAGTACTCAAGCTGTATGGTTGAGAAAAGTCCTTGAAGAGATTGGAGAACGACAAAGTGGTCCTACCAAATTGTACTGTGATAACATGAGTGCCATTCAGTTGGCACATAATCCTATCCACCATAACAGATCAAAACACTTTGATATGAAGTATCACTTCATCCGAGACATGGTGGAGAACCAGGTAGTTGAGCTTAAAAATTGCAACACTTTGGACAACATAGCAGACATCTTCACCAAAGGCATGGCTAAAGCTCAATATATAAAGCTAAGAGATTGTCTTGTCAGACCTCTCAACTTTAAGGGGGAGAATGTTGGCATTTAACCCACCAAGGTAGACGATAGCACCAAGGTGGACGATAGGAGCGGTCGGCAGAACTGGGCGACAGGAGTAAAGAAGAAATAAATATTAATTAATCCTCCCTCTCTCCTTGAATCTCTCCCCTTATTTTCTCTCACAATTGTTAGTTTGTTATTTTCTAAAGTATTTAAGCAATGTACTTTTTATCATTTGATTAATGAGCAATTTCAAATTACACATTGTCGGTTGTGGTCTCCTTTGTCAACGAGATTCAAGACGTGGTTAACAAGCAGATGGATATGGCAACCCCGAACTAGCTCTACTATGATGTTCTTTTAGCAGTTGATATCAAGTTATATTTTATGTTGGTTGTATGGGCCCCTCTCTGTTTTGTTTTACTGAGAGAGGTCTAGTTCCTTTAGTTGCTGCTCGGCTTTTATGGTATGTTGTTTGTATGAAGCCCTTTTTATTTTGCCTTGCTGAGGGTAGCCTGTTATTCTTGCCCCTTGATTGGTTTTAATTTAGAGCTGTAATTTAATGCATTCTCATACGCTATCTTAACTTATTATAATATATTTGAAGACCTCAAAACCTTTTCCTTTACCAAATAAAAAAAAAATAACATAAATCAAAATTTAAAAAATTATAAAATAACAATAAACACTTAGCAATTACTTTACCTAATTTTACTATAATATTTTCCAACATTGTGTAGCAGACTAACTCAACCGCCCTACTTATACTGTTTATTTAGTTTTACAAACAACCTGCAAAAACATTCTGCTAAGAGCTCTTGTTTCAGATAACATCCAACTTCATTTTCATATTTTATAATTGAAATTCTGTATTTATTTATCTTATCATTTAATTTCTGATGACTTCATATTCATTCTTATCATTTAATTTCTGATGACTTCATATTCTCAACTCATTGGACGCCTTTTTTTTATTTTTCAAAATTATAACTTTCCAAAAAATAACTACAAAAATCAGTCAAAACAGAGGCAGTTGGTCCGCTGTTTAGTTTATGCCCATACCTTTTCTTAAAACAAAGTGATAATACACAAATTTAAAACCATAAATTCTATACAAAAATTGAAGACCACGAAATGTGAAGAGATTCAAACCTTGAGGCGTGTACTTCCTTTTTTTTCAATAGATAAAGATGGAAGTCGATCTGCGAGACGTGTCCCGTTTTCCACCCTATGCTCATATCTTCTTTACCACGATATAGATATATATGCATCTTGCACATTAACTGGGTATTAATGTGTGGGCCGATAAACAGAAGCATGGGGACAGTTCTAGGAAGAATCAGTGTGGAGACAGCTCGGTATCAGGTGCTAGCCAAAGGACCTGATTATGAAATCAGGGAGTATGAACCTTGCATTGCAGCCCAGGTAACCTATGATCCATCCCAGATGAAAAGAGGCAGAGATGGAGGCTTCATGATCCTTGCCAACTACATTGGAGCTGTAGGGAAGCCCTACAATGTGAAGCCACATGAGGGTGAAACACAAGAAGAGGGTGAGAACATTGCCATGACAGCTCCTGTCATAACCCATGAGAGTTCTGCTTCTGTGCAATCTGAATCAATTGCCATGACAGCCCCTGTCATGACAGAAGAGGCTTCTGAAACAGGTGAAGCCAAGAAATTGGTGACTATGCAGTTCATTCTGCCCTCTAGTTACACCATGGAGAATGTGCCCAGGCCTACCGATCCCGGAGTTTCTCTCAAGGAAATGCCCAAAAGAAAATTTGGGGTTGTTACTTTCAGTGGGGTGGCAGATGAGAACCTTGTGAACAGTATGGTGCAGAAGCTTAGAAAGTCATTGGAGGATGGTGGGTATCATGTTGTAGGGGACTATGTATTGGCTAGGTACAACCCTCCTTGGACATTACCCTTTGTCAGGACTAATGAAGTCATGCTGCCTGTTGAATAGACAAAATAGAAGGGATACAACTCTCTAAATTGTAGAGCAAAAGGCTATGTAATAAGTTACTTTTTTTGGGTTTAACGTTGAATTGCATTTATCTAGGGTTGTTATACTTTTTTTATTGAATTGGAAGGAGTACTATCTAATTTGTTTGGGTCTGTCGTGCATGAGAAAAGGCTATGTAATAGGTTAGTTCGTGGGTTTAGTGTTAGATTGCATGTATAAACATGGTTTTTGTTCGGTTACATGTATTTATGGTGTTGCTATTAGTTGTTATACCTTTCCCTGAATATAGTACCCCTTAGTTGTTATCCCTTTCTCTGAATAGGGAATAACACCCATTTCTCTTTCCTTCTTGTACTGGTTTGGAGACTTGATTCCTGAACCATGTTCAAATAAAATACATTATGGCTGTTTTTTTTTCAACAAAGTTTACTCTATTGGTTTATGCATTTGAAGAGAGTTGGTGAAATAGGTTTTTAAGTTCTCTGTGATACAAAAATATTTGATTGAGGATGAAAAACAGACTATGTTATATTGGATATATCAAAAATGAACATCTTATATAAATTATTAAGTTTACTTTCTACAAAATTTAATTAAATTTTCAAACATAACAATGGGAACACGGACAAGATCTTTCTAAATTAATATAGAGTTAAAATTGCAGTGAATTACAGCTGAGCTTAAATAGGTTATTTATGTAATCTATTTTTTCTTTTCTGTTCTGTTATATAGATCCTGCAGACAAAATGAAAAATATTGCATTTCATTCCACCGGTGAAATTGGCATATATGACCAGAAAACACAAGTGGGCAAGCGTTCAAGATAAATGACTTTTCAATACCAAATGATAACTACTTTTGTAAAAGACGCTTAGTTCGATTGTTTTGAAAATAATCTAAGTGGATTAAGATATATAATCAAGGCTTGAACTTTATTAAATTTAGGAAATCACTAGTTTTGGAAGAAGGTCCATTTTCACATAGATCTACAAAATCATGTATTTTCACTGAGTTTTCCTTTTTGCTGTGCATGAAATCATTAAGCAATGTTGTTCTTTTGTTTACTTTTTTCCTGGGAACTGAATCATCGTTGCAGTAAAATAATTGTAAGGTGAGTTTATTTTTATAAAACTGCCTTCAACTGTTTCTTTCCATAATCTTTTCGGAGAGAGCGACAGTAAGGTTTTCCACTTAGCAAAAGCATTCAAGAGTGAATTGTCACATGAAGTGGAAGTGTAGAAGACAACCATCCAAATGCCATTATTTAATAAGCAACACAAGTATGATATATATTAAATTATGCACCTCGCTTTCATACATACATTAAATAAATGTTTGTCCCTGTAAATAGAATATTAATCAACATATTCGTCCCTGATTTTTTTGGGCATAATGGCATAAAAATTGGAGCTTTCCTGAGGTTATTGGGACCATAGTCCCATGGCATAAAAATAGAAGCTTTTTTTTCGGTGATTAGAATTGAGGTTATTGGGACCATACTCTCATGGCATAAAATAGAGGCTTTCCACTCCGTGAATAGAATTGAGGTTATTGGGACCATACTCCCATGGCATAAAAATAGAAGCTTTCCTCTCCGAAATTAGAATTGAGGTTATTGAAATAGCATACAGTTAGGATGGAATTTCTTTCCTCTCTGTTTATGAAAAACATAACGTTAGGAGGAAATGGTTTTGAATGAGGTGTAGAGCTACAGGTCCAACATAACATATTGCCATAATCCAAAGTGCTGTGCTGGTGACTGGGGCAGAAAAAATGCTCCAATGAAAACATAAGTTTTTAATGAATGTCATTATATAAAATATTGATCGTTTCAACACCTTTGTAACAGATATTGACCTTTTGAATACCTTAGAAGCATATTAGTTCAAAGGTTGTAAATTAAGTTAAAATAAAATTTTTCAGTTTATTATCTGCAACATACAATATATAACTGAGCATATGCTTCTCTTATCGAAGGCATTCATATGGAGAACAGTGTTCCGATTTTATTGCAAAGTTGCTTCAAATAGAAATTCCTTTACTACTGTTCATTTATATGCATTACAAATAATTAGATATATTATACCTTTAAAAGCCTCCTGTTTTCTGCATACAGAGATCTATTCATTCAATCATTAATCAGAGCACTAATAAGTATAACCCAGCCACTGGGGCTATTACGATTTGTCTTACAAGTTACAACCATTCAAAAGAAAATTCACACGGCTATTAAGAAAGAAAAAGAGCAAACTTTTAGACAGCAATTGGGTGAGAATAGAAACTATCTTTGTTGGTAATATAAGTTGGTTGAAAAGTGCTCACATCAGATGATTATTGGATGGTTTACATTATGCTTCTTCTCTGGCTTTCTGTCTTATTTTATGTTTTCCTTGGGCATAGTTTACGAGTTTAAAATGTAATGTATTACAGAAGACTCCTCTGCCTGGTCAATGACTCTCCATTAAACACTACCTGTGTAATAATCCATCCTTGATGGTGCAACCAGTAGTCAAAACCTGGTGTAACTGCTAATCTAATATGTTCTGGGCGGAAACATTTAGTAGTGCTTTTTGGTGCCCGGGCACGAGTCATTATTATTATATAGTACATTGGAAGAATGGTATGAAGGCTAAAGGAAGTTACAGTTTGCATCGGTCCCCTTGTTTCTTCTAATTTGGAGTTTAAAAGTACTTGTTTGTGTAATTATATATATCAAACTTGGCTACACTGAGGAAGCCATTTCAAATTTTCTATAGATTATGGCACAGTATTCATTTTGAATATCAACTGAGACTACATTTTTAAACCCCTTATCAGTAATTGTATATTTAATGGTAGCACGAATAATATATTTCTAAATATCCTATAGCAGTATTCTTTTTAACAGTGGCAGTATGTGGCCTATTAAAGATTTGAAAATCTGATAAATTGTAAATTGCAGCAGAACAGAAGGTCCATACGGGGAGCCTTTGTATGCGACATATCACAAGGGTTTCATAGGCCCTCCATGTGAATTGTCTTGAATCCAACGAATCTGTAAATACAAACTTACAAGTCAAGTAAGCAATGGAGGCAGAAAGGAGCTAGGAGCATTGTTGAATTGCAGAAAGGTTTAAGTTCTTATGTGTACAAAATTCCATTTCAACAAAAGGAAGAAGGCAGATAATTCCCCCTTCCACCTTTGAATTTAGGCCGGGTCTTCACTATCTTTAGTAAATTAATCTAATCTAATTTAATCTAAATGTTGAAAATAATTGCAAAAAAAATTATATTGCATGAAAGTTAATTTTGAA
The DNA here is from genome assembly GCA_028583015.1 of Wollemia nobilis. NCBI lineage: Eukaryota > Viridiplantae > Streptophyta > Pinopsida > Araucariales > Araucariaceae > Wollemia > Wollemia nobilis. The sequence continues at coordinate 3,403,602 of JAQPPZ010017175.1, read as the reverse complement.
GTGTAGGGTGTAAGAGATTAAAATAAAATACAATGTAGTGGTAGCAACGAGTGTATGATCAAATGGCGAATGAGAAAATCGAATAATAATAGTGTATCCCATATGTGTGAGATGGAATTAACAAGGAATGACGAGGACAAAAAGGCAATGCCACAATCATCATGCCTTCCACAATTTAGACGAGCGGTGCCACTAATGAAAAGTAAAATGCCTTGCACAATCTCTTATCATTCCAAAAAGGAGAGCAATTATAATGTGGAACTCATAAAGTGTAGCTCTAATTCTCTCACTACCAAAAGATGTTTCAAATGGAGCCCATGACTTCTATTTATAGGAAAAATTCACCCCTAAGTTACTTTGGGTGAGAAATTCTTAATCTTAGTAAAAGTAAAGATTTGGGGCATCTTTAGCAAAATGATGCACCTCTAAATGTTACATGCCTCCAATTATACCTCTAACTAGCTTAGAAGCCTTCTAAAAGAGTTTTGGCACCACAAAAGGACAAAACATCACTTTCCTAATGATCTTCATTGGATTTCATGCATCCTCATCTTATTTGGCTTGTTGATGAGTGAATCACTCCTTTGAGAGCAAAGTATATCTTTGGGACTAAACCAATTTTTTGTCAATTTTGCACACATGTTGTTTTGCAGTATTGGTCAAGGGCTTGTAAAATTCATTTTCCTTTGTCTTTCATGGTTAATTTCTTAGAGGAATTAGAAGGTATTAGCAAAAGCTACTACATTTTTCGCAACTTCTTAAGGCACCAAGCTTAATTGGAGATAGATCATAGATCGTGCCTTTATCCTTGGGTGTGGAGTCAAGGCCATCTCAAAATTGCATAATTGTGAGCCACCTTAGTTTAGCTTTGGGAAAATAGGTTTAAAATGCCTGTCAATCAGTGTTTGAGGGCACATCCAAGGTATTTGACATTTTGCATTCAGCTCTAGCTCCTCTTACTAATCCCTTGGGGGATCCTTCCCTTGATCCTCTTTAGTTTCTTGACTTCCCCAATGGGCTTTCTAGTTTAATGATATTCCTTGAGGCCTCAGGCATAACACTACCTATGGTCACCTCCCATTTGGTTTTCTCTTAATAAATGGCCTTGGCAACCTTTTTTTAAAATATGGAGTTATCCTTGATTATAGAATATCCTAGGTAATCCTTCATTTAGCCATTGTTGCATTTTCTCAATGGTTATTTCAAGAGCATCATCAATGGCTTGCATTCTTGGAGCCTCCTTTACCTCTAGGGTATGTTCTTCAACTATGTGATTATCATCTTATTATCGAACATACCCATATACTTCACTCATTCATTGGATAGGGAGTACCTTTGTGTACCTTAACTTAGTTTTAATCTCATCTTGCACCCGCTTGATCACCATAGAAGTTTGGTCAAGCAAGACCTCATACTTATTGAGATATGCAAGGTAACACACGCAATCTTAGATCCTAAAGGGACTTGAAATCCACCATCGAGTTCTTGACTTCCATATTCTATATTCATTTATTTCTTTATTGCTACGTACCTTTTCAAACCACTATTTTGATGCTTGCACACTATCCTACACCTACTCCCATAATTTTCAACTTCATTCATTGCTTAGATACATCGTATGGTCTAGGCTTGTTGCAATTTCTCTTTTTATAGCGTCATTTGGAAGGAGTTGGCCTATGATAGGTCTAGAGTTATTTTGACGGTGTAGACACATCCATTTAAAGTGCCTTGAAAACCAATAGTTTTCTTCCCTCTTTTGTTAGCTAGGATTGGTGGATCATAGGCATAGTAGGTGTCAAAACTCCTATTATTTGCATTGTCTTGATTTTGGTAATCCTCTATGTTATTCTTCCTTTGGACCTTTTATCATTTGGTGAGAGAATTATTAATTGGCATCAAAGGTGGAATGCTTCTTTAGAGAAGTGTGAGTTACCTTGGACACTCCCAATGATATTGGAAAAATAAGTGTCATTGTACCTATAATGACCTATGGACTGATGAGGGTGAGGATACCAATTGGATGCGACATGGATGATGGCATGGCCTGAGTGGTGGTAAATTATGGGAAGGGTTGAGGAAAGGACACATAGGATGATATAATGGTGTTTGCAATATTGGGGATCAAAGGAAAAGCATATGGTGATTAAATAGCTGATGATGGTGGTATCAATGATGATAGGACAAACTGGGATGAATATGGTGTGTGGAACAACCCTACATCTTTAATATGTAAACCTACTAGTGACCCTAATATTGGGGTTGCACTTATTTGAGGTGGATTAGGTGCAACAAAAGAAGTTAAGGGGATTTAAGAAGCAAGATTAGAAGAAATAAGAGGAGGAAGAGAGAATAGTGAAGGGATTAGAAAAAGCAGGGGGTGAAAGTGAAATGAAGATGGTTGTGGGAAACATGGTGGAAGTGATTTATGATTTTAGATTAATGACTTCTATTCTTGCTACTCTTTTCTTGATATGTGAACCTTTTTCTCTTTCTGAGTTCTTCTCCTTGGGATTATCTATCATTTCTCTTTATTATTCTATCCTTCATTTCCCTAGTCATCAAAGTTCTCATGACTTGAGTCATATTAACCAACCTTCATGTCGACGGTCATTTTGTGACTATATCGTCAACAAGGCCTATCTCAAATTCTACCTTATCCATTGTGCTATGGATTCAATAAGGAAGAAAGCTCATGCTTACCCAAGAAATGGTTTACATATTGGGCATTTTGATGCAAGAGCATCCAATGGTGTAAGAGTGATCTTGCATCATCCAAATTTGTATATTTTTTATTTTGTTCTAAATTTTATTTAGTTGTTTAGGGGATGGAGAAATAGACCTAATGGTGAAAGAATCACCCCAATATCCTGAGCGGTTTGGGAGATATGTAAGTTTTATGGTAAAAACCCTACCAAAATGGTGAAAATCCTACCACTAAAACTTAAAGGTGAATTTTGAAGGCCTTAGAGGCCTCGTAGAGGGGTGAAAATTAGGCATAATATCCCTTAGAACATTACACCGTTGTGGGTATTCTCGAGATCTCTTCAAAAACATGCACTAATAGTCAATCCGAGCAACGATCAAGGAGTTATGACCCCGGGAACATTTGCCTCCAAAATTCAAATTTCAAATGAATAGTTTTAGGCAGGAAAAGGGGAAACTGGGTATTATAGGCGAATTTCAAAATTGTAAAAGGGGTCTGCTATGTATCCTCATTTTGATGAAAAATTAATAGAAAATCTCTGGCATTTTTTTGGCAAATTTTCCATTTAGGAAGGTTGTTTGTGTTTTGTTAATTACAGTTCTGCTTCAAGTGGTATCAAAGCGGGAGTTCTTGAGTGTGTAGATAGATCGCCGAATGTGAGGTAGTTTACACCAGGATTTGTGGTTAGGGTTTGTGAGAAACATGATCAAAATACCTCCATGAAGAAACCGTGGTGGTGGGAGAAATGTTGTGGTGCCAGAAGAGGATTTTAGAGCCCTGCAGAGGCAAGTCCAAGCGCTGCAAGAGGAGTTGCATAGAGGGTTTGAGCCAAGAAGAGAATATGGGAGTGAAGATGAAGTTGAAGAAGAAGAGGCCCAGTTCGAGGAAGAAGAAGAGGCAGTAGATCCTACGCAAGCCAGGTTATATAGAGCCATATCCTAGATTGGGAAGAGATCGAAGATGGATGTTTCTACCTATTCTAGAAATCTTAACCCAAAAGAGTTGATTGATTGGATCAATGATATGGAAGAATATTTTGAGTATGAGGAGGTGGAAGATCTTGAGAGGGTCATATTTTCTAAGACCAAGTTGAAGGGTCATGCTAGTATCTGGTGGAAGGGAGTACAGCTAGATAGAAACAGAAGAGGAAAAAAAATGATACAAGGTGGGAGTGGATGGTGGAGAAGTTAAAGAGATAGTTCATTCTAGTTGATTACGAGTTGGATTTACTAAAGAAAATGTAGGGTTTGAGATAGTCGAGCAAGTCTATCAAAGAATACACAGAGGAGTTCTACAATATTTTAATCAGAACATGCCATTCTAAGGCCAACAAGGAGAAGGTAGCCCATTATATAAATGGGTTGAGAGCAAGTATCCAAGAGGAGCTAAGTCTAGTCAGGATGACCACCATAGAGGATGCTTACCAATTTGCCTTGAAGGTAGAAGAGAAGCTGAATAGAATATTTGAAAGCAAAAAGAGAGTAAGAGGTCATGGTGGAAGGACTGGTGGGAGAACAAATGGAGGGTGAAATGAGGACCAAAAGAAGAATGGAGAAGCTAGAAATAGTCAGGACCAGAAAGGGGATAATTCTTACCACTCCCATGAGAAGAATAATGGTTACCAAAGAGGAAGAGGAAGGTCTGGATGAGGGCCTGGAAGAGGAGGATTTCGTGGAACCTGTTTTCAATGTGGGGAAGAAGGACATCGAGCATACAAGTGTCCACAACACCAAGGGAGGATGAATAAGAGGCCTGAAGGTAATGCCCGAGCTGTTGTTGTAGATGAAGGTGTTGAATATGAGCATTCTAAAGAAGTATAAAGAGGAGAAGTTTTGGTCACAAGGAGAGCCTTGTTGAATGAGGAGAAAGATCCAGATCAGAGGAAGATTTTATTCCACACAAGGTGTAAATGTGCAAGTAAGGTTTGTAATGTTATCATTGATAATGGTAGCACTGATAACCTAGTTTTAGAAGGGATGGTTACCAAATTACAGTTAGAGAGAATGAGACACCCACATCCATATCGGATTGCGTGGTTGCATAAGGACCATAGGGCTTTGGTCAGTGAGAAATGCTTAGTAAAGTTCAATATTGGGAGTTACCATGATGAGGTCCTGTGTGACATCCTACCTATGGATGCTTACCATTTGCTATTGGGAAGGCCATGGTAGTTTGATCGATGTGCAATACATGATGGACATGCCAACACTTACTCCCTGACAAAGGATGGAGTGCGCCACAAGCTAAAGCCCCTGAAGGAGGTGGAAGAAAAGGTATGTAGCAGTGCCAGAATTTATTTAGTTGATGGTAGAAAATTTTTGGATGGTCTGAAGCATGAGCATATGTGCTATGCGTTAATTCCTAGAGTTAAGGAAGAGCAATGCAAAGATATCCCAGTAGAAGTCTTAGGTCTATTAGAAGAATTCCCAAATATTATATCAGATAATGTACTTGAGGGTTTGCCACCAGTGAGGAAGATCAATCACCAGATAGATTTGGTACCAAGAGCTAGTTTACCAAATAAGGCAGCCCATAGAATGACTCCTACAGAAAGTGAGGAGCTAAATAGACAAGTCCAAGAGCTACTAAAAAAGGGACTGATTCGAGAGAGCTTGAGTCCATGTGCAGTACCTGCAGTACTAGCACCAAAGAAATATGGGGAGTGGAGAATGTGTACAGATTCCCAAGCTATTAACAAGATCACCATCAAATATAGATTTCCATTGCCAAGGATGGATGACATTATGGACTGTTTGAGTGGAGCCAAGTACTTCACAAAGATTTACCTAAAGAGTGGGTACCATCAGATCCGTATTAGAGAAGGAGATGAGTGGAAGATAACCTTCAAGACCAAAGAGGGTTTGTACGAGTGGTTGGTCATGCCATTTGGGCTAACCAATGCACCAAGCACATTCATGCGGCTTATGAATGAGGTATTGAAGGATTTTTTAGGAAAATTTTTCATTGTCTATTTGGATGACATTTTAATTTTTAGTAAGACCTTGGAGGAGCACCTGATGCATATTCGACGAGTTTTTGAGAAGTTGAGGGAGGAGCAGTTGCTGATTAATTTGAAGAAGTGCAGTTTTGTGAAGAAGGAGTTGGTGTACCTAGGATTTGTCATCTCAGCTGAAGGTCTTAAAATGGACCCAGAAAAGGTGAGGGCTATCATTGAATGGCCTACCCCAAGGAGCATGACAGAGGTAAGATCATTCCATGGTCTAGCAAGTTTTTACAGAAATTTTATTAAGAATTTTAGCAGTATTTGTGCACCCCTAACGAAGACAATGAGAGGGGATAAGAAGGAGTTTAAGTGGACTTTAGGAGTAGATAAGAGTTTTTGATATGTTGAAGAAGAAATTCATAGAGCAACCTATTTTGGCACTTCCAGATTTCAATAAGGTATTTCAGGTAGATTGTGATGCTAGTGGTAGTGCCATAGGAGTTGTATTGAGTCAAGAAGGTAAGCATGTTGCCTATTTTAGTGAGAAGCTTAATGATGCTAGGAAGAAGTATTCCATCTATGATCAGGAGTTTTATGCTATAGTTCAGGCTTTGAAGAAATGGAGACATTATTTGTTGCCAAAAGAGTTTGTTTTATATACTGATCATCAGGCCTTGCAATATATTAATAGTCAAGGGAAGTTAAATCAGAGGCACTTAAAATGGGTTGAGTTTTTGTAGAGTTATACCTTTGTGTTGAAGCATAGGAGTGGGAATTCAAATAGAGTTGTAGATGCCTTAAGTAGAAGGTATAATTTGTTGATAGAAATGAAGGTGGAGGTTGTAGGGTTTGATGAACTTAAGAGTTTGTACCCTGAAGATCCAGATTTTGTAGAGGCTTGGAGAGCTTGCTTGGCACCAGTTACTTTGGATAGAACTAAATGGTTGGATTTCCTAATCCAATATGGAATGTTGTTTAAAGGAAACCAATTGTGCATTCCAAGGAGTTCAATGAGAGAGAATATGGTCAAGGAGAAGCATAGTGGAGGGTTGGTTGGACACTTTGGTCGAGATAAGACCATTGCCCTCGTTAGTGAGAACTACTATTGGCCACAGTTACAGCAAGATGTGAAGATATTTGTACAAAGTTGTAGAGTATTCCAGATGGCCAAGGGTGTGAGGCAGAACACCAGATTATATCAACCATTACCTGTACCAGAGAAACCATGGGAAGACATTAACATGGATTTTGTTCTTGGCCTACCAAGGACACAGAGGGGGAATGACTCCATATTTGTGGTGGTTGATAGGTTTTCAAAGATGGCACATTTTATTCCCTTCCATAAAACTAATGATGTAGTTCATGTTGTAGGGTTGTTTTTCAAAGAGGTGGTACGACTACATGGTCTACCAAAGAGCATCATTTCAGATAGAGATACCAAATTTATTGGGTATTTTTGGAGGACCTTATGGAAGAAGTTGAAGACAGATTTGAAATTTAGTTTTGATTTGTTTGATGGGGGGGGGAAGGTTTATAATAGTAGTATAAGGAGGAGGAGAAAGCCAAGGAGGGGAGGTTTACTGAGGTATGGAGAGAAGGAGAAAGAGTAGTGTTGAGGCTTGAGGACTTTGTAAGCAACCTGAAGAGCTTGCATGAAGAAGTAAAGAAGCATATTACTAAGATGAACACTTAGTACAAGACAAGAGCAGACCAATAGTGATGTTTTAAGGAATTCCAAGTGGGAGATGAAGTTATGGTTCACCTGAGAAAAGAAAGGTTCTCCCCTGCAAAACTTATAACAAGCTAAAAATGAAGAAGTTTGGACCATGCAGGATCATAAAGAAATAGGATTTAGGAAATGCATATGAAGTAGAATTATCGAGTGGGCTTAACATATCACCTGTGTTCAACATTTCTGATTTGGTAGAGTATCATGAAGGAGACAATGATGATGGACCAGTAGTAAAATTTTGGAATATTCCAGCATCTACTCCAGAGAAGGAAGAAATAGAAGAAATCTTGGATACCCGCATCAATAAAAGCACAAGAAATAGGCAGTATGAAGAATATCTAGTTAAGTGGAAGGGCAGGCCTATTGAAGATTCATCTTGGTTGTCGAAGATAGAGGTTGATCACCTTGGTTTTCCTCCAACACTAGAGAAGTGAAGGTCACTTCTCAATTTACCCTGGGTGTCTGATGTAGGAGCATCCAGTGGTGTAAGAGTGATCTTGCATCATCCAAAATTTGTATTTGTTTTTATTCTATTCTAAAGTTTGTTTAGTTGTTTAGGGAATGGAGAAATAGACCTAATGGTGAAATAATCACCCCAATATCCTGAGCGGTTTGGGAGATATGTAAGTTTTATGGTAAAAACCTTACCAAAAATGGTGAAAATCCTACTACTAAAACTTAAAGGTGAATTTTGAAGGCCTTAGAGGCCTCTTAGAGGGGTGAAAATTAGGTGTGATATCCTTTAGGACATTACATTGTTGTAGGTCTTTTCGAGAGCTTTTCAAAAATATGCACTAATAGTCAATCTGAGCAACGAGCGAGGAGTTATGACCTCGAGAAGTTTTACCTCTAAAATTCAAATTTCAAATGAATTGTTTTAGGTGGGAAAAGGGGAAACAGGGTATTATAGGGGAATTTTAAAATTGTAAAAGGGGTTTGGTCTGTATCCTCATTTTTTATGAAAAGTAATAGGAAAGCTCTGGCACTATTTTGTAAATTTCTCTATTTAGGAAGGTTGTTTGTGTTCTGTTGATTATAGTTCTACTTCAAGTGGTATCATAGCGGGAGTTCCTGAGTGTGTAGATAGATTATCGAATGTGAGGTAGTTTACACTAGGATTTGTGGTTAGGGTTTGTGAGAAACGTGATCAGAATACCTCCACGAAGAAACCGTGGTGGTGGGAGAAATGTTGTGGTGCCAGAAGAGGATTTTAGAGCCCTGCAGAGGCAAGTCCAAGCACTGCAAGAGGAGCTGCGTAGAGGGTTTGAGCCAAGAAGAGAATATGGGAGTGAAGATGAAGCTGAAGAAGAAGAGGCCCAGTTCGAGGAAGAAGAAGAGGTAGTAGATCCTACGCAAGCTAGGTTATATAGAGCCATATCCCAGATTGGGAAGAGATCAAAGATGGATGTTTCTACATATTCTGGAAATCTTAACCTAGAAGAGTTGATCGACTGGATCAATGATATGGAAGAATACTTTGAGTATGAGGAGGTGGAAGATCCTAAGAGGGTCAAATTTTCTAAGACCAAGCTGAAGGGTCATGCTAGTATCTGGTGGAAGGGAGTACAGCTAGATAGAAATAGAAGAGGAAAAGAAAGGATAACAAGGTGGGAGCGGATGGTGGAGAAGTTAAAGAGATAGTTCATTCCAGCTGATTACGAGTTGGATTTGCTAAAGAAAATGCAGGGTTTGAGATAGTCAGGCAAGTCTGTCAAAGAGTACACAGAGGAGTTCTACAAGATTTTAATCAGAATAGGCCATTCTGAGGCCAACAAGGAGAAGGTAGCCCATTATATAAATGGGTTGAGAGCAAGTATTCAAGAGGAGCTAAGTCTAGTCAGGATGACCACCATAGAAGATGCTTACCAGTTTGCCTTGAAGGTAGAAGAGAAGCTGAACAAAATATTTGAAAGCAAACAGAGAGGAAGAGGGCATGGTGGAAGAACTAGTGAGAGAACAAATGGAGGATGAAATGAGGACCAAAAGAAGAATGGAGAAGCTAGCAATAGTCAGGACCAGAAAGGGGATAATGCTTACCACCCTCGTGAGCAGAATAATGGTTACCAAAGAGGAAGAGGAAGGTCTGGATGAGGGCCTGGAAGAGGAGGATTTCGTGGAACCTATTTCCAATGTGGGGAAGAAGGACATCGAGCATACGAGTGTCCACAACACCAAGAGAGGACGAATAAGAGGCCTGAAGGTAATGCCCGAGCTATTATTGTAGATGAAGGTGCTGAATCTGAGCACTCTAAAGAAGTAGAAAGAGGAGAAGTTCTGGTCACAAGGAGAGCCTTGTTGAATGAGGAGAAAGATCCAGATCAGAGGAAGAGTTTATTCCGCACAAGGTGTAAATGTGCAGGTAAGGTTTGTAATGTTATCATTGATAATGGTAGCACTGATAACCTAGTTTCAAAAGGGATGGTTACCAAATTATAGTTAGAGAGAAGGAGACACCCACATCCATATCGGATTGCATGGTTGCAGAAGGACCATAGGGCTTTGGTCAATGAGCAATGTTTAGTAAAGTTCAATATTGGGAATTACCATGATGAGGTCTTGTGTGACATCCTACCTATGGATGCTTGCCATTTGCTATTGGGAAGGTCATGGTAGTTTGATCGACGTGCAATACATGATGGACATGCCAACACTTACTCCTTGACAAAGGATGGAGTGCACCACAAGCTAAAGCCCCTGAAGGAGGTGGAAGAAAAGGTATGTAGTAGTGCCAAAATTTGTTTAGTTGATGGTAGAAATTTTTTGGATGGTCTGAAGCATGAGCATATGTGCTATGCGTTAATTCCTAGAGTTAAGGAAGAGCAATGCAAAGATATCCTAGTAGAAGTCTCAGGTCTGTTAGAAGAATTCCTAGATATTATATCAGATAATGTACCTAAGGGTTTACCACCAGTGAGGAAGATCAGTCACCAGATAGATTTGGTACCGGGAGCTAGTTTACCAAATAAGGCAGCCCATAGAATGACTCCTGCAGAAAGTGAGGAGCTAAACAGACAAGTCCAAGAGCTACTAAAGAAAGGACTGATTCGGGAGAGCTTGAGTCCATGTGCAGTACCTGTAGTACTAGCACCAAAGAAATATGGGGAGTGGAGAATGTGTATAGATTCCCGAGCTATTAACAAGATCACCATCAAATACATATTTCCATTGCCAAGGATGGATGACATTATGGATTGTTTGAGTGGAGCCAAGTACTTCACAAAGATTGACCTGAAGAGTGGGTATCATCAGATCCATATCAGAGAAGGAGATGAGTGGAAGATAACCTTCAAGACCAAAGAGGGTTTGTACGAGTGGTTGGTCATGCCATTTGGGCTAACCAATGCACCAAGCACATTCATGCGACTTATGAATGAGGTATTGAAGGAATTTTTAGAAAAATTTGTCATTGTCTATTTGGATGAAATTTTATTTTTTAGTAAGACCTTGTAGGAGCACCTGATGCATATTTGACGAGTTTTTGAGAAGCTGAGTGAGGAGCAGTTGCTGATTAATTTTGAAAAAGTGCAGTTTTGTGAAGAAGGAGTTGGTGTATCTAGGATTTGTCATCTCAGCTGAAGGTCTTAAAATGGACCTAGAAAAAGTGAGGGCTATCATTGAATGGCCTACCCCAAGGAGCATGACAAAGGTAAGATCATTCCATGGTCTAGCAAGTTTTTAAAGAAATTTTATTAAGAATTTTAGCAGTATTTATGCACCCCAAACAAAAGCAATGAGAGGGGATAAGAATGAGTTTAAGTGGACTTCTAGATTTCAATAAGGTATTTTAGATAGATTGTGATGCTAGTGGTAGTGCCATAGAAGTTGTATTGAGTCAAGAAGGTAAGCCTGTTGCCTATTTTAGTGAGAAGCTTGAGGCTAGGATGAAGTATTTCATCTATGATCAAGAGTTTTATGCTATAGTTCAGGCTTTGAATAAATGAAGATACTATTTGTTGCAAAAAGAGTTTATTTTATATACTAATCATCAGGCCTTACAGTATATTAATAGCCAAGGGAAGCTAAATCATACGTACTTAAAATGGGTTGAGTTTTTGTAGAGTTATACCTTTGTGTTGAAGCATAGAAGTGGGAAGTCAAAAAGAGTCACAAATGCCTTAAGTAGAAGGTAAAATTTATTGACATAAATGAAGGTGGAGGTTGCAGGGTTTGATGAACATAAGAGTTTGTACCTTGAAGATCCAGATTTTACAAAAGATTAGAGAGTTTTCTTGGCACCAGTTACTTTGGACAAAAGTAAATGGTTGGATTTCCTAATCGAAGATGAAATATTGTTTAGAGGAAACCAATTGTGTATTACAAGGAGTTCGATGAGAGAGAATCTGGTCAAGGAGAAGCATAGTGGAGGGTTGGCAGGACACTTTGGTTGGGATAATACCATTGCCTTCATTAGTGAGAATTACTATTGGCCATAGTTACAGCAAGATGTGAAGAGATTTATACAAAGTTGCAGAGTATGCCAGATGGCCAAGGGTGTGAGACAGAACACCAAATTATATTAGCCAATACTTGTACCAAAGAAGCCATGGGAAGACATCAGCATGGATTTTGTTCTTGGCCTATCAAGGACACAGAGGGAGAATGACTCCATATTTGTGGTGGTTGACAGGTTTTCAAAGATGGCATATTTCATTTCCTGCCATAAAACTAATGATGCAGTTCATGTTGTAGTGTTATTTTTCAAAGAGGTGGTACGACTACATGGTCCACCAAAGAGCATCATTTCAGATAGAGATACCAAATTTGATGGGTATTTTTGGAAGAACTTATGGAAGAAGTTGAAAATATGATTCAGGAAATGCATATGAAGTAGAATTACCGAGTGGGCTTAACATATCACCTGTGTTCAATATTTTTGATTTGGTAGAGTATCATGAAGGAGATAATGATGATGGACCAGTAGTAGAATTTTACAATATACCGACGTCTACTCCAGAGAAGGAAGAAATAGAAGAAATCTTGGATACCACATCAAAAAAAGCACAAGAAATAGGCAGTATGAAGGATATCTAGCTAAGTGGAAGGGCATGCCTGTTGAAGATTCATTTTGGTTGTTGAATACAGAGGTTGACTACCTTGGTTTTCCTCCAACACTAGATAAGTGAAGGTCACTTCTCAATTTACCCTGGGTGTCTGATGTAGGAGCATCCAGTGGTGTAAGAGTGATCTTGCATCATTCAAATTTATATTTGTTTTATTCTATTCTAAATTTTGTTTATTTGTTTAGAGGATGGAGAAATAGGCCCAATGGTGAAAGAATCACCCCAATATCCTGAGCGGTTTGGGAGATATGTAAGTTTTATGGTAAAAACCCTGCTAAAACGGTGAAAATCCTGCTACTAAAACTTGCAGGTGAATTTTGAAGGCCTTAGAGGCCTCGTAGAGGGATGAAAATTAGGCATAATATCCCAAGGAGCTCTACATCATTGTAGGTCATTTCGAGAGCTTTTCGAAAAGGTACACTAATAGTCAATCCGAGCAACGAGCGAGGAGTTATGACCCCGGGAAGTTTTACCTCGAAAATTCAAATTTTAAATGGATTGTTTTAGGTAGGAAAATGGGAAACAGGGTATTATAGGAAAATTTTGAATTTGTAAAAGGGGGACTGGTCTGTATCCTCAATCTTCATGAAAAGTAATAGAAAGCTTTGGCTATATTTTGCAAATTTCTCTGTTTAGGAAGATTGTTTGTGTTCTGTTGATTTCAGTTCTGCTTCAAGTGGTATCAGAGTGGGAGTTCTTGAGTGTGTAGATAGATCATCGAATGTGAGGTAGTTTACACCAGGATTTGTGGTTAGGGTTTGTGAGAAATATGATCAGAATGCCTCCATGAAGAAATTGTGGTGGTGGGAGAAATGTTGTGGTGCCAAAAGAGGATTTTAGAGCTTTGTAGAGGCAAGTTCAAGCTTTGCAAGAGGAGTTGCGTAGAGGGTTTGAGCCAAGAAGAGAAGATGGGAGTGAAGATGAAGTTGAAGAAGAAGAGGCCTAGTTTGAGGAAGAAGAAGAGGTAGTAGATCCTATGCAAGCTAGATTATATAAAGCCATATCCTAGATTGGGAAGAGATCAAAGTTTGATGTTTCTACATATTCTAGAAATCTTAACCTAGAAGAGTTGATCGACTGGATCAATGATATGGAAGAATATTTTGAGTATGAGGAGGTGGAAGATCCTGAGAGGGTCAAATTTTCTAAGACCAAGCTGAAGGGTCATGCTAGTATCTGGTGGAAGGGAGTACAATTGGATAGAAATATAAGAGGAAAAGAAAGGATAACAAGGTGGGAGTGGATGGTGGAGAAGTTGAAGAGATAGTTCATTCCAGTTGATTATGAGTTGGATTTTCTAAAGAAAATGTAGGGTTTGAGATAGTCAAGCAAGTCTATCAAAGAATACATAGAGGAGTTCTACAAGATTTTAATCAGAATAGGCCATTCTGAGGCCAACAAGGAGAAGGTAGCCCATTATATAAATGGGTTGAGAGCAAGTATTCAAGAGGAGCTAAGTCTAGTCAGGATGACCACCATAGAAGATGCTTACCAGTTTGCCTTGAAGGTAGAAGAGAAGCTGAATAGAATATTTGAAAGCAAGCAGAGAGGAAGAGGTCATGGTGGAAGAACTGGTGGGAGAACAAATGGAGGATGAAATGAGGACCAAAAGAAGAATGGAGAAGCTAGCAATAGTCAGGACCAGAAAGGGGATAATGCTTACCACCCTCATGAGCAAAATAATGGTTACCAAAGAGGAAGAGGAAGGTCTAGATGAGGACCTAGAAGAGGAGGATTTCATGGAACCTATTTCCAATGTGGGGAAGAAGGACATCGAGCATACGAGTGTCCACAACACCAAGGGAGGATGAATAAGAGGCCTGAAGGTAATGCTCGAGCTATTGTTGTAGATGAAGGTGTTGAATCTGAGCACTCTGAAGAAGCAGAAAGAGGAGAAGTTCTGGTCACAAGGAGAGCCTTGTTGAATGAGGAGAAAGATCCAGATCAGAGGAAGAGTTTATTCCGCACAAGGTGTAAATGTGCAGGTAAGGTTTGTAATGTTATCATTGATAATGGTAGCACTGATAACCTAGTTTCAGAAGGGATGGTTACCAAATTATAGTTAGAGAGAAGGAGACACCCGCATCCATATCAGATTGCGTGGTTGCAGAAGGACCATAGGGCTTTGGTCAGCGAGCAATGTTTAGTAAAGTTCCATATTGGGAATTACCATGATGAGGTCTTGTGTGACATCCTGCCTATGGATGCTTACCATTTGCTATTGGGAAGGCCATGGTAGTTTGATCGATGTGCAATACATGATGGACATGCCAACACTTACTCCCTGACAAAGGATGGAGTGCACCACAAGCTAAAGCCCCTGAAGGAGGTGGAAGAAAAGGTATGTAGCAGTGCTAGAATTTGTTTAGTTGATGGTAGAAATTTTTTGGATGGTCTGAAGCATGAGCATATGTGCTATGCATTAATTCCTAGAGTTAAGGAAGAACAATGCGAAGATATCCCAATAGAAGTCTCAGGTCTATTAGAAGAATTCCTAGATATTATATCAGATAATGTACCTGAGGGTTTACCACTAGTGAGGAAGATCAGTCACCAGATAGATTTGGTACCGGGAGCTAGTTTACCAAATAAGGTAGCCCATAGAATGACTCCTGTAGAAAGTGAGGAGCTAAATAGACAAGTCCAAGAGCTACTAAAAAAAGGACTGATTTGGGAGAGCTTGAGTCCATGTGCAGTACCTGTAGTACTAGCACCAAAGAAATATGGGGAGTGGAGAATGTGTACAGACTCTCGAGCTATTAACAAGATCACCATCAAATACAGATTTCCATTGCCAAGGATGGATGACATTATGGACTATTTGAGTGGAGCCAAGTACTTCACAAAGATTGACCTGAAGAGTGGGTATCATCAGATCCGTATCAGAGAAGGAGATGAGTGGAAGACAACCTTCAAGACCAAAGAGGGTTTGTACGAGTGGTTGGTCATGCCATTTGGGCTAACCAATGCACCAAGCACATTCATGCGGCTTATGAATGAGGTATTGAAGGAATTTTTAGGAAAATTTGTCATTGTCTATTTGGATGACATTTTAATTTTTAGTAAGACCTTGGAGGAGCACCTGATGCATATTCGATGAGTTTTTGAGAAGTTGAGGGAGGAGCAATTGTTGATTAATTTGAAGAAGTGTAGTTTTGTGAAGAAGGAGTTGGTGTATCTAGGATTTGTCATCTCAGTTGAAGGTCTTAAAATGGACCCAAAAAAAGTGAGGGCTATCATTGAATGGCCTACCCCAAGGAGCATTACAGAGGTAAGATCATTCCATGGTCTAGCAAGTTTTTACAAAAAATTTATTAAGAATTTTAGTAGTATTTGTGCACCCCTAACGGAGACAATGAGAGGGGATAAGAAGGAGTTTAAGTGGACTTCAGGAGTAGATAGGAGTTTTGATATGTTGAAGAAGAAAGTCATAGAGCAACCTATTTTGGCACTTCTAGATTTCAATAAGGTATTTCAGGTAGATTGTGATGCTAGTGGTAGTGCCATAGGAGTTGTATTGAGTCAAGAAGGTAAGCCTGTTGCCTATTTTAGTGAGAAGCTTAATGATGCTAGGAAGAAGTATTCTGTCTATGATCAGGAGTTTTATGCTATAGTTCAGGCTTTGAAGAAATGGAGACATTATTTGTTGCCAAAAGAGTTTGTTTTATATACTGATCATCAGGCCTTGTAGTATATTAATAGTCAAGGGAAGTTAAATCAGAGGCACTTAAAATGGGTTGAGTTTTTACAGAGTTATACCTTTGTGTTGAAGCATAAGAGTGGGAAGTCAAATAGAGTTGCAGATGCCTTAAGTAGAAGGTAGAATTTGTTGATATAAATGAAGGTGGAGGTTGTAGGGTTTGATGAACTTAAGAGTTTGTACCTTGAAGATCCAGATTTTGTAGAGGCTTGGAGAGCTTGCTTGGCACTAGTTACTTTGGATAGAACTAAATGGTTGGATTTCCTAATCCAAGATGGAATGTTGTTTAGAGGAAACCAATTGTGCATTCCAAGGAGTTCGATGAGAGAGAATCTGGTCAAGGAGAAGCATAGTGGAGGGTTGGTTGGACACTTTGGTCGAGATAAGACCATTGCCCTCATTAGTGAGAACTACTATTGGCCATAGTTACAGCAAGATGTGAAGAGATTTGTACAAAGTTGCAGAGTATGCCAGATGGCCAAGGGTGTGAGGCAGAACACCGGATTATATCAGCCATTACCTGTACCAGAGAAACCATGGGAAGACATCAGCATGGATTTTGTTCTTGGCCTACCAAGGACACAGAGGGGGAATGACTCCATATTTGTGGTGGTTGACAGGTTTTCAAAGATGGCACATTTCATTCCCTTCTAGAAAACTAATGATGTAGTTCATGTTGCAAGGTTGTTTTTCAAAGAGGTGGTACGACTACATGGTCTACCAAAGAGTATCATTTCAGACAGAGATACCAAATTTATTGGGTATTTTTGGAGGACCTTATGGAAGAAGTTGAAGATAGATTTGAAATTTAGTTCTGCATACCACCCCTAGATTGATGGACAAACAGAGGTGGTGAATAGGAGTTTGGGTAACCTGCTGAGATGCTTAGTAGGAGATAAGCCCAAGGGATGGGATTTGGTTTTACCACAGGAAGAATTTGCTTACAACAATTCTGTCAACAGGAGTACTAATAAATCCCCATTCCAGATTGTATATGGGAGCAGCCCAAGGAATGCTTCTGAGTTGAGGAAGATGGATAAAGGGGAAAAGAGTAGTGTTGAGGTTGAGGACTTTGCAGAGCACCTGAAGAACTTGCATGAAGAAGTAAAGAAGCATATTAATAATATGAACACTCAGTACAAGATAAAGGTAGACCAAAAGTGGTGGTTTAAAGAATTCCAAGTGGGAGATGAAGTTATGGTTCACCTGAGAAAAGAAAGGTTTCCTACTAAAACTTATAACAAGCTGAAAATGAAGAAGTTTGGACCATGCAGGATCATAAAGAAATAGGATTCAGGAAATGCATATGAAGTAGAATTGCCAAGTGGGCTTAACATATCACCTGTGTTCAACATTTTTGATTTGGTAGAGTATCATGAAGGAGACAATGATGATGGACCAGTAGTAGAATTTTGGAATATTCCAACGTCTACTCTAGAGAAGGAAGAAATAGAAGAAATCTTGGATACCCGCATCGGCAAAAGTACAAGAAATAGGCAGTATGAAGAATATCTAGTTAAGTGGAAGGGCAGGCCTATTGAAGATTCATCTTGGTTGTCGAAGATAGAGGTTGACCGCCTTGGTTTTCCTCCAACACCAGAGAAGTGAAGGTCACTTCTCAATTTACCCTGGGTGTCTGATGCAGGAGCATCCAGTGGTGTAAGAGTGATCTTGCATCATCCAAATTTGTATTTGTTTTATTATGTTCTAAAGTTTGTTTAGTTGTTTTAGGGGATGGAGAAATAGACCTAATGGTGAAAGAATCACCCTAATATCCTGAGCGGTTTGGGAGATATGTAAGTTTTATGGTAAAAACCCTACCAAAATGGTGAAAATCCTACCACTAAAACTTAAGGTGAATTTTGAAGGCCTTAGAGGCCTCGTAGAGGGGTGAAAATTAAGTGTAATATCCTTTGGGACATTACATTGTTGTAGGTCTTTTCGAGAGCTTTCGAAAACATGCACTAATAGTCAATCCGAGCAACGATCAAGGAGTTATGACCCCGGGAACATTTGCCTCCAAAATTCAAATTTCAAATGAATAGTTTTAGGCAGGAAAAGGGGAAACTGGGTATTATAGGGGAATTTCAAAATTGTAAAATGGGTCTGGTATGTATCCTCATTTTGATGAAAAGTAATAGGAAAGCTCTAGCACTATTTTGGCAAATTTCTCTGTTTAGGAAGGTTGTTTGTGTTCTGTTGATTATAGTTCTACTTCATATTTCCTTGCCATCATTGTATTCCTATGTTGGCATCTCATCTTATAAGCCTTAAAAAAGAAACTGCTAATCATGAAGAGATTATCAACCAATCTTAGAAGAAAGGGATGAAAGGAGGTGGGAACCCAAGTGTCTTTTGCAATATTTTTGCTCAGGTGAGATACGCACGCGCGCGCACACACACACAAAAAAAAACAAACAAGAAATACATAAAAAAAAGAATAAAAATGAAAATTTACAAAAATAAACAATTATTTCACTAAGCAAAAGGTAGTCCCATTTACAGGCTTAGAAAAATAGTTTTCCTTCCTTCTGATGCTAATGTTCCAACATAGGATTTTCCAACACCTATGTAAACATAGTAAGTTATATAGCATTACTGGTGAATATGGAGGGCCTTTTCCAAGGGGGCTTCCTCAATTTAAAGATTCATGAAAGCAATCTATGAGGTATTGTATTTCTTCACTGAAATAGTCAAAACCATTAGTGGATGTTATAATTTGGGCAATCAAAATAACTTTATTTCTGATTTTTATTTTTTGATCTACCTTTTAATGCCAATCGCCTTGAAAATAATACCCCTTTTAATTTTAAAGTGTTCAAGAACATGTGTGGGTGTTAGGGCTTCTACATCCTTGATAGCCTCTAGACATATTTTATTCCATGATAAATTTTGATGTCGACTATCATGAATCCTTGCATTTACACAACCAAGTAGCATATCATTGCTGAGAAATAATGGTCCCTCCTATTGTTGTTCCATGAATAATCCAATACCATCCTTCAAAGCACCAAAATTTTGGAATGCAAGTTTTACCTTGGCTTAACTCCCCAAGATTGTAGGAAAATGATTCATTTCTAGAATCATGGCCTCTCTATTACTCAATGTACCCTATTTATCTAGAATTACTTGAACAACATCAAGAGTCACAAGTGAATCCTTCTCTACCTCTTTATTAGTGTCTACTTTTAGGCTTTCATCTCCAAAGAGGAATAGTTCTATACAAAAGGGCCCTCGATTTTTCCAAACCCTATAAACTTAACTTTTTTAAGATAAAGTTGTATGTTTCATACTTTGGCTTAGTTTATTCCTCTATTTCATCTACAGTATCCTATATCAATGTTGGTTTTGATATAAATGCTTCATGTTCTAGTTACAAACTTCCCTCCACTTATATTGGATTCTATTTATCTAAAAAGAAACTAAATGCCTCATATTCTATAAAAACAAATATTTCACCTTCCTTTTTTTTATTGATGAGGATTGCACGTTACATCTTGAATAGGAAGATGACATTTGTTAATCTCAAGTGCATCAGGTGTTGCATTTTTTAATCTCACATGGAATCCTAGGAATTTGGTACTTTTCTTCTATAATTTCCTCTTTAAAGAAGTAAAATACCTTCATAAAAGGGGAATCACATGTTAATTCTTTAGACCTTGTAGATATTCTCTCTCCTTCCTATTATGATCCTATTTCTCTTTGCATTGATCTTATATGCTTCAGTTCATCATTAGAGGAGAAGAACTAATGCCTTTTGTTTTGGTTGTATATTTTTCATTGTTATCTTCATAAGCAAGACATCCTAAAGGGGAAATCAAATTCTTTATATTTTTGTTTAATTCTTGCTCCTATCATAGACCCTTCTCTTTCCAATGGAAAATTAAACACCTCACATTCTTTTATAGCCTTTTAACTCCTTATCTATGAAAGGACAAAATGATTCACAATTTTCTTCATCCTTTATTTCTTTACCTTCAAAATTATTGTTTTCAACTTCAAGTCTTTCCTTAGACCATAGGATATGCCCTTTGATGGAAGGATGGTGGATCCTCCATAGGAATAATTGATTCATTGTTATCTGAATTTTCCCTTATCATCTTAGGTTCTCTTTTTGTCTAAAGAGAGTATGGTTCCTAGGTATTAGGTTGGGGTTCTTTGGATCAGTTGTTAATTCCCTAAAATAAGGATTGTTCACTACCACACTTTGAGTAGGGAGGTAATAATAGCTCATCTTGGTGGCTCAAGAACTGCATAGGTTTGTTCCACATTGAATTGAGGTGCAGTCACTCGATCTACCATTGGTTGGCTCATCAATTCTTTTTAACCATTAGTTTATTGAGAATAATGGGATGATTTATCCTTATAGTCTAACTTACCACTTTTATTGATTTATTTCCTAGGCAAGGTGAATTGCCATAACACAATTTCTTAGATCATTGTCCATTTTATAGATCAAGCACAATAATTTTAAATTCATATTTTCCATGCCATTGTACACTTGACTAGTTATCTACGTGTTTCATTGCTAGAGTGTCTTAGCCTCAAGGACTCATTATAAACCAAAATTTCTTTAGGAGTGAGGATTGGTAGGCCTTATTGTTGAGTTAGAGACCATTGAGGTTAATTTATGAATTGCATATTTTCTTCTTGATGAATTTGCAAATTCTCCTCTTCAAGTTCACAATCCTCTATTAATATGTGATAAAGTTCTATAAACTCTTGATATAAATCATTGAGAGTTGAAGTGGTTAGCTATTAAGCCCTAGGTAATTGAGGCACTTGTTCACACAATATTTGATATGTATATTGTCCCATTGGAGCATATGGTGGTTGTTGTTGAGGATATTGAAGCAATTGTTGATTTTGCACAACTTGAAAACTTGGAGCCACCGTCTGTTGTTACATGAATTGCTCCATTAGTTGTTATATTTGATACACCAATTGTAGATTAGGATTTAGCATTGTCTAATGAGCTTGCATGGTCAATTGTGGATTTATTTTACTCTAAGTAAAATTTAAATTCTATAAAAATTATTGTTGACCTTAAGGAGTTTGTATATATTAAGGTAATTAAGTATTTAGTTGAGACACTATGATGTTGCTTGAAGCCTGAATGTGTTGAAGATAGAAGTGACATTGCCCTAATTTATTTTATGGAGTGAATTGCTCACCCTTTTTATAGAAGAGTGATTTGCTTATTAACTAGTGAACTACTGTGGGAGGGTGATCAAATCGATCATCATATAAAGACTTAGCTTCAAATTTTATGAATCACTTATTGCCACAAATTAGGCGAATTGCTTTTTTAATCAAAAAACTCACTACTTCAATACTTAGCAAAAATTTCACTTTTATTGTGTTGAAATCAGAGTGAAGACAAACAATAATCAAAATAATAATACTATATATATTTTTTACCATAGAAAATACATATACATCCATCATATTTATATAATATGGTGTATCTTAGTTTCAAGAGACCCTTCAATATTTTAACTTCATCATAAAATTTTCATCTTCTTATTCTTTTAGGAGATTTCTATTCACCCACATATAAGATAAAATAATTAACATCCCCAAAATGTAATAATTACATGACAACAAATAATGTAATAAATTCTAACACCCCCTTATTACATTATTTGGTATAAAGATCATTACCCCCATGATTCTAGGGGTGGTACACTAGAATTATGCTCTAGCTCTAGCTTTGGCTCTGGCTCTAGCTTTGTTGGCTCTTGCTCTAGCTCTAGATAATCTCCACTAGGTCTACTTTTTTGGATCACTCAAGCCCTATATTTGGGTCATTACCTCTAGGTTACCTCTGGGTCATTATCTCTAGGTTGCCTCTAGGTCACCTTTGGGTCCTTGACTATGGGTTACCTCTAAGTCATCATCATCTTTGGATCATCTCTAGGTCATCATCACCTTTGGGTTACCTCTGGGTCAATCTCTAGATCTACCTTTATATCATCACTTGTAGGAAATCACTATTAAATTATATATTTGGAATCAATCCACATATCTAGAATCTTCCACTTAATGTTTCACTACAAATTTTGTTACTGCAGACCTTCCAAGCATAGCTTGGGTTATATTTTGATAAAGAAATGATTCATTTCAAGTTTTCCAAGATTGCATTTTTTTCATGAAATAACTTACATTTCTCTCATTCAACAAACTCCACTTTATTTTATAACAATATTCAATATTTCTATATCTCATTTTGACACATTCATCTATCCACAATTCATATGTTATTTATCGATCACTTTATCTTTGTGTCAACACTTTCTTTGAGAGTGAATATGACCTCTACAAATCTTATAAGGATGCATGTTCCAACACCTAGTTATTATATGTTTGGATCTTCTTATTGGATTTTTAAGCCTTAATACTACCACAATATATCACAGGTTATCTCAAATATCATAGGATCGAATATAAAATAACAACAATATATTTTAAGGTCAAAATAATGATAATATGAGTAGAAGAATTACAAAATTAATATGTATATAAAGGCTTATAATAAATCAAATACATTCAATAATATGTTGAAATATGAATGTAAATAGCCTAAATTCTTCATGTAATATGCATGAAGAATAACTTACAATATTAATTGCTCAAAAATATATACAAGCTTTATTGTTTCTTTTCTTCTTACAATCAAATATATCAGTATGATTCTCTTTGTATATTTATATCTAGAGCATTTTCTCCATAATATAGCCATATGATATGACTCTTTGGATACTTGACTATTGCTCTCCATATGCCAAGTCTTATGACTCTTGGCTTATCTACTTACCACTTGCATACATGACTCTATAACATATGCACACCTATACATGACTCTTACACTTCTATATGCACTCTCTAATCTAAGACACTTGTGCACATATTTACATTACATATTTGTACTCTTACATATAAGACACTTGTGCACATAGACTTAACTTACACTTGCACTCTAACTCACATGACACTTCTGTATTTCTTGCACATTACAACTTTACGTGACGTGCATTTCCTGCACATTCACGCTTACATAAAAGAGGAAATATAAATCACATTCTAAACTATGACTCAACCCTAATATATTATTTATAAATGTACCATGGGGGTACATTAGCATGTACCAAATAATGTAATATATCCCAAAAACCCCCCTGCATCACATTATTTGGTTATTGAAAACTTGAGTCTTCAATCATGGTCTTTGTCTTTGTCTTTAATCTTCAAGGGAGAATATTTAATGTGTAATCCATCAGATTCTCGTTCCAACACTTGTTTTATTTTTGCTATATTTTTCTTTTATTTTTTGATCTTCTTTTGCTTCTTTGTTTTGTTCTTTTCAATCTTGGTCTTGGTATTTTCTGATTGCCTTCCTGTAATTTCAATTCTTGTATTCTAATGTTTTGCAACATAAGTCTCCTTAGAATGAACTTTTTCATTTATCAATAGTTTTAATATAAGAGTTGTGAATTCATTTTCTTCAAGTGGTTCTTCTAATTCTTGAATTTCAAGAATTTCTTGAATTAAATTTTCTTTTCGATTTCCTT
The DNA here is from genome assembly GCA_028583015.1 of Wollemia nobilis. Lineage (NCBI taxonomy): Eukaryota > Viridiplantae > Streptophyta > Pinopsida > Araucariales > Araucariaceae > Wollemia > Wollemia nobilis. The sequence continues at coordinate 3,379,891 of JAQPPZ010017175.1, read as the reverse complement.
CTCTATATGGTAATTGTGGTTGTTGTTGATGACCATACTAATATTGAGGATGATATTGGCATTGTTGATATTGAAATTGAATTTTTTGTTGTTGTTGAGAATTGTATCGATATTGAGATTGATATTGTCTTTGTTGCACTACTTTAGTTAATTGGCCACCATGATTGATATTCATCTAATTTTCTTAATACTGGTTTCTTTGATTGTATTTACATAAATTGGTACTATGGCCTCTTTTCTTACATATTTGACAATACCTTGGATTCTGATTTGGCATGTAGTTTGATGTTGAAGCAATGTTACTAGATGTATTATCTTTTGATACTAAAGCATTATTAGTCATTTCATCTTTGACTGATTTTCAACTTCATATTCTTGTAGAACGTTGACTAATTTGTCAAACAAAGTTTCTTTACTTAAGATTTTCAAAGATGTGACTAGCTATCTGTAGCTCTCTAGAAGTGCTCTTAATATTACTTGAACAAGAAATTTATCTTCTACTTTTTCTCCTAGTGTTAATAGCTTTGCTTTTATATCTACTACTTTTCAAAGAAAGAGTTCTATACTTTCTCCACTATTGAATTTTAAGGAATACAACTGAGATTGAAGATTGAGAATAGTAGCTTTGTTTTTCCCTTCAAATATTTTGCATAGTGTATTCCATGCTTCTATAGAAGTTTGCTCCACTTAAGTAAGGTTGTATTTCATGAATTATTCCAAATGTTATCAACATAAGTGCTTTAGCATCACCTTATTCAAATATTTGTATTTCTCTTGTATCCTCACTAGGTTTTGTCTTTGTTCCACTAACTATATCCCAAAGTTTTTCTACAACTAGGATTGATTTCATTTTATTTTTCCATGATGCAAAATTTGGTCCTTTTAAAATTTGTGACTCATAAAGAAAATTTTTGTTGTTAGACATAATGGAACTCATTCAAAAAACTTTGAAGTCCTTTGAGGTAGAAAACCTTATAACTCCTAGGTTTAAATAATTCAAATTCTCTAATTTAATTCCTATGGAGTAGTAAACCTTATGACTCCCTAGTTTAGAAAAATATAAAATTTGCAAATTTTTGTTTTTTCTAACCCTTTGAAGTTGAAAACCTTTTACCTTCCTAATATTAAGAATTTACAAAAACATAAAACTTTTCAGTTTTTTTTGTTTTTTCAAAAACTTCAAATTCAAAAAATAAATATATTAAAATAAATAAATAAATAAACTTGTTGAATTCCTTATTTCTTCAAACTTAAAAAATATTATAATTCCTTTAATAATTCTAATAATAAAAAATTTAACTAAATAGGCATCCTTATTACTCCATATCTAAAAATAATTAAAAAACCAGAAAATAACTTATTAAATCTTTTAAACTATTAACCTTATAGCTCCTTCATTAACTTTAATAAAAAATTTAATGTTATAACTTTAGGAAACCTTCAAAAAATATGCAAGCTCTTATTTGCTCATGATTTTGAACTATGTTCGTGCTCCAATATCTACACTTGTTGTTGTGAGGCAATTTAGGGTTCCCTTCATTCTTTTGAAATTGCTTGTCATAGTGCATGTAATACATTGCACTCTACTCATTTGCTTTTTGAAATAATGTTTCATCTACCTCTTGCTACGTTACTCAATTTCCCTAAGTTATTCAACGTTCCATTAGACAATACAGTGTTGGCTTCAAATTCACTTTATATTCTCCAATGTGCGCTAAATCTTCCAATTGCCTCTGTATTTTCTAGTGAACGTTGCAAATTCTAGTAATTTTTCTAGCAAAATTTTGAATGTCTCATTCACTTGAATCCTTCCAACCACGTTTGAATCCTTCATTGTTGCTTTTTCAGCCCCCTATAATTTTTATGTTTCTCTAGTGCTATGTTGTACTGTGTTTTGCATTGCTTTAGTGTCGTGTTCTACATTGTTAGCAAGAGATCTACGTTAATAGTGTGAAATTTGAGATAATGTTGCTCTAGCACTTTGAAATTTGAAAGATTTATATCACTTTCTTACTTCCTTCCTTTGCTTTTACTTTTCACTCTGCTACTAATGCTTCTCTTGTTGTAACTTCTTAGGTTCAAATTCCAGATGATATGCTTCTTCAACTACAATTTTATCTTACTATCTTGGTCATGTGATTAACACAACTTTTATCTCTTTTGTAGCTCAATAAAATGTCTTATTCACTTTCTTATGTAGTTGATATATAGTACCTCTACTTGTCTCCAATAAACTTAACCAAATAAGCCTCTCTAATTTTTCTTGGAGCTGCTTGAATGGCTTCACTTTTATTTTAAACTATATATATGTAGACTTCTTTCTTGAGCCTATATTTCATTATCACTTTCTTATATTTAGACCTATTTTCTTTGGTCTCTTTTATATTACCTCTTTTATGCAATGATTTCATTAAATTTTTTCTTCTACTTATATCTTATTCTCTTCTGCTTTTATTTACTTCTTTCTCTTATCTTGATATTTTTCTTCTATCAAGTTCAATATGTATGGTGACCTGAATCTTCAACCAATATAGATTCTAATCCAATGCTTGAAGCTATATAAAGTAAGCTAGGTGCTTCTTTATATTTCTTCAAGATCAATATCAAATATTGATATATCTATCTTATTTCTTTCTACTTTTGCTGAAATTATATCTTAGGAAGCTTTGAATGCTTCTCAATTTGTTGTTATCTTTCTTCTTTCTTTTGTTATGTTTTCTTTCTTCTGCTATATTTCTTCTTTATTGAATTCTCTACTCTTAGAAGTTGAAATTCTTCTCTATCTATTGTAGGAAGCTTCTCACACTTCTAGAATATTATCTTCAAATATGATTCTTTCCAAAATATTGTCAGGGTGACTTTGTATGTCCTTGAATCTTCAAAATTTCTTCTTCAAATCTATAATCTCCAATATCAAGGGATATATATATCCCTAAATCTCTAAATTTCTTCTGAGTTGGTTTTAATCTTCAATATCAATGTCAAGGGTTGATTTCAACCCTAAATAATATAGTTGAGTCCTAGTCTTCACTAGTTATTCTTCAACCATGGAAAGACTAACTTTTCTACTCAAAATGACCTTTTATAGAGGCCAAGTCTCACTACCTTTAAAGTGAATAGACTTCTAATCAACTTTATCAAATGTGGAAATTTTTGATTTATAATGGTGGATTCAATAAACTCTATAAATATGGACAGAGTTTGATGGTAGCTCTAATACCACTATTGGCTTTTTAAACCTTAATACTACCACAATATATCATAGTTTATCTCAAATATCATAGGATCAAATATAAAATAGCCATAATATATAATAAGGTCAAAATAATGATAATATGAGTAGAATAATATGAGAAAATTAATATGTATATCAAGGCTCATAATAAATAAAATAACATTCAATAATATGTTGAAATATGAATGTAAATAGTCTGAATCATTCATGTACTATGCATAAAGAATAACTTACAATGTTAATTGCTTAAATATATATACAAGCTTTATTGCTTCTTTTCTTCTTACAATTTGATATATCAATATGATTCTCTCTGTATATCTATATCGAGAGCATTGTCTCCATAATATAGCCATATAATATGAATGTTTGAATACTTGAATCTTGATCTCCGTATGCCAAGTCTTATGACTCTTGGCTTATCTACTTGCCACTTGCATACATGACTCTATAATATATGAACACTTATACATGACTCTTACACTTCTATATGCACACTCTAATCTAAGACACTTGTGCACATAGAATGAACTTACACTTGCACTCTAACTCACATGACACTTGTGCATTTCCTGCACATTACAACTTTACATGACACTTGTGCATTTTCTACATATTTACACTTACATAAAAGGGGAAATATAAATCACACTCTAAACTATGACTCAATCCTAATCTATTATTTATAAATGTACCACAAAGGTACCATTAGGATACATTAGAATGTACCAAATAATGTAATATACTCCAACACTTCCACAATGACTACAATAGCTCATCCTATTGTTGGTCATAAATTTACCTAAGTATAAAATATTATTTGTGCGCCCTAGACACGGCCAACATTGAAAGGCTGAAGAAAAGAAATGTCCTTCGGGTCAATCTCCAGAGAGGGTTGGTTCCCGTACTAAAACTATTGATTAGTTAAAATCTTAGGGTAACAGGAAAAAGATGGAAAATAACATAAAGAAATGGGAAATATGGCTATAAACTAGATATGAAAGGTGAGGAAATATGGCTATAATCTAGTTTGCTTAGATAAACTCCAAGACAACATTCCAGTATTCACTCCTTCACAAGTAGTAGTTAAATCTAGATGCAGAATTTAGAACCAACAAATAATAGACATGAACGTAATTAGAAATGCCAAGCAGAAAGAGATCAAATACAATGCTACTCAAAGAACTAGAAGCCCAATATCTTTCTATTTATGCAGAAAACTTAAAAGTATTTTTTCTGCAGAGTGTCTCTTCTTCTTATTACATTAAAATGCTTAGTATTTATAGAGGATTTTGCCTCTATCATTAAATGCACAACACAACAAAATATCAACTGGTCAAAAATTAGTAGTAGCAATTCTCTCCTCGGTAATGACGATGCTCGAATCAGATTATTCTTCAAAGAGAAATGATCCGATTTTGTTGGAGTGTGCCTAGAAAATTATCAAATATGGATGATGGAAAAACGTTCCAAGCGTTGGTGCATTGAAACTCAGCAACGTCATGCAACAAATAAGAGCTTAGATATTAAATTATGGGTGCCATTACATTCCCTTATACCTTAGAATTTTATCCTTGCCAATGGAAATCAATGAAATTTAATTCTGCTTCAAAAAGGAATGAAATCCATAGGAGGCATCTCAAAAATAGTCAGGATCACATCAGATTTGAGGGTGTAGCATTTAATCCTAGAAATTTTTTAGCAAAAATTTTGGATCATCGCTCTTACTACCTCAAGCAATAAATTTTGTCAATCTTGTCCTTTCCCAAAAAAATCTGTATTTATGGCACTTCTGACAGTAACATTGTTGAGAGAGAGAGGTAAAACTTGATTTCATCCTTGCAATGAGGTGAAAGGCATTTTCATAGCAGGCAAGGGCAAAAACGAGTTACTACATTGATGGTTGGCTTCAAAGCTAGGATTTTGCCTTTTATTTTAATTGCCCCACGACATCTTCTTGTTTGAATAGCCGGCAAAAATGGGAGTTTCGCCCCTCAACATACTTTCACCCCTTTCCTGGGTAATTTCACCCCAAAAATGATAAAAAATATCTTATGCAAGGAAGGGGGCAAAAAATAATTGATTTTACCCCTGAGAGGGGCGACAATAACTTTCGCCCCACCTCAGGGGTGATGTTGACTTTGATCGTCAAGAAACGTTGCCTTTTCCAAGACTTCCATCTCAAAACATTTTCATTTGGAAATTTACCCTGAAGGAGGGTGAAAATGATTTTTGCCCCTCCTAAGGGGCACCTTTGACTTTGACATTTTTAATTTTTCCCGAACGATGTCCTCTTAATGTTTGCGCTCCAAAAATATTTTTTTATTGGAGTTTCATCCCAAGGATGGGCGAAAGGGATTTTCGCCCCTGTTGAGGGGCGAATTTGACTTTGACTATGTTAAGCATGCTCTTCATTCTATTTTCACCCCCAGGATGTGCTTAACTAGAATTTCACCCCGAAGAGGGGCAAAAATCCAGGGGCACTTTTGACTTTGACTTTTCCATCACTTGCAAAATTTTCTCTCCTTCTCTTGGATGAAAACTTCTTGTTATGGTAGTTTCACCCCAATGGAAGGGCAAAAATGATTTTTGCCCCTCCATGGGGTGAAAACATCCTTCCCTTCATATTGTTGGTGCCTTCACTTTTAATAGAAACTACCAAAGTCGTAGCTAATTTTCCATTAATTCTTCTATTCTAAAATTTCCATTGTTGTCGATTCACGACTTCTATTGATTTTTTTACCAATAAAATTTAATGTATATCTTCGAAAATGAAATCAACCTTTTATTTAATGAAATTTTTACAAGAAAGGAACATAGACATCTCATTAAAAATAGTAAAACTAGCACAACTGCATCATTCATCTTCTTTTGCAAAATTTTACAAGAAAAATTTAGTGTGGTAAAATTGCCAACCTTTTGGCGACTCTCGGGGTATTCAGTTCTTCTAAATGCAATCGACCCTAGGCCTTTATCCATTGGTTTCAATTGTCACCACCACTGGTTGCATTAGGTGGTATGTTTGATTCCGCGTAACCTCCTTCTTCCTTCCTCTTGTGCCTACTTCTCCTGCTCTTCTGCAACTTTTTGTTATGCTTCTATGCATGCCCATGCTTCTTGCTTGGCAAGGTTTTCATTGGTAGTTTCATATACGAAAACTGCCTCAGCCCAGGATTTTAGAGTGAATTCAGAGAGTGAACTTAGTGAATAAATAATGAAATACAATATCTCAACATGATCCATGTTGATGCGGTTAGCTCTTTGTTGGAGCTCCAATAGGAATGATTCGATGTGGGTGATCCTCTCCATGTATGGAAAAATTTGTTCTTATGTGATTAGCTCCTCCTAGCTATCAATCTCTAAAGTATCTTCTATAAAATTTCACCAGGTTTCCTTCAATTATTTCATTGGCAGAATCTCACCCTGCTCATCAAAAAAGCTTGGAAAACCAACATTGGCTAGAGCCTCAAAATAGACGAGCAAAATGCAACGCTCCTGTTTAAACATCGTTACCAGCTTTCAGCATTCTCTCTCTAGCTCTAACTTGGAAAAGAAGCTACACAACATCATCCTGGTCTTGGTCCAACCACAATCCATCCCGCTCATCAGCTTAACCTGGAACTTAGAATGAGCTAACATCTGAATCTTTAGTTCTAGTTCAATTTTTGGTTCCATTTGTTCCTCAGCATACTTCAAGGTCTGATCTCCAATAAAAACCACTATCTGAGCCTCATAAATATACAATAAAACCTTGAGAGCGTCTGTCACCACTGTCACACAATATTTTATCAAATGGTAGTGATTTTCTTTGATTTTCTCTTTGGAGAAGCCTAATGATTGCGTGGCTTTCTCAGCCAGTTGTTTCTGCACAACCTCAAGCTCGGCTGTTAATGCTTGCACTTGTTTCTCTGCTCCTACCCAAGCTATCTGGTAACCCTTGGCTTCTTTCTCCAATTATTATACTCTCTTCTGCCAGCACTCTACCTCTAATTTTTTTGTTTCCAGTTGATCCCTATTTTTGGCTAGAGTATCATTCAACTCAATAATCTTCACCTCAGTCTCGAAGAATATTTTTTGTAATGCTCGTCATGCAGGTAAAGAGAGCTCATATCTACGTGCATATTCCCCAACTTTTCTATGGTGTCAATATTCATTAGGTCCTCTATAATGACTTCATAAGTGTAATCACTTGGATTCATTTCTCCTTGAGGCTTCTAGACCTGGGGAATCATTTTCACTATATGAGACTCCATAGTTTCTGGGTCAAAGGCAACCTTCTTCAACATCTTTGTGGGAGCCTAAGATTATTTTTGCTTACGAATTTTCAACCACTATGAGGAACTTAGTCGGGTATGACTCACCTTTGCTACAACAGGGTGCTCTAGTACAATCTCTATCTTCGGCTCCGATAGCACCTGCAACTCAAGAAAAGGGGTAGGGGGAAATGAGCCTACTAAGATTTTGTCTCAAGAAGGGAATTTGGAATGGGAATGGTTGGTGGAATGGAAGTGGTTAAAGAGACGAGAGTGAGGGTTTTGGCTACAATTACACTCACTCGAGGAGGAGCGGGCATACTTAAAGCCATGGTAGAAATTACTGGAATGGAGGATGAAGAGAATGATAATGGATTGGGACCAAATGCAAAGGAACTAAAATAAAGAGAAAATGTAGAAGTGGAAATAGAAGAAGAGGGAGCATTGATGACTGAGGACTGGAAAATAGGAAATGAAATGGAGGTGGTGGGTATACCAAATGGAGGTGAAACAAAAGTAGTAACTATGAAACGGGGTGCAACAGTCATCGAATGCTCAAGAGAAAGGAAAGAAGGTGTAGAAAACATACCTTTGAGCTCGAACATCTTTTGATCCAATGATGAGGGTGACTATGGTATTGGTTCACCATTTTCTTGCTCATTTTATGCCTCCTCCAAATCTATGACTTCCATGTGCTAGTCAAGTTGTTCTACTTGAATAGAAGGAGGATCTTCTAAAATGTTAGCCTGTGTGGCTTTGACTATAGGAGGAGTATTTGCACCTAATGAAGGAACTGTGCTTATTCTTGGATTTTTGGATATCTTCAAGAAAGGGATTACCCCGCACTTATTCTTCTTCTTCCATTGGAGTTGCACTTCTAGCGATGATTGTCTTTCTTTCTCCATAAGTGGTGCTTCCTCAACCACATGTTGCTCGTGTTCAGCCATGATCTCTTTTTTGTTAGATATTTGAAAAGTCTGAGGCACAATCTTAGAGAAATATATTGGTTGATATCCATCATAGTACTCATCATAAATATCCAAAAATATCTCATCCATTGCCAAACTATAAGCTGACTCGATCTTCCCTCTGTGGGCCCTCATAACCCACCAGTTAGTAATTTTTTCCTCAGTCCAAGTTGGCAATTGTTCTTTCATTCTACCAGATAAATTCGAGGGAGGAATTTTATGCTTGTGAACTGCAAGGTTGTACTCAACCTCCATCTCATAAAAATCATGCCATGGTGGAAGTGACATCATTTGCTCAACATGCCATTCACGATCATGCCCTTATGGATTATTTTTGTTTCACTGAATATCAGGTCTAGGACAATAATGAAAACTTTTGGCTTTAATGAAATCAGGGAACTGACCCAAAGGGTCATACTTCCACTGCTAAGGTAACTCCACCATACCCATGTCAAAAAGTGCTTCATTAAGCAATTTATTCTGGCCAACCTGGTCAATCTCAATGTCATCGAAGCGAAATGGCATGGTGCATGTGGTCTTCTTGAATTTTCCTTTCCCATAGACTTCATTGATGTAGTCGGTCTGATGGTTGACTTCCTTTGCAAAGAGGTACTTAGTAGTACAATATGGAAGGATAAACGGCTTGCTAGTAAAGTCATAAATTCGCACAACGATACCCTACGTCAATAAGAAAATATCTCCTTCTCCTTAGTGACAATATCTTCTCTCATTGCCCTTGGCACTCTCTCACTTATGTAGAAAATAAGTTTGAGGGCAGGGCCTAAAAACATGCAGTTAAAATTATAGAATGACTCCCCTTAGACAAGCTCGAAGTCCACAAATATACTGGCAGCTTATTGTCAGCCTCATTAGCTTGCTTAACTGCTATAAAATAAAAACGTTGGTGCATATAAAAGAAGAAATACCAGGTCAAAATGAAGTGTGCCTGAATAAAACTGCTTCTTCGCTTTGTATCCTTTCCAATTGGGTGTGCATTGCTCAAGCCACATAATTTGCCTAGTCAAAAAAAATGGGGTTCGTGCTTGCTTGCAAGGCTGTAGGGGCGTAAAATTCCACCTGAAAAATGTACTACATTAGTGTTGCTAACCATTTGTATATCATGGTATCGATAGAAATACCAGACACCCAAGCCAACATAGAATACATGTCTAAAATTTTAAATTCTAATAAAGGCTTTGGCAAAGCCGACAATTCTCCAAACTGGAGCAACTTTATCAGTTGGTTATCCATGAACTGGTGCAACATTACAGTTGATTGGTACCTCTCTTCTTGCTCCTTGAGATTCATCTTTTTTAACATGACATCTGAGGAAGACTTCATCCCAAAAGAAAATGCCTCTCTGACTACGCTGGGTGAAATGGTGAACAATTTTTATCCCTTCATATTACGAACAACCCTTGTTGTAGGCTGATAAAACTTTGCAATTGTCATTACCAGCTCAAGGTAAGGATGCATAGGTGTATACAAGTACCAGGAAATCTATCCATGATAAGCAATGGTTAACAGGATTTTCGATGTTAGATCTTACCTGACCATAGTCTCCACATCCTGGCATAATTTCTCGATGCCCTTGTTCAAAATTGAACAGTATCTAACCTTAGCTAGCTCATCAAAATATGGGTCTAGCTTGGTATTTTCATGTTGCCTAGATTTTTTAGCTTTTTACTACCTTGAACTCTTTTCGGTTCTACAGTTTTCTTCAAATCAATAGTCTTCTTCCCCATATTTGTATCACAGCTCCCACCGTCACAGTCTAGTGAATCTACAACAAAGCAGCAATTTGGAGTGCTGAAATATAACCTAACTATGGCTAGAAAAAATAATCTTTGACTGCAAGCTTCTAATTTACCTCTTTTTATAACTTTCACCCTCCAACTACCAAATTTAATGCAAGTGTTACAACTGAGGAATTTTGGCAAATGTGCTCCTCAATTCTCTCGCCAAGCACATTTTTTAATGAAAACTCAACTGCTCATTATAAGCCAATAATACCCTTGCACTGTGAATCTTCCTTGGACGTCGAACTCAGTCATTTTTTTACCTTGGAGGATGCAATCTGTATATTTAATAGCTCATCTCGAGAAAAGCAAGCGCCATGTGTGAGAGATGGGGGAGATAATATATAATTTCCCTGTATAAAAATGTTGAAACGTCTTCTAGATATTTTACGAGCAAAATCAACCCAATTTCATGTTTTAATTTTGAGATCCTTCCCAAGATTAGCGTTGTTCAGTAAAAAACATTGAAGGAGAGTGCTTGCCCAGCTAAAAACATCCCAGGGCAAAAATATTCACATCACCTGCTCTCCAAAACTACTTCTTCAACCTACTTGTGGAATTACATGCCTCTTAATCCTTTTTTAAAATAATTCTTATCTGATTTTGTCCCAAAAAGCTTATTGCTAAAATAAATCTTTAACTGAGAGTGCTTTGCATGAAAAAGTAGGAAAAATTTAATTTCATCTCCTTCCTTGCTGAACTTAGCGCCGCAAACTAGAGTTCGAAAAAAGCATGCATTTGTTTTTTATTTTTCTCTAACAGTTTCGCTCTGAAAATACCTACTTGAGGGGCGCCATGGAATTTCATCCCAAAAATAGAAAAAACAAGAGAAATCTTCTTCTCGGGGTGAAAATAATTTGTTTTTTTTAATCTTTACTTTTTTCTTTTTGCATTTTGGCAATAATTAAAAAAAAAAATGTGGAGTGAATTAAAAAAACTGGGGCGTCCCTCTTTTTTTTCTTTTAACATTTTACTTTTGCTTTTTCTTCTCCTCCTTTTAAATATTTTACTTTTTTTCTTTTGGTAGAATATGAGCGTTCTTTAATGAAAAAGCAAAACTTTGGAATTCAAGTGAGCTCATGGAGCTTTCATAATTTCTTACAAAAAAAGACAATCTACTTTCTTTTCCCCCTTTCCGTTCGAAAATAATACAAAAGCCTTTTAAAACGTTTTCAGGCAAAAATATTTTTTTTGTGGCACGATGCTTTCGGGGCGAAACCACCTGCCTTGGGGGCAAAAATAATTTCTCGGCAAAATCAACTTTCTTTATTTTTTCTTTTTTTTTTATATCATATCACTTTAAACATATTTAACTGAAATAAAACAACATAATAACTTATGGACATATAGAGCAACTTTCTCCATGCGATGAGAGCTTTCTAGTGGAGAAGGGCTAGATTTTATCCCTTTAAGGGTATATGTTTGATACTTTTGTGTGAATTTCATCCAAATTTCATCAAAGTCCTATTTAATTGTGCCAAGCATTCATAGCCATTGTACACCTAAAATAATATCACAACCTCCTAAGGGAATTGCATACATGTCATGTTTCATGGTGTAATTGCCCAAGGTGAGCTTAATATTATGGCATTTCCCTTTACAAGCGATTCTTCCCCCATTACCAATCATGACTTCAAAATTATTACAAGGATGGATAAAGCAGTCAGTTTGTTTTACCACACGTGGGTCGATGAAATTATGTGTACTTCCGGAGTCAATAAGCACAATAAGATTTTGTTGTTTAAAGGAGCCGAGGACTTTCATAGTTTGGGGAGAAGAATTTTCGATGAGGGCGTTGAAAGAAATTTCTAGTGGACCTTGAGGGTTATCTTCAAGTATATCTTCCACTAGTTCAACCTTGATTTCCTCTTCATCAGGTGTTGATTGACAAGGGATAGTTGCATCCAGAATATAAATTTTGGGTGTAATACATTTGTGACTTGGGACGAATTTCTCATCACAATGAAAACAAAGTCCTTTTACTCTTATTTACTTCATTTCTTTAGGGCTAATACGTTTAATTGGCATGACTTTAGTTAGTTTTTGATTGGTGGAAGTATTTTGTGAGTCTGTTGTAGATATGTTTTCGAGTCGACGTTGGTTGTTGATCTTCTCTTCCACCATTTGTGCTAATGCCACTACATGCATCATATCGATAGGATTGAGTATTTGTACTTCCAGTCGAATTTCTTCTTTTAGGCCACTAATGAAGCAGCTTTGAAAGAATGATGCATCGAGTCCTGATGTGAGGTTTACCAATTTTTTGAATTGCACCTGGTATTATCTTACTGTAGATGTTTGGTGAAGTTTGGTGAGAGCCCCAGAAAATATTCAAATTTTCTCGGGTTGAATTGCAGCATTAGATTCCTTGTAAATTCGGTCCATGTGGGGGTACCTTTTGTTTTTCATACCATTGGTACCATTGTGTAGCAACTTGCTCTAAGTGAAAAGAGGTAATGCGCACTTTTTGGATCTCTAGAATTTGATATAATGAGAAATATTGATTAGCCTGATATATCCAATTTGTGGGGTCATCTCCATCAAATTTTGGGAAATCTAGTTTTGTGGTTCGAGGTAGGATTGATGTGTGAGGTCCCCCTAGTAATGTATGTTGTGCTGGTATTATATTTTTTTGTTTGACGTTCATTAATGTCAAGTTTTGTTGTACCAAGTCCATAGAGTGATTTGTAGCATCCATTTTGGTTGATAATTCTGTATTGGAGGTGTCAATTTTCATAGTTAACTCTACTATTTTTGTTGCTATTTTCATTTCAAAATCATCTTTCCATGTACTTATCCCTTGTAGGACTTCTTTCATAAGGTATTGCGATCAACTTTTGTCAGTCATTTGGGTGTGATTTGTGAGTTTACAAGAGCTCCTTAGTAGGGATGATTAGTTTGCATTGTTTTAGTTTTGCCAAATTAGTTTTGCAATATTTGTGTTGAAAAATATTGCAATTTGCAAAAAAATTGCAAAAATTGTCAATAATTTTGCAAGAATTAAAAAAAAAATTAATATTGCCAATATATTTTCTTTTATTTTGGTTTTTTTTTTCAATTTTTTATTTACAATTTGGCGCCTCTGTGGAAGGGTAGGTGTTATTTGTTCAATGCTATAGAATGTAGGTCATGAAGATCAAGGTGAAACAGAGTGTGAGAGTTGAGCCGGCAAGGTGGGGCATGAGAATCGAGGGTCGAGTGAGGGTATCGAAGGGGGAAATGCAAAAAAGCTAGGTGGCGAGGGGAGCTATGAAGTGACATCAATGAACGAAAGAGGGGCAGCGAGTGGAAAGGGGAGCTATGAAGTGACATCAATGAACGAAAGAGGGGCAGCGAGTGGAAGAGGGTTAGCACACATTACGAGGTTGCAACAAGCGATAGAGGGTTGATAGGCGATAATGGGTTTGGCAAGCAATACGAGGTGGTAATGAGGGGTAGAGGGTTGGCATGTGGTACGAGGTGGCAGTGATAAGGGGTCTACGGGGGTCGCGCGTGACTACCAAACGGTAGTCACACTCACATTTGCTGCTCATTTCTTTTTGAGTCCCTTCCGGTATAACCCACAAACGATGTGGGATAAAACATTGGAGTTTTTTTAACCTTCATGTTTTTCGATGTCCATCCAAAATGAGATCGCCGAGATTTTTTTTGGCGACTTAAAACCTTAATATATAATTTAATTTTTATAAAACTTCATCATTTTTTTGAATGCATTACCTAAAAATATAGAGTGCATTATACATGATCTTTTTGGAGTAATTCTTGGTGTAACGTGAGCCTTTTTTCGCCCCTGGTGATTTTAAGACTATTTTTCTCGATCAGGTTCATGATTTTTCAAATTTTAATCAAATTTTTGATGCAAAAATTATTGTTTGGTTGTTGTCTTTTATGGGACGTCGCCTGCACAAGACTTGATATTTGATGCTTTGTTTGTTTAGTTGAAGACGAGCGGTGACGGCTGGTTTGGACAATAGCAGAGAAAAAAAACATGGTGTGGTTCAATGGTGAAAAAATTCTTGGTTATTCCTCCTCGACTTGGCTCTGATGTTTTAACTTCAACTAGGCATCGATATCGTCTGAAAGTAAGTCGTAGATGCTTATCCAATTAACACACTTGATCAAATGGTAATCTTCGAAATTCAAAAACTGTAGCGAACTTTGCCAAAAATTGAAAAAGAATTTTTCACCAAAACATTTAATCGAAGCACCAAAAATCACCAAAATTGATATCACTAGATATTAAATCAATTGTTTTTTTAACGGATTGCTATTTTAATATTCACTTTACCAGATTGTAGAAGGGTGGACATCTGAAAAATGGATTTCTAGTTCTTATCAATCCTTTGATTCTATATTTTTGCTAGAGACCAAGACAATCGTAATGGCAATTTCAACGATATTTATTTTCGAAGGAATTTTGATTTTTAACTTATAACACAGCAAGGGGGGCTATTCCTTGTGAAATTTTAGCTATTCTCCTCTAGGAAATTGTACGATGTCACAAAATGCGAATTGTAAATCTTTTATATTATAAAAATAATGGATACAGATTGTTGTTGCGAGGTATATAAGACAGATTGCCAATATTTGTACAATCACTGCAGTCGTGATGTGCTCGGCTATAACAGTTTGATAGATCATTGATGGAATAACCAATCAATAAAACAAAGTAGTAGAATCACCTTTGTATAAATAATCACAGTTTGAATTGATGGAATAACCAATCAATAAAATGAACTTGATGTTCCGATGATGTCTTACCAATATGCATCGAATGCATTTTAAATATGTGTAAGGTTACAATATGAAATAACATGATGGTCCTTGATGACATATAATAAAGGTTAATGTGATTATTAAGCTAGGAGTTAGAGTCCTAACATGCCACCCTCCTTAAAAAGAGCTTTGTCCTCAAATATCGAAGTGAGAAGCTTCATCCTCTATTTTCCTAGTAGTATGTGCTCATGTTCTTGCACTATTTTAATATCATTGTGTCATAAGAAGGGATATTGGGAAGGTTGAAGTTTTGGTGGCTTTGTCATGGCTTGGAGAGCAAATAAATGGGTAACCATTTACTTACCTTCTCTATGAACAAATTTCTCCATGCGATGAGAGTTTTCTAGTGGAGAAGGACTAAATTTTATCCCTTTAAGAGTATATGTTTGATAATTTTGTGTGAATTTTATCCATAAGTCGTCAAAGTCCCATTGAATTGTGCCAAGCGTTCGTAGTCATTGTGATCAATTTGCGATAGCAGATAGTGATTTTTAAGAAATGCTTGGTTTAAATTTCAAAAATTCATACACAGACGGATATCTCCATTCTTCTTTCTTATAGGATCCATATTTGCTACCCAAGTGGAGTGTTTGATCAGGTAGATGATTTTGGCTTCCAACATCTTCAGCAGTTCTACTTTCATCAAAGTTTCAATTTTGGGATTGACCAATCTTTGCTTTTGCCTGAAGGGTTTCACTCCTTCCTGCAACTCAATGGTATACTAGATCACATATTTGTTGTAGCCCTTCAAATCTTGGTAGCTCCAAGCGATAATGTTTGGGTATTCATGACACAATTCTTTTATTCTACTCCAGCTCTTCTTGAGTGCAATCAATGTTGAATTTGATCTTCTTGGTCTCATTATGCATTTTAGTATATTCCTTTTTGGCCACCTTAATCCTATGTTTTTTTGCTCTGTCATTTTGATCAAAGAGGCTTTCAAGTGTAATCAACCCCTTTGGGATACGATTATTCCGTAGCTGGATCAAACCCTTAGCTTCTTCCTCATCAAGCACTCTTTCTTGCACATTACTCTCTTCTCTTATCAAAAAATTGACAATCTACTCGTCACTTTCAAACACTTGCTAGTGGATATTTTTGTTAGGGACTTAAGGTCTATAAACTAACCTCACAGTCTTGGGCTTTCTCACCACATGCTCCACTGGGGAAAAATTAGCACCAAGGGACGTCAAGCGATTGATATGCTTATTTTGCTCTCGTGAGATTGCTTGGATGTTCAACATTCTATAAGCCTCGAAAAGGTCCCACACTTTATTACAATATGCCTT
Source organism: Wollemia nobilis (assembly GCA_028583015.1). Taxonomy (NCBI): domain Eukaryota; kingdom Viridiplantae; phylum Streptophyta; class Pinopsida; order Araucariales; family Araucariaceae; genus Wollemia; species Wollemia nobilis. The sequence goes on along the minus strand of JAQPPZ010017175.1, from coordinate 3,363,571 downwards.
CAAGTAGTGTTGCTTATAAATGCACTTACTAGTTACCTTATTGACGATTAGCTCAGAATCTCCAAAGATTTATAGTAGTTTGATCCTAAGTTTTTCTACCTTTTTTAGACCCAAGAAGAGCGCTTCATACTTGGTGGTATTGTTCGTGGAACTCTAGGTCAACCAGTAAGAGTATATCTTCTGTATACCAGAGGGAGAAATAAGAACAATTTTAGCTCCTATGCCATTCTTACACCTTGCACCGTCAAAGGATAGCTTCCATAACCGATCCAAAGTAGGATCTTCATCATTAGATACACTTGCTTCAACCTTTTTAGGCTTAGTGATGGTGTAGCAGTAAATTTTAGTCTCCATCATGGTGTTAAAATCAAGCATTTAAAACTCATCTTCTATCTGAATCTCACCCAGAACTTCTTCCATTAAGTCTAACTCCTCCGATTCTTCGGTCATCAAGTTGACAAAATTCATGGGTTTATCTTCCTCTTCAATTTTCTCTGTGTGATAATTTGAAGGCTTCTCTTTATAAATTCATATTATTCTCTCTTTTATAGAAATTTCCAAATGAGAATAGTCAAGAGAATTGTAGCCTCCCAACTTGGCAGTAAACTCCCGTGACAAGCACATGCTAAAGTATGGATCCATATCAACTACGACTACATCTTGGATCACTGTGATCTAAGGCATTTTATGTAGCACAATAGGAATGTATTTGATGACCCCCACTGTCCTAACGGGGGTTCCATCTAACTACCAGACGCCAAGGTTTCTCCTCATATATTCCATACCCATAACATCACAAACTACCTTTGGCATGATAGTCGTTGCAGCATCGGATTCTATCATGCAATTGTGCACAATCCATCCTTCCATCCTGAGAGACAAGTAAAAAGGGGGTGGTCTATTCTTTTTAGTGGCAGAAGTTGTCGGCGTTTGATCAAGCACTGTTTGAGTCAGATTCTTCCCCTTATCTTTCATAAATTTCAATGATTTGTGCAACAATTCCACATATCCAGGCAATTGCAGTGCATCATAGAGACTCACCTTAGCTAGAATCCTCTTCAACACGTCGATAATGTTATACATGGATGCACGGGATTCTTTTCCTTCATTGGCAGCCTCATATCTGCTCTGATACTGTTGTGTAGCTTCTACCCTCTAAAATTTTATCAAGGATGGGTACTTGAGGTTTTCTCTAGCTTGCTCTTATATTTCAACTCTTGTTTGTGAAGTTGAAACCTTTTCTTACATTATTTCTTTCGCTCATGGAGGCAAAATATCTTTCAACAGGACAAGTGCATCTGGCTTGGGCGTTGGAACAGTTGCTTTTTCTTGCACTTATTTTTTCTTACTTTGCACCTTTAAGTCAGCAAGTACCTTCAGGGGCTCCAACTCAGTTGGGTCCATAGTAACGGTTTTTCTTCCAACTCTCGTGAGAACTGAAACTTACTCTTTAAAAGAGACCATGAAATTATGATCAACTTCTGTGATCATGTTTATTTGACCAATGAAGGAAATTTTTGCTAATGTCTGCACGTATTTCAGGTGAACCATGCAAGTTTTCTCACCATGTGTATCATTGCACATAGAGCACCAATATGCTTTGTCTGATGTGTCAACTTCTTTGTTTGTTAGTACCATCATATTTCTCTCAAGCACCTTACTGGTCGGTGTTGTTTGCTCCCTAGTGATAGGCAACGATTGAAATCTTCTAGGCTGGAAATCTCTTTTGACCTACTTCATTTTGATAATTGTGATCTCATTACCCATCGCTCTTATGGCCGAGTTCATAGACTATAACTCCTTCAGCACCTTGTCTTGTGGATCATAATTTGAGAGCGTTGGCGGAGCTAGTAATAGAAGTAGGACATACAAATACGGGAGTGCTAGGAATGGAATTGGAGTGGGTAATTGTGGAATGATTAGAGTAGGCAATTGAGGGACAAAAATTGTTGTCGTAGTTTGAGATGTACTCAGATTCCATGAAGGGATTGTATACATGGGTGACATGGATAAATGTTGAGAAGATGCATTAGCGTACAAATACTATGGAAGATCGAGGAAAATAGGCATGGCCATTTTTGGTAGAAGCTTATTGATAGTAATTAGGTCATCCTTGAACTTTTGTGCAGTAGAATACAGATCAAGAAATATGTGGACATTGGACTGTTGAATGGCCATACTAATATTAGAGTTGAAAGCTCGAAGGTATTAAAATATTGTTTGCTTAGGATTTGGTCGGAGACCATCAGGAACTCTATGCCAAGTTTGAGTGAGCCTGACATTAAAGTCCATGATTTCCTCCTATGGATGCCTTTGAATGGTAGTAAACTGATGTAGCAAAGAGAACGAATTTGCTTGTTTATTAAAGTCTTTGATCAGCAATTCAGCAAACTGGTCCCAGGTAGTAATGATGGCAGGTTGTAATGACTGGTACCAATAAAGTAGCTTACCTCTAAGAGAGAGCACACACAATATTACCATTATATCCTTGTTTTTGATGTTATGGATTGTTGCCAAGGCATCTACGTCTTGTACATGCTCATAAGTCATCTTTCTCGTATCGTCGTAGGTAGGAAAAGCCTTCATCGCTGCTTGCAAAATCAAGTTTTGAGCTTCCAGATTCAAAGGTCCAGAGTGGTTCCATTTTGAGAATTGCCTTAGTGGTTGTGGTGGCAAATTTTGAGCCATGTAGACTGGATTGTGTGGTTGGGGAGGTGGAAAACTAGTAGTTGTGCTAGCAGGACACGAAGGAACAGAGAACACACAAGCTAACTGTGAAGATGTTACACTTGATAGGCCAGTCGGAGTGACTAACCTAAGGGGTTCTCCTAGAACTTAGGTATCAAGTTCATAAAACTCAATGGAATCTTCTAGATTTTTAGCCTTTGATCTTGTGATCATGAAGAAAGCTTTCGCTCACTTCACGTTCGGAGGCTTTTTGGGTAAAGCTGAGTCTCTAGATGTTCTAATCATATAGTACAAGGTGAAAATCAAACCTTAATACTGTTCAAAGTGTGCCAAAAATGTTGACACTGGTGGTAATTTTACCAAATAATTGCAAGCCAGAGATTCACCAACTTGGACTCCTCTAAACTAGGAGGATTATTAGTCTCATCGGGTGTGTCAAAAATTGTTGGTCATGAATCTACCCAAGTACAAAATATTATTTATGCGCCCTAGACTCGACCAACATTGAAAGGCTGAAGGAAATAAATGTCCTCCGGGATAATCTCCAGAGAGGGATGGTTCCCTACTAAAACTATTGATCAGTTAAAATCTTAGGGTAATAGGAAAAATATGAAAAATAACAGAAAGAAATGGGAAATATGGCTATAAGCCAGATATGAAAGGTGAGGATAAACTAACAACAAAAATTTACAGCAAGAATTAGATAGCATATAATAGAAATCAAGGCACAGGAACCACTCACAGTTTGCCAAGATAACCTCCAAGACAACATTCCAGTATTCACTCCTTCACAAGCAGTAGTTAAATCCAGATACAGAATTTAAAACCAACAAATAATGGACATGAACATAATCAGAAATGCCAAGCAGAAAGAGATCAAACACAATGCTACTTAAGGAACCAAAATCTCAATATCTTTCAATTTATGCTAAAAACTTAAAAGTGTTCTTCTACAGAGTGTCTCTCTTCATTATTACATTGCAATGCTTAGTATTTATAGAGGATTTTGCCTCTATCATTAAATGCACAACACAACAAAATATTGGCTAGTCAAAATTTAGCAACAGCAATTCTCTCCTCGGTAATGACTATGCTCGAATCAGATTATTCTTCAGAGAGCAACGATCCAGTTTTCTTGGAGTGCATCTGGAATATTTTCAAAGATGGATGATGGAAAAAATGTTTCAAGCGTCGGTGCATCGAAACTCAGCAACGTCACGTAGTAAACAAGAGCTTAGATATTAAATTTTGGGTGCCATTACTTTCCCTTATACCTTAGAATTTTACCCTTGCCAATGTAAATCAATGAAATTTAATTCTGCTTCAAAAAGGAACGAAATCCATAGGCGGCACCTTGAAAATAGTTGAGATCATGTCGTATTTGAGGGTGTAGCATTTAATCCTGGCAACTTTTTAGCAGAAATTTTGGATCATCGCTCTTACTACCTCAAGCAATAATTTTTTCAATCTTGTCCTTTCCCAAGAAATCTGTAATTATGGCACTTCTGATAGTAACACTGCTAAGAGAGAGAGGTAAAACTTGATTTCACCCGTGCAATGAGGTGAAAGTTATTTTTGTATCAAGTAGGGACAAAAACAAGTTACTACATTGATGGTTGCCTTCAAAGCTGGAATTTTGCCTTTTATTTTAATTGATTTTGCCCCATGACATCTTCTTGTTTTTTCTTTTTTTTTAAGCGAAAAAACCCTAATGGGGCTGCCTTGGTCTGAGAGACCACGAACAGGGGGTTCTACACCGTTAAAGTCACTCAAGAATTGCACTTGGTATTCTCTTACTGTAGATATTTGGAGAAGTTTGGTGAGAGCCCCTGTGAAATCTTCAAATTTGGTCGGGCTGAATTGCAGCATTAGATTCCTTGTAAATTCGGTCCATGTGGGGGTACCTTTTGTTTTTTCATACCATTGGTACCATTGTGTAGCAACTTGCTCTAAGTGAAAAGAGGTAATGCGCACTTTTTGGATCTCTAGAATTTGATATAATGAGAAATATTGATTAGCCCGATATATCCAATTTGTGGGGTCATCTCCATCAAATTTTTGGAAATCTAGTTTTGTGGTTCAAGGCAGGATTAATGTGTGAGGTCCCCCTAGTAATGTTTGTTGTGCTGGTATTATATTTTGTTGTTCGACGTTCATTAATGTCAAGTTTTGTTGTACCAAGTCCATAGAGTGATTTGTAGCATACATTTTGGTTGATAATTCTATATTGGAGGTGTCAATTTTCATAGTTAACTCTGCTATTTTCGTTGTTATTTTCATTTCAAAATCATCTTTCCATGTACTTATCCCTTGTAGGACTTCTTTCGCAAGGTATTGCGATCACCTTCTGTCGGTCATTTGGGCGTGATTTGTGAGTTTACAAGAGCTCCTTGGTAGGGATGATTAGTTTGCATTGTTTTAGTTTTGCCAAATTAGTGTTGCAAGATTTGTGTTGAAAAATATTGCAATTTGCGAAAAAATTGCAAAAATTGTCAATAATTTTGCAACAATTAAAAAAAGTGTTTTTAATATTGCCAATATTTTTTTTTTAATTTTGGTTTTTTTTTAATTTTTATTTGCAATTTGGCACCTCCGTGGAATGGTAGGTGTTATTTGGTCAATGCTATGGAATGTAGGTCATGAAGATCGAGGTGAAATAGAGTGTGAGAGTTGAGCCGGCAAGGTGGGGCATGAGAATAAAGGGTCGAGTGAGGGTATCGAAGGGGGGAAATGCAGCAAAGTTAAGTAGCAAGGTGAGCTATGAAGTGACATCAATGAGCGAAAGAGGGGCAACGAGTGGAAGAGGATTAGCACACGTTATGAGGTAGCAACGAGCAATAGAGGGTTGACAGGCGATAATGGGTTTGGCAAGCAGTACGAGGTGGCAGCGAGGGGCAGAGGGTTGGCATGTGGTATGAGGTGGCAGTGATAAGGTGTCGACGGGGTTCGGGCATGACTACCAAATGGTAGTCACACTCACATTTGGTGCTCATTTCTTTTTTAGTCCCTTCTGGTATAACCCACAAACAATGGATAAAAACTTGGAGTTTTTTTAACCTTTATGCTTTTTTTGATGTCTGTCCAAAACGCGATCATCGAGAATTTTTTTGGCGACTTAAAACCTTAATATATAATTGAATTTTTATAAAACTTCATCATTTTTTCGAATGCATTACCTGAAAAGACAGAGTGCATTGTACATGATCTTTTTGGAGTAATTCTTGGTGTAATGTGAGCCTTTTTTCGCCCCCAGTGATTTTAAGACTGTTTTTCTCGATCAGGTTCATGATTTTTCAAATTTTAACCAAATTTTTGATGCAAAAATTGTTTAGTTGCTTTCTTCGATGGGACATCACATGCACAAGACTTGATATTTGATGCTTCATTTGTTTAGCTGAAGACGAGCAGTGACGACTGGTTTGGACAGTAGCAGAGAAAAAAAACATGGTGTGGTTTAATGGTGAAAAAAATCTTGGTTATTCCTCCTTGACTTGGCTTTGATGTTTTAACTTCAACTAGGCGTTGATATCGTCTGAACGTAAGTCGTTGATGCTTATCCAATTAACACGCTTGATCAAATGGTAATCTTTGAAATTCAAAAACTGTAGCGAACTTTGCCAAAACTTAAAAAAAAAAATTCACCAAAAAATTTAATCGAAGCACCAAAAAACACCAAAATTGATATCACTAGATACTGGATCAATCGTTGTTTTAATGGATCGCTATCTTAATATTCACTTTACCAGATTGTAGAATAGTGGACATCTGAAAAATGGATTTCTAGTTCTTATCAATCCTTTGATTCTATATTTTTGCTAGAGACCAAGACAGTCGTAATGGCAATTTCAACGATATTTATTTTCTAAGGAATTTTAATTAACTTATAACGCATCAGGCAGGGCTATTGCTTGTGAAAATTTAGCTATTATCCTCTAGGAAATTGTACGATGTCACAAAATATGGATTCTCAATCTTTTATATTATAAAAACAATGGATACAAACTACTGCTGCGAGGTATATAAGACAAATTGCCAATATGTGTATAATCATTGTAGTCACGATGTGCTCGGCTATAACAGTTTGATAGATAGTTGATGATTGCCTAGAATACTTTACTTCTTTTCTCGTACTCGAAGAATAAAGAATTTTTTTTCTTTTCTCAAGACTTGGCTCTAACACTAGATGCAAGGTACCTACAGCTGAAGTTAGTATGCTATATGAAAAAGAGCAGTAGAATCACCTTTGTATAAAGAATCACAGTTTGAATTGATGGAATAATCAAATAATATAATGAACTTGATGTTCCAATGATGTCTTACCAACATGCATCGAATGCATTTTAAATATGTGTAAGGTTACAAGATGAAAGAACATGATGGTCCTTGATGACATATAATAAAGGTTAATGTGATTATTAAGCTAGGAGTTTGAGTCCTAACATGCCACCCTCCTTAAAAAGAGCTTTGTCCTCAAAGCTCGAAGTGAGAAGCTTCATCCTCTGTTTTCCTAGTAGTATGTGCTCATGTTCTTGCACTATTTTAATATCATTGTGTCGTAAGCAGGGATATTGGGAAGGTTGAAGTGTTGGTGGCTTTGTCGTGGCTTGGAGAGAAAATAAATGGGCAACCATTTTCTTGCCTCCTCTATGAACAACTTTCTCCATGCGATGAGAGCTTGCTAGTGGAGAAGGGCTAGATTTTATCCCTTTAAGAGTATATGTTTGATCCTTTTGTGTGAATTTCATCCATAAGTCGTCAAAGTCCCATTGAATTGTGCCAAGCGTTCGTAGCCATTGTACACCTAAAACAATATCATAACCTCCTAATGGAATTGTATACATGTCATGTTTCATGGTGTAATTACCCAAGGTGAACTTAATATTATGGCATTTCCCTTTACAAGCGATTCTTTCCCCATTACCAATCATGACTTCAAAATTATTACAGGGATGGATAAAGCAATCAGTTTCTTTTTCCACACGTGGGTCGATGAAATTATATGTACTGTTAGATTCAATAAGCACAATAATATTTTTTTTTTTAAAGGATTTGAGGACTTCCATAGTTTAGGGAGAATAATTTCTTATGAGGGCATTGAAGGAAATTTCTAGTGGACCTCGAGGGTTATCTTCAGGTATATCTTCCACTAGTTCGACCTTGATTTCCTCTTCATCAGGTGTTGATTGACAAGGGATAGCTACATCTAGAATATAAAGTTTGGGTGTAATACATTTGTGATTCGGAACGAATTTCTCATCATATTGAAAACAAAGTCCTTTTTCTCTTCTTTCCTTCATTTCTTCAGGGCTAATACATTTAATTTGCATGACTTTCATTATTTTTTGGTTTGTGGAAGTATTTTGTTAGTCTATTGTAGATATGTTTTCGAGTCGACGTTGGTTGTTGATCTTCTCTTCCACCATTTGTGCTAATGCCACTGTGTGCATCATATCGATAGGATTGAGTATTTGTACTTCCAGTAAAATTTCTTCCTTGAGGCCACTAATGAAGTACATTTGAAAGAATGATGCATCGAGTCTTGATGTGAGGTTTGCCAATTTCTCAAACTGCACCTGGTATTCTCTTATTGTAGATGTTTGGCGAAGTTTGGTGAGAGCCCTTATGAAATCTTCAAATTTTCTTGGGTTGAATTGTAGCATTAGATTCCTTGTAAATTCGGTCCATGTGGGGGTACCTTTTACTTTTCATACCATTGGTACCATTGTGTAGCAACTTGCTCTAAGTGAAAAGAGGCAATGCACACTTTTTGGATCTCTGGTATTTGATATAAAGAGAAATATTGGTCAGCCCGATATATCCAATTTGTGGGATCGCCTCCATCAAATTTTGGGAAAGCTAGTTTTGTGGTTCCAGGTAGGATTGATGTGTGAGATCCCCCTAGTAACGTTTGTTGCATTGGTATTGTATTTTGTTGGCCGACATTCATTAATGTCAAGTTTTGTTGTACCAAGTCCATAGAGTGATTCGTAGCATCCATTTTGGTTGATAATTCTATACTGGAGGTGTCGATTTTCATAGTTACTGGAGGTGTCGATTTTCATAGTTAACTCTGCTATTTTCGCTGCTATTTTTATTTCAAAATCATCTTTCCATGTACTTATCCCTTGCAGGACTTCTTTCGCAAGGTCTTGCAATCGCCTTCCATCGGCCATTTGGGCGTAATTTGAGTTTACAAGAGCTCCTTGATAGGGATGATTATTTTGCGCTATTTTAGTTTTGCCAAATTGGTTTTGCAAGATTTGTGTTGCAAAATATTTCAATTTGTAAAAAAATTGCTAAAATTGTCAATAATTTTATAACAATTAAATTTTTTTTAATATTGCCAAATTTTTTTTCGGTTTTTTTTTCAACTTTTTATTTGCAATTTGGTGCCTCTGTGGAAGTGTAGGAGTTATTGGTCAATTTTGTAGAATGTATATTGTGAATATCGAGGCAGAATAGAGAGTGAGAGTTGAGCCGGCAAGGTGGGGTGTGATAATCGAGGGTCAAGCGAGGGTATCGAAGGGGGAAACGCGAATGGAGTTAGGTGGCGAGGGGAGCTATGAAGTGATATTAGTGAGTGGAATAGCGGTAGAGGGTTGGCACACGTTACGAGGTAGCACCGAGTGGTAGAGGGTTAACAGGCAACAGCGGGTTTGGTAGGCAGTATGAGGTGACAGCGAGGGGCACATGGTTGGCATGTGGAACAAGGTAGCAACGATAAGGGATCGGTAGGGGTTGCGCGTGACTACCAAACGGTAGTCACACTCATATTGGGTGCTCAATTATTTTTGAGTCCCTTTCAGTATAACCCACAAACGATGTGGGATAAAAACTTGGAGTTTTTTTTAAACTTTATGCTTTTTTCGACGTCCGCCCAAAATGTGATTGTCGAGAATTTTTCGGTGACTTAAAACCTTAATTTATAATTTAATTTTTATAAAACTTCACTGTTTTTTCGAATGCATTGCCGAAAAATGCAGAGTGCATTGTACGTGATTTTTTTGGAGTAATTCTTGGTGTAACATGAACCTTTTTCGCCCTCGATGATTTTAAGACTACTTTTCTCGATCAGGTTCACAATTTTTCAAATTTTTAACCAAATTTTTGATGCAAATATCATTGTTTGGTTGTTGCCTTCGACAGGACATCGCCTGCGTAGGACTTGATATTTGATGCTTCGTTTGTTTAGCTAAATATGAGCGGTGACGGTTGGTTTGGACAGTAGCAGAGAAAAAAAATACGGTGTGGTTTAATGGTGAAAAATTCTTGGTTATTCCTCCTCGACTTGGCTCTAATGTTTTAACTTTAACTGGGCATCAATGTCGTCTGAACGTAAGTCGTTGATGCTTATCCAATTAACACGATTGACTGAATGGTAATCTTCTTAATTCAAAAAGTACAGCGAACTTTACCAAAAATTTTAATCGAAGCACCAAAAATCACCTAAATTGATATGACTAGATACTGGATCAATCATTGTTTTAATGAATCACTGTTTTAATATTCGCTTTACCAGATCGTAGAAGGGTGGACTTCTAAAAAATGGATTTCTAGTCCTTATCAGTCCTTTGATTCTACATTTTTGCCAGATACTAAGACAATCGTAATGGAAATTTCAACGATATTTATTTTTGAAGGAATTTTGATTTTTAACTTATAATGCGTTAGGGGGGATATTCCTTGTGAAATTTTAGTTTTTCACCTCTAGGAAATTATACGATGTCACAAAATGTGGATTCACAATCTTTTATATTATAAAAATAATGGATACGGATTGCTACTATGAGGTATATAAGACAGATTGCCAATGTTTGTCTAATCACTACAGTCGTTTTGTGCTCGACTGTAACAATTTGACAGATCATTGATGATCGCCCATAATACTTTACTTCTTTTCTTGTACTCAGAGAATAAAGAATTTTTCTTTTCTTTTCTCAAGACTTGGATCTTAAACCAGATGCAAGGTACATGTAGCTGAAGTTAGTATGCTATATGAAAAAGAGTAGTAGAATCACCTTTGTATAAATAATCACAGTTTAAATTGATGGAATAACCAATCAATAAAATGAATTTGATGTTCCTATGATGCCTTACCAACATGCATCGGATGCATTTTAAATATGTGTAAGGTTACAATATGAAAGGATGTGATGGTCCTTGATGACATATAGTAAAGGTTAATGTGATTATTAAGCTAGGATTTAGAGTCCTAACATACTACTTGCTTGTCCTTCATATCCAAGGCCTTCTTTCTTTGGCCTTATACCTAGCATTATGGGTATTTTTATACCTTATCCATATCTTCTCAAATATGTATCATTTAATCTCATATCCTTATCCATATCTTCCCAAAAATTTACCATTTAATCTCATATTTATCATAATTTTTGAACCAAATTCCTTTGGTATACTTTTCAAAATATTCAATTTTCTCATCTCCACTATGGTCTCTATCACTATCACCAACAACTTTCAAATTCAACACATCATCATAATGACCCTCAACATAATCTAAACAATCATTGTCACTTTCAATTCTGACAATATGGCCTTCGCATTGTCCAATACAACCAACTTCTACACAATGTCCTCTCTTATCAATAATCTTCAAATCACTTGTATCACAAGTTCTATCTTCCCTTTGGACAATATCACATGTATCACAATGACCATTTGTCATTATGGACCTCCAATCACTAGTATCACAATTACCATTTGTCATTATGGGCCTTTAGTCACTAGTATCACAACTAAAATTTATCTTTTGAAGAAGATCACTTGTGTCACAACAAACATCTTTCATCATAGGCTTATCTTTCAACTTTTCAATTATTTCTATTTGCTTTCTACTTTGCACCCCATGGATGTCTAGAGTAAATAGTTCCAAGCACACTCTTCTCACTACATCAATAGAGATTGTCAAACCATTTTCAAAGTATTTATCATCAACTTTTTTAGTATTGACTATAAAAAATACCTAAGGTTTAAAAATTCTTCATCTTCACTATGTTTTGATGGCACACACTTTTGAATTTCACCTTGTTTCTTGGCTTGTTTACTATCCCCTTTATTTATTGGTTTTGACACTTCCTTTGCTATGAGTACCTTATGTGTTGTTTCACACCCTTATTCACAATTTGATTCAATTTCCTTTTTGATATTTCTCTTGTTGTTGTGATTGAAATGGTTGTTTGCTTTAAGGAGACCTACAAAATTGAGCCCTATAAGTCATAATATTGTATTTACAAAACCTGGTGTCATGTCCTTTTTCACAAATATGACAATACCCCCTTCTCCATTGAGTCTATTTTTATGATGAAAATGAAGTGGAAGGACCCTTTGAACCCTTTTGAGGTTTCTTTGTGGAGATAAGAACATTATTGGACAACTCATCTCTCAATTGATTTTCTACTTCATATTTTGAAGGATGTTTACCAATTCTTAAAATAACACCTTTTTGTTTGATACTTAGAGAGATGCTACTAATTTTCTAAATGATTTAGGTAAAGCTCTAAGTGATGAGCATAAATTCCCTTGCATCTTCTTCATCATACTTTTCCTTAGTTTTTGTCTTCTTAGGTCAAGTTTCATCACCAATGACTATGTCCTAGAGTTTTTTGACCACTAATATTATCCTTATTTTTGTTTTCCATGGCATAAAATCTGGATCCTTGAGCAAATAATATTATATAAGAAATACTTTTGATATAGACATGGCAAAGGTTCCTTATATCTCCCAAAATATTTTTTTTTCTATATATCATCATTCCTATAAATTGATCCTTTCAATATACATGTTGGTACATGGAAGAAGCTAGTCCTCTTGATATATGCAGTCATATGTGAGAGAGACCTTAAGGTACATGAAAGAGACTAATAAATGGTACCATGGTAGTACTGAAAAGGATTCTTCCTATCAATGACACCTACTTAAATATAAATCCTCATACATAGGCATAACTTCTCTATACACTTGGATTTTCTCAATTTTAGGATTTATGTCTAACAATAGTAACAATTGGTATAAAAGAGAGTGAAACAAAAAATTACAAAAATTTATCCTTATTCCTTCCCAATGATTTATAGGGTCAATTCTTAGACATCATTATGGAAGCTATATTAGGCTCTCAAATTGCCTAGACATCATTGTTTTTGATGAAAAAATTGCCAAGTTTTAATTTTCTTTCAAATTCCTTTCTCCAACTTGCTCTCTTTTCATTTCAAAACACGCACCTGTTTACATAAATTTTACTACCCTTTTTGCAATATAATATTCACTATATTATAGAAAATTATAAAAATATAATGATATTTTTTTCTAAGTTAGTAAATATTAACTTTGAATGGATTTGAAATCCTAACCGCTCATTTAAAAGTTTATACTATCTTTCAAATGGCAATTACTCTACTTAGTTATATATACATTGAAAGAGAAGTATATTACTTGGGTACTTTGTTTCTTTGATATGTCCACAAGTTTACTTCTAGTCACATCCACAAATTTGCTTTGCCTCAATAATTCAAATCTAGTGGTACTTCACTCGCATTTATCACACATATGGTCTTTAAGTCTACTCTTTTGCATTTACTCCACATATTGATTTTGCATACATGCTCTTTTTGTTGTTTATGTCCAACATTTTACAAATGTATCATCTTTGAGACATGTATGCATGCAATAGGTAATTTTCACATTCTCAGTGCATCTTCTAAATTTTCTTAGGCTATAATAAAGAAGGCTTAGTTGGGCCAAACAATGGCTATTGATGTATAGGTCGAAGGAAGGAAACACAGACCTCTCTCTCTCAACCATCGCCTTCCTTCCAACAAAATGGTCAACTTAACATGACTTCTTATTTTCCACATAACCAAACTGGCCTTGCTACTTAGGCAAATTAAATAAATTCTAGTTTCTTTGATTATTATTAGAGTTTTGGAACTCGCGAACATTATAGAAAATATTTTTCTAAGACATTCAATAAAAAATAGCACCGATTCAATGTTCTAGAGAGTTTCTCGCCTATCATAGGGTCTTCTTTCCTATATTTTTCTAGGCAATGTCTCACCTTTGAAGAGATATTTTACCACCTCCATGTGGCACCCAAGTAGAAAATTTCTCTTCACTATATTTCAAACTCATCTCAGTAGGCATTTAATATTTTTAAGCCCCTCCATTCAAAGACTTATAACCAACTATTATCATGATAATGAATTCAAATCAAATGCATAGAGTCAATTTCATGCTTAAAAAAATATTGCAATATATTGTGTATTTTATTTTGCAAAAGAGAGAACATCTCATCCATAGATTCAATTTCAAGTTTTATCACATATTCTACTGAGACTAGCATATGATAAATTACAAGGACATGTTGTATGGTGATGATTGTTCCTTCTCACATAAACTCACCATGCTCTAATACTAGATGTTAGAATCAGGAGGAAGGCAAGCAACAATCAAAACAATAATATTTTTCATCGGAGCAAATACATGTACAACCATCATATTTATACAATATGGTGTCTCTTAGTTTCAAGAGACCCTTTGGTGTTTCACCTTCATCATAAACTTTTCATCTTCTCATTCTTTCAGGAGATTTCTATTCACCCATATATAAGATGAAATTATTAGCATCCTCCAATATGTAGTAATTACATGACAACAAACAATGTAATAAAATCTAACATCTTCAAAGTAGAAAAATCGCTTGGTAGATGAAGTGAATCACTCATCCAATGAAAATTTAGTAAAACTTCTTTAAATTTTACAAATCACTATTTGCTAGTAGCAAATCTTAATTCTATGCCAAAGATAAAGTGATTCACTATTTTGGGTGATTGTTGAAGTTCGTAACAAAGTTGTCATTCCATAAAGCATTTGATTGATGCATATTTGAGTGCATATTTATAAGCCTAAATTGTTCCATGCACATACCTACATGGATAGAATCTTGTGGTCAAAAATTGTAAAAGTTACTCAATGACATAATCACTCCATTATGTGGAGTGAATCACTTCCAAAAAACTTAGAAATTTTTCAATAAAAATGGTCAAAACAAATTACTCCTTTAGTAAGATTAAGGAAAACTTTATTTTCAAGGAAATTTATTCCAAAGGGGGCAAATTGCTCCTATGATGAAAATTTTATAGAATTTTTTGGTAAATTACCTTTTAGTACCAAGATTGAAGAGATATGATGGTTTATGAGTATTCATGCTTATGCTTCACAAAAAATTTAAAAGTTTTATGAGGTTCAAAAGGGAGTCACCATTCACAAATCACATACAAAAATGAAAGGTATGTAGAATTAGTTTCCAAGGGACTAGGCTCAATTTTAACATGGAAATCAAGCCCTTGGTCCTACTAGGCATGCCAAAAATTATTTAATTCATGTGCGATGGGTGTTCTTTTGTGGGGTAAATTGGATTTGTCCCATTGGGCATGCCAAAAACTATTAAATTCCAGAAAGGTCTAACTTCTTATGAGCCCATAATTTTATTTCAACAATTGAGAGAAGAGAGATCATGCCCCCTTCAACCTCCATATTTAGACTATCTACCAACTATCCTCACTAAATTAATCTAATCTAATCTAAATTCTAAAAGTAAATTTTAAAGTGTAGGGTGCAAGAGATTTAAATTAAACATAGTTGTAGTCGTAGCAAGGAGAGTGTGTGATCAATTAATGAATGAGACATAAAATAACAATAATGCATAAAAGGGGGGGAGCGGAGCGGAGGCAGGTGCAATTAAGGAATGGAGCAAAGCGGGAGCGGAGGCAGGTGCAATTTTTGCAAACATGATTTTCATTCTACTGGAGGTGGGAAACAGGGTTTCCAAACCCCTGGAAGCTGTGAGGCTCAAGGAGGGAACAAGCAAGGTTACGAAACAGCGAGGAAGAGCAGGTGGACAGTGACAAGGACACTGAGGGTTTTAAAAAATTAGAGGGACACGAACCCCCTGATATTATTTTTGATAAGAAGGCCCACATCAAGAATTATGAGGGCAATAAGTCTTTTGCACAGGCCCTTAAAGGTGGCAATAGGGTTTCCTTACATTCCTTACCACCTCTCACTCCCAATGGGCGAGAAGGTATCCGTGCACGAAAGCGTAATGGCAGACTTTATATCGATGGAAAATTTTTCTCTGGTAGGCAAATTCATAGGGGGCGGGCCGGATATTGAAACGATTCGACGATGGGCATCCTTGAAGTGGAAGACTTCTGGACACATGGAGATTATTGCATTATCAAGGGGGTTTTTGCGGTACGCCTTAACAATAGTGAAGATGCTAGTCGTATTCTAACGGGAGGACCTTGGTTCTTGGGCCGAAGAAGTCTTTTTCTTAGGAGATGGGCTGAGGATTTTGACCCAGAAAAGCGAGCATAAACTTTGCCCCCATTTGGGTCCGTCTCCCAAATCTCCCGTTTCATTGGTGGCATGAGTATTTTCTTCAGGGTATTGCCAAGACCATAGGGGAATTGGTGGCCATTGACAATCCAACCCTTGCACGCACCAGAATGACGCATGCTAGGATTTGTGTAAATGCAAACCTAGAATCTGAGCTTCCTACTCATGTGGAGTTAGAATATGGAAATAAAACAAGATTACAGGTCATCGAATATGAAAATAGACCGGCATTTTGCTCTGATTGTAATATTCAAGGCCATCTCAAAGGACAATGCTCTTTTTTGAGAAGCCAGCAAACCCTTCCTAGGAATAATGATTCCAAGCGGCGAGTCTTTCGAAATAATGGCAAATACACGGGGATGTACGGGGTTAAAGATCCAAATGTTGAAAAGGCAAAGGCCTCTGGTTTGGGGCAAATGGAGAATGAGGCTGAGCTTCACATGGACAATGGTAAGGACAAGCAAATTGCTACATCACAAACTGACCAACAAAAGGTATGCTCTCCTTTCGAAAATCTAAATAAATTTAACATTTTGGCTGAAAACCAAATAATTACCAGAGGAAAATCAGAATGAAGGGTCTAATGTTGAGGATATAATTCTTGGTCTCCCTGCTTACCTTGACTCCCCAACCAAATCTGGACCTTCCAATCCTCCTCCTGTTGGCCATAAAGAATGCCCTAATGATGAGTCTTTTTACGCCCCAGAAAGAGAAAAAGTGCTTTCAGAGTTAATCAGCCCTTCCAAGCGACATTTTTCACCTTTGTCTTTGTCCCAATCCAGAGAAGGGGTTTCCAGTACTGTTATCCAACAGGTTACCCAAACCAAATTTAGCCCGAAACAGACTAGAAGCTCAATGAAGTCCCCCATGATTGGTTGTGGAGGTGAGAAAAAAAAAGGAAGAAAGTCAAATGCCCAGCAATGGAAAGAAGAGGTCCAAGATGAGATAGCTAATGGAATTCGGACTACTCTGTTTCCATCAAGCTGGAAATCTTCCCTTTGAAGAAAACAAAATTCTTAAGCCCCCTCAAGTCCAAGGCAGGGGAAGAGGAAAAAACTTTAAAAGTTCCAAATGAAGATCATATCCTGGAATGTAAGGGGGCTCAATGGCCTTCCTAAACGGCGGTTAGTCAAATATTTAAGAAGAGATTTTGATCCCACTATTCTTATTTTGCAAGAAACTAAAGTCGATGAAGTTTTGTCTAGAAAAATTGCCCTCAATATCTGGAAAAAGGGAGAAGCAATTTTTTGCAAAGCCAATGGAACCTCAGGTGGTCTTCTTTGTATCTGGAATCCTGGGAAGGTGGAAGGCAAGGTTATTCAATTAGGGGAAAGGGTAATGAGCATTATTTTTAAGGATAAGGTTAGTGACCTTTCTTGGATATTAACAAATGTGTACGCCCCTAATTCTATATATGGGAGAGCTGATCTATGGAATTTACTCAGTCATTTCAAGGAAGCTTTTCAGGATATCCCATGGATAGTGGCGGGGGACTTTAATACCCCTCTTTACCCCTTTGATAAAAAAGGGGAGTAGGAATTCCAGCAAGAAGTATGGAGGACTTTCAAGATTTCATCAACAACAACAATTTATTGGATGTCAAATTAAAAAATGCTAAATTTACTTGGAGCAATAGGAGGTCTGGAAATCAACTTATAATGGAAAATCTTGATAGGTTTTTTTTGTCACGGGAAGCAATACAATCTTTTGGGGATGCAAATCTGTTGTCCTTGCCTCGCATTGGGTCTGACCACAACCCGATTTTACTTGAAATTGAAGAGACTCCAAAATTCAAAAGGCCTTTTAGGTTTGAATCTATGTGGATGCACCACCATGATCTCAGAGACAGAATTTCTCGGTGGTGGCGGCATTCTTGTCGAGGCGGAGCCTTCATTCGGATTAGCACAGAAACTTAAAGTGGTGAAAGAAAATCTAAGGATCCGGAATAAAGAAATTTTTGGAAATATTTTTGAAAACAAGAAAGTCATCTCTGAAAGGTTATCAACCATTGAGAAAAAACTTGAAGAGGGATTGCCAGACCCTTCCCTACAGGCAGATGAAAAGAAAGCCCTTGCTGAGTACCATAATGTTTTAGCCTGCGAGGAGACTTTTTGGCGGCAAAAGTCTAGAGCTACCTGGCTAAAAGAAGGTGATGCCAACACAAGATTTTTTCATGCATCTACCTTAAGGAACAGAAGCCACAATAGAATTAAAGAACTTGTTAGAGATGATGGATCATCCCTTTCTAGTCCTAATGAGATCAGAAATGAAGCAGTTTCCTATTTTCAGAATCTTTTAGGAGAAGAACATTTCAGTTACGCCTTAGCTTGAGAATCAATGCTTTACCATATTCCTCATTTAATTTTTGATGACTTGAATGGGGAGTTAATTAAGCCTTTCACGGATGAAGAAATCAAAGAGGCCCTCTTCTCAATGAACCACGATAAAGCTCCGGGTCCAGACGGGTTTTCACCTCATTTTTTTAGGCTTTTTGGGATATTGTAGGTTTTGATGTATGTGCTACTATCAAGGAATTTCAGTCCACAAAGCATATTCCGAGAAGTTTTAACTCCACTTTTATTGCTTTAATCCCAAAGATTCCTACTCCTAGATCTATGATGGATTTTAGACCTATTAGCCTTTGTAATGTTGTTTATAAAATTTTGACCAAGGCGATTGCAAATAGAATGAGGAAGATCCTTCCTATGTTTATTGATGTTTGTCAAGGCAGTTCAGTCCCTGGAAGGTCCATCCTTGATGGTGTCATAACGAGTTCATGAAGCCCTCCATTCGGTAGTCCAGGACTAAAAAACCTGCTTTTGCTCTCAAGATGGATATGAACAAGGCTTATGACCGCATAAACTGGAGTTTTGTCTCTGCCATTCTTCAGAAATTTGGTTTTCATCATGAATGGATCAAGCTTTTGGAAGGATGTTTTATGAAACCTTGGTTTTCGGTCCTTGTTAATGGTGCTCCTGCTTGGATACTTTCAAAGTAAAAGGGGCCTAAGGCAAGGTGACCCTATCTCTCCCATGTTGTTTATCATTGTGGCTGAAGCCCTTGGGAGGACAATCAAAGTTACTATAATATTGGTCTTATTTCGGGAATTAAAGCATCATCACAAACACGAGCGAGTTACACATGAGCGGTTTGTGGATGATACTTTGTTGTTAACTCTTGCATCGGTTTTTGAGGCTAAGGTCATAAAACATATTCTAGAGCTATATGAGGATGTTGCGGGGCAAAAGGTAAATTTTTCAAAGAGTAAAATTTATTTCTTTAACACTCCCATTCAGAGGCGGATTAAGATTGCTAGGATTCTTGGATGCTCGGTGTCTACTCTTCCATCCACATACTTAGGCCTTCCTTTATTTACAGGCAGAGCTACCGATTCCATGTGGACTAATGTAATTGAAAGAATTCGAGAGGAAAGCTGGTTGGATGGAAAGGGAATTTGTTATCTCAAGGTGGCAAGGCAGTTCTCACCAGGTTTTCCATTCAAAGCATCCCTGTCTACTTTCTCTCTATTTTTAAAGCTCCTACAAGTGTCTACACTAAAATTGAACAGATCCAGAAGAGGTTCCTATGGGTGGTTACGAATCTAAGCAGCGCTTTCACTTGGTGTCCTGGGATAGGGTTTGCAAACCAAGGGAGTTTGGAGGTATTGGGCTAAGGAGAATACAACATTTAAACATGGCCCTCCTGGCCAAACAAGCATGGCGTCTTCTGACAAATGCAAATGCAGAATGGATTACTATAATCAGAAGAAAGTATTTGCAAGAAACTGAATTCTTAAGTTATTCCTTTCCTCCCAGGGGATCAATTTTTTGGAAATCAATCCTTCAAACTAAAAACTTGCTAAGCAAAGGGCTACGTTGGAAACCGGGAAATGGAAGAAACATTGATTTATGGGACCACAAATTGTTAAAGGACTATCCCCTCTCTGCGAGACCCCATCCTTTCAACCCTTAGAGCTTGGACAATTGAAGTTTTTGGTACCAAAGTTGCAGATTTTATTACTTTGTCAAACAATAGAAGGGTATGGAAGCCAATAATGAACAATGATCTACCGGGGGCATCAATAATTCTGGAGAATGAATTAAGACAGTCTTTACTCCCTTATGGCATTCTTGAGGACCAGCTTATCTGGGAAGCTTCAGACAATGGGGAATTTTCTGTCAAGACTGCTTATCTGATGCTTATTGATAATGATGAACCTACTTTCCCTCACTTGGAAGTTTGGCCCAAAAGCATTGTTCCGAAGGTTGGGTTTTTTGCATGGCTGGCCATCCAAAATAAGATCCTCACCATGGATAACTTAATAAAAAGAGGTGTGATTGTTGTTAATAGGTGTTATCTTTGTATGTATGAGTGGGAGTCTATTGATCATTTGTTTACGTATTGTAATTTTTTGTCTCAATCTTGTTAGGTCTGTTACAAGTGTTTCATATTTATTGGGTCCATCCTCGGTCCATTTTTGACTTATTTGTCCAGTGGCCTTCTCCCTTTTTGAATAGGCGTCTTAGGTATATGTGGAAGATCTGCCTTCATCACTACTTGTGGGAGATATGGTTGGAAAGGAATCGTCGGGCCTTCTTGGATAAGGTTTCTCGGTCATCCTCTGTCTGTCAAAAATTTTAGTATATGCTAATGAGAATGCTTGTTTAGTGCCTGCGGCATCTAGACCTCCAAATCCTTTTGAAGCTTCATTAGGCCGGTCATTAAACTTACCTCTCCTGATGGCCTCAATCATCCTCAAGTCTGTCCTAGAACCATGATCACATGGACCCCACCCCCCTTAGGGTGGATTAAGTTAAATTTTGATGGGGCATCTAGGGGCAACCCAGGTGAAGGTGGGGCTGGTGGCTTACTTAGAGACCACAAGGGTGAGGTGCTTGTAGCTTTTTGCGAACATCTTGGAGCTCAAACTAACAATGTGGCTGAAGCGAGGGCAGTTTGGAGGAGCCTCAAGGTGGGAGGAGAATTATCCGGGGAAGCTGTTGGTGGAAGGTGATTCTCTTATTATTATAAATCTTCTAAAGAACACTAAGAGAGCTCCTTGGAGATTTGATGACTACATCCACGAAGCAAGGGCTCTAATTCATGATCGAACTGAGGCCATAATTTTGCATACCTTCGGGAAGCAAACATGGCGGTGATAGGTGGCAAATGAAGGCATTGTAGCGACAAATTTGATCACGTGGACTGAAAATCTTCCTCATGCGGTCTCAATGGTGATAGATAATGAAAAATTTTAGATTGGAAGGCTCAAAGTGGATCAATGACGAGAAAATGGGGGCATTTTTAAAAATATTTTTTGAACCTTATAATGGCTTTTGTCATATTTGTTTTTTTGTTCATGTGACTAGTGTTTTTTGCAGGTGGTGGGGCACTGATATAGGTTTTTTATCTACAAATTCATGCATGGGAAACATCTGCTTTGGCCTCAAGTATTTCCCAAGGTGTGTTTGGATTCGATGTCACAAAAGGCCCTAGCAAGAAATAACAAAGTGTTGGAGATCCCTGACAATGAGGTACCAGACCCCACCATAATAGTCTTGGAGAAGATGACAATTTCATCAGCCTCCAACGGTATCAACTGAGTTGAAGAGTCATGTCCGGCCTCATCGGTGCAGTTGTTGATTTGTGTGATTCTCTAAATCTTCGTTTTATAGCCGGCGGTTCCAGGGGCACAAGGAGTCGAAGGCAAAATCTAAAGATGATGGCAAGGAGGATGATAAGAAGTTAGATGAGGACTACAAGGAAGACTGCTTGGCCTCTTGGCTGTCCATTCTATGGGATGTTTTTTGACCATATTCTATTATTTTTATATGGGCACAAGCTACTCTGCATGGTGCTTGCATGATTAGTTTTTGTCTTTGTTAGTTCTATTTTGCGTCTTTCTTTTCTGATGGCCATAATATTAGGCTTCCATAGTTTAGTTTGGTTGTATTCTGATGGAAGAGTAGGTCTTGGCCCTTTTTGTTGTCAGTTTAAACTTTTAGGGCTTGGCCTTTGTCCAGTTGGTCAGTGGACCCTATTTTGTAAAATGGTTTTGGGTCAACCAGTTAAAACCCGGTGTTAATTATAATATTCTCTTACTTACCAAAAAAAAAACAATAATGCATCCTATGCATGTGAAATAGAATTAACAAGGAATGATAAGAGGAAAAAAGGGCAATGCCACAATCACCATGCATTCCACTATCCATAAGAGTGGTTCCACTAATGGAAAGCAAAAATTCTTGCACAATCTCTTTTTTTTTTGCTTGAGAAAAAGGGGTTGTCCTCGAGTCCCCCACCTTTAAAAAATTACATCTCTCTTCTTTAGAGCTTGAGAGTTTACAAATATATACACTTCTCATATCAATTGAGATGCTATAGCTAGAAACCTACATCATTTTACATAAAATGTTTGAATTCTTGATTTTCATTTTTTGGATCTTTTCAAATCTCTATATGAATACAATTACTCCAGAATTTAGCATCTTTCTTGATATTTTCCTATAGCAGCCTTCACAATGCCAAAACTTCACCTCTACTATCTATGCCTTGCATCTTAGTAGAGTGATATTTCCAAAACAACGCACTAACATAGACCGCTTTATCAAATCTAGATTGCTAGTTTCCTTCCTGAAACACAAGAGCAACCACAAAAATTATAATAAATAGTCTAAATGAACACACATTATTGTTACAAAATAAAATAGATATTACCAATGGAAAACATTAAAGTAAATCTTAATCATTAATTGATTTAGGCAATCAACATTCTTTATCAGCTCTCGATAAAAAATTTTCGGCTCTGGCAATTTGGCATTTTGGCGAGAAATTTTTACGTGACGGCGTCTGGTGTTGCTCGAGGGACTACGGCCGAAGATCTTGCCTAGGGCATTGGGGGGTTGTTTTGATTTCGCTCGAAGGTTCTTTAGTGGTCCGGGAGGGCCCGATGGGGTCTCCTCCAGTTTCTCCTGTTGGGAGAAAGACCTCATATGCTGAGAAGTTGAAAGATAATCCCTCGCCTTCCACGGATGGAGCTCAGCGGAATGCTTTTCAATCGATACTCAAGAATGTTGCCAATGGCCCAAATGCTCACCGCGTTAATGGATGCCTCCCGCAATCCACTTCCGGGCCTAAGATTGTAATAGAACCAATGCTGGTCGAAGATACAATCGTCTACCGAGCTAATCACGACTTGATCTGCAAATTCATGGGCATCCGGCCCACACTGAATTTTTTGCATACCTAGGTTCGCCAGAACTGGGAGCCACACGGTGAGTACTCTTTATGGCCTATAAGCAATGGGTATTTCATCATAAGTTTCTCTTCTTTAGCGAGATAGAAACAGAGCATTTGAATCGAGAAAGAGAAACCACGGACCGGCAGGGTTATTTGTCCAACCCTGGAGAGTGGGTTTCGACCCCCGCATCGAACCCACGGCTGTCCCGGTCTGGATCCGGTTGTACGCTCTCCCGATGGAGTTTTGGGGTGAGCAGGTGTTGGAACTAATAGGTAATTCCCTAGGCAGATTTTTGGGAGTCTCCAAAGATACCATAGAGGGTAATACTGTTGTCTTTGCTAGAATATGTGTAGAGATGGACATTAGTCAGCCTCTACCAGCTGAGGTGGAACTTGAGCTTGCAGGAGTACCCTGGATCCAGCAGTTAGACTATGAGGCCCTACCTTTCAGGTGCCGAGTATGCCATAAGCATGGACATTTGGCAAGGTTACGCCCAAACGTAGTGAGCACAAAAACGGAGGCTCCGAGTGGAATGTCAAACCGCCCTAGAGAGGGTAAGTCCAGTCCGGTCAATGAACCCTCTAGCAATTCTCCGAGTCCTGATGCTCGGCGGGATGGCTTTGAGCAGGTGAAACGAAAGAGAAACAAAAAGAAAAATGGCAAGGAGCGAGGTACGGCTCAAGCCAAACAATCGGTATGAAATTTTTAAGTCATTAGTGGATCTGGAGGACCAATCTATGGAGGGAGTGGTTGGGAATGGTGAGAATGTCAACACTCCACCTCTTGTTTCTCCTTCCTTCACTCCTGTAGTAGAGCGGTGGTCGTGCCAGCTGAGAACCTGCAGTCAGAGAATCCAGGGGCATTGGTTATACACTCCCCAACACAGTCGGCTATAAAAGATGTCACCATGGGAAATGCAGATAAAAACAGAGAAAGGCCTGCTTTAGGGATTTCCCAGGTGGAAAAGAGATCTAGAAACAATAACTCTCAAGGAGCGGGAAGAAAATCCAATAAGGAACTACTAATAGCGCAAGGAGATAAGCTAATCAATGGAGGATTGGTGAGGACCATTGATTCTTATTGCTCTCAAGGTTTTCAATGATTATTCAATCTTGGAATGTTAGGGGTTTAAACAGTAGAACCCATCAATCTGCTGTTCAAAGACTCTTAGAAAACCGTAAAACAGACTTTTTGCTTCTTCAGGAGACCAAAATGTCTTTAGATATTATGAGTAAAGCTGCTACTAAAATGCGGCGGGGAGCTGGGTATATGGACGTGGCTGCCCAAGGAGCTTCGGGTGGAATTGTTACCCTTTGGAACCCTGCAGTGCAGATTGCTTTAGAACATGTAGCTTGCGGGGGTGTACTTACTTCTCTCTTCAGAAATAACTTCAATTACGAAGTTGGTCCTTATCACCAACTTTTATGGGGCCCAAGATCTTGATGGCGAGAGGCTCCAATGGGACGTTGTTCACAACATGAGAGCATACGGGGAGTGTTATGGCTGGATTATTGCGGGGGATTTTAATGCAAAATTATACGTTCGGGACCGGGAAGGTGGCTCCCCTGTTTTGGATCCGGGGGACCGGCTTACGATTGCCCAAGTTCGGGCCTTTAATTTAGTGGACGTTCAAGGCCCTAGTGTTTTTTTCACTTGGACAAACAAGAGAAAGGAGCCACATAGCGGGGAAGGTCAAGTTAGATCGCTTTTTGGTCTCGGAGGAGGCTTTTGTTAAATGGACTTTTAAGTTCCAGATTTTGGAGGGCCCTATTTCGGATCATTTTCCCATTTTGCTTGAGGGAGGGACTTCGAGAGGGCAGCACCATAGGCCTTTTAAATTTGAGAATTTTTGGTTACAAAAGGAGGACCTTCGACAGAAAATTTCTCAATGGTGGACAGAAGGCCGTCCACCTTTTGGGACAACAATGTTCAAATTTCATAAACAGCTTCAATTTGTCAAAATTCAATTGAAACAGTGGAGGAAAGGAAACAAGTCGGATTTCCAGTCCCAAAGGGCCCCCTTGGTGGCTAGATGGGAGGAGGTTCAGAAACTTTTTAGGGAAGGATCAATTACTGAGCAACTCAAATTTGAAGATGATGAAGCTGCGTAAAGCGGTTGAGGACATTGACAACCAAGAGGAGTTATCTTTGGAAACGAGAGGGCTAGAAATACTTGGTTATTAGAGGGGGACAGAAATACCAAATTTTTTCATCGGTCGGCTTGTGCTAGGAGACGGATGAACAATATGGAAGTTCTCAAAGATGAACATGGAAATGTCTTCGATACTCTTCCTGGCATGCATTCCCATGCTATCGATTACTTTTCTAAACTTTTTAAGGAAAGTATGCGGCAAGATGTTGAGGCTCAGAACGAAGTTCTTAATGTTATTCCTCCTATTATCTCTGAAGAGGACAATCAGGCCTTGCTTAGACCCATTGAAAGGGATGAACTGAGAAATGTGGTCTTTGGTATGAGTCTTGGAAAATCTCCTGGTCCAGGATGGCTTTCCTATTGAATTTTTTGGGCTTTACGGGACACCTTGGAGGAGGATGTTACAGGTCATTCTTGAGGAATCCGGATCCAATCGAAGAATGCTCGGGGCGATCAATCACACCTTCATTGCTTTAATTCCAAAAGGGGAAGCGGGGACTCATATCTCCGATTTCAGGCCTATTGCTTTATGCAATGTGATTTACAAAATCATCACTAAGATAATGGCTGAGAGGCTTAAACCCCTTCTTCATAGCATCATTTCTCCTGAGCAGGGGGGCTTTGTTGAGGGAAGACAAATCTTGGATGGGGTGGTTTTGGCCCAGGAGGCCATCCATTCAATGCAAACTTCGGGCAACAAAGGAATGTTCATTAAAGCTGGATATGTCCAAGGCTTATGACCGGGTGGAGTGGTGCTTCTTGTCGAAAATGATGGCTGCCTTTGGCTTTTCTCAGGAATGGATTGATTGGGTTATGAGTTGTGTTTCTTCTCCCTCTTTTTCTGTTCTCATCAAGGGCCTTCCCTCGCTTCCTTTCGGCGCCACCCGTGGTCTCCGCCAGGGAGACCCTTGTTCTCCCTATCTCTTCCTTCTCTTGGCTGAAGGTTTGGGCAGACTGTTTTTGAGGAGAAGGCAACAAGGTCTACTTTCTGGTATCAAGGTTGGGGAGGAAACTCCGACTCACTTGCAATTTGTGGATGATACGGGTCTGGTTGGTGCGGCCACTCTTCGGGAAGCTAGAGGAATCAGAGATACTTTGAATTTCTACCTAAGGGCTTCAAATCAGGTTCTAAATGTCAGGAAGTCCAAAGTGGTCTTTTTCAATCTTGACCAACGGCTTCAGGAGCGCGTTATTGAGATCCTGGGCTTCACAAGGACTTCTCTTCCAATTGTTTACAGGGCGTTCCCCTTCATTTCAAAAAGTTAAATATTGACATTTGGAAGAACTACGTTAGCGAGGCATCAAAGACAGAATGAATCATTGGGCCCATAAATGGCTAAGCTACGGGGGTAGATTAACCTTCCTGAAGTCGGTTATTCGGGCTTTGCCGATCTATAAATTCTCAATCTTGTTGCCCCTCATACCATACGGAAAGAGGCTGGACAAAATGGCTAGAATATTTTTATGGGAAGGCGCAAAAGGGAAGAAAAAATGGGCCTTGGTTGGGTGGGACAAAGTTACCCGAGCCTAAGGACAAAGGAGGGCTGGGCTTGAGAAGTTCTATGCTTAATAACGAGCTTTGGGTGGAAAAGCTGTATTGGAGGTGGATTTCTCGGCCATCCTCCCTCTTGAGCGAGAATTCTTTCCGGTAAATATTTGGGGCATGTTCATCCCAATGAGGTGGGTCGCTTTCCCTTGGAAGGTTACGGTTCCTTAGTGTGGCGAGACTCTCAAGCTTGGGTCCCAGTTATCAAAGATCAATTATTATGGAAAGTGGGGAAAGGAGACAAGGCTCGTTTCTGGACTGACTCTTGGGACCAACATCCGCCCATTATTGTTATGTTCCCTGAGCTACAACCAATCATGACCGCCTTAGAAGCCCAGGGTTGGATCCATATTGATAATTATCTTCTTACCAGTCAATTGGGGGGGTATAAATTTAAAAAGTTTAAGCGGTGGGAGGAGTGGCCAATTACTGTCTCTCCGGAGTTGGCGCCTATCCTGCAAAAAATCTTGTCAGAAAGGTTCCTCACGGGGAAGGATGAGGAAGATGAATTAGCCTGGGGCTATGGAAGCCTTGGGGTCTACTCAGTTAAAGCTGGATATGAAGAGATCCTCACTGAGCCTCCCCCACACTCTTTTCCGGTTCGAGCATTGGAGAAGGATTTGGCATTCAAAGGGTTGGCCGAAAGTGAATTTCTTCGCTTGGCAACTTATGCATAATGGTCTTCTCACCTTTGACAATCTCAGACGTAGGGGTTTCAATGGCCCCTCTCAATGTGCTTTATGCCTCCAACATGAGGAAGCTGCAGATCATTTGTTTTTTGAGTGTCCTTTTACTCATCAGATTTGGGAACAGTTGGTTCTCTCAATTTAAACTCCGAGGCTAATGGTGTTCTCAACCGTACCAATATTTGGGAAAAATGGAAATGGGGCGGGGTTCAATTCCATAGCTCTCCGAGCCAGGTGGCAGTTAGGCTTTCTCTTCATTTGGTGGCAAGTTTGGTTGGAGAGAAACGCCCGGATCTTTAGAAACACTTTCTCCTCGATTGACGGCGTTTGGCAGGTCATATGGAGCAAAGTTACAGAAACTGTTGCTACTTTTGTTAATGAATAGAATCGAGGCTACTCTTGGGCATCTGAAGAGGGGGTTGAGGGTCATGAGAGGCAAGGCGAGCATCTTTGGAAACCTCCCCCTGTAGGCTGGATCAAGATCAATGCGATGGGGCTGCAAAAGGCAACCCGGGCAACGCGAGGAATTGGTGTTGTTTGTCGGGATCACTCGAGTGCGGTTCTTTCCTGGGAATTGCGGGGATTGGGCGAGCCACGAACAATGAAGCCGAAGCCTTTGCCATTAAGTCGGCGTCTATACGGGGTCATTAGCGGGGTTACCGGAGGATAATTCTTGAATCCGATTCTCAAGTCTGATCGGCGCTCTAGATTGCTTGCAGAATTTCTCTTTAAAAGCCTGGAGACTGCGGATGTTGATATCCCAAATCAAGGAGTTATGGAGGGAGTTAGATGATGTTATCCCTGTGTATGTGAGTAGAAATATGAACACGGTAGTCGACTTCCTTGCGAAGATGGGTCTTGAGAAAGAGGTAGGTGTTCAGTTGCACAGTGATATGCCTATGATAGATGAAGAGATTCGGAGTGGTCTGGAACGATCCCTGCATCCATGAGCTCAAAAATGACTAAGGTTAGTTTATGTCGCGATATCGCGACATATTGCGCCGTCGCGACCTTGTTTGGAAATCTGTCGCGATTTCGTGACATGTTGCTCTGTCGCGACATGTTGCTCTGTCGCGACCTATCCTGGATAACTGTAGCGATTTCGCTACCCTTTTTGTTGCCGCGGCTTTGGGAGGAAAATTGTAGCGATTTCGCGACTTGTTGCGCCGTCGCGGTCTTTGATGAGAAGGTGTCGCGATGTCGCGACCTTTTTGGTTGGTTTTCTTCTTTGGAGGAAAAGTGTCGCGATATCGCGACGCTTTGAGAAAAATTGCGTGAAAGGGAAAAACCGTCGCGATATCGCGACAATTTTTGTGAAAAGCTACTCTAAGGAAAATTTGTCGCGATTTCGTGCCTTTTTTGAGGAAAGGACACAAAGGGGCATACCTGTAGCGATTTCGAGACGTTTTGAGCAAAATTACGTTAAGTGGAAAAACCGTCGCGATATCGCGACCTTTTTTGTGAAAAGCCTCCCAATGGATAACCTGTCGCGATTTCGCGACATGTTTATGGAAAGGAAGCAAAGGGGCAAACACATGAGCGATTTCGCTACAGTTATGGAGAAAAACTGCATGAAGGAAAAACGTCGCGATTTCGCGACTAGTTTTAGAAAAGGGCACCTTGGGGGTGAACATGTCGCGATTTCGCGACACTTTTGCGGATGGGGCGCCCATTGGATTTCTTGTCGCGATTTCGCTACACTTCCGGCCAAGTGGGGCTCCAAGGAAAAGCCGTCGCGATGTCGCGACACTTTCTCAAAGTTGTTGATTAATGGGGAACTCGTCGCGATTTCGCGACAATTTCGGGGAGCAGGTGCCTTCAGGCTTTCTCGTCGCGATTTCGCGACGTTTTTGGCGTTTGGGTGATTTGGTGCTGTGCTGTCGCGATTTCGCGACATTTTTCGTGTGTTGTGGCTTCGGCGCTTTTTGTCGCGATATCGCGACATGTCGCGTTATCGCGACTGGTTGTTGTGGCGCGGCGGTTGTTTGGTTTGGTGTCGCGATTTCGCGACATGTCGCGTTTTCGCGCCCTTTGTTCTTCTGGTCTCTTTGCGCTTGGTTGGGATGCCCTTTCTCCCTCTTGTAACTGTCTTTTGTTTTAATACAAGTTTTTTTCAATTTTTTCAAAAAAAAACATTTTTATCAGCTTCAACTAAACTTTCTACTTCCTCTAACCATGGAAAGGAGATGTTAACTTCACGATCCTCAATCAAAACCCCTCTATTGGCTAGCTTATCTGCACATTTGTTTCCTTCCTTAATATATGTGTAAACCTGATTTCTTCAAACTCTTTAGCAAGATCTTGAATTTCCACAATTATCTCTTGTATGTTCCATGGAGCCTTTGCTTTCCTCAAAATTGCATTTATTACTATGAGAGAATCACCTTCCATCCATACTCTATTCCATTTCATTTGTTTACATATTTTTAACCCTTCTAAAGCTGCCCAAGCTTCAACTTCATTATTTGTCTTAAATCCACTATTGAAAGCATAATGAGACAAAATCTCTCCTCTATTATTTCTAATTATTCCTCCTCCTCCTGCTGGTCCTGGATTTCCTTTAGATGCTCCATAAAAATTCAATTTAACCCACTCCACATCTGGTGGTTTCCACTTTATATTCTTTACCTTATTTTTGCTTCTCTTGTACCCAACATCATAATTCCATTTAATGACTTGACTCCATCTATCAAGACTCTCTGCTTCCAAATTAGGGATTGGGTGAGTTGATAGGGTTGGTTTAGACTCCTCTATGGCTAAACATATCTTCTTTTTCATTACCTCTAAATTGCTTTCCTTTCCTTTAAATATTCTTCTATTCCTTTCTAGCCATATAGTCCAAAGTATTGTATCTTTTGATATATCCCATATTGTCTATAAAGCCTCACTTTTATAAGTGCTCTGCCATTGCTTTAACCAATCTTCAATTCTGCTATTCATCACCATGCATTTACCAAACATATTAAGAATCCATTGCCATAGATTCCAGACTATTGAGCAATGTCCCAAGAGATGGTCAATACTCTCCTCCTTATTACAGAAAACACATTGAGAGGGGCCATGAAAACCCCTTTTCATAAGGTTATCCTAGGATAAAATTCTTCTATGACCTACTAGCCAAACAAACATTTTGACTTTAGGAATGCTTGGGCTATCCCAAATATCTCTCCATATTCTAGTGACATTATTATTATGTTGGTGTTGAACATTATATCCACTTCTTGTTGTGTATTCTCCTGAGCTATTCAACTCCCAAATCAATTTATCCTTGGCACCCCTCGGAATAATCACAGTTGTTATCTTTCTACTCAATTGCCTCCTAGCATCAATGTCTTGTATACTTGTAAAAAAATATTCTTTCCATTTGTATCTTCCTTCTCGATCCTTGTACAAAATGTTTGAAACCCTATCACCATATTTGTCTTGAAGCAATCTCATCCAAGGTTTCAAAATTGGATCTAAATTGAGTGGTTTTTTATCACACCAAGTATCCATCCAAATAGAAATTTTTTCTCCAGTTCCCACCACCCATCTTAAACCTTTAATCATAAGATCAATAGATTTTTTAAACCATTCCAAAGAGCAGAACCATTTGGAAGAGAGAATGCAATAAATATTAAACTTGGGTCATTGGGATCAACATACTTAGAAGAATTCTTGCCCATTGTCTTTGACTCTCTTTGTACAATCTCCAGATAACTTTTCCCCTAAGAGCTAAGTTTGCATCTGTAAGAGCTCTTAAACCAAGACCTCCCCTAGTTTTGTCATCACACAACTTGCTCCATTTCACCAAAGGAAATTTCCTTTTATCATGTAAACCTTGACCATAAAAAGGATCGCATAATAAAGATTAAACTTTTTCAACTGATTTTGGCATAGAATACAATGACATATAATATGTTGGAATGGCTTGTAAGACTGACTTAATTAACTGCACTCTTCCTGCTAATGATAACCATCTACCTTTCCAAGCTGGAAGTTTATTTTAAACTTTACTAATAATTGGATTCCATAAATCTATCCTCATTCTCCCCTCAAATAAAGGCATCCCTAGATAAGTTGTTGGTAAATTTACCTCCTCCATTTGAAGCAACCTATAAATTCTTGCTTTGATATTAGTAGGAGTGTTAAGGAAGTAAATTTTGGATTTAGTCCTATTAATTTTTTGCCCTGAAGCTCTTTCGTACTCTTTTAAAAAGTTATTCAAAGCTCTGGCCTCATTTATCCTTGCCCTTCCAAAAAGGGTTGTATCATCTACAAATTGTTGATGGGTGATGTTATCGATGTTATTACTAACCTTAAGTCCACTTATAAGCCCATATTTGTAAGCCTTCTTTAAGTTCCTACTCAAAACTTCTGCCATAATAATGAACAAATAAGGAGATAGAGGATCTCCTTGTCTAAGGCCTCTCTTGGCTTTAAAATATTCTATCACTAACCCATTGACCAACATTGAATAAGAAACTATAGAGACACAAGCTTTAATCCATCTAACCCATTTCTTCCCAAAACTAAACTTATCTAAAACTGCAAAAATAAAATCCCATTTAACCCTATCATAGGCTTTACTCATATCAAGTTTTAAGATCATAGCTTTCTCTTTTCTTGAAGCTTTTGAATGTATAACTTCATGAGCTACTATGATCCCATCTAGAATTTGTCTCCCTTTCACAAATCCTCCTTGCTCTTCTGAAATGATTTTGTCTAACAATGGCCTTAATCTATTCGCCATCACTTTGGAAATAATCTTATAAGCCATATTACATAGGCTTATGGGTCTAAAAGAATCAAACAATTCAACATCCTTCTTTTTTGGAATTAGGGTAAGATAAGTTGCATTTATTTTATAAGGAATGTATTGTTTTACCCTAGACTGTTCCACTACCACCAATAAATAATCCTTCACTATATCCCAATTATGTTGGTAAAAAGTTGTAGAGAGCCCATCTGGAC
Organism: Wollemia nobilis; assembly: GCA_028583015.1. NCBI lineage: Eukaryota > Viridiplantae > Streptophyta > Pinopsida > Araucariales > Araucariaceae > Wollemia > Wollemia nobilis. The sequence goes on along the minus strand of JAQPPZ010017175.1, from coordinate 3,330,895 downwards.
CTGGGGATTTATCCTTATTAAAAGAGAAAAGAGCTAAATGAACTTCTTCTAGAGTAATAGGCTCCATCAGTTTCCTATTGTCTTCATTTGTTATAATTGAAGGAACATCTTGAAGAAGTTTATCATTAAGAACTTCGGTCTCCTCTGAACCTAGAATATTTTGATAAAATGACTTTACCTCTTTTCTAATTTCACTTTGATCTTCAATCCAAACCCCTTCTATTGATTTAATTCTACTAATTCTAGAAGATGATCTCTGTACTATAGCCATCCTATGAAAAAACTTTGTATTTTTATCTCCTTCTTTTAACCAAGTCTGTCTTGATTTTAATCTCCAGAATTTCTCTTCCTTACTCAAAATATTATGATATTCACTAAGCAACTCCCTTTCCTCTGAGCTTGTATTATTTTCATCACCTTTTTGGAATTTTGAAAGTTTATCTTTTAGTTCTTCTTTCTTCTCAAAAATATTTCCAAAGGTGTTCTTGTTCCATTCTTTTAATCTAGATGTCATAGCTTTAATTTGGTTTGGAAGAGCATACAACCCACCATTACCTAAAGAATTCCATGTTTGAGCTATCATATCAACAAATTGAGGATGGTCTTCCCACATCTGCTCATATTTAAAATATGATCTTTTTTTAATTCACTTACCACCATTTTAACTCTTATTGGCCAATGATCTGAACCAATCCTTGTTAAGGTATTAATTTTAGCACAAGTTCCTTCATCTAGCCAATGATCTGAGAGAATGCATCTATCTAATTTTTCTGCTATTAGGTTCTGGCCTCTCCTATTGTTGGTCCAAGTATAGTTGTCTTCTTCAAACTCAACTTCCCATAGATTGTTGTTTTGAATAAAAGTTGAGAAATATTTCATACTTTGGGTCAATTTCCTAATTCCCCCAAATTTTTCATTCAACTTGGTTATGGCATTAAAATCTCCAATGATCATGAATTGGGTTTCTTGGTCTTTACTTCTCATAAAGGCTTCAATCCCACTCCAAACTTCTAATCTACCTGACTGAGTTGTAGGTCCATAGACATTGATAAGGATGAAGTGAATATCTACAAAGTAGCAAGTGACTAAAGAGGCTATCCAATGCCTAGTTTTATGAATGGTTACACAAGAGGTTCTAGAAGGATTCCAACAAGTTAGAATTCCCCCTACTGCTCCTTCAGAATCCATAGCATCCCATTCACATCTTGCCCAAACTACTTTCATAGTTTTTGAAACTTCTTCTTTTGTCATTTTAGTTTCCTGGATACAGAGAATATCAGGTTTATTACTTAAACATAGGTCCCTAATACACCTATGCTTTGAGGGGGCATTAGCACCCCTTATATTCCATGAGATGATAATCATGTCTCATTAGGGGCTTTTGGCCCCTCTTGCGTATTACCAATATCATTTTGTTGTTTGGTAAAGAGAAGTTCAACCAACTTAGTTTGTGTTCCTTTCTCTATGTTAGCTCTTGCTTCCCTGGATCTTGCTTGATAATTTGAGGGTTTTCCTCTTTTTGCCTTGCCTATATCAGGAGTAGGTCTTATTATTCTATTCCTCAATATTCTTTCACAATTTTGTTTTTCAACATATTTATCCTCTCCTGGCTCTATTATAGAAGCTTTTGACTTATCCTGCTCATTTTTTGGTATTTCCTTATTAATGGCAGAGGTATTAACTTCTAAAACTGCATTTTCTTTACCAATTATTTTCTCTTGAATGGTGCATGGTACTTCAAGAGAGTCTTCAAAATATGATGAGACACATTCCTTAGGTTCATCGAGAATGTTCTTCCTTAAATTAGGATCATATTGAATAGACGGTTCCTTGCTAATATGTTGAAATTGTTGTACTGTGTCCTCTAAGTTTTGATCTACTTTTTCTTCATAGGCTAAAGCCTCAAAAGAATTGGAATTTCTTCCAATATCCTTCCTTATTGGTCTCCACTGTTCATTTTCTTTTATTTTTCTAGATCTATTTTTTGGAAGTTGAAAACCATCTTTATCCATAACCATTTGTAAATTTCTCTTACGATTTTCTACAAATGATTTTGTTGGGCTCTTCTTAGGGCATGATCTCTCAATATGCCCCACCTCATGACATCTTCTACATCTAAAAGATATGTTTTCATAATCTATAGTTTGGATCCACATCTTATCCCCATACTTAAGAATGATTGATTCTGGTAAAGCTTTACTTATATCAATCATGACCAATATTCGAGCATAAATAGCCAAAAATCCATCTTTTGTTGTATCTGAAATCTCAAGGAATTCTCCTAGAGTGTTGCCTATTGCCTTGAAGGTATCTATTTCCCAAAATTCAATGGGTAACCCAAACATCCTAACCCATACTGGTACTAGGGATAGATTTACATTTTCAGGTGAAAAGCCTTCATACCAACGGGTAAGGAAGAGCCCTGCTCTTCCCATAAACCAAGGACCCCCTTTTAGGATTCTTTCTCTTTCTTCCCTAGAACAAAAAATGGCTAGGAAGAAACCTTTGGGAAGAAATGATAGAATCACTCTTGGAGACTTCCAACTCCTATCAATCCATTTTCTCAAGGCTGAAGCCCCTGGCCAATACCCATTAAATTTACCAAAAACTGCCCTATCTTGGAGCAATGAGGATCTCTCTGAGGTGCGCTCACTAACCTCTACCACTAGGGATGATTCTAAGGATTTAACTATAAATCGATCCATGGAAAGGAAACTAAAACTCAAAATCTAATGAAATTTATCTGAAAGTCCTATAGCAAATATAATATTTGATAAAAACTTTATAAATTTTTCATGCACAATTTCTAAGATAAAGAAAGGGAAAAAAGAACTTAGCTGAAAAATTCTTTGTCCAGATAGAATGTCTTGCCTCACTGAAGTCCTAGCCCTTCATTGCTCTTCCCATCGTTCGAACCCTAGTTGGAAAATATTTGCAATTTCGTTTTTCATGACTTGAAAAATCGTCACTGCCCTTGTTCCGAATGGTTGACTTCACAGGGTCGTATCTCCCTCAATATTGCTCAGATTTTTGCATATGACCACTCATTTTAAAGCTATTCAAATTCTGCACAAGTTGGTCCAAGAATCAGCTGAATCGGATAACTCTTCGCAAAGATATGGCTCCTAAAAGATGAGATATTTTTAAGGAAAAAACCCTAATCCTTCGCACTTTGCAATTTTGTTTTTCACGACTTGAAAAATCGTCACTGCCCTTGTTCCAAATGGTTGACTTCACAGGGTCGTATCTCCCTCAATATTGCTCAGATTTTTGCATATGACCACTCATTTTAAAGCTATTCAAATTCTGCACAAGTTGGTCCAAGAATCAGCTGAATCGGATAACTCTTCGCGAAGATATGGCTCCTAAAAGATGAGACATTTTTTAGGAAAAAACCCTAATCCTTCGCACTTTGCAATTTTGTTTTTCACGACTTGAAAAATCGTCACTGCCCTTGTTCCAAATGGTTGACTTCACAGGGTCGTATCTCCCTCAATATTGTTTGCACAATCTCTTATTACTCCAAAAAAAATAGCAATTACAATGTGGGACTCACAAAGTGTAGCTCTAATCCTCTCAAGGCCAAAATATGTTTACAATGTAGCCTATGGCTTCTCTTTATAGAAAGAATTCAACCGTGAGTTAACTTGGGTGAGAAATTTTGACTCCTAGTAAAAGTAAATACTTGAGGGCATCTTTAGCAAAATGATGCACCACTGAATATTACATACCTCCAATTATGTCTCTAACTAGTTTAGAAGTCTTCTAAAAGAGTTTTGGTGCCACAAAAGGATAAAAATATTTCTTTTTTGATGATCTTCCTAAATTTTGTGCATCCTTGCCCCATTGGCTTATTGATGATCGAATCACTCTAGGATGGGTGATCAAATCACTCTAATTTTTTGAGCAACACACTCCTTTCGAATCAAATTGCATCTTTAGAACTTAGCCAAAATTTTACCAATTTTGCAAACTTGTTATTTTAAAATGTTTCTCTTGGGCTTGTAAAATTTATTTTTCTATCTTTCATGGTTAATTCCTTGAAGGAATTAGAAGGTATGAGCCAGAAATTAGAAGGTATGAGCCAAGATAATACAATCATGAAAACTAAATATGGCAAGGAGAGATATTTATCTATTGATTCAACATTATTATGAGGTTAAGGGAAGATTAGAGGAAATTTCATCTATGAAATATGACTTTGTCCAATTGAAAAGGGGACCATGGCTAATTAACAAGTATGATAATACTACACTACATTCAAATATAGAGGTCAACCTCATGTGTAACCATTACATAAGTTTTCTAAACTTAAGTCTTAATTGAAACAACCCAATTCCTTCCACATCTACCCCATTCAACTTGGTCTATAAATTCAATACTTATATAACAACTAAAATCTAAGTGAATATGGGTTAATATTTTGTATGTATATTCAGAGTGCTTATCCCCCATTACTTCTTTGTAGATTTTATTTTGGTGCTTGTGTTCATGCTTCAATACTATGAGTGCTTAAAGAGAAATATATCTCCTCTTGTTGTATGGTATCTTAGGACATCATGAGCTTTGGAGTCTTCCTCATTTCTTGATACTATGAAGCATGTAGAGGACTTACCTTCATCTTTCACTCTAATTTTACTTTCCAATACTTAAGGGTAAAATCATTTCTCTTTCATTATTTTCCTTTAGAGAATATTACAGATGCATATTGGATGCTTATCAATATCTTGGTAAATCTTTGATGAAAATCACTATGCCATAGGCAAGCTTTGCATTATTACTCTAGATTAGTACGTCATAGAACTTGTTTTTATCCCACTACTCAAGACTTTGGGATGGTACTTGATCTATTTCAATGTACATCATCAAACTTGAGAAACTAACCCATGTGGCTATGTGAGGTCTATGTTCATCGTCTTTCATTTATGCTTGAAGGCTATACATGTCACGTAATTTTGCCTTTTCAAGGTCTTGTAATATTTAAGACTGAAAAATTCAATGCATTTGTTTTCACAAGTTTAAACTCAGTATTCATCCACTCAAAAAATTATAATGATTTTGAGTACTCATTTATGCATACAAAATTGGGATTGTTCTTTAATTTATCTACGACTTATATTCATAAAACATCATGCATTATCGTATGTTTTTGTGCGCAATTTTTTGACCTTTTGTAAAGCTTGCTTAAAATGTAGGAAAAAAGTCATTCCTGATGTGCATAAAGCATATGAGGGATATTTTTACAAGAAATGATAGGATGAAAGGAAGTATGTTGATACTTAAAGTGATAGCAGTTTTTCTCCCTACTCTTATATCCACTTTGATATAATAATTTAGATTTTTTATTTTATTTAGCTTTTTCTTTCATTTATTTTATTTTGATAATGTGCTATTTATTTTTGTCAAAGCTATCTAAAACTTGATTTTTTTCTTCTTTATTTAATTCTGCAATAATGATGATGTCTAGCTTGAAAATGTTATCTTATATGCCAACATATATTTTGGGGTTGTCACTAGATCTATGGTACAACACCTTTCTTATTTATCAAACCTTAGTAGGTGACAACCTTCTATAGGTTATGAACAACTTGGATCAATATATCATGACTTTGTTTATCAAAATCAGCCAATTGATTATCTACTACCATATTCACAAGCAAGTTAAGAAGTATCATCATGTAGAAACAACTCCAAGGAGAAGAAATGTTGTAGACAATAAGTTCTTCAAAATCTAAAAAATATAAATCTTACTTTACAATAAATTATAATTTATTTAAACAATAGAAATTGGGGGGTGATTGGGTTTGAGGGTTTGGTTCAACGGTCAAAATGCTTCTGTAGGAGTGCAGATACTAGGGTTCTAATCCCTCAGGCCCCATAGTACCGGAGGGCATGTCGCGTCAGTGTCGTCTGCTATGTAAAAGGTTTACCTCGATGCAATTGGAGGTTATAGTGGCAACAAGGAGTGAGATTCGAACCCATGAAGAGGCGTAGAAAATTGTAACGTGTTATCGATTCCTCTAGTATAATAAAAAAAACTAGGGGGTGATTTATATTTACTAGACAACTCATCTCTTTTGTGTTTACCTTTTTATTGTTTCTTCATAATTTTTTATTGCTATACGATTTTATTGATAAAATTTAGCTTTGAATGATGTGCACAACATTTCAAAATACTTTTTACAGACACATACAGATATATATATATATATATATATATATATATATATAGAGAGAGAGAGAGAGAGAGTTTAACTAATTAAAGTTGTGTTCATAGTCTTTTGATTTTTGAAAGGGTAAACTAACTTTGACCAAGGCTAACATTGTATGATGCAATCTTGTATAGGACTATCAGAAAACATTATACAAATATATTTAGTTTATTGTATTATTTAATTATGTAAGGCCTAGGGGCCACAATTAATCTTGTTATGGTTAAACCCACCTTATAACTCCTAGTTAATATAAATCCTTCTTATTACGTTGGCTTACGTTAAACTCGCTTATATAATTAGGTTTTTTGGTATTGGTATAAATACCCCCACAACTCCATCCATTGTATTGGATTGTTGTGATATTTATCTATAATAATATAATGATTAGTTATGTTACATACCAAACATAATATAGATGTCGGCTATATTATGAAAGAGTTCATTTTATTATATAAATCCAATTATTTATTTTAAATCATTTATCATCTCTTTATCCAATTTCATTTGCGATATTCGCAGTCACTGCCTTTACGGCGAGGTTGTGCCCACCTTAAGTGGCGAAATATATTCAAATTGATTTATTTTATTTACCGCTGTTGTTTCGTATTACTCCATTTATATTGCAATTGAGATTTGAGTTAATATTATAAATAAAGGAATACGTTTTATTCGTTCCAAGTGGTATCATATTCAGGGGGAACAGAAGTTGTGCAGCCCCAACTCCGAGCACTACGTAGTCATCACCTTCCTTTGGCATTTTTGAGCTCTGAAACGAGCCCAAACGGCGAACAAAACTGCGTACAGGCATCCCTGTCTCACGACGTCCGTCGTCCAATCAGAGCGTGAGAAATAAAAATTAAATCGTGCTGTTATAAGGTTGAAAAACGTTTGTAAATTTTTTACGACAAACAAAACCGCGTACAGGTATCCCTGTCTCATGGCGTCTATCGTCTAATCAGAGCGTGAGGAATAAAAATTAGTCGTGCTGTTATAAGGTTGAAAAATGTTTATAAATTTTTTCTTTTTTTTTTAAAGTTCGCTGGTGCAATTATCCCACATTGGGAGTGAAAAGGGCGCAATCGGGTTTATAATGCGGTGGTGGTAACTAGTACAGTGTGATTACGGTTACACAAGCCTCTCTCCTCGTGAACCTTGCGCCTTTCGTGTCGTCGTTTTCATCCAGCTATCCTTTGTCTGCATGTCGATTAACCTTGCATATTTCGTGTTGTTGTGTCCGTCCAGCTGTCCTTCGTCGTCTTCCCTCATTGCATCTCGGTCCTTCGTTGTCGTGTTCTTGCTGTCCGCGGGTCGATTGGCCTTGCGTCTTCTTCTGTGTCGTCGTCCAGCTGTCTTCGTCGTGTTTCAGTCTTCGTTGTCGCGTCTTCTTCTGTGTCATCGTCTAGCTGTCTTCGTCGTGTTTCGGTCTTCGTTGTCGTGTCCGTGTTGTCTGTGTGTTGATTGGTCTTGCGTCTTCCGTGTCGTCGTGTCCGTCGAGCTGTCCTTCATCGCGTCTCAGTCCTTCGGTGCTTCATCGCGTCTCGGTCCTTCGGTCGTCCTCCGTGTCATCATTTGCCGCCCAGCTGTTCATCTCGGCTTTCGCATCTGTTTCGGGTTCCAAACTTGCCGTCAAAATTGCTGAAATTGTCCAGTCAGTCCCAGTCAAACTTGAAAAGTTGCTAAAAAATTATTGAAAGTTGCTATCCAAATTGGAAAATTGTTGAAAGTTGTTGTCCAGAGGCCACCCAAATCCGCGTCGTAGTTGGCGCGACAGTTGAAGCGAAACACACAAATTTTGGCAAAATCCATTATTGGAGAAATTGAAGCAAGATTTTGAAAGTGCATGACCAAACAGTGGACCAAAGGACCTGACGGTCGACTAACAAGCTCAGAGACGCCCAATAACAACGCAAGAAGACCTCATCGAAGCCAAGGTACAAAAAATTCTCCTTCTCCTTTCAAAATTGGCAGTTATAAGCCGAATCATCCACTGGTCGACCCCATGGCTACTAACCCTCCCCCAACTCACGAAAACGTCACACAAGGAGAATCAAGCAACTCGACCATTACCACAGATGAAACTCTTCGACACTTACTAGATGGTATGCACCAAATTAATGTCAACCTAACTAAACTATTGAGCACACAAAACCAACCTAATCCCAATACTAATCCCCAAAATCACTCCCATGAACAAAGGCATGAAGAAAATGACGACCAGGATGAAGATTGGGAGCAACAAAGAGGCAATCCGGATAATTACGGGAATCGCTATCATAGACAGGGATATGGGTTATAACCAACCGAGAGGCCCTAATAATTTTCCATGCATTGATATGCCCACTTTTGAGGGTCATGATCCTCGTGGTTGGATAGCCAAAATGGAAGGCATTCTGGACTTATACCAAATTAGGGATTCTGATAAAGTCCCTTTCGCGGCATCAAAATTAGGCACTGAGGCTTACCAATGGTTCGTATGGCTTAAATGCGAGAAAGGAGCTACTGTTTGCTGGAATAATTTCACTACCTTATTTTTAGAAAGATTTGATGAAGGAGCTACATCATCATACATAGTAAGACTGTTATCTCTTAAACAAGAAAGATCAGTTAGTGAGTTCGTCTATGAATTCACTAGTTTACTATCATATGCATTACACCTCAGTCCAGACATAGTGGTAGGAGCTTTTCGTAATGGTTTGAAAGAAAATATTAAGGTGGAGGTGGACATTCAAAATCCAACCTCGTTGAACGATTGCATAAGACTAGCCAAGCTAGCTGAGAAGAGAATTCAGTTGTATACACAGCATGAAACTTATAGTCATCCTTCGTATGGAAACAAATATTTTCGCAAAAATGATCAACCATCAAGATACTTCTGCTATAAATATCGCAATCACCATCCCAGAGAACAAGCATGTGCACAAAAACAAAACTTTCATATTGAATGTGCTCAATATGAAGGAGAAGAGGAAGAAGCATACCACCAGGAAGAACCTATTCAAGAAGAACTATCGATTGTTCTAGAAGAGAAGGAAGAGGATACAATGTCTATTTTCGTGCATGCCCTCATGGGGTTAACAACCCACCATACAATCAAGGTACCGGGATTTCTCCGCCAAAAAAAGGTAAATTTGCTAATTGATTCAGGCAGTACCCACAATTTTATCGACATCAAAACAACAAAAGCTTTGAATTTATCATTAATTCTTCCAACAAAGACAAATTTCAGGTTCTAGTAGCCAACGGGGTGAACGCTCAATGTGTTGGGAGAACATCTCAAGTCTCCATTAAAATGGGAACTTATACCTGGTTTGGATCTCTTTTCGTAATGAATTTAGGGAACTCTGATGTTATTTTGGGAGTTGAATGGTTGGAAACACTAGACACGGTCAGCTTCAATTTCAAAAAATTAGTTGTGGAATGGAAGGAAAACGGACGGGTCATTCACTTACAAGGTATTACTACTCCTCCATCACAGATGGTGAGCTCTCATAGTATGGAGAAAACATTAAAAAAGGTTGGATACGGATTCATAGCTCAAATTAATTGTTTGGAAAAGCAATCTCGAGCAATTTTGGGTATTTCTGCTCCAGATTTACGGGACATAGTAGCACATTACGAAGAGGTCTTCCAAGAACCAAAGGGACTACCTTCCAAAAGATCCCATGACCATGCCAGACAGTGTCTCAAGAAGGTGATCGGCCAAAAAGTGAAATCTCAGTCAGAAGTACCAATACTCGATGCGATGAAGAGGCTACATGGGAACCTGAAAGGATTTTCCAGACATTTCCAGCTTTGAGGACAAAGCTTTTCGAGGAGGGGAGTCATGTTACATACCAAACATAATATAGACGTCGGCTATATTATGAAAGAGTTCATTTGATTATATAAATCCAATTGTTTGTTTTAAATCATTTATCATCTCTTTATCCAATTTCATTTGCGATATTCGCAGTCACTGCCTTTACGGCGAGGTTGTGCCCACCTTAAGTGGCGAAATATATTCAAATTGATTTATTTTATTTATCGTTGTTGTTTCGTATTACTCCATTTATATTGCAATTGAGATTTGAGTTAATATTATAAATAAACGAATATGTTTTATTCATTCCAGAGTTTAACTAATTAAAGTTGTGTTCATAGTCTTTTGTTGTTGAAAGGGTAAACTAACTTTGACCAAGGCTAACATTGTATGATGCAATCTTGTATAGGACTATCAAAAAACATTATACAAATATATTTAGTTTATTGTATTATTTAATTATGTAAGGCCTAGGGGCCACAATTAATCTTGTTATGGTTAAACCCACCTTATAACTCCTAGTTAATATAAATCCTTCTTATTACGTTGGCTTACGTTAAACTCGCTTATATAATTAGGTTTTTTGGTATTGGTATAAATACCCCCACAACTCCATCCATTGTATTGGATTGTTGTGATATTTATCTATAATAATATAATGATTAGTTATGTTTCCTACAAGTTCCCAATATCTATTTCTCTCTTTCATCCTTTTTGAACTTTCTATATGAGATATTAGTGGATGGATTACTTCTGTTTGTTTCTAGAAATAGGTGTAAATTTCAACATGGTATAAGGTATGGAGTAGTGTTAGTTAGTCACATAGATAGTGTATTTTAAGCCTTTGATCCTTATTTCAAAATCCAAGATGAAATACTCTTCAAAATATCATAAGCATTTTTGGCATAAGAGATAGAGAGAAGATATCCTTCCATATATTTTCATCCATTCTTCCTTCCATTCTAGAGACTTTGTTCCTTCTCCATTTTCAATTTTGTCATCAAGGTACACATGCATATTAAAATTAAAGTTAACATATTTTTTCCTCCTTACAAATATGCCATGTAACCTTGTTTGAACATTTGAGAGGAGAGTGCCATTTTTAAATTTAAATTTGTAAAATATTCTCCCATGTGCCTTTCTATTCAAATTCTCAATGCCCTTTAGTTACATAGGAAATGGTGCATCTATTCATGAAGGAGGTTTGCGCTCATTCATATTTGTAGGATGCATCATACTAATGTTAGACCAATAAGTTGCTCGATAGAGTTGCATCAATAAAAATATGAATATATACAATAAAGGCAAGATGGCTAGTTTGGATAACAAACTATCAACCATCCATTTGAGTGCAACTCCCAAATTATTTACCCTACACATATTACATGATGTAATAAATTCTTAACATTCCTCCTTATTACATCATACTTCAAATAAAGGTAGGAATCAACAACTCAAAAATTTCAAAAATATCATGGGTTAGGACACACACATTAGTCCATGATTTACATAATTGTGAACAAATACAAAATCAACCACTCACCTCAGTGGGACTAACCACACTAAACTCAATCGAGGATAGGAAAAATACAACTATTATTCAAGATTTTATATCATAAGTGGATAGAGACACACATGTTATCCATATACATAGTTGCAAATAGATACACACTCATTTGTCTACAAACCTCTACAATTAGGGGCACACTCAACCAATCACACATAATACATTGCTTGTGAATAGGGTCACACACATCCATTCCAAAAATAATTTGCAAATAGTATCATACTCTATTATCTTAAAAATATGAGGCCTACACTTCCTTTGAATGAAAAATTATCTCCAGTAGACAATGCAGTCTAATTCAATCTTCAAAATGGATCATAATTGGATCAACCATATGACCCCCATCAAGCTAAAAAAAGTTTTTGAACATGTGGTATTCTAAATTCCTTGGCATAATTCTTAAATAGGACAATTCCATTGGGATTGAAAATTATTTTTGATGAGTATAAATATGCCTATCTTCCAAAAAATGATAGTGGACAAAACTAATTAATTTCCTCTCCTTTAGAAAGTCATGTCAAATCTTGGTGTTCATGTTGATCAAAATGTTCAAGTGTATCAATTCCATATGATATCAATGTGAATGTTCCTAATCCATCATATAAATTTCAAAGGCTTATTATCAAGAGCAATGTGGGATATATGAGATGTTCTTCAAAAAAATTCTTCAACCCAACATGACAAAATCATCTCCCTCCAATATGGACATGTCACTACAAACATTGGTGCACTGTTTCAATAAGGTCAATGCTCTAAATTGAATCTTTAGGGAATATTCTATCAACATTCTATAATAATAAAAAACATACCAAATCATTGTCTTGTCACCTGCATTTAATAATAATAAAAATAAAAAATAGTTTTTAAAGGCTTCAAAGAGCCTTCCCATAAAGCATGTGGGATTTTATTTGCTATTATTTATTTATTTAAATATTTATGCCTCCTTGCTATTTTTGAACTGTCTATTCTTTGCATGCAATAAATTAGCACTTTCTTCATAGTAAACTACAAGTAACATGTAAATTTTTATAATTGCTACACAAGTCTTCAACTAACAACACTTCACTAGCAGTTAACTTTCAAATGACCCATGCATTGATTAGATGGTAACTTCATAATAGATGACCCTCATGTATCTTTAGATGACCTTGTTTTTAGATAGCTCGATCAATATATGGTAGTTCTAAATGGTATCTCTAGACGATAACTATAGATGGTAGGTTTAGACAAAACTAGTTGTAGACATCAACTCCAAATGATAGCTTTATATGGTAACCCCAAATAGTAGTAGCTCCATATGATGACAACTCTAGACGGTAGCTCCAAATGATAATAGCTCTAGATGATAGCTCTAGAAAGCAACTCTAGATGACAATTCCCAATGGAAACAACTCTAAATAATAGTTTTAGACAATAGCTCTATATGGTAGCAGCTCCAAATAGTATATTTAAACAGTAGCTCTAGATGATGACCCAAAGTAAGCTTCTAAATGACCCTTTATTATGTGACTTCCTCTACTTTGGACAGCCTGATGTTGGTCAACTTGGATTTTTCTCTCAGATGACCCATTGCAACTTAGATCAACATAAAATCACTAGTTTTAAACTTCCTCTTTCAGCAATTCTTCACTCTCAATAATCTAGAGATAAATTTTACAAAATAGAACTTCCTATAAAATAGCACATTCCTCTTCTCCATGATAACATCTTTGGATGATATTCCATTCATACATGCAAATAATATCTTTAAATAAACAACATCAAACCTAAAAATCAAATAAATAAATAAAAATATAATACAATAGACATCAAGTTAATATCCTATGCTATATTTTGGCACTTTATTTGTAATCTCCTATAGCACTTAGATGTCTTTTTTAATTGGTATATGTCTCCTCTACACAATAGGAAATCATGAATGCAACACTCTAACTCATTTTTATTGGATGTCTCTCCAAATCTAGCAAGACTCGATGTCTTTGGTGCTTTCAAATCAAATGCCTACTTAATAATACTATTCTTTATTCTCCATTATTGCCTCCACACAATAATACATGTTCTTCTCCCAAGATAAAACATTCTCTTCTTTCACATGCTTCAAGAATGATGAGAGCTCTGATATCACATGTTGGACCAGGAGGATGTTGGATAGAGTTACATTAATAAAAATGTGACTATAGATAATAAAGGTGAGGTGGTTGGTTTGGATAACTAACTATCAACCACCTATTTGGGTGCAACTCTCCAATTATCTACCCTAACTATATTACATGATGTAATAAATTCCTAACAGTCAGATAGGCACCACATAGAATATTATACAATTTGGATCATAGGTTTGAATCTATGCCTAGCCCTTTTGCTTGCTTAACGATAAAATGGAGTGAGAGTAAATTGAAGAAACCTCAACTCTATTCTAGCCTTAAGTCAGGGGAATGTGGATAGTCGAGTGACTATTAGACTTTGTTGAAGGAAGGACACAATTTTAAAATGTAAAACTATTTTTTTTGTTGAATAGCACTCTCTACTTTGGATTTTTTGGTTGGCATCATCATAGGAGACACCATCGGGGTTATGCATAAGAGGTAGTACCAAAAAAGTATTTATAAATTTGGGGTGAATCAAGGTGAATCATGTATAAACTGTGGGGCGAATTTTTCAAAATTTTGCAAAAACATTATCAAAATATGGCGAATTTTAAAAAATTTTGCACATAAATTATAAACATATTTGGGACCATGTTTGACCTATTAAATTATCTTCAAAATTCATAAAAATACCACCATTATATCGGCCCTGAAAAGAGCTTTCCAACGAGTACAAATATGCCTATGTTTAGATATATTTTGATGCCTAAAACTATAAAATGATTGTCAGTCGCCATCTGCCACTCGCCATCTTCCACTCGTCATATGCCACTCGCCTTGTGCCACTTGCCATGTGCCACTCACCATGTGCCACTCACCATATGCCACTCACCTTGTGCCACTCGCCATCTGCCAGTCGCCACATGGCGACTGGCAAAGACAACTGCCAGATGGTGACTGATAATCATTTTACAAATTTAGGCATCAAAATATATTCAAATATAGATATATTTGTACTCATTAGAAATATCTTTTCGAGCCTAATCTAATGGTGGTATTTTTATGAAGTTTTGAGATGATTTAGTAGGTCAAAATCTACCTTAAATGACATTACCTCCTTATCACCATCTTTGGGACCATGTTCAACCTATTAAATCATCTTCAAACTTAATAAAAATACCACCATTAGATCTGGCTTGAAAAGATCTTTCCAACGAGTACAAATATGCCTATGTTTGGATATATTTTGATGCCTAAAATTATAAAATTATTGTCAATCACCATATGCCAGTCACCATCTGCCACTCGCCATATGCCACTCACCTTGTGCCACTCGCCATGTGCCACTCGCCATATGCCAGTTGCCATCTACCAGTCGCCATCTGCCAGTCACCATCTACCAGTCGCCTTATGCCAGTCGCCTTCTGCCAGTCGCCACATATATGCCTATGTTTGGATATATTTTGATGCCTAAAATTATAAAATGATTGTTAATCACCATATGCCAGTCACCATCTACCACTCACCATATGCCACTCACCTTGTGCCACTCGCCATGTGCCACTCGCCATATGTCAGTTGCCATCTACCAGTCGCCATCTGCTAGTCACCATCTACCAGTCGCCTTATGCCAGTCGCCTTCTACCAGTCGCCACATGGCGACTGGCAGAAGGCGATTGGCATAAGGTGACTGGCAGATGGCGATTGGCATATGGCAATTGATAATTATTTTATAATTTTAGGCATCAAAATATATCCAAACATAGGCATATTTATACTCGTTGGAAATATCTTTTCGAGCTTGATCTAATGGTGGTATTTTTATGAAGTTTTGAGATGATTTAGTAGGTCAAAATCTACCTTAAATTGATATTAACTCCTTATCACCATTTTTGGAACCATGTTTGGCCTAGTAAATCATATTCAAACTTCATAAAAATACCACCATTAGATCAGGCTTGAAAAGATCTTTCCAACGAGTACAAATATACCTATGTTTGGATATATTTTGATGCCTAAAATTATAAAATTATTGTCAGTTGCTATTTACCAGTTGCCATCTGCCAGTCATCATATGCCACTCGCCTTGTGCCACTCGCCATGTGCCACTCGCCTTGTACCACTTGCCATCTACCAGTCGCCTTATGCCGAAATGGCGACTGGGATGGCGACTGGCAAATGGTGATTGATAATTATTTTACAATTTTAGACATCAAAATATTTTCAAACATAGGTATATTTGTACTCGTTGGAAAGCTCTTTTCGAGCCCGATATAATGGTGGTATTTTTATGAAGTTTTAAGATGATTTAGTAGGTCAAAATATACCTTAAATTACATTACCTCCTTATCACCATATTTGGGACCATGTTCAACCTATTAAATCATTTTCAAACTTAATAAAAATACCACCATTAGATCTGGCTTGAAAAGATCTTTTCAACGAGTAAAAATATGCCTATGTTTGGATATATTTTGATGCCTAAAATTATAAAATGATTGTCAATCACCATATGCCAGTCACCATCTACCACTCGCCATATGCCACTCGCCTTGTGCCACTCGCCATATATCAGTCACCATCTGTTAGTCTCCATCTGCCAGTCGCCTTATGCCGGTTCCTTACGCGATCGCTTCGCAGTCACCACATGGCGACTGGCAAAAGGCGACTGGCATAAGGCGACTAGCAGATGGCGATTGGCAAATGGTGATTGATAATCATTTTATAATTTTAGGCATCAAAATATATCCAAACATAGGCATATTTATACTCGTTGGAAAGCTCTTTTCGAGCCTGATCTAATGGTGGTATTTTTATGAAGTTTTGAGATGATTTAGTAGGTCAAAATCTACCTTAAAATGACATTAACTCCTTATCACCATTTTTGGAACCATGTTTGGCCTAGTAAATCATATTCAAACTTCATAAAAATACCACCATTAGATCGGGCTTGAAAATATATTTCCAACGAGTACAAATATACCTATGTTTGGATATATTTTGATGCCTAAAATTATAAAATGATTGTCAGTCACCATTTACCAGTTGCCATTTTCTAGTCGCCTTATGCCACTCGCCATGTGCCACTCGCCTTGTGCCACTCGCCATCTGCCAGTTGCCTTATACCAGTCACCTTCTGCCAATCACCACATGGCGATGCGGCGAAGGTGACTGGCAGATGGCGACTGGCATATGGCGACTGGCAGATGGTGATTGATAATTATTTTACAATTTTAGACATCAAAATATTTTTAAACATAGGTATATTTGTACTCGTTGGAAAGCTCTTTTCGATCTCGATATAATGGTGGTATTTTTATGAAGTTTTGAGATGATTTAGTAGGTCAAAATCTACCTCAAAATGATATTACCTCCTTATCACCATTTTTAGAACCATTTTTGACCTAGGAAATCATCTTCAAACTTTATAAAAATACCACCATTAGATCGGGCTTGAAAAGATCTTTCCAATGAGTATAAATATGCCTATGTTTGGATATATTTTGATGCCTAAAACTATAAAATGATTGTCAGTAACCATCTGCCAGTCGCCATCTGCCACTCGCCATATGCCACTCGCCACGTACCACTCGCCATATGCCACTCGCCTTGTGCCACTCGCCATGTACCACTCACCATCTTCCAGTCGCCTTATACCACTCGCCTTATGCCAGTCGCCTTCTATCAGTCGCCACATGGCGACTGGCAGAAGATGACTGGCAGATGGCGACTGATAGTATGAGAGTTGTTGTTATGGTTAACTATATATAATGGGGTACAAGGGGTGAATTAGGCGGGATAATTTTTATTTTTAATAAATTTAGGGTGAAAATTAGGCGGGAAACCTTATGACAACGGGGAAAATTTACCCTTAAAAAAATTGGATCCTGAAATTTTCGGGCGAACGGGCCGACCTTTATGGTCCCAAAATTCACAAAATTAACATTTTGGAAATTCGAATATTCGCGCTAAATTGCGAAATTTGCCACTATGAAAAACTTTGGACACCATAGAATACTTATTTGAGTTACAAATGCTAAATGGACAAAGGCATTGCTAGGTAGCAACTCTTATGTTCAAATATGATTGGGGAACAAGTTTTGTGCATTAGTTTTTTAGACATGGTGGTATTTCAACCCTTCTTCTAAATAAATATGGGGTAAATATTCAATAATAATGTTGTTATGTTGGTTATAACAAGGTGCTTTACTTCCTAGGGATCCAAGTTTGAACCCCTACAAATTCATTGACACTTATGGGAGGATAACGTGGAGTTTTTAGTCAATGTGGCAATTGACATGGCACACTTGCATGCCACCAATATATCTTTTACATATTTATACCTTGTCATAAAATAAATAAAAAACAAGTGTAAAACTAGTAGTCTAGTGGTGACCAAGTGACATAGATTAAGTGGCAAACACTAATGAATCAGTAGGCACTAAGTGGCAACCTACAATTGGACAGTATATTTCTATGGTTTTGAGTGTTAATTTTTTAATTCTTGAGGAATATTAGGGCAAATACTTTGAAACGATAACTTTTGCATAAGAAGCATTTAATTATTATTTTTAATCACATGATTTTTTTATCTCTTTGCATTGATGACATTAATTCAAGGACCTATTATAATTTGGAGGTGGAATTGTGCATGATAGTCTTCAAATTTTATTGCTCTATTTTGAAAGGAAAAATTTATAGTATAATATGTGGTCAAAATATTTGGTCTATATTTATAGGAGATATAGTTAAATTTGTAAAATTTATAGATATTATTGAGTCTTTTGGAGGCATACATAAAATGGATTTAGAAAATGCTCTAGTCAGTCCTTTTTCTTCCTTTGTGATATTCATTGATCTTATGCATAAAGATTTAATCCTTTATAATATCTTGTTTCTTTTGTTCTTTCTCTAAGTGCTCATGGAATTTTACAATGGATATTCTCATATACATGCTCATACAAAGCCTCTTTTGGTGATAAAGAACAAGTGGTTGAAGGACAAGTTTCTAAACAAGGTGGTGTGTGTTGTAAAACAAAATGGTTATGCTTCCAAGCCTTGCCTTATATGACCATAGAATTTTGGATCAACTTTTTAGAGGGATAATTCTTGACTTCCCTTCCTCATATGGATTCATATCAAAGGTGTTCTTTGGATATGTGCGGACGTATATAATATTGGTGTTGTAAATACAATCCATCCTAAGGAGATACATGTCTAAGGGAATCTTTGCATAAGCATATTTTCAAATGATGAGGGGTTTTGTTGATACTTCTTCAAGCATGTACACCTATTAGAGCATCCATTATGGGGGGAAGATGTTATTGTCCCTTGTTTCTTATAAACATATTCAATTCTCATATCAATTGAGTTGCTATAGCTAGATACCTACATATTTTTCCATAAAAAGTCTAAATTTTTTATTTTCAATTTCTAGATCTTCAATTTTCTTTGTAAATACAAATATTCCAATCAACATTCATCTTCTTGACATTTGTTTTAGTCTTCACAATACCAAAACTCCACTTCTACTATCCACACACTGTATCTTTATAGAGAGATATTTCTAAAACTTTGTGTTATCATAGTCAACTTTAGTCCACTTTACCAACTCTGGACTATTAGTTTCATTCCTAAAGCATAAGTGCAACCACAAGAATTATAATAAATAGTTTAATTGTCTCAAAAAGTTGAAAGTTCGTGATTAAATCCTATTAAAGAACATTTGCATAATAATTAAACTATGGATTATCTCTGCTATGCAGGGAGGTTTTTATCAAGGGATACAAATAATAGATGGAGTAATAACAGTACATGAAACATTGCATTTGATGGATAAGAGGGGTGTTGCAGGTATGTTATTTAAACTAGATGTGAATAAAGCATATGATCAGGTGTCATGTATTTTCTTGGATAATGTAATGTAAAATTTAGGTTTTAATTTTAAGTGAAGATAGTGGATAAAATATATCTCTCTTCAACAATTTTTTTTATCATAGTTATTGGTAGATTAGCAGGTTTCTTTAGGGGGCAATGAGGTCTAAGACAAGGAGATCTTATATCCCAATATTTGTTCATCATCATGGCTAAATATTTAGGTAGAACTTTGGGAGTAACCACTGCCACAGAAAAGATAAGAGGGATTAAACTTGCAGGTAATGTTGGAGCAGTGTCTTACCAACAATTCATGGATGAAACTATCATCTCGGGTGAAGCCTCAATAAGAGAAGTGAAGGAGATACTCAATATCGTACATATTTATGAAAGAGCTTCCAATCAAAGTTTCAATTTTATAAAAGGTCATGTTTATTTTGTCAACACAGCTAGGCAAGTGCAACAAAGAATATCTAGGGTTTTGGGATGCAACATAGCAGAATTTCTAGCTACCTTTCTTGGATTACCTATTTTCATAGGACAATAAAAGGATAAATGTGGGCTCCAATAATAGACCAAATTCAAATAAAGTTGGTGGGGTGGAAGGGTAATATGTTATCTCAAGCTCGGAAATTATAGCTTCTAAAGGCAACATTACAAAGCATCCCAATTTACTACATGTCACTTTTTATGATCCCTACAAGGTCAAAAATAGAATAGAACAAATCTTCAAAAGGTTTATTTGGGCAAGGATAGAAGAAAATAAGGCTTGCTTTGGTATCATGGGATAGAGTTTGCTCTTTGAAGAGGGAAGGTGGTCTAGGGATAAGAAAGTTGTAGTAGTTTAATAAAGCATTGTTAACTAAAAACGGTTGGAGATTGACCAAGGAATAAGATTTGCTTTGGGCTAATACTTTTAAAGGTAAGTACTTGGAAGGTTTCATACCCTTATTTAGAAGTTCAAACCCTCCCAAAGGATCAGCAGATTGGAATGGAGTTTCAAGAACTAGGAAATTTTTGAGAGATGGTCTAATATGGGTGGTAGGAGAAGGCAATAAAATATTTTTTTAGGTAGACACTTGGATTGTAGATAGTCCTTTATAGCAAATGAAAGAGTTCAGAAGAGTAAAAGATCCCTTGGTTCAAAAATATGGATCACTAGTCAAGTATTACATAGAATTTTGGGAAGTTCAGAGGTTTTGAAAAGAACTAACTTTGGATTTTGTTGACTCGAAACTGCAGCAATCTTTGCTAGATCTTAAGAAGTTGTTGCAGTAATACCACTTACCTCATAATGAAGATAAGGTCTCTTTGATTTGGTTCCCTACTTCTTCAGGGGAATTCTCTGTGAATTCAACTTATACCTTGCATTTTGAAGGTGTGGAGGGGGAATTTACTGTAAATAAGGTTTGGAAGAATGAGTTAATCCCTAGATTCACTTCTTTCTTTGGTTATGCTTATAAAATTAGATTCTAACTCTAGATAACCTAAGTAAGAGAGGTTTTCAAATTACAAATATATGTTCTCTTTGCATGAAATATGTTGAATCAATTAACCACTTGGTTATTCATTGTGAGTTTGCAAGTAAGGTACTTAATAATCTAATGGAAGCAAGTTTTTGCTCTTGGGTGGTCCCTAGTACTTTTAAGAAGCTTTTTAACCAATGGAGATGCCCTTTTAGCAATAATAGGTTATCAAAACTCTAGAATTTATGGTTACCTTATTTTTTATGGGGTGTTTGGTGGGAAAGAAATCAAAGAGTATTCAGGGGGAAAAGTAAGGATGAACTTTCAGTGTCTAAAAAAATTAAAACTACAGTGAGGGAGAATTTGCTTGCCTTTGATAATAGTGTGGACTTTGAGAACAATTTGGAAAAGAAGATCACTATTGAATGGCACTTGGAAAATCCTAGAGAAGCACCTTTGCCAATCATTTTGAAAAGAGCAAACACTATATGGCTAAAACCAGAGGAGGGCTAGATAAAGTTAAAATTTGACGGAGCTGCAAAAGGTAACCCATATAGAGTTTGGGGAGGAGATGTCATTCAAAATAATAAAGGTAAAGTGATATGGGCTTATGCAAAAATTTATGGGATACAAAGCAATCACTATGCAAAAGCTAAAGCCCTATACTCTGGTGTTATGTTGTTGAGACAGAAGAGTGTAAGAAAGGTCATCATAGAAGGGGACTCTATGAATATTATCAGGGATCTTAAGAAAAGAAAAGTTGATAACTGGTAGGTGTCAAGTTTAATTAAGGATACCTCATCCCTATTAAAACAAATGATAGAGGTGAAGATATTACATATATATCGGGAAGGAAATGCTACAACTGATTGTTTGACAAACATTGGAGTTCATTTTGATCAGAGGAAGATATAGGAAAATAATTTTCCCTTATCTCTTTTAAGGGTTATCTCATTAGAGGTAGAAGAAAATTATAATCAAAGAGGTGTTGTATTTTGATGTTGTCGATCTTTTTATTGATTCTGAGGTCTTTTGGTGCTACTGATGTGACTACATGTTGTTGCTATTATAATAGTTGTGTTTCTAGAAAATGCCACGGTAATATGATTCTACTTTTGTTGTTGCTATAGCTATTACCTATTATTGATAATTGGAGTGATTGCTACTACTATTGGTGTGGAAGGGAGGAATAAACAACAATCAGGTTGACCTTTACTCCCTTGCTAGAAATAAATTTTGATATCATCGAGAGTGTTGTTTTTTGTCTAGTTTTATTCTAGGATTTTTGTTGCAACTTTGCTTTTCTCATATTATCTAGGGAGGAAGTTGATGTTTATTTTGTAACTTTGGATAGCTTAATTCTGCAACAAGGTTGGGGCCCCTCCAAAACCCCTTTTTTTCACCACTACAAAAACAAAACACATGGAATTCATTTTAATCCCTAATAACCAATTAAAAATATTTTATCATTTGAATGAGTTATGAAATTTTGGGTGAATTTTGGCACCCCTTAACCCAGTCTTATTTTGATGTTGGCAATTCAGAATACCCAATTTTGAAGCATTAAGAAGAATAGGTGGATAAGCAGAAGGGCGAGCATTAAATTCTCACCCAACTTCTGGATGGAAGACTTGGACCCCAAACCCCCATCCAAGATGGATGAAGGAATGAGAAAGAAGCACTACGACATTCATTCCTAGATTCTCGTCACAAGAATGGATGAAACTTTGAGAAGGTAGCAATCAAATTCCAAACCAGGCCACCCGTCTATGGTATGTATAATTGGAAAGGTGATCAAACAAGGAACTCTGCCCAAATAGCCGTCCAAGAATGGGGCCATCATTTGCTAGGGGGAAGCACTAGAAAAGGTATTAATGATCCTGACTACCTCATACATCTGTTTGATGGGCATGAAGGAAATAATTTGAAATATATGGCTTTACAAGTAATTGATTCTAGGCATTCTTGCAATACAAAGGGGCAAGTTATGATCCAACAAAAATGATAGAGTGATCGAAGTCTTGGATTGATGCAGAAACACCTAACTCCTTTCGAACGACCACCATCCCTCCTGGAGCAGAGCAATAGTAGATTTTTTGACCGTTCTAACAAGATCCTCCTACCTGATGCTATTAATGTTGTAATTTGAAAGTATTGTAAAATATTTTATAAATAGGGGGATGCTTGCCATTCCAAAGCGTGGCTCTGTGGCCTTTACAATTCATATGTAATTCTTCATTGCCTTGTAAATAATATTGTATCACTATTTGGTCTCTCAATTTGTATTTGCTTCTACTTTTGTCTATGTGTGGATGTTTATTTCTATGATGGTTGTCTAAGTTGGTTCACTTAATTATACTATCTGGATTTCATGGGTCTAGTTGGGCGGTTTTGGAATTTGCATCCACCCCTGGGTGTCAAGGTTTATTTTTGCTAAAGTCGATCGGGTGGGAGCACTCTAATTCTACTACCTGGATTTCATTCACCCTCCCACTAGTTTTGGAATTCACCCTTGCCCACTACGTCGAATGAGGAGTAAGGATAGGATGGACTAATCTATTAGGTGATATGCTACTGTTTACACTGGTAACATTGAATGAGTGTGTCTTGATGCAGTCATACCCAATCTTTGTTAGTTCTAGCTATGACCTCACTTTGCTTTCTTTCTCATTCCATTTTTCCCATTTCCCCTTTTTTCCCTTTACAACTTAGGTAGCTAGAACCGAAGGAGTCAGCATTCTCCAAAGATCGATCGCCTCTACCTCTCCCAAGTTGGGTGGTCATTCAATGCTGGTTTAGGACCACCAGTGATGATTTTTGCACCAATAGTTTTTGGTGACTCTACTGGGGAACTCGTTGAGTTTTCGTGTTTAAGAAAATCAAAGTTTGGTGATACTCTGATTTACCCACATCTTTGCAAATCACCTAGCAACTTTGACTATGTAGTATCTCTAGATCATCAGATCATTTGTCTTATTATGTTGAAAATTTTTCATCTCTTGGAGGATCCAAGGATTGATGAATAGCTTTGACCTCATCAGTGAAGAAAGTATGTTTATCTGGCAATCCAACTTTGATGCATGAACTGAGACCTTTAAAGGTGAGTGCCTCAATGGCCCAACTATGTTGCCCATAGTGGAACAAGCTTGGTCTGCTAGATCTCCAATGCTAGCATGAGATTCCTGAAGGTGCCCTGGAAGCTTTGACAAAATATAGCAGCACCCTGGGAACTACTCGAGAGCATATTGAAGATGTCACTGCACTAGTGCCCCTCCATGGCATAACACATGAAGATATCATGATCAGGCTCCTGGTCCTATCTTTTGAAGGGAGGATGTTATGGTGGTATTGTACCCTTGGACAGAAAACCATCCACTCATGTATAGATTTGGCAAGAGCTCTTATTAACACATTTGATGGCTCCATGGATCCCTTCTAACTCTTAATGTAGTTTTTGCTCATCAAGAGGACCCCTTTTGAGTCTATCACAGACTTCAATATGAGATTTCAAAGGATCTAGGGAAGGATCCCCTTTGAATATTAATCATCTCCCATCCAAGCTTACCTGTACTATGTTGGTTTAGTTTAGACATAAACCTCCTATTGTATCAATCAAGGGAAAAAAGGTTCCCTCAAATATTTCAAGAGGATATACAAGCAGAGTGACTCTTGCTTCAAGTAGGAAAGACATCTTCGAAGGATTTTTCCCTCCCATATCCTCTCCCAACCATCGTTGCTTTCTTCCCAACTGCACATTATCTTCTATGAATACCATCTCAAGCTATGCAAGAACAAGAACTACAGTTCTACGAAACACAAGGGGTGGATATTTTCTCAAGTTGTGCAAGAACAAGAACTGCAGTTCTACGAAACACAAGGGGTGGATATTTTCTCAAGCTATGCAAGAACAAGAACTGTAGTTCTACGAAAAATGCAAGCACCAGTCCTACAATAGATAATCTCATTGCTTACACCTATTCCTAAGCAACAGAGGATCTCAACCAGGATGGGAATTTCACGTAAAAAAGAGAGTGTATTTTTACATCCTTTTTGTATCCAAGGATATGACAAGCAAGGACCAAGTCATCTACACAATGTCTTAGTTGATCAGCATACAGATCACGAGGAGGTCCTATCAGCAGCAAGCTCGATTGATGAAGCCTACAGGAAAGAATATGCAAGGACGATGGAGGCATGCGAAGTTGGAAATTCACAATAGGTGGATCCCAAGGAGTGCCACATTGGAGCCTATTGCCACATGAACCAGTACCATAAGAAGACTCCCATGTGATAAAATTCACTACCACTCTTATCATCAACCACATAAGTACTCGTATGTATGATGATCTATCAAGTTGTAATTCGTTTGCAGCTTGGGAAAATTTTGGGTGATGTCGGCTAGACTATGAAAGACACCTCAAGTTCAACATAATTTGATCTAGGCATTGGAGATTCACAGGATGATTTCTAAAATAAATCAATGGATGTAGCGTGTCAATTGCGTTGCAATTTTATGTAAAAAAACTGGTAAATAAATAAAAGGTTTGGATCGTTTGGGACCTCATTGATTGTTGATGTCATTTTGGGTCGTATTTTAGGGGATCTACTTCCATGGATCTGATAACAAATGTGATGATCTCTAGATGGTATTTCTTCCTTGAGTATCCTTTATTTGCCCTTCTTTCCTTATTTATCATGCGACTCCATAGCCCAATGGATTATCCTCCTCAAAGCTCGCAAACTGATACCTTGGCTCGTACAACAAAGATACACAGTAGGCTAAATCTTCCAAAGCAAGTATAGGATCTTGACAGAAATAACTCTATAAAAGCCTTATGGATAGCTCTATAATTCACTAACCAATCAATCAAAGAGCAAGATCAAAGGTTCCAAAATATTTTCTAATGAGCTGAGAATATTCCTGTTGAATCACATAATAAAGGACCATATCAGCATAGACAAATATCTTTGGAATTCTATCTATTCTTAAAAATACCTCAAGTCATAAAGGAGTATATCAATGGAGGTATGTTTTGAGAGGTTATCTCCAGGGCTACTGTCTCTTTTATTTCCTTCTTGCCCTATTTTTTTCTTTCTCCCCCTTCCTCCCTATGTGGTGGCTGCTACTAGCCATCCTAGATGGTAGCTCATTCTTCTTTCCTCCCAGTTCTTGTTTCTACTTCCTAATTTTTCCCTTCTTACACTTCTTTTTCTCCTCTTATGTCTTTCTTCTCCTCTTATGTATTTATTTTGCTCCTATTATTCATTGTGTTCCACCTTGATGTGCCCTCCCTTTTCCCCTCTTTTCATCTAGTAGTCATCCCTTGGCTACCTTTGTTCCCAATTTGTTTTTTGTAATCTTCATCATTATCCCTTTTTTTAGTAAGGAAGAACGCTATTTGGGTTTCTATTTCCATCAAATGGAAATCCTCTATGAGTCACCAAGAGTGTGGGTGAATTTTGGCAACCCTTCACCCACTCTTCTTTTGATGTTAGTAAGTCATAATACCCAATTTTGAAGCATTAAGAAGAATAGGCGGATAAGCAGGCGGGTGAGCATTAGAGACCCACCTAGCTTCTGGATGGAAGACCTGGACCCCAAACCCCCATCCAAGATGGATGAAGAAATGAGAAAGAAGCATTTCAACTTTCATTATCAGATTCTTATCACAATAATGGACGAAACCTCAGGAAGGTAGCAATCAAATTCCAAACCAGGACACCTATCTATGGTACAGAGAATTGGGAAGGTGGTCAAACAAGGAACTCTATCCAAATAGTCATCCAAGAATGAGGTCATCATTTGCAAGGGGGGAAGCATTGGAAAAGGCATTAATGATCCCGGCTACCTCATACATCTGGTTGTTGGGCATGAAGAAGATAATTTGAAATATACAGCTTTAGAAGTAATCAATTCTAGGTGTTCCTATGGTACAAAGGGTCAAGTTATGGCCCAAAAAAAATGTTAAAGTGATCGAAGGTCTAGATTGATGCAGAAGCACTTAACTCATTCAGGACGACTACTATCCCTCTTATAGTAGAGTGATAGTAGATTTCTCGATCGTTCTAGCAAGATCATCTTGCCTAATTCCATTAATGTTGTAATTTTAAAGTATTGTAAAATATTCTATAAATAGGGGGATGCTTGCTATTCCAAAGAGCAGATCTATGGCCTTTACAATTCATATGTAATTCTTCATTGCCTTGTAAATAATAGCGTATCACTATTTTGTCTCTCAATATATCTTTGCTTCTACTTTTTTCTGTGTGGATGTTTATTTATGAGATGGTTATCTGAGTTGGTTCACTTAATTCTGCTATTTAGATTTTGTGGGTCTAGCTGGGCGGTTCTAGAATTTGCATCCAACCCTAGGTATCGGGGTTTATTTTTGCTAAATTTGGTTGGATGGAAGCGCTCTAATTTTGTTGCCTAGATTACAATGACCCTCTCGTTGGTTTTGAAATTCACCCTTGCCCACTGTGTCAAACGAGGTGTGAGGACAGGACAAGCTAATCTGTTAGGTGATATGATGTTGTTTGCATCGATTACATTGAATGAGTGTGTCTTGATGTGGCTATACCTCATCCTTGTTAGTTCTGGCTACAACCTCCTTTTGCTTTCTTTCTCGTTCCCTTTTCCCCTTTGCAACGTAGGTAGCTAGAACCAGTCTTCTCTGAAGATCAACTGTCATTGCCTCTCCCAGGTTGGGCGATCGTTCAATGTTGGTCGAGGACTACCGGTGATGGTTTTTGCACCAAAAAAAATGAATCTTATTCATATTAGAATGACATATTCACAAATCATAATGGTATTATTTTAATAAATAGTCTAGCAGTCTCAAAAAGTTAAAAGTTCCAATCCATACTCTATCCCATAATCCAACCAACAACCAACAACTCAAATAATCCATTTAGCCATGAAGTCCATCTTATATCATCTAATGCCTTAGCATATAAAACTTCTACTTGCTTCATGAAATCATAGTCCACTTTACCAAATCTAGATTGTTAGTTTTCTCCAATGCATTGATCTATAAATGGATACCTTGAAACATGTTGTAATCCTCTAGAACATGAAATTGCTCCTTTCAGATTTTTCTTGTCAGCTTCAACTAAAATTACTACTTCTTCAAACCATAAAGAGAATTTAACTTCACAATCCTCTATTAAACCCCTTCTACTGGCTAGCCTATATACAGATTTATTCCCTTCCCTTAACATGTGTAAACCTGATTTCTTCAAACTCTATAGTGAGATCTTATAATTTGATAATGATCTCTTGTAAGTTCTATGGAGCCTTTATTTTCCTTAAAATATCATTTATTACTATTAGTGAATTGCCTTCCATCCATACTCTATTACATTTCATTTTTTTGTATACTTTTAATCCTTCCAAATTTTCCTAAGCTTCAACTTCATTATTTGTGTTAAATCCACTATTGGAAGTGTAATGTGACAAAATCTCATCCTTATTATTTTTTATTATTCTTCCTCCTCCTATTGGTCTTGTATTTCCTTTAAAAGCTCCATCAAAGTTCAATTTGAACAAATATACTTCCAATGGTTTCCACTTTATATGTTTTGTCTTCCTTTTTTTCTCCTATACCCACCATCATAATTCCAACTAATGACTTGACTCCATCTATCAACACTCTTTGCTTTAATATTAGGGATTGGGTGACTTTATACGATTGGTTTAGACTCCTTTATGGCTAAACAAATCTCC
Organism: Wollemia nobilis; assembly: GCA_028583015.1. Classification (NCBI taxonomy): domain Eukaryota; kingdom Viridiplantae; phylum Streptophyta; class Pinopsida; order Araucariales; family Araucariaceae; genus Wollemia; species Wollemia nobilis. The sequence continues at coordinate 3,302,161 of JAQPPZ010017175.1, read as the reverse complement.
TTTTTCATTACCTCTAAACTACTTTTCTTTTCTTTAAATATTCTTTTGTTCCTTTCTAGCCATACAATCCAAAGTATTATATCTTTCTATGTATCCCATATTGTCTATAATGCCTCACTTTTAAAAGTGCTTTAACAATTCTTCAACTTTTTCATTCATCACCATGCATTTACCAAACATATTAAGAATCAATTGTCTTAGTTCCTAGACTATTGAGCAATATTCCAAGAGATGGTCTATACTCTCTTCCTCCTTTTTACATAGAACACATTATGAGAGGCCATGAAAAACCCGTTTTATTAGGTTACCCCAAGATAAAAATTTCTTGTGACCAACTAGCTATATAAATATTTTAACTTTTGGAATGCTCAAGCTATCCCAAATATCTCTCCATATTCTTGCGATATTTATGTTTTGTTGGTGCTTTACATTATATTTGCTTCTTGTTGTGTACTCTCCTAAAATATTCAACTCCCAAATCATCTTATCCTTGTCTTCTCTCAAAATAATCATTGTCATTATGTTTTTACTCAATTGCCTCCTAGAAACAATGTTTGGTATAATTGTAAAAAACATATTCTTTCTATTTGTATCTTTCTTCCTAATCCTTGTACATAATGTTTGAAACCTTGTCACCATATTTGTCTTGAAGTAATCTCATCCATGGTTTCAAAATTACATCTAGATTGAGAGATATTTTATTACATAAAATATTCATCTAAATAGAATTTTTTTCTTCAGTTTCCATCACCCATATTAGACCTTTAATCACTATATCAATTGATGTTTATAAATTGTTCCATAGTGTTGAACCATTTGTGTAACAACCCTCCTTTGTAGGAATTATTATTGATAATGAATTATGTATTGATGTGTGGATGTCTAATGCATAGTTTTATTTCATGTTGTCAATAAGAATGGGTAGTTGCACTTTACGCTTTGATTATATTCTTGGAATATGATATTGCTGATGTATTTGTGGTTGCAAGACCAGGTGCTCTCACCAATGGATTAATATGAGATAACCACCTAAGTTGAGAGAATTTTTTGAGAAATGATGGATGACTTGTTCATCGACAGCTCGGGGGTAACAAAATACCCTTCATGTAGATGCATTGCATTTGTGCTTGTTGTATGGTCACACCATTGGGTTGGGAAGTTGCTTGCGCAATGAGTCTCCTTAATAGGTTGGTGATAGAGATTGGCTATCTTAAAAGAGCCACCTACTTAAGGATAAAATAATGGTGTGCAATATTGTCTATTTGAGTGGCTTTTATGCTTATATGTTGTAAGCATAGATTTATGGATTAAATCAATAAAGTAATATGTTGGTAATATTAATGCTTGAAAATATTATTATCAATATTAATGATTGATATTAATTGATAAGCAATTAATCTAAATATATTATTGCTATAAATAATAAGGTTAGGATGAATATAATATATTAATTCTTGTAGTTGCTTAAAATGATTTATTTCCTTATAAGTTGCTTAAAATGATTTATTTCCTTATAATTGGTTTGTTGGTACATTAAGGAAATAATGTGATTGTTTAAATTACTAATGTTGAAAAATTAGGAATATAATATTTGCATAGTTTTGAAATTATTAGAGGAATTAATATTCTTGCTCAATCATGCTTTAATTAAGCATAGATAGTATTCTTGAGTGTTTTTGCCAATGTTCATTAAAGAACATTTCGAGTTGGATATGGCCAGCTCGAAAGGCTTCATCATGGATGAACGCCTTGTTATGAAGAAATCACTCTTTCCCATCAACTTATTTGAAGGTGGGTTTGTATGGGTTCAAGGATTGTGGTGGGAGACATTCTTGGAGCTAGAAGGAGATGGAAGGATGAATCAAGGAGTCTACCAGATCTAGCATTGAGAGGTACGTTGCTTGCTTTGATGGGCATAAAAGCATTGGTTTAGTAATTTTAATCTTTGCTAAATGGTTTAGCATTCATGCTCACTTTTGTCTTGCTCTTTGTTTAATGTTGTGTTTTTTGTATTCTCCCCTTGATTTTGAGAGCTTGATATTTTGGTGTCTTGTCTCTATTTATCTTTGGATAGATATTTTTTGGTTTGGTTTTGTTGTTATCTATGGATTGATGAGTCACAACTCCCTACACCCTATGGTTACCTTGATACGTTGCAGTGGTTTCCACTGCAAGTATCATTACTATTTTAGCACCCTTTGCATATGTTACTAGAGTGTTTGTTATTTCCATTTTAGCATCCTTTGTGTATGTTGCTAGAGTGTTTATTTTTGCCATTATGGTGCCCCTTTGCATATGTTGTTAGAATGCTTACTTTTCTCTTGTAGTATCCTGGCTATAGCTATTGGGTGTGTAGTTATTGGGTTTTATGTTCTTTGCTTAGATGCCTTACGTCTTGAGCAGTTGTTGGATTGTATGGAGGACTTAGTTTCTATGTAAATAAGAATTGAATGAAAGAAATAATAGAAGGATCAAAAGAACATCTCTTATGAAAATTGAAACAAGATAGATTGTATTGTTTATTTTCATAGAATCTTACTTATCAAGTCATTTTGAGAATAAAGTAAGATAACCATGTTATGTTGATGTTCTTCCTTATGGGAATATTAGAAAATAAAAACTTTGATATGCTATTTTTGTTGATTAAATTTTGGGAAAGGTATTGGTTTAGAAGATATATATATATAGGTTTTTTGAGACTTGAGTAGGTAGGAAAATCATTATAGAGAGAAGCATGGGATTTTATCTTTGGTTGTATTAAATGTATTGTTTATGTTTGCTTGCAATTATATAGAGCATGTTAAGTAAAGAACATGAGATCCACTCTTGATTGTTGAAATGTATTGTGTATGTTTGCTTACAAATACATAGAGCATGTTAAAATGCATTGCATAAAGAGTTTTCATAATCCCTAAGTGTTCCTCAAATTCGAGAAATATTATTTTCATGAATAAGTTCATGAAAAAGAGATAGCATAGAGACCACTTAGGTGGATTATATTGGTTGTGCCAAGAAAACAAAAGTTGTTACGAGGAAGAAAGATTTGTGTTGTATTGTCTAGATGAAACTTTCAAAAATTATTTTAGAGTGTGGCAGTTTTGTAAGATGGAGATAGTTTGATTTTTGAACAAAATGAGGTTTTGGAATTATGATATTATTTTTCAAATTGTTCCTATTGTTTTTGTAAATAAATGTTATCTTGTGATCTACTTTTGATGGGATTTTTTATGTGATATTTAAGTGGATTTGATAGCATTATGATTATTTGATTTTGTTTTCTAAAGAAATGCTTCTTTTACATAGCTTTATAATAGCACTTAGATCAATTTAACTTTGGATTTGATAGCTTTATGTTGAAGCTTATGTTTAATTGGAAATGCAATGTATCAATCTATTTCTCAAGTTTGATATGGTGCTATAGCATAAGCATGTTAATTTTAATAGAAGCATTTGATTCTAGAAAGAGTTATTATTATTGTTTAATTCTATTTGGTTTAATAAGGGGGTTTTTGGGTGGATATAGAACTTCTTTTAGGACCTAAGTCAAATATATTAACCCAATCTTGGCAGGATTTGTGATGATATAATAACCAGGTATAAGTGATTCCTAGAAGGAGTTGCGAGAATGCAATAGCTAGGTACTCATGAATTTGGAACGAGTTGTGGTGATGCAATAGCTAGATTCTATGAATCAATACACCTTGAATGTTGAGGATCGGGTGCTTCCATAATTGAGAGGTTATAGGATCATTCATAAGAAAACATTGGTGGTACCTTGAATGTGTAGGTTCAGGTGATCATGTTCATTGTTAGATGAGTGGTAATGACCTTAGTTAGCCCACAGAGGTGTGGTAACTAAGCATCAAGGTTTATGCTTGATTAACCTACTTAGGTGGACTTAGGGTAAGGATAAGGAATAGGCATTCCCCTTTAAGTATTATGGGCCTTAAAGGATAATCCCTATGTTGTGGTTATAATGTCCTATACCGATGAAGGTATATGAAATATGAGGGGACCACTTTGACATCCTTCTAAAATATGAAGTTTAGTAAAGTGAACCCCAAAAAATATGGGACTTTGGCCAATATTGTCCACTAAGTGTCATCTATAGTGACATTGAACTCAAATATGGTGAAGCCTTGAGAATGTTGAAGAAATATTGGGACTCTTGAGAACCTTGCTTGTATTTTGTTCTTTAATATATATATATATCAAGTTGGTAGATTGGGTTGTTACAATTGGTATTAGAGCTCTAGGTTGTAGGACTAGTAGCTTCCATGGAGTGCACCTAGGATGAACCTTGACTTGATGTGCTACTTTGGGGAGACTTACTCTACTAGGGACCTTAACGTGATTGGGATAAGCCAAGTATTGCACATCAACTAGACTAGTCAAACCAAGGAGAAAAAATCTTAGATTTTAGTTTCTTATTAGGGAATGGCACCTTGTAGTGAGGCGATAATGACCACGATCATTATCAAGAAAGATATAATGGTATAAGTTAGTTCATGAGGAAAAATAAAACAAACTAATTGTAAGTACAACTGAGGGAAATTATTATTTACCCAACTCCTTTGTGTGGTTAGGAGATGGTACATTTTTTAAGAGGAGGATCATTCAAAAAAGCAGGATTGGTTGCATTAGAAGAGACTATAGTGCATAATAAAAATAAGTCTAGATGAACCTTGGGCTCTAGAAAGAGAACTAGGAAATTAGTGGATCCCAATAGAAATTCTAGGAGGGCAACATGCCCTAGCAAGAAAACTAGAGGAACAGTAGGTTCCAATGAGAGAGTGGAAGATCTCTCTTTCATAGTGAAGTTTCTTCAAGAATAGATGGAATAGCAACAAAAATTATTAGAAACCTTGATCAATAAGGAAACTAGCACCAAGGATTTAGATAATAGAAATGGAGAGAATCCTACTAGAAGAAGCCATGAGGGAAAAGCCTGGATAGAGGCTAAGTTGACTAAAGATATTAAGAATGTTAGAGTAGCTAGATTTAATGGGAAGGAAGGATGAGATGTGATGGAATAATAGTTGAATAAATTAGAAATATTATTTTCCATGAAAAATTACTCCTCTAAAACCTAGACTGTGTGGGCTACCTTTTATCTCTAGGATGCAACCCTAGAATGCTAGAACACCTTTAGGGTGGGAAAAAATATCCAAGTTACGGATCTTAAATGGGAAAGCTTTATCAAGGCTTTTAAAAAAAGATTTATTTATAATCAATTTTACATAGAGAAGTTTGAGGAATTCTCTACACTTTAGCAAGGTTCACTATCAATAGAGGTATACTTTCAAAGATATGTGAAACTTTTGAAGTATGTTCCAAAGTATGAGAATAATGAGCAACTTAAGGTGCATAAGTTCATCTTGGGGTTAGATCCTAAGATTAGGATAGTAATTAATCTACTCAAACCTAAAACTTTACAAAAGGCTTATGATTTGGCCAAAAAATAAGAGACTAATCTCCAAACAAAAAAGTCTTTCTTTAATTATTTAGGGTTGACATAGACAAAGGGGCAAGAGCTCAAGAAAAGAAAGAGTGAAGGGTTTATGAAATGGGTTAAGAAACATCAAATTTTACATGAATTCAAGGATGTATTTCTAAAATATCTCCCAATTCTACCACCTCGACAGGAATTTGACTTCACTATTGAGTTAATTTCAAGGGTTAAACCTATTGCAAGGACACCTTACAAAATGACCCCAATTAGGTTGCATGAACTAAAGGTACAACTTCAAGATTTGTTATAAAAGGGCTAATCAAACCTAATGTGTTGCCTTAGGGTGCTCCAATATTATTTTTGAAAAATAAGTATGGTTCCTTGAGGTTATGCATATATTATAGAGTGTTGAATAAGTTAACAATTAATAATAAGTATCCTTTGCCAAGGATTGACGACCTCTTCGATCAGCTAAAGGATGCTACTATACTTTCAAAAATAGACTGAGATTTGGATATCATCAGTTGAGGATTTGAGAAGAGGATACTCATAAGATAACCTTTAAGACCAAATATGGACACTACAAGTTCATAGTGTTACCATTTGGGTTGGAAAATGCACTGATAACGTTTATGAATTTGATGAACAATGTGTTTAGAAAATGTTTAGATTAGGTTGTTTTGGTATGCTTAGATGGTATTTTGATATATTTTCACACCAAAGAAGAACATGACCATAATTTGAGGTTAGTGTTAGAGGTTTTGGGGAAAAATCATCTATATAGAAAGTTGTCCAAGTGTGATTTTTATACCTCATAGGTACAATATTTAGGGCACATCATCTCTAGAGAAGGAATTGTTATAGATCCAAAGAAATTTAAGGCTATATTAAGTTGGCATGCACTAACAAATGTGTTATAAGTCAAGATTTTCATGGGACTCATTGGCTATTATAGGCATTTTATGAAATATTATTCCAAGGTTACCTATTCAATCACCAACCTTTTGAGAAAAGGGAGGGAGTTAAAGTGGACTCATAGGCCACCTTTGAGGCTCTGAAGAATAAGTTAATTATGGCATCGATTTTCAAGATACTAGATCCTCTTGGGAATTTTATCTTGTGTGCAAATTCTTCCTTAAAGGTTTTGGATGGGGTATTATCCCAAGAAGAGGCTATAATAGCCTATGAGTCTAGAAAACTCAAGAAGCATGAGGTAAATTATGTTATGCACAACCTAGAATTGGCAACAATTGTGCATGTACGAAAGGTATGGAGACATTATTTGTTGGGTAAAAATTTTGAGCTAAGGACAAACTATCAAAGTCTAAGGTATATTTTTACCCAACCTATGTTGAACACAATAAATAATATGAATAGAGTTCTTAGCAAAATATGACTTTGGTATTGCATATATCAAAGGGAAAGAAAATATGGTTGTAGATGCCTTGAATAGGAGAATGTACATAACAGTGTTGACCCAGTTTCATATAGACTTGATGGATAAAGTTAAAAAAATGTAACTATAGGACCTATATTATATAGGAATCTAGGATAAAACCGAGAGAAATCCTGAAGAGAATAAGAATTTCAACATAAAATATGGACTTTTATGCTTCAAGGATAGGTTGGTTATACCTAAAATTGGTGAACTAAGGAGACTGATTATGCAAGAAGCACATAATTCTCCCTATTTTGCTCATATAGGAGGGTCAAAATTGAGGGAAAAATAAAAAAGACCTACACATGATATCACTAGTTTCATTGTAAGATGTTTAGAATGTCATAAAAGTTAAGGCAAAATATTGACACCCAATAGAGAAATTATACCCACATGATATACCTACATAGAAATGGCAGGTGATATCTATGGCTTTTATTATGGATTTACCTAAGACTAGGTACCAGCATGATGTAATCTTGGTAGTGGTTGATTAGTTGACCAAGGTTGCACATTTTATACCCAAAAACATCAAGCATGATTCACCAATGGTGGCAAATAACTTTACCAAAGAAATTTCTATGTTACATGGGTTTCCTGAGGTGATCATATCAGACAGGTATTCTAGGTTCACATCGAAATTTTGGTAGGCTCTTCACCGTTAGTAGGCGCTAAGCTAAATACTAGTTCTACATATCATCTAAAAATAGATAGTCAAATAGAGAGGGTAAATAAAGTTTTAGAGGACATGCTTCACATGTATTGCATGGTCTAAGTAGGAATACTTTTTGCATCTTGTCGAAATTGCATATAATAATGGGTACCATGCATCATTGGGAATGGCCCTATTTGAAGCCTTGTATGGCAGAAGATGCAGACACCTCTATCATAGGATAATTTGGAGTATTGGATGATGATCAAATTGAACACTATCAAAGAGATGGAATAACATCTCAGAGCAATCCGATTTAAGCTCAAAGAAGCAATCGATCACTAAAATAGCTATTCTGATTTGAAAAGATCACCAAGACAATTCTCTATGGGGAATAGAGTTTTCTTGAAGGTAATACCCAATGAAAAGTGTCATCAAGTCAACTAAGTTGGATCCTCTCTATGTTGGGCCCTTTGAGATCATTGATAAGATTAGTCCAATAGCCTATAGGCTTGCCTTGTTGCCCAACCTATCAAAGATCCATGATACTTTCCACATATCCTTGCTTAGGAAATATATTGTTGATACTACTCACATTTGGAATATTTCTAAATTATAGATGGAAGACCCTTCATCATTTGAGGTGAGACTAGTAAATATTCTAGGGTTTCATTCCAAGATGTTGAGGAAACAAACCCTAGATCAACATAAGGTCCAATGGGACCAGTATTCTAAAACTTTTGCAACATGGGAAGATGTCGAATAAATTAGAAAGTAATTTTCATATTTATTTGAATGAAACATTTGTTATCTCACTTGCAGAAAACATAGATGAATGTGTTTAGTCCAAGGAGAGGAGTATGTAACAACTCTTCTTATAAGGACTTATTATTGACAATGAATAATTTATTGATGTGTGGATGTCTAATTTGTAGTTTTATTTCATGTTGTTAGTAAGAATCAATAGTTGCACTTTACGCTTTGATTCTACTCTTGGAATATGGTATTGCTAATGTATTTGTGAAAACAGGACCAGGTGCTCTCACCGGTGGATTAATATGAGATAACCACCAAAGTTGAGAGAAATTTTGGAGAAATTATGGATGACTTGTTCATCTACAACTTAGGGATAACAAAATACCCTTCATGTAGATGCATTGCATTTGTGCTTGTTGTATAGTCACACCATTGGGTCGATAAGTTTCTTATGCAATTAGTCTCCTCAATAGGTTGGTGATAGTGTTTAGCTATCTTAAAAGATCCACCTACTTAATAATAAAACAATAGTGTGCAATATTATCAGTTTGAGTGGCTTTTATGCTTGTATATTGTAAGCATAGATTGATGGATTAAATCAATAATATATTAATATGTTGGTAATGTTAATACTTGAAAATATTAGTATCGATGTTAATAATCAATATTAACAATTGATATTAATTGATAAGCAATTAATCTAAATATCTTATTGCTAGAAATAATAAGGTTAGGATGGATATAATAGATTAATTATTACAGTTGCTTAAAATGGCTTATTTCCATATAATTTATTTGTTGGTACATTAAGGAAATAATATGACTGTTTGAATTACTAATGTTGAAAACATTAGGAATATAATATTGCATATTTTTTAACTTATTAAAGAAATTAATATTTTTGCTCAACCATGCTTTAATTAAGCATAGGTAGTATTTTTGAGCATTTTTGTCAACGTTCATTAAAGAACATTATGAGCTGGAGGTGGCTAGCTCGAAAGGCTTCCTCATGGATGAACACTCGGTTCAGGAGAAACCGCCCTTCCCCCTTAAGTTATTGGAAGTTAGAGTTGGATGGCTTTTGGGGATTTTTGGGGGGAGCCATTCTTGGAGTTGGAAGGAGGAAGCACAGAAAGACAAATCAAGGAGTATACCAGATCTAGCATTGAGAGATACTTTGCTTTCTTTTATGGGCATAGAAGCGTTGGTTTAGTAATTTTATGTTAGGACCCCATCCTAACATTATTTTTGTAATTCTCATATGATTATGTAATTGAAGACATGTTAATGCTACAAGATCATTTTTATTAGTTATATTCCTAATTTATTGTTACGAGGCTTTAATAAGACCTTATTAGAATAGATTATTTTAATGTGTAGTATCATTTCATGTTCATTTGAATTTCATGTAATATGGATTTGGTAACCCTAACCCTAATCTCATTTTTCTCAATATATAATTCCATAACACAAAGGGAGAGATTTTATTTTTCATTCTCTCCATTGTCAGAAATATTCTCCTCCTTTGTCTTGTTTCATGTGGTTGAGCTTGGGCACATAGCATTGATTCTTGCTACAAGTGGTATCAATGCTTGGATGCTTGCCCCTCCCACAACCAAGCTTGGAGAAACATTGCATTCCCATCCTCTCCTCCTCCATAAATTTATGTGTTGAGTTGAAAAAGAGCATGAGGATGTTGCATGAAGTTTCATAAAACCTCCATAGATTTTATTTTTATTGTGTATATTAGTTTATATCTCTATTCGCAGGTATCTAAAATCTAGATCTAACCAATTTCGGCAGCCTCTATGTAAACTGATCATGTTCTTTTTTTGCATAGCCATATAGTATTCAAAATTTGGATCAGATCGATTTTAGTGGCCTCTATGTAAACTGATCGTGTTCATTTTTACACAGCCATACATTATCCAAAATTCAAATATGTTTGATTTTGGCGGCCTTTGTGTAAACTTACTATGTTCATTTTGTTACACAACCATACAATATCTAAAATCTGGATCTAATGGAGTTCGATGACCTCTATGTAAATTGATCATGTTTGTATTTACACAACCATACAGTCAAATCGACCTTTGTGTAAGCTGACCATGTTTTTTTTTATAGCATAGCAGGCTTCTAAACTCTCCATTGTACTTGTATAAGTGACATACAAAATTTTCCACATTGCTTTTGGCTAACTTATAGCTCTCATTTGTTAAAGTGATTCCACTTGGACAGTGAGCAAGGTCTGGTGGATCATACCTAACATACATACTGTTACATTAGCACTATAGTAGCACTCTATCCAAGCCTATATTTAGTTTTTACTTGCTTTATTTCATTATAAAATAATTCACATCTTTGCATCATCCCTGAAAGGAACACATCCGATGACTCATTATGCAACCTGGCCTCATGATAGGGTGCCACTTTATGGGGTGGAAAATTTGCAAAGGCATTAAAGGAAATTTGATGAAATTATAATTTTCATAAAGAAGTTGGAATAGAATTAATGAGAATACATAATTATGGGGGTTATCCATACCCACAAACCTTTGGAAAGGGATCATCCTTTCACATGTACTCAAAAAAATGAAAACTCTTAGTCAATATTAAAATTATGTCGATCTAATATCCGTCATAGCTATGGAATAGAGCACCTACTTCTCTTTAGAGAGTATATCACTAACCACAATAAAATAGGTAAGGACTGGTAGGACTTGGGCTCCATCATGGCTTAGATTTCATCACCGAGCATCTGTATGAGAGCATCCATGTGAATACCTTAATTTGAGATAAGCTCATTATACCTCTCCAAATTTTAATACCTCGCATACTTGCAGTCATAAGACTGAGGTTACTATTTTTGCACATCCCATACTTTGGTATTCAGTTGTGTAATCTAGTATTGGAGATATTGGCCTATACATTCATCTGTTGGAGATATTAGCTTTTACATTCATTTGTAGTATTTAAATTTGGGCTACACACCTTTTTTTAGTACTTCAGATTTAGCCACATCATCATCCTGTTGCATCAGGACTCATAGTTATTTACTTGTACAATTCGTCATTTGTAAAAGAGATTCCACTTGGACAGTGATCAAGATCTAGTGGATCATATTCATTCATTTTCATCACTTGGCTCATTATTTATTAGCATATTTTGCCTCACTTAGTCATATGTTTCTTGTTCACACCTTGACACACCCATTTTAGGTCTTTATAGTGTCACAGGTCATAGTGACTTCCAACTTCAAACAAAATGTTGGATGTACCCTCAAAGGTAAGGATAATTGGGATTAATGGTTCATAGGCCTTAGGACAACTACAAAATTTGAGAACCTATGGCACAACCATCTGGACACAAATCCCACACCACCCACAGATGTAATTACCCTGGAAAAATTGCAGATAGATGATGATTGAATTTGTGCCAACATCCTACTTGTCACATAATATCACCTTCATAATTTTATTGATAAAGCCAAGCATGACATAGCATAGTCAGTTCTCGAAGTCTTCAATAAAAACTTTGACACCAAATCTAACCTAGAATTTGTTCATCTTGTCCTCAAGATGAATCAAATAAAGATGCAAAAAGGACACTCTAGTTCCACCATCAACCTCCTTCACCCTATTAAATAGGCCATTGATAAAGCCTTCAAAAATCAATGTATCACGTGGGCTTTCCTCATTCATTCATGTCTTCACATTCTAGACTACAAGAACTTGCTTGCCAATTTATCAACTAGTGGAACCTTAAAAACTCTCAACTTTGAAGCCTTAGTAGAAAATTTTGTTGAACTTGACAAAATATTTGACACAAACTTCACCAGTTTTGACCTTGGCAACTCATCCTTTCAAGTGGATGAAGATGCAATTTTTTTAAATGGTCAAGGTAACAAAAGTCGTGGTTGAGGTAAAGGTAAAGGACAAGGACAAGGTTCTAACTATGGTCAACATGAACACTCACAACATCAAACTATTCAAGGACAACACAATCAAGGATAAATAAAACAACCTAGTACCTCTCAAGGAACTGGTAAATCAAATGTTGTGTGCAAATATTATAACAGAAAAGGACACTATACCACTAATTTATGAACTGCCACACACAAGATCAAGTAGTTTTAAAAGCACAATGTGCATAATGTAAATAAATATGACTTTGATCTAGACGTCTTCCAAAGTGCTCAATTTGTGCATGTCCAGATCATCATCACACGGGAACCTATATCACCATCTGTTGACCATTCCAAAACATTCATTGAGGCACATTCAAGATATGTTGGTTATGACATTTCTCATCCCACGTTACAACCTATTGGAGTTACCCACAACACGACCTCCACCAATAGTTCATGGATCATGGGTACTGGAGCCACATGTTAGCTTTTGATGAAGTATGCTACGGGAAATGGCAATCACAGGATTAAGAAAATATGAAGGAGAGTAATTTTAGAATATGACTGAAGTATACTATAAATAGAAATGATGAAAATAATACAATGCAGCTATGGAGGAAATGAGCACTCCATGAATATATGCTAAAGGACTACATTGTACTCCATCACCAATGGAGTTTACCTTCTACTCTACTACTACCTATTGTGATATGTAATCACTTACTATGAGGCCCTTTATATAGGAATATGGGTTCCTTGGCCAACACTCTACCTAGTTGTACAAGGGGACACCTTGCACATTTACAACTTGCACATTGACACTTGTGCATTTATTACATTACTTGAAGTAACTAGCTAACTTCCCCTTAAAGTAATCTCCTACTCTAACTATGTACCAAAGGTGGTACATTTACATGACCCAAATGATGTAATATATTCTAACACCCCCGTGTATTACATTATTTGGGTATTGAAGACTTTAGTCTTCAATATGGATCTTCTTCCTATGAATGGTCAGGTTATTCTTTAGTTGCTTTAGTCTTCATGTTATAGCCTCTTATCTTTTCCAATCCTTTGTTCTTTGGCATCAGATATCTTTGATGAACTAGTGATCTCATGATTTTGCATGTCTTAAGTGGATCAGAATTGACCCATTTACTCTCCTTTGGATCTCTGTATGACCTATTTCTTTGACCTTCATGAGTATCAAACTTGAGCTCTTTGTTAGTAGATGCTTCTGGAATAATATTTTGAAAGTAACAATCTATTCTGTGTAGTAATCTCTCTTCATATCTTTTATAGTACTTGTATTTATAGTAGCAGAAGAAAGATGAGTGATTTTTCCCTTCACAATATTTGCACGGATGGAAATTCCAACAATTGATCTTCTCATGACCGTATTGATTGCAATAGGTGCACAATAGAGATGTTCTGATTGCTTTGTAGTCTATCTTGGGGATATCATGTTTATCTATATCCTTGACTAGATCCTTAAACCATATGTGCACAATTGAAGCTATTCCATCTTTACTTATTTGTATGATGTCTTCTTGATCTATCTTTTCTTCTCCCTTTTGAATGTGATCTTTTGTGTTTTCATTGGTATAGTTATCATCAATTTCATTAGAAGAATCTACTTTTTCGTAGCTATTTATTTCAGAGCTTATTTCCCATCTTATTGATTCTTCCTTTCCTTTTGCATTTTCCTTATTGTTATCCATTGTATTATCAATCATGATTTTAATCCATATTGGTATTTTTCTCATTCCACTTCTAAGTGCATTGCTTAATGTGCTAGTAGTCATCTTTATAGCTCCTTAGATTAGAGTGCTTTTGACAGTGCATGTATCTTATGAGATAGAATCTTCTAAGTAGTCTACCTTATGTCTCCCTAGTGGATGAAGTGTAGTATTCTTCTTGTTTCTTCAATATTTGTAGAATACTATATCTTTCTTGAGTAGATTGAGTATATGATTCAATTTGATAAACCTATTCAAGGCTTAGGTTTTGTAGGCTTCCTTATATCTCCCTAGTGGTTAGAGCATGCAATATGATTGATAAAGTGCTTTTTGGAATAGTAGTTCAATCTTGGGTTGATTTTGTAAAGTTTTGTAAATACCAAAAATCAACTTTTATTACTCCTTATTACTCCTATTGAACTAAGCACTTTCTAATTTGAAGAAGTTCTCAAAGTTGGATTTCCTTTACCCCTTTAATGTGTTTATGAGACAAGTATATCAATTGATTCCAACCCTTGATAATATTTAATGAACCTCTTTCTATATCCCTTGATATTTAATAGTTTAATGTTTCTAAATTCCAATAATTTATTTTGGTGTAGTATTCCTTATAACTCCCTAATTTGGAATATTAGAAAACAATAATATTTGCAATAATAGGGTTTTAATTTCCTAAGTAGAAACCCTTATATCTCCAACTTTATTATTTGCAAATATGTAAATGTTCTTGAAATAGGCTTGCTTAATATGTTACTAATGCTTGATGAATGCTTTGCAATAGTAAATGAATTATATCCTTATAACTCCAATGTCACTTAGACTTAAAGCAAGCAGATTTAATATGAACTTTACCTTAGTAATCCTTGTGGCTCAATGTATCCGTTGATAGCTTTGTGGCTCAATGTATCCATTGATGGCTTAGTAATCCTTGTATCTGTTGATGGCTTAGTGATCCTTGTGGCTCAATGTATTCATTGACGGTTGGTGTAGAGAATTTAATGCTTTCTGGATGACGTTGGTGCTAGTCTCTTCCTTGAATGGCTCTTGGTCAAAGTATTCTCCAATCGAAGAGCGTTGGAGTTGTTGGTAAATGATAGGCCATTAATGCAAGCTATAGTCTTGCTTACACTCCTCTTGAATGGTGCACATGCTCCTTTCTTGATTTAGCTTCTTGCTATGAATATGCTTCTACACCCTTCAATGCTTGATCGTGCTTTTGACTTTGATATTTCTCCCTCCAAGTTGAACGCTTTAAATAGCATGAATTCCTCTTCAAATTTTGGACAAGTGGTAATTAGGAGTTACAATAAATATGGACGTTGAGATTCTTCCAATGCTCATTCCCTTATGTAATGATAGCAAAGATATGTAACCTCCTAATGATTTCGTAACCGCTCGAAGGAAGGTATTCAATTATTCTTTGAGCATTGAGGAATGAAGTGGTGCTTGGTGTGTTCTTGCCAAGTGGCACTGCATGCACACTCTCCCTCCAATATTTTATAGCTCATATATTCCTTTCCAGCAAATGCTCTTGATAACGCTTTCTTTCCAAGCCAACGTATTTGTTGTATGGGTGGCTCCAGCTATGGTGATGAGGAATGATTCTATGGCACTCCAATGGTGGTCTTATGGAAAACCAAGGGCTGATTTGAGTGCTTCTCTTTGGTAGATGTCTTCTCCAAGCTACGTCTTTGGTATAACACCTTTTAGCTTTGCTCTTCGATGCTTTCAGTATGCTACCTTTGTTAATGTAGATGACTGTGTGCTAGCTCCTTGTTCCTTCCTTAATAATGTTGTTCTATCCACATTGATAGCTATGTTGTAGAAACATAGATGATAATCACCCTTAATGTTATCTCTTTTCTTGTAGATGTTGATCGATAATGGCCTTCTTATATTGGCCTTAATGTTGTAGGTGGATGCTTGTTCTAGGCACTCAAACCTATGTCTTTAGGTACCTCAAAATGTGAGCCCTTCGATGGCTCTTGTCTTCTGCTCGAACTCAACCCTTATTCTTGCTAAGATAATGGTCATGCTTGCAAACCCTGAACCGACTTCTCTTCTACCTCTGTTGACATGCAAGCAATGTAGAACACCTATTGTTTTGGTGTCTTGAGACACTCAATACTTTTGACCTCTTTTAGAGGTATATGGTGCTCCAATGTATTATAAATAAGAGACCTTATTTTGCACCAAATTTTAGTGTATTCTTTGTCTCTTTTAGATGTTATTTCCTTCTTTGTTATGAAGGCTCCTCGCTATATAGCTTGAGGACTTTTGATGCTTTCTTCTGGCTTCTTGGATATGGCCTTTACTTGCTCTTATTCTATTGAGAGCAATGTATTGTTACCTTTCTTTTTAGACAACACTAATATCTAACTATTTTGCTTGGATAGTTTAATAAGAATAGATCCAAGCTAATATGCCTTTTTGGAAGTAGAAATTTTTGCACTTACTCTTTTAATGAAACCCTAAGTGCACCTTGAATCTGAGACTCACCAAGTCTCGATTTGTAGCTTCCTTCAAGGATTTAATGGTGGCTTATTTTGGCCATGAAATGCTGTAGGTTTTGTGCACCAGATAGTGTCTCTAGACACTTTGATAGTATGTTGGTTTTGTGCCCTTGATCTTAACAATCAAAAAACACAAAACAATCCTTTGAGAGTAACTAGTTTAATGAACAACTAGTATAGTGCAATGAATCAATAAAACCTCTAATTTAATGCACTTTAATTCTCACCTTATTTCTCTTGTAAATAAGCTCTCAAAGTAGTTTCTAATGCACTTAATAATCTCTGCAACTCTTAAGAGTAATTATAATGAACCCTTAAGTAATTTGTAATTCTTCACTACAATTAGTGTTGTAGGATGTAGTCTTCTTGCTTTCTAGATAGATAATAGGTAGATGATATATTTATTTCTTTCGAAATACATCCAACTCCTATTTTAATGTGCAAATAAATCTCTTAAAAGAACTATCTTTTGCACCTTCTTGAAGACTGTAATATGAGCCCTTTCTTTTTGCAACTTTAATCCAAATATGGTGCTTAATGATATTTGATAATGAACCCTAATTTAAAGTTCAACTAATTGCACCCAAGTTGCTTACCTTTAATGGCTTCTGTAGATGATGTAGATCTTGGTGTTTAGATTCACCAAGTTGTTGCCTTGTGATGAATGAATTCCATAACTTCTTGTTGGCTGTCCAAAATAACTTCTTGCTTCACCAAAATGTGGTCTCGAACCTTCTATCTTGAGCCTAGGGTTTGGTGGCTTGATCCTCCAAGTGATATTCTATTTTTTATTGTAGATTCAAAAAACTTCTTACCTCTAAAATGTGCCTTCTTGTTATGAGAGGTAATCTCCAAATCTCTTGGATTTGGTAGGCTTCTTCTATCTGAATCCTCCTTCAATCTTCTTGTTGAATTCTGACTTCAAACAGGG
The DNA here is from genome assembly GCA_028583015.1 of Wollemia nobilis. NCBI lineage: Eukaryota > Viridiplantae > Streptophyta > Pinopsida > Araucariales > Araucariaceae > Wollemia > Wollemia nobilis. The sequence continues at coordinate 3,284,773 of JAQPPZ010017175.1, read as the reverse complement.
TCTTCTTCTCAAGATTCTAAATGTCTTGAGGTCTTCACTGGATTTTGCCTTCTCTCTTGGGCTTGTTTTCGGATGGTAAAAATTGTCCCAAGTCCTTCACTATCAAGAGCTTCTCCTTGGTAGTGGATTTCTCCAATGAGTTCTTCTAGGAACTCCTTTGATGTTGCTTCTATAAGTTCTGCAACAAGGCTCTCCAAGCCTTTTCCTTGTTTCTCCTGGAGACCTCTCCAAGGTCTTTAGTCTTGCAACTTCTCTGGTCTTCTGAATGAGACCTTTTCTTCAATCTTCTCCTTCTAGAAGTGTTGAGATCTTCTTGGATCTCTGAATTTTGTTGCTTCTTTGATCAGGAATAGGACTTTTCTAGTCCCTCTCTATCTCTTTCAAGATTGGAAGTTTTCCAATGAGATCTTCTATAGATCTCTTCAGCTTCTTCTAGAATATATCTTCAATCTGTTGTTTCCAATGGGGTCTTTTCTTAGACCTTTTCAACTTCACTAGTTATTCTTGAAACTAGTGGTATGAGTTTTGTGTTGAGTCTTGGTCTTCACAGTCTTGTGGAAAGACTCTAGCTGATCTGCAATTTATAGTATTTAATGGAGATCACCAATCTCCTATTTTATGGACTCTTCTCTAGAGTCTTCTTCTGGATCAGGTACTCTTCTTCTAGATCAAGGCTTCTATGGCATTTTCTTCTGGATCAAGGCTTTTGTGGCCTTTTCTTCTGGATCAAGGCTTCTGTGGCCTTTTCTTCTGTGAAGCTTTCAATCTAGCAATGGAGATCTCCAATCTCCAAACTTCACCAAGACTCTTCTCCTAGAGTCTTTTCTGCAACAAAGAACTAATCTCTGCACGAGGAAAGCACATAGAATTTCAGGTAATGAAGGTGAAATCCTTCTCTATCTATTGTAGGAAGTGTCCCAACTTCTGAGAGTTAATTTTTTGCAACAAAAAACTTTAGATAGTAGTTAACATGAAAAAATCTAGATCTGGAAATAGTCTTCACTAGTTGATTCATCAAACTAGTGGGATGAATGTTGAGTCCTGGTCTTCACGAGTTTTTCTGCAACTCTGTGGAAAGACTCTAGCCAGATGTGATCTCAGTATTTCTGGAACTAAGATTTACTTCAGTACTTGTGACTCTCCCTAGTCCTATCTGTATTCACCGTGGCTCTGATACCACTGTTAGCTTTTGATGAAGTATGCTACGAGAAATGGCAATCACAGGATTAAGAAAATATGAAGGAGAGTAATTTTGGAATATGACTGAAGTATACTATAAATAGAAATGACGAAAATAATACAATGCAACTATGGAGGAAATGAGCACTCCATGAATATATGCTAAAGGACTACATTGTACTCCATCACCAATGGAGTTTACCTTCTACTCTACTACTACCTACTGTGATATGTAATCACTTACTATGAGGCCCTTTATATAGGAAGATGGGTTCCTTGGCCAACACTCTACCTAGTTGTACAAGGGGACACCTTGCACATTGACACTTGTGCATTTATTACATTACTTGAAGTAACTAGCTAACTTCCCCCTAAAGTAATCTCCTACTCTAACTATGTACCAAAGGTGGTACATTTACATGACCCAAATGATGTAATATATTCTAACATCACCCAACACATGACTTACAACAAGGAATTCTTTGAAGAATTCAACTAAAAAGTACTTGGTGTAGTTCACATGGCTAACAAATCCTCTCAACTAGTTGAAGGAGCTGGAACTGTTTGATTGAAACTTCTCGGATTACCTAATTTTTGGCTACTTGATGTTCTCTACATCCTTGCTCTAAAGCAAAATTTGATGTCACTATCCACACTCATCTACCATGGATTTGATCTAAGTATCACTACCAAATATAAAACTCTTCGATTCATTCATCCACCCTCCAAAATAATGGTTATGATCGGTTCCTTAGATGGTAAAGTCATCAGACTTGCTGGACATCCTACTTCTAAATTTCACATTGCCAACGTTGACATGGCACTTAATGCCACCCTAACTCCCAATAATTTTTTTGCTAATGCATTATGTTATGCTCACATGGGTCATGTCAAACTTGACCGACTAAGACAAATTGAGTCCATCATTAGGGAATTACCACACTTATCTTCCAAACCCATCAAATGTGAAGCATGCATCATTACCAAATCCTCTTGACAACAATTTCCAAAGAGTCAGTGGAAGTCCACATAAAAGTTGGAGCTAGTTCACTTAGACATTTGCGAGCCAATGCCTATTCCCTCATTACAAGGTAAAAGTTATTACATGACATTCATTGACAACTTCTCAAAGAAGCTATGGATCGGATTTTTGGAGAAGTTTGAAGCTTTTGAATTATTCAAAGCATTTAAGGCTCACACAAAATAAGAATCAAGTTGTAGAATTAAGACCTTAAAGAGTGACAATGCTGAGGAGTACACCTCAAATGAATTCACATAGTACTTGTCCTCACATGAGATCAAACATCAATTGACAATACTAGGCACACCTCAAAAAAACAACGATGTTGAGCATATGAACAAGATAATTATGAACATGGCTTGTGTCCTTCTTGTCTACAAAAATGTGCCTCCATATTTTTGGGCTGAAGCCACCTGGATTGCTATGCATGTACTCAACATAGTGAGTCCCTCAAAAATTGACCCATCACCTCATGAAAAATGGATTGGAAACCCCCACCATTAGCCACTTAAGAATATTTGGCTCCATCTATTATGCTCATATTCTTTCAGAGCATAGAAATAAACTTGAAGCTCGAGCTCTTAAAGGCATCTTTGTTGTATACCCTATGGATTAGAAGGGATACAAGATATTCATTCCTTCACACCAAAAAGTGATTGTGACATGTGATGTTGTATTTGTAGAAACTGAATAACAATTGGTTACATTGGATACTAGGGGAAACAATATTCAACCTAGATCAAAAGATGCTAACATATATGATGTTCATATTCCAGAATTTAGGGGGGAGACGTTGAAAAGTTACTCAAAACTTTAGAATTTGCAAATCAACCAAGTTTGAAGGAATCAAACTATGATATTGAGCAGATATGTGTATCTTTTACACCTTCTGTGCCTTCACATGATAATGATGACGTGATAAAAGTATTGTTTCATATCCATATTCATAAGCATCCTTTATACCTAATCATCAATTCCATGATCATGACAAAAACTTTGAGGTAGGTGAGACATCCACACTGCTCCTCAATTCATGAAGCTTGACAGTTCTTAAAGGACATCAAACCAGATGAAATGGGAAAACAGGCACAAGAGGTTCCCTTAGAGTAAGAGTGCATGAATCATTACTTTTTGAACTAGAACCTGTAGAACTGCACCTTGCTCTAAATAATGAACCTCTCACGTACCAAGAAGCTATCAAACACACAACTTGGAGATATGCAATGAGCCAGGAGTACGAATCTCTTATAAAAAATGGTACCCAGGAGTTAGTCGATCTACCACTTAGAAGAAAGGTAGTTCAAAATAAATGGGTGTACAAAAATAAGTATAAATTATATGGCACCCTTGGAAAACACAAGGTGAGATTAGTGGCTAAAGGCTTCATGAAAAAGCAAGGCATCGACTACACTAAGGTATCTAAACCTACCACAAAATGGCCCACAATCTGGACTCTTGTAGCCTTAGTTGTATAACAAGGTTGGAAGATTCATCAATTAGATGTAAAGACTATTTTCTTGAATGGTGAATTGGAAGAAGAAATATACATGGCACAATCAAAATATTTTGAGATTGCATGATAGGAGCATAAGGTATGTAGACTCAGAAAGTCTTTATATGGATTGAAGTAAGCCCATCATACTTGGTTCAACAAGTTATCAGATTAGATGAAGCAACTTGAATTTTAAGTGTGTGATTACCAAGACATTGATGCAACACTATTCATCAAGCACAACAAAGACAAAGTCACATACCTCATAGTCTTTGTGGATGACATGCTTCTAATAGGTAACAGTGAACACATCATCAACACAATGAAAAAGGATCTTGCAAAGACTTTTGATATATTTGATCTAAGGATTGATGAAATCCTATTTGGGTATAGAAGTAACTCAAGAAAATGGTAAAATATTGTTGACCCAATTCAACTCAAAGATGCATACCCTGTGACAACACCAATGGAATCAAATCTAAAACTCACTATGATAATGACACACCAGAGGCAGATGCAACACTCTATAGAAGGATGGTTTGGAGTCTCATCTATGTTACTAACATAGCATCTAACATTTCTTATGCAGTGGAGATTTTGGTAAGGTACATGACCAAGCTAAAGAAGATTCACTGGCAAATGGTAACAAGAGTGTTGAGGTACCTAAAGACAACTCGTAATTATGGCTTGTTGTATGAAAAGAATGTAGATTTCAAACTCATTGCATACACAAACTCAAAATTTTTAGGAGATAAAGATACTAGGAGATCTATGTCTAGGTACTTGATGTTTCTTGGCTCAACACCAATTTCATGGAGATCAAAGCGATAAAATACTGTAGCAGATTCTTCAACAGAAGCCAAATATATTGTTGCAGTTGAGACAATCAAAGAAAGGTTTGGTTGAGAAATTTGTAAAAAAACTCTCAATATCACTTAGAAAGGTCCTACAAGACTGTATGTGGACAATCAATCAACAATCCACATGGCAAAGAATCTTGTGTTTCATAACAAAACCAAACACACTAGTACAAAAGTCCACAGGATCCGATAACTTGTTCAAGATGGCACAATACAAATGCACTACTATCCATTAGTATATCAGATTGTTGACATCTTCACCAAGTCACTCTAGAGGATGAAGTTTAAAAAATTTAGACAACATATAGCTTGAGAGCCTCCATCTCCCCCTGATAATGGAGATGCAACAAGACTAGCAAGGCTAATGCTTATTCGTAAAACCACCTTTGTGTGGGCGGAAAGTATTGGTCGATCTGTACTCTATCCCATTTGTGAAAACCCCTTGTGGATGCGAAAGGATAAGGGTTGTATTAGTTTTGGAAAATTGGAACCTGCAAAAACTTGAAAGGGCATGGGGGGTGATCAAACTGTATATGAAGATCCAACAAATTGGAGTTGTATTTCATGGATAATTAGCTAATAAACTACACAAAGAGCCACTTGAGCCACTCATCTACTAAAATAAAATGACCTTCTACCATTATGGGGGGAATTAAAGATATTTTAATGCTACAAAGTCATGTTTATTAGTTAGGTTCCTAATTAATTGTTATGAGGCTTTAATAAGACCTCATTATAATAGGTTATTTTAATGTGTAATGTCATTTCATATTCATTTTAATGTCATGTAACCCTAATATCATTTTTTTCAATATATAATTACATAACACAAAGGGAAAGATGTGATTTTTTATTTTCTACATTGTCAAAAAATTTCTCCTCCTTTTTCTTGTTTAATGTGGTTGAGCTTGGGCACATAACATTGATCCTTGCTATAGTAGTGACGCACTTCGAACGTGGGGTCTCTTTATAATGTTATTTTGTAATAATTTATAATGGTATGTGGCAATTAAGGCACCTAGACAAGTGGGGCCATTTCATGTAACTACTATTAAGAATGTAATTGATTTTTGGTAGAAGATTCTAGCTTGAGTGGTGTTTTGCATGTAAGCCAACTCTTGAGAATTAGGTTGGGGTTGCATGAAGTATATCTTTAAAAGACATGGATCTATGTACAAATGTATCTTTTTGTAAATTAATGAAAGTATTGAAGGAGGTTGCCCTCTCAAAGAGGCCTACAATTTTATGTTATTTTGTGAGATTGTTTCATTTTTGCACTTAATTTTTGTATTGCAATAGTTTGTGTTTCAAGTATTTATGTTTATTTGCAATATGTGTGTGAGTGAGTTTATTTTTAATAATAGTTTCTTAAGAAGTGGTATCAGAGTGCTTTCGAGGGTCGAGTTTCACTATGACTATGATAGTTCTTGCCCCTCCATTCTAAATGTTTGGTATATTTTTCCTTTGTTTTCCATTTTTTGCTTGTCCTTTATCTAAAAAAACCATCAAAAACACAATTTTTTTTCCTACAATAGTTTATTAGGTTAGAAACATTGTGCCAAGGGTTTTAAAATATCACAAAGGATTTATTGTTATTGGCTAAGCTGGATCGCTCATAAAACATCTAGTGAAGTGAGGGGTGATTAGGCTCCAATACCTAGGCCTTAGACAACACCCATATATGGAATTGAGCTCCCACATATCTTTGGGTATATCGGGAGACCACCTAGGATTAGGAGAAACCTTTAGTCCTAGGAATATTTTTTGACCTTGTATTATCCATAGTACATTGAACATAGCATATAAAAATTTACCCTCTCATACTATCAGAGAGGCAGGTAGTGTGTTCAAGGGTATATGTGAAATCCTCCTTGAGTAGTGGCCTAAAATATTGGTCCGAGCACTATTGTTCTTCACTATGATATAATAAAGGGATTATGAGTATTACATGTTCCCTAGCTTAGAATACCTGGTTATGTTTCACCTACATACTAAAAAATTGTCTATGAATGTTAAACCTACACCCACAAATTTTCTCATAAAAATTGAGCATACAAAGGAGACTTCCCTATCACAAAATATTGTTTGAAACTGAGGAAATATTTGGTGAACATAATAGAAACAGTCACGACAAAGTTTGCCAGTGTCAATAAAAAAAGGGTATCACTTCATTATAATAATAGTAACTGTCAGGTTAGAGTTGTTAGTTGTTAGTGTTAGTAATAGTTATCTATGACAGTTAGGCTTATAACATGTATAAAATTATTAGTGATAGATTCAAAACAACCAATCGTCAGTACAAGAAACCACAGTGTCAATGACAAAATAGTGTCAATAACAAACATTGTAGAGATATTTTCAATGACAAGTAGTGTAGGGACAGTGTCATAAGGGTTTTATCGATCAAAAATGCATCTTTTGAACCAAGCCTCCAAGTGGAAAACCAACAACACCAAAAAACTTGACAATAAAGCATATAAAAAGTCAAGGGTGTCAAAAATTTGTGTTGCACTATATAGCTCATTGTGATCATCTTGTCAAGTTGATCACTTTGATATATTACACCCAAGCACTTTTTCTAGCTTCTTACTAAAAATAGTAACCCCTAAAATCACACTTTTATTTTTAGTAAGTTAGTGGTAGTTGTTCGAATCACTCTAAAATGGTTGGTGGTACTCGTGGATACCAAAAGGAGGTCAAGAATGATAACTCTTTAGAGATAATAGAAACCATAATTAATTACCTTATGGAAACAATACAATTTGTAAAGGATGACATACAATATTTGAGAAGTGACTACTTCAACTCCAAAGCCAACTTTGAATACTGCTTTTTAGAGCTTGAGGAAACAATTAAGGATGTCCCAAAGCTATTTGAGTGTCATGAAATTAACTACACTGGTCAAGGAAAAGAACCCCATAGGGACAAGGAAGGCTCTTATACTCTTTTTTATTAGGATGATCCCTTTACAATACCTAAATTAGACTTTCCTAAGTTCAATAGAAAGGATGTCAATAGGTGGTTATGTCATGCAGATCAGTTTTTCAAACTTCATAATGTCCCTAAATATTTGTGGATCACTAAAGCATCTTTTAACTTTGAATCTGAAGCTTTACAATGTTATCAATGGTTACAACAAACAATTCTTGACCCTTCTTGGGAAGTTTTTGAGACCTAATTACTCACTCGTTTTGGTCCTAGTGAGTTTGAGGACTTCACAAGAGAATTAACCAAACTGAGACAAACCTCTACAATCCATGACTACCAAGCCCAATTTGAAAAACTAGATAACAGAACCAAGGGATTGAATGAAGAATTTTTTTGAGCTATTTTGTTAGTGGCTTGAAGGATGATCTCAAGGTTGAGGTCAAGATGTTCAAACCGTAAACTATGATGTAGGCCATAAGCTTAGCATGGTTGGTTGAAGAAAAATCCTTAGCTCAAAGGAGGACACCTAAATTTCCATAGGCTAAACCCTCATTTCCTTCCAAGATCACATCCAATGTTGAACATAAATCTACTCCTTATAAGTGCTTGACTACCGAAGAGATGGATGCTCGATGCGCCCAAGGTTTATGTTATAATTGTGATGAAAAATATACACAAGGGCATAAGTGTGTCCAAAAGAAGCTATTATTAATTGATGTGGAAGAGTCACCAAGCAATGAACAACTTGAGGATGAAGTAGAAACATCAGAGGAACCCCTCCATACAAGGATGATACATAAGAATACCCATAGCCCAAAATTTTTATTCATGCCCTTACAGGGATTACTATCCCATACACAATGAAAATAGTTAGTTTTTCAAAGGCCAATGTCTTACAATCCTCATTTATTCAAGCAACAAACACAACTTTATTTATCCTCGAGTCGCCAAGAAAGCCAATTGTTACATGCAACTCCTTTGAGGTTATGGTGGCACATGTTGGGACCCTGCCTTGTAAAGAAAAATGTTGCAATATTAAGTTAAAGCTAGGGGATTATGATCTCAAAATAGATGTGTTTGCTCTTCAACTAGGGGGATGTGATATTATACCTGGAGCTCAATGGTTAAGTACTTTGGAAACCATCACCTAGAACTTTGTAGAGTTGTGGATGTAATTTTCACAAGATGGTCAATTCAAACTGTATGGAGAAGTTGTAAAATAAATCTTCTCATGGGGTAATCACTCAGATATTTACAATAAAACCAACCCCTTCAATCGAGGATAAACTTCCAATAGATTTACAACTCGTTTTGACCAAGCATGATTCAATATTTATGGAATCAACAAAGTTACCACCTCGTCGCTCTCATGATCATGCAATTCCATTGGTACCTGGTAGTGTGTCACCTAACATCAAACCTTACCACTACCCCCATGCACTTAAATTAGAAATTGAGAAATTAGTACAAGAATTATTAAAAGTGAGAGTCATTCGGCCTAGTAATAGTCCTTATTCTTCTCCAATATTATTGGTTCACAAGAAATATGGGTCTTGGTGGTTGTGTATAGATTTTTGTGAGCTCAATAAGCTCACTATTAAGGATAAATTTCCTATTCCCATGGTAGATGAATTACTAGATGATTTGCATGGTGATATGTTTTTCTCCAAGTTATATCTTCATTCAATATGCCATTAGTTATGGCTAAAGGAGGAAGATATTCCCAAAACCACATTCCACACTCATGAGGGCCATTATGAATTCTTGGTAATGTCGTTTGGCTTAACCAACACACCTTCCATATTTTAGAGCCTCTTGAACAATATTTTTTGCCCATTCCTTCATAAATTAATTTTAGTTTTCTTTGATGATATTTTGACCTATAATGAGCACCTCATTCATGTGGATCATACTTTGTAGCTTTTGGCTTAGCATCAGCTTCATGCTAAGAGGTCCAAGTGTTCTTTTGGATTATCCAAAGTATAATTTGGGACACATTATCATCGAGGATGGATTTAAGGTAGACCCTAAAAAGATCCAAGCAATTCAAGATTTGTCGAAGCCTCACACTCTTAAGGGCATTCATGGATTTTTGGGGTTCACAAACTATCATCATAAATTTATTTGCAATTATGGCAAAATCATTACTCCTTTAACGACCATGTTAAAAAAAAATTATTTTACTTGGATAGGCCTAGTTGAGCAAGCTTTCATTGATCTTAAGCATACTATGCCAACTACTCCAGTCTTTGTAATGTCTGATTTCTCTAAACCATTTATCATTGAATGTGATGCTTCTGACAATAGCATTATATTCATGTTGATGTAGGAAGGACGTCCCTTGGCCTTTACTAGCAAAGTAATTTCAAGTCAAAATCTAGGTAAATCAACTTATGCAAAGGAGATGCTTGTGATTCTGTATGTTGTTACCCACTAGTGATCCTATCTCATTGGGTATTATTTTTTCATTATGCTTTCAACAATGGATTTAATACAAACAGGAGGAGGAGGAATAACAAAAAATAATAGGGGTGAGATTTTGTCACATTATGCTTTCAACAATGGATTTAATACAAATAATGAAGTTGAAGCTTAGGCAACTTTAAAGGATTAAAAATATGCAGACAAATGAAATGGAATAGAGTATTGATGAAATATGCAGACCTCCCCTAGTTTTTTCATCACACAAATTGTTCCATTTCACCAAAGGAAATTTCCTTTTATCATGTAAACCTAACCATAAAAAGTATTGCATAATAAATATTAAACTTGTTTCAACTGATTTTGGCATAGAATACAATGACATATAATATGTTGAATGGCTTGTAAGACTGAATTAATTAACTGCACTCTTCCTGCTAATGATAACCATCTACCTTTCCAATCTAGAAGTTTATTTTGAACTTTAATAATAACTGGATTCCATAAATCTTTCCTCATTCTTCCCTCAAATAAAGGCATCTCTAGATAAGTTGTTGGTAAATTTGCCTCCTCCATTTGAAGCAACCTACAAATTATTGCTTTGATATTAGTAGGAGTGTTAAGAAAGCAAATTTTGGATTTAGTCCTATTAATCTTTTGCCCTAAAGCTCTTTCGTACTATTTTAAAAAGTTATTCAAATCTCTGGCCTCATTTATCCTTGCCCTTCCAAAAAGGGTTGTATCATATACAAACTGTTGATGGGTGATGTTATTGATGTTATTACTAACCTTAATTCCACTTATAAGCCCATATTTGTAAGCCTTCTTTAAGTTCCTACTCAAAAAATTTGCCATAATAATGAACAAATAAGGAGATAGAGGATCTCCTTGTCTAAGGCCTCTCTTGGCCTTAAAAGATTCTATCATTAACCCATTGACCAACACTGAATAAGAAACTGTAGAGACACAAGTTATAATCCATTTAACCCTTTTTTTCCTAAAACTAAACTTATCTAAAAATACAAAAAGAAAATTCCAATTAACCCTATCATAGGCTTTACTCATATCAAGTTTTAAGATCATAGCTCTCTCTTTTCTTGAAGCTACTGAATGTATAACTTCATGAGCTACTATGATCCCATACAAAATTTGTCTCCCTTTCACAAATCCTCCTTGCTCTTTTGAAATGATTTTGTCTAATAATGGCCTTAATCTATTCACCATCACTTAAAATAATATTATAAGCCATATTACATAGACTTATGGGTCTAAAAGAATCAAACATCTCAACATCCTTCTTTTTTGGAATTAGGGTAATATAAGTTGCATTTATTTTGTAAGGAATAAATTATTTTACCCTAGACTGTTCCATTGCCACCAATAAAGAATCCTTTACTATATCCCAATTATGATGGTAAAAAGTTGTAGGGATCCCATCTAGACTAGGGGATTTATCCTTATTAAAATAGAAAAAAGTTAAATGAACTTCTTCTAGAGTAATAGGCTCTATCAGTTTCCTATTGTCTTAATTTGTTATAACTGAAGGAATATCTTGAAGAAGTTTATCATTAAGAACTTAGGTCTCCTTTGAACCTAGGATATTTTGATAAAATGACTTTACCTCTTTTCTAATTTCACTCTAGTATTCAATCCAAACCCCTTCTATTGATTTAATTATACCAATTCTAGAAGATGATCTATGTACTATAGCCATCCTATGAAAAACTTTGTATTTTTATCTCCTTCTTTTAACCAAGTCTATCTTGATTTTAATCTCCATAATTTCTCTTCCTTACTCAAAATATTATGATATTCACTAAGCAACTCCCTTTCCTCTTAGCTTGTATTATTTTCATCACCTTTTTGGAATTTTGAAAGTTTATCTTTTAGTTCTTCTTTATTCTCAAAAATGTTTCCAAAGGTGTTCTTGTTCCATTCTTTTAATCTAGATGTTATGGCTTTAATTTGGTTTGGAAGAGCATTCAACCCACCATTACCTAAATAATTCCATGTTTGAGCTATCATATCAAAAATTTGAGGATGGTCTTACCACATCTGCTCATATTTAAAATATGATCTTTTTTTGAATTCACTTACAACCATTTTAACTCTTATTGGCCAGTGATATGAACCAATCCTTGTTAAGGTATTGATTTTAGCACAAGTTCCTTCATCTATCCAATGATCTGAGAGAATGCATCTATCTAATTTTTCTACTATTAGGTTCTGGCCTCTCATATTGTTGGTCCAAGTATAGTTATCTTCTTCAAATTCAACTTCCCATAGATTGTTGTTTTGAATAAAAGCTGAAAAATCTTTCATACTTGGGGTCAGTTTCCTAATTCCCCCAAATTTTTCATTCATCTTGGTAATGGCATTAAAATCTCCAATGATCATGAAATGGGTTTCTTGGTATTTACTTCTCATAAAAGCTTCAATCCCACTCCAAACTTTTAATCTACCTAACTGAGTTGTAGGACCATACACATTGATAAGGATGAAGCGAATATCTGCAAAGTAGCAAGTGACTAAAGAGACTATCCAATGCCTAGTTTTATGAATGGTTGCAGAAGAGGTTCTAGAAGGATTCCAACAAGCCATAATTCCCCCTACTGCTCCTTCAGAATCCATAACATCCCATTCACATTTTGCTCAAATTGCTTTCATAGTTTTTGAAACTTCTTCTTTTATCATTTTAGTTTCCTGGATACAGAGAATATCAGGTTTATTACTTAAATATAGGTTCCTAATACACTTATGTTTTGAGGGGGCATTAGTACCCCTTATATTCCATGAGATGATAATCATGTCTCATTAGGGGCTTTTGGCCCCTCTTGCATATTACCAATATCATTTTTTTGTTTGGTAAAGAGAAGTTCAACCAACTTAGTTTGTGTTCCTTTCTCTATGTTAGCTCTTGCTTCCCTAGATCTTGCTTGATAATTTGAGGGTTTTCCTCTTTTTGCCTTGCCTATATCAGGAGTAGGTCTTATTATTCTATTCCTCAATATTCTTTCACAATTTTTTTCAATGCATTTATCCTCTCCTGCCTCTATTATAGAAGCTTTTGAGAATTTTTATTTGAGAAAGTATGAGACTGGGTAGTACGAGAGGAGCGAAGAATGGAACCTAGAGCTAACATGGGACCCACAAGGGAAATCAACCAACAAAAACCACAAATGGGGATAAATACACTCTCACCACCATTTAGTGATGCTCCCACAAGGGAGGATGGAGCATATTGCTTGGCCATGATGCGCTCATTTTAGGGGTTGGGTCATTGTTGGCTTGCTTCCACTAGAGCATTTCACCCAAAATCCTGCTTCCTAATTTGCAAAGCTCTATGTGGGTATTGTGCTTTATATACCATCATGAGGGCCATCATGGGATAAATGTGGGATAATGGCTCAAGACTCTCATAGCATTGATCAACGTACTTTTTAGAATTTTTTATTTGAGAAAGTACGAGACTAGGCAATACGAGAGGAGCGAAGAATGGACCTTAGAGCTAACATGGGGCCCACAAGGGAAATCAACCAATGAAAACCACACATGGGAATAAATCCACACTCACCACCATCGAGTGATGCTCCCATAGAAGAGGATGGAGCATATTGCTTGGCCATGATTCACTCATTTTAGGGGTTGGGTCATTGTTGGCTTGCTTCCACTAGGGCATTTCACCCAAAATCCTGCTTCCTAATTTGCAAAGCTCTATGTGGGTATTGTACTTTATATACCACCATGAGGGCCATCATGGGATACATGTGGGATAATGGCTCAAGAATCTCACAACATTGATCAAGGTATTTTTTAGAATTTTTTATTTGAGAAAGTATGAGACTAGGCAGTACGAGAGGAGCGAATAATGGACCCTAGATCTAACATGGGACCCACAAGGGAAATCAACCAATGAAAACCACACATGGGGAGAAATCCACACTCACCACCATCGAGCGATGCTCCCACAAGAGAGGATGGAGCATATTGCTTGGCCATGTTTAGTTCATTTTATGGGTTGGGTCATTGGTTGGATTGCTTCCATTAGGGCATTTCACCCAAAAGCCTGCTTCCTAATTTACAAAGCTCTATGTGGATATTGTGTTTTATATACCACCATGAGGGCCATTGTGGGATACATATGGTATAATGGCTCAAGACTCTCACAACGTTACTCAAGGTATTTTTTAGAATTTTTTATTTTAGAAAGTACGAGACTGGGCAGTACGATAGGAGCGAAAAATTGACCCTAGAGCTAACATGGGGCCCACAAGGGAAATCAATCTACGAAAACCACACATGGGAAGAAATCCACACTCACCACCATCGAGCGATGCTCCCACAGGAGAGGATGAAGCATATTGCTTGCCCATGATTCATTCATTTTAGGGGTTGGGTCATGGTTGGCTTGTTTTCACTAGGGCATTTCACCCAGGAGCTTGCTTCTTGATTTGCAAAGCTCTATGTGGGTAATGTGCTTATATACCACCATGAGGGCCATCATGGGATACATGTAGGATAATGACGCAAGACTCTCGCAACGTTGCTCAAGGTATTTTTTAGAATCTTTTATTTAAGAAAGTACGAGACTGGGCAGTACGAGAGGAGCGAAGAATGGACCCTAGAGCTAACATGGGGCCCACAAGGAAAATCAACCAAAAAAAACCACACATGAGGAGAAATACACACTCACCAACATCAAGTGATGCTCCCACAGGAGAGGATGAAGCATATTGCTTGGCCATGATTCACTCGTTTTAGGGGTTGGGTCATGGTTGGCTTGCTTCCACTAGGGCATTTGACCCAAAAGCCTACTTCTTGATTTGCAAAGCTCTATGTGGGTATTGTGTTTTATATACCACCATGAGGGCCATTATGGGATACATGTGGGATAATGGCTCAAGACTCTTACAACATTGCTCAAGGTATTTTTAAAAAATATATATTTGAAAAAGTACGAGATTGGGCAGTACGAGAGAAGCGAAGAATGGACCCTAGAGCTAACATGGGGCCCACAAGGGAAATCAACCAACGAAAACCACACATGAGGAGAAATCCACACTCATCACCATCGAGTGATGCTCCCACATGAGAGGATGGAGCATATTGCTTGGCCATGATTCACTTGTTTTATGGATTGGGTCATGGTTGGCTTGCTTCCACTAGGGCATTTTATCCAAAAGTTTACTTCTTGATTTGCAAAGCTCTATGTGGGTATTGTGCTTTATATACCACCATGAGGGCCATCATGGGATACATGTGGAATAATGGCTCAAGACTCTCACAACGTTGCTTAAGGTATTTTTAAGAATTTTTTATTTGAAAAAGTACGAGATTGGACAATACGAGAGGAGCGAAGAATGGACCCTAGAGATAACATGGGGCCCACAAGGGAAATAAACCAATGGAAACCACACATTGGGAGAAATCCACACTCACCACCATCGAGTGATGCTCCCACAAGAGAGGCTAGAGCATATTGCTTGGCCATTATTCCCTCGTTTTAGAGTTTGGGTCATGGTTGACTTGCTTCCACTAGGGCATTTCACCAAAAATCCTGCTTCCTGATTTGCAAAGCTCTATTTAGGTATTGTGCTTTATATACCACCATGAGGACCATCGTGGGATACATGTGGGATAATGGCTCAAGACTCTCACAACATTGCTCAAGGTATGTTTTAGAATTTTTTATTTGAGAAAGTACGAGACTAGGTAGTACGAGAGGAGTGAAGAATGGACCCTAGAGCTAACATGGGGCCCACAAGGGAAATCATCCAATGAAAACCACACATAGGGAGAAATCCACACTCACCACCATCAAGTGATGCTCCCATAAAAGAGGATGGAGCATATTGCTTGGCCATGATTCGTTTATTTTAGGGGATGGGTCATGGTTGGCTTACTTCCACTAGGGCATTTCACCCAAAATCCTGCTTCCTCATTTGCAAAGCTTTATGTGGGTATTGTGTTTTATATACCACCATGAGGGCCATCGTGGGATACATGTGGGATAATGACTCAATATTATCACAATATTACTCAAGGTATTTTTTATAATTTTTTATTTGAGAAAGTACAAGACTGGGTAGTACGAGAGGAACGAAGAATGGACCCTAGAGCTAACATGGGGCCCAAAAGGGAAATCAACCAACGAAAACCACACATGGGGAGAAATCCACACTCACCACCATCAAGTGATGCTCCCACAAGAGAGGATGGAGCAAATTTCTTGGCCATGATTCGCTCATTTTAGGGGATGGGTCATGGTTGGCTTACTTCCACTAGGGCATTTCACCCAAAATCCTGCTTACTGATTTGCAAAGCTCTATGTGGGTATTGTGCTTTATATACCACCATGAGGGCCATTATGGGATACATATGGGATAATGGCTCAAGACTCTCACAACATTGCTCAAGGTATTTAAAAAAATATATATTTGAAAAAGTACGAGATTGGGCAGTACGAGAGAAGCGAAGAATGAACCCTAGAGATAACATGAGGCCCACAAGGGAAATCAACCAACGGAAATAACACATGGGGAGAAATCCACACTCACCACCATTGAGCGATGCTCCCACAAGAGAGGATGGAGCATATTGCTTGGCCATGATTCGTTCGTTTTAGGGGTTGGGTCATGGTTGACTTGCTTCCACAAGGGCATTTTACCCAAAAGCCTGCTTCTTGATTTGCAAAGCTCTATGTGGGTATTGTGCTTTATATACCACCATGAGGGCCATAATGGAATACATAGAGGATAATGGCTCAAGAATATCACAACGTTGCTAAAGGTATTTTTTAGAATTTTTTATATGAGAAAGTACGAGACTGGGCAGTACGAGAGGAGCGAAGAATGGACCCTAGAGTTAACATGGGGCCCACAAGGGAAATCAACCAATGGAAACTACACATGGGGAGAAATCCACACTTACCACCATCGAGTGATGCTCCCAAAAGAGAGGATGGAGCATATTGATTGGCCATGATTCCCTCGTTTTAGGAGTTGGGTCATCATTGGCTTGCTTCCCCTAGGACATTTCACCCAAAATCCTACTTCCTGATTTACAAAACTCTATTTGAGTATTGTGGTTTATATACCACTATGAGGGCCATCGTGGGATACATGTGGGATAATGCCTTAAGACTCTCATAGCATTGCTCAAGGAATTTTTTAGAAATTTTTATTTGAGAAAGTACGAGACTGGACAGTATGAAAGGAGCGAAGAATGGACCCTAGAGCTAACATGGGACCCACAAGGGAAATCAACCAACAGAAACCACACATGGGGAGAAATTCACACTCACCACCATCAAGCAATGCTCCCACAAGAGAGGATGGAGCATATTGCTTGGCCATGATTCGCTCATTTTAGGGAATGGATCATGGTTGACTTACTTCCACTAGGGCATTTCACCCAAAATCCTGCTTCCTGATTTGCAAAGCTTTATGTGGGTACTGTGTTTTATATATCACCATGAGTGTCATCGTGGGATACATGTGGGATAATGGCTCAAGATTCTCATAGTATTATGCAAGGTATTTTTTAGAGTTTTTTATTTGAGAAAATATGAAACTGGGTAGTATGAGAGGAGCGAAGAATGGACCCTAGAGCTAACATGAGGCCCACAAGGGAAATCAACCAACGAAAACCACACATGGGGAGAAATCCACACCACCATCAACCAATGCTCCCACAAGATATGATGGAGCATATTGCTTGGTCATGATTCACTCATTTTAGGGGATGGGTCATGGTTGGCTTACTTCCATTAATTTCACCCAAAATTTTGCTTTCTGATTTACAAAGATCTATGTGGGTATTGTGCTTTATATACCACCATGAGGGCCATTATGAGATACATGTGGGATAATGGCTCAAGAATCTCACAACGTTGCTCAAGGTATTTTTAAAAAAAAATTATTTGAGAAATTATGAGACATGGCAATACGAGAGGAGCGAAACATGGACCTTAAAGCTAACATGGGATCCACGAGGGAAATCAACCAATGGAAACAACACATGAGAATAAATCCACACTCACCACCATTGAGCAATGCTCCCACAGGAGAGGATGAAACATATTATTTAGCCATGATTCGCTCGTTTTAGGGGTTGGGTCATGGATGACTTACTTCCATTAGGGCATTTCACCCAAAAGCCTGCTTCCTAATTTGCAAATCTCTATGTGGGTATTGTGCTTTATATACCACCATGAGGGCCATCGTGGGATACATGTGGGATAATGGCTCAAGACTCTCACAGTGTTGCTCAAGGTATTTTTTAGAATTTTTTATTTGAGAAAGTACGATATTGGGCAGTACAAGAGAAGCGAAGAATGGACCCTATATCTAACATGGGGTCCACAAGAGAAATCAACCAACGAAAACCATGCACGAGGATAAATCCACACTCACCACCATCAAGCGATGCTCCCACAGGAGAGGACGGAGCATATTGCTTGGCCATGATTCACTCATTTTAGGGGGGTCATGGTTGGCTTGCTTCCACTAGGGCATTTCACCCAAAAGTCCGCTTCCTGATTTACAAAGCTCTATGTGGATATTGTGTTTTATATGCCATCACAAGGGCCATCGTAGGATATATGTGGGATAATGGCTCAAGACTCTCACAATGTTGCTCAAGGTATTTTTTAGAATTTTTTATCTGATAAAGTACGAGATTAGGCAGCACGAGAGGAGCGAAGAATGGACCCTAGAGCTAACATGGGGCCCACAAGGGAAATCAACCAACATAAACCACACATGGAGAGAAATCCACACTCACCACCATCAAGCGATGCTCCGACAAGAGAGGATGGAGCATATGAGACTAGGCAGTACGAGAGGAGCGAAGAATGGACCCTAGAGCTAACATGGGGCCCACAAGGAAAATCAACCAACGAAAACCACACATGGGGAGAAATCCACACTCACCACCATCGAGTGATGCTCCCAAATGAGAGGATGAAGCATATTGCTTGGCCATGATTCCCTCGTTTTAGGGGTTGGGTCATGGTTGGTTTGTTTCCACTAGGGCATTTCACCCAAAATCCCACTTCTTGATTTGTAAAGCTCTATTTAGGTATTGTGCTTTATATACCACCGTGAGGGCCATCGTGGGATACATATGGGATAATGGCTCAAGACTCTCACGACATTGCTCAAGGTATTTTTTAGAATTTTTTATTTAAAAAAGTACGAGACTGGGCAGTACGAGAGGAGCAAAGAATGGACCCTAGAGCTAACATGGGGCCCACAAGGGAAATCAACCAACATAAACCACACATGGAGAGAAATCCACACTCACCACCATTAAGCGATGCTCCGACAAGAGAGGATGGAACATATTGCTTGGCCATAATTCACTTATTTTAGGGGATGGGTCATGGTTGGCTTACTTCCACTAGGGCATTTCACCCAAAATCTTGCTTCCTGATTTGCAAAGCTCTATGTGGGTACTGTGCTTTATATACCACCATGAGGGCCATCATGGGATACATGTGGGATAATGGCTCAAGATTCTCAGAGTGTTGCTCATGGTATTTTTTAGAATTTTTTATTTGAGAAAGTATGAGACTGGGTAGTACGAGAGGAGCGAAGAATGGACTCTAGAGCTAACATGGGACCCACAAGGGAAATCAACCAACGAAAACCACACATGGGGAGAAATCCACACTCACCACCATCAAGCGATGCTCCCACAAGAGAGGATGGAGCATATTGCTTGGCCATGATTTGCTCATTTTAGGGGATAGGTCATGGTTGACTTGCTTCCACTAGGGCATTTCACCCAAAATCCTGCTTTCTGATTTACGAAGCTCTATGTGGATATTGTGCTTTATATACCACCATGAGGGCCATTATGGGATACATGTGGGATAATGGCTCAAGACTCTCACAACGTTGTTCAAGGTATTTAAAAAAAAAAATTATTTGATAAAGTACGAGACATGGCAATACGAGAGGAGCGAAAAATGGACCTTAAAGCTAACATGGGATCCACAAGGGAAATCAACCAACAGAAACCACACATGAGAAGAAATCCACACTCACCACCATCGAGTGATGCTCCCACTAAAGAGGATGAAGCATATTGCTTGGCCATGATTCACTCGTTTTAAGGGTTGGGTCATGGATGACTTGCTTCCACTAGGGCATTTCACCCAAAATCTTGCTTCTTGATTTGCAAAGCTCTATGTGGGTATTGTGCTTTATATACCACAATGAGGGCCATCATAGGATACATGTGGGATAATGGCTCAAGACTCTAACAACATTGCTCAAGGTATTTTTTAGAAATTTTTATTTAAGAAAGTACGAGATTGGGCAGTACAAGAGGAGCAAAGAATGGACCCTATATCTAATATGGGGTCCACAAGAGAAATCAATCAACGAAAACCACACACGGGAAGAAATCCACACTCACCACCATCGAGCGATGCTCCCACAAGAGAGAATGGAGCATATTGGTTCGCCATGATTCACTTGTTTTAGGGACTGGGTCATGGTTGGCTTGCTTCCACTAAGGCATTTCACCCAAAAGTCTACTTCCTGATTTACAAAGCTCTATGTGGGTATTGTGTTTTATATGCCACCATGAGGGCCATCATGGGATACATGTGGGATAATGGCTCAAAACTCTCACAATGTTGCTTAAGGTATTTTTTAGAATTTTTTATTTGAAAAAGTATGAGACTAGGTAGTACGAGAGGAGCGAAGAATGGACCTTAGAGCTAACATGAGGCCCATGAGAGAAATCAACCAGCAAAATTCACACATGGGGATAAATCCACACTCACCACCATCGAGTGATGCTCCCACAGGAGAGGATGAAGCATATTGCTTGATCATGATTCAATCGTTTTAGGGGTTGGGTCATGGTTGACTTGCTTCCATTAGGGCATTTCACCCAAAAGCCTGCTTCTTGATTTGCAAAGCTCTATGTGGGTATTGTGCTTTATATACCACCATGAGGGCCATCGTGGGATACATGTGGGATAATGGCTCAAGACTCTCACAGTGTTGCTCAAGGTATTTTTTAAACTTTTTTATTTGAGAAAGTACGAGACTAGACAATACGAGAGGAGTGAAGAATGGACCCTAGAGCTAACATGGGGCCCACAAGGGAAATCAACCAAAGAAAACCACACATGGAGAGAAATCCACACTCACCACCATCGAACGATGCTTCCACAGGAGAGTATGGAGCATATTGCTTGGCCATGATTCGCTCATTTTAGGGACTGGGTCATGGTTGACTTGCTTCCACTAAAGCATTTCACTCAAAGGCTTGCTTCCTATTTTGCAAAGCTCTATGTGGGTTTTGTGCTTTATATACCATCATGAGGGGCATCGTGAGATACGTGTGGGATAATGGCTCAAGACTCTCACAACATTGCTCAAGGTATTTTTTAGAATTTTTTAATTTGAGAAAGTACGAGATTGGTAGTACGAGAGGAGCAAAGAATGGACCCTAGAGCTAACATGGAGCTCACAAGGGAAATCAACCAACGAAAATCACACATGGGGAAAAATCCACACTCACCACCATCAAGCGATGCTCCCACGGGAGAGGATGGAGCATATTGCTTGGCCATGATTCACTCGTTTTAAGGGTTGCCAACCTATTATATGTCATTGTATTCTATGTCATAATTTAGTTATTATGTATATATTCCTTGATAGGATATAATCATGAAGTTTCAACTTTTTTGAGACTACTAAACTATTTATTACAGTTCTTGTGGTTGCACTTATGTTTCAGGAAGGAAACTAATAGTCCAAATCTTATAAAACCAATTATGATAACACGACGTTTTGGAAATATTATTATACTAAGATGAATAGACAATAAAATGAGGTCTTGGTATTGTGAAGGCTGCTACAAGAAAATGTGAAGAAGGATGTTAAATTCTAGAATATTTGCATTTACAAAGAAAATTAAAAAATATCCAAAAATAAAAATAAAAATTTCAATTTTTTTATGAAAAAAGATGTTGCTATCTAGCTGTAACAATTCAACTGAGATAAGAATTGAATTTGTTTGTAAACTCTCAAGTTCTAAAGGAGAGAGTCGTGATTTATCAGCTCAAGGGATTTAGAACAACCCGTTATTCTCAAGAAAAAAACAAAACAAAAAAATATTGCATGCAATTAAAATGATATTCACTTGTCTGCACTGGGGTGCAACGCAACGGTTCGGGCTTTGGCTCTTCTTCGGGAGGTCCAAGGTTCAAACCACGGTGTGGGCGAGTGTGTGAGGGGGTGGGTGTGTGGTGGCCTTGTGTTAAATTCTCTATTGATAAGTATAGTTCTCAGATTTACGAGCATGGTTGAGAGGAGACTGTTCAACCCCGTGCGTCGGTCATAGAGGTTTTTCACAATAACCAAATAAAAAAAAAAGATATTCACTTGTATTAAATATTTGATCATATATTGACTGCTCAAGCCCGTGCATCGGTCATAGAGGTTTTTCACAATAACCAAAAAAAAAAAAAAGATATTCACTTGTATTAAATCTTTGATCATATATTGCTCAAGCCCGTGCGTCGATCATAGAGGTTTTTCACAATAACCAAATAAAAAAAAAAGATATTCACTTGTATTAAATCTTTGATCATATATTGAATTAAAACAAGTTCCACATGCACTACATTATGACCACATAATAGTATACTATGATAACTTCTTAAGTTAATACTATTTGATCAATTCTCTAGAATATTCTCTATCTATGGCTTGACAATATTCAAGCCCAACTCTCCTCCTTGAATTTTGAGGAATCTAACTAGTTGTACTAATGCCATTTGATGTTGATTCCATTGATACAAATTCATACAAATATATAAACAAAAGAGCTAACACCATTTGACAAACAACTACTCTCTGTCAATTAATTAAACCTCATCCCCAAGGACTAGGTGGATTGGTAACTGCTTGTTTGGCCAGTCACTTACCAAGAAGAGACCCGGGTTAAACCTTGGGGGTGCTAATTTGCAAAGGTAGTAGTTTGCTTTGAATTCTTTGAGTGTGCGCTAGATTGATGACAACGATACAAACCCCAAGCGATTGATGGTCCCCTTCGCGTCAGGTCAACAACAATGAAGTGAAATAAGCTTGTTGAAAGCAATCACCGTGGTTTGATCCCTGCGCTTGATAATTACTAAAAATAGTGTAGTTGTAACCAACTCCCCTATATTTCTAAAAAAAATTAATAAAACCTCATGATAAAATTCACCATCCATATAAACAAATATACAGGCACATCTACGTAACCCTATACAAGTAATTATACAAAAATGATAAATATATATGATTGCTATGCAATTTCAACGGATAATTTTTTTTTTAAAATTTGGTTAGTAGGAGAAACCCCTACAATCGATGTTTAGGATTGGATATCCCCACCTCATCATGACCTCTCATAAGAGAGAGAGGTGAGCTTATCAATAGGAAATTTAACACACAATTCACACACCACAGTTTGAACTTTGAAGCTAGTTTTTATGAGGTACCTCATTCCCAACCAAAAATATTAAAATAAGTATAAGTTTTTATGCAGTACCTCGTTTCCATCATACTACGATTTAAACTTGGATCTCTTAAATAAAAATCCAAGTATAACTATTTATGTTTTTATCTAAACCCCTATGCATGTTTGAGCCTACCCTTTTATTTATTTTTAGGCTCCAACAATACCCGTCCTCCCAAACCAAAAATCCCCTCATTAACACGTTGGATCCATCTCACCCTCCACGTCATAAACGTGGACCTCCTTAAAAGAGAGGGCACAATTCCTCTTCAGGTCTCTACCAACGAAAAGCCCAAGCACCAAGTCATCGGTTCGAACTCGCGCGTATTCACCTAGAGGAAAAACCAGACTTATTTTTTTTTAACAAAAATACATGCCAAAGAGGCACGAGACGAAAACCCGCAAGCACAGCACCAAAATCTCCTTAATCTCCTTCAATTTTACCTTCGCGCCTCAGTATTTCATACCAAATCCTTCTGTTTTCCTTCGATCCGGCCGTTTACCTCCCGGCCGTGGAATCCGCAAAATATTTTACTGCGAATTTGAACCCTCGAGAGCGCATATCACTCCCAGGGTTTCGGGTTACTGAAATTAGGTATGCAAAATTAAATTTCTTCATAGTTTGCTCTTTTTTTTACCCCTTTTCCTTTGTTTTGATCTTTGTCTAAGAGAATTTATGTACGAGGGTTTACATTTTTATAGGTTTAAATTAGGGCACGTTAAAAAAATGGAGCTACTGTTGTGTCGATGGATTTGGTTGTTTGTTTGAGCTGCCGAATACTGTATGGGGCAATTTGGCAATTGTTTGCGGTGAAGATTTTTAGCTTAATTTTGCTAGAGTTTTTGTCGCGGCTGAAATCCGTGTAACGTGGTCTTCGAATTCGAACATGGGGTCGAGTAATTTCTCACTGTGGCTGTGTTTAGAATTAGGGCTGTCTATACCTAGCTCGTGACCGGGCGGGGGTGGGGTGCTCGTTGTGTTGGCAGTTGCTGCCCACTTGAAAAATTGGAGCCTCTTTGTATTAGGGCTCAACCTTGTTTATTGTTACCAGCGTGTGGTACGAAGGCCCGGAGAGTGTATGGTTTATGAAACTGTAACATTCCCATTCGTATGTGTTATGTAAGCTGTGAATTGAGCTCGGGAGCATTAGTTGCCAATTTGTGCCTACGTATGAAATTTGTGCACCGCTTGTGAAATTGTTGATACCATGATTCGTAGTGTCTGCTTGGCAGTTACACTTTGCTTACCTCTCGAGCAGGTGCATTCGATGTTCACCTTGTTGTCAGAGTTCAGGCATTAGGTTACTCCACAAGCAACTTGAACACTGGTTCACACTTGTCTATTGCTCTAGATGTTAGAGGAAGGCATTTTGGGTAGTTCAGGCATTAAGTTACTCCACAGGCAACATGAACACTGGTTCAAGGCCTCTATAATATGTAGGAGAAAAATTGAAATAAAATGCTATAGCTTTTCTACTCCAAGCATGGCTTCTGTTTTTTTAATTGGTTATATGGGGTTGAAATAGGTGGCACATAGATTACATTGTAACCACATAGTGGTAGTACAATAACATTTTTGACATTTACTTATGTATTGTTTGGCAAGTTTCGAACCTATGTCTCCTTCTTAAAAGTTGAAATATTTAACTGGTTGAGCTCATGCCATTTGATAAGATGTCAAGGTTCACCAATGGGATTAAAACCTTGGTTTAAGGTGTGAAACTTTTGTTCTCACCTCTTGCCCCAAACCCCATGGGCAAAACATGGCTTTTGATACTTGGAAGCTAATGGCTACTATTATTTGCAAGCTAAGTTATCTTTTTGAATTTATCTTTTAAATTCAACCAAAGATAAAAATCGAATTGGAAAAATTAGTTACATATAGTTAAGTTTGAAATAAATAATTTTAATTATTTAAATGTCTAAATAAAAAATAAATATACATATGTATATAAGACTTCACATTCGTTTTAGCTGGAAGCTTACTGCATTGGTAAGGGCTTTGGCCTCTCTGTGAAAGGTTCAAGGTTCAAACCCCACTTAGTATGAAGGGACCAGGTTCCCTTAGAAAAACCTGTGTAAACTCATTGAAATATCAAGTGGCATTAGCTCAATCGGTTAGATTCCTCAATGTTTAAGGAGGAGACCTAGTTTTGAATCTTGTGTAAACTCATTGAAATATCAAGTGGCATTAGCTCAATCGGTTAGATTCCTCAATGTTTAAGGAGGAGACCCAGTTTCGAATCTTGTCAAACGACACATAGATAATATCCAAGCTTTGTTGTAATACCACTATGTGTTGATGATCTAATACGGGTGGGGCCCATTCCAATCACATATAACTAATTGAAAAAAAACTCCACATTCTATTTTAAATCAAACGGTATTAGCTCAACCGGTTAAATTCCTTGACTTTCAAGGAGGAGAACCAAGTTCAAATCTGGCCAAGCAATACATACATAATAGTCAATCTGTTGTCATACCACTATGTGATCATGATGTAATACGAGCAGGGTCCATTTCAATCCCATATAACCAATTAAAAAAAAGAACTTTATATTTTTTAAATTGGCTATATGGGATTGAAACAATCTTCATCTGTATTAATCACGACCGCTTTACTATGGTGTTTCAACAAACCGGACAGTCGTATTACAACATTTTGGCAATTATGCGTATATCGTCTGGCATGATTGTGAACCTGGGTCTCCGCCTTATAGTTGACATATTAAACCACTTGAGCTCATGTCATTTGATATATGAAACTTCACATTTAACAAAAGGAGAAGGTTGAGTGTTGAATGTGTTTGTCAATAAGTTATTATGAGATTGATTTGTCCTATTGAGATTGTTTTAGGTTTTAACTTTTTGCCTTGGTCATTTTATTTCAACCATCAGTTGTTGTAGGTGCATGCTGGATTCAAGTAGGTGTGGGAATGAATTATGCGAGCAATAGAACAACAAGATTTTGGTTTAATTTTTTACTTTTATCTCAATATTTATCCTCTATTGTTTGTCTGACTTCTGAATATGTTTTTGCAGGGTTAAAAATCCCCAAAATTTGAATATTTTATTATAAAATTTGGTAAATTAGACAACCATGCATATGAGTATCTTAAGTATGGACATCTTTTTTTTCTTATAATTAGTTATATGGGATTGAAACAGGCCCCACCTATATTACATCATGACCAGATAGTGGTATTACAACAGCTTGGCAATTATGCATGTATCATGCATGGCAAGATTCAAACTCGGGTCTTCTCCTTGAAAGTCAAGGAATTTAACCAGTTGAGTTCCTGCGATTTGGTAAAAGTAAAGTAATTTTAGAAAACAATGAGACCATAGGCCATAATGGGGCAGTCCTCATGGATGATGTTGTTTTACTTGGTATGTGGTTATCTAACTACACTCTAGTTACTGGAGCATGGTGTACAACCCTACTCCCTATGGATTCTAACCTTGGACCTCCTTTTCGAAGTTTAAGTATGGACCTCCTTTGATACCACGAGTCATGTAGAATATTGCGTCCTTGCATCCTTGTAACCTATACACCTGCTGGATTTCAAAATTTTCAAAATTTACAATTTACTATTCACTACTTGTAGAGTTTGGAAAACATAGTGAACTTAATGAAAATTTTTGAGTGAAATTTGGCCATTGTTTTTGAGAATTTATCAAATTTGAATCAAATTTAAAAAAAAGGTTTAATCCTTTGGTGAATATTAGCCCTTGAATTTTTTTGTCTTGTTGATGTGTAATAGCTTGAGTGTATTCCCCAAATGTATTAACATGAATGAACAAGACAACAAGGCATCAAAGTGTATGCAATTTCAAACATTGGCGTGTGTTCTAGTTGCTTTTTAGGATGTCCCATGTGTATCATGTCTTCGTTACACACTACATGTATGTATGCAATCCGGTAAAAAGAAGTACAACCTATACTTTCAGAGTACTCAAGAATGCCAAAGCAATCTGGTAAAAAGAAGGGATAGTGGGGCAATCACTTGCTTCCTATGGAAGTACTTCGGATAGGATGAAATAAGGATGCCATTGTTTGTATATCGAAGAGTTTCAATTGAGACTCATGGTAGAGGCATTTGCTTGTGGCTCATGCGTCTTCCTAAATGTGCTCCAAGTCATACGTGTAGGGTCTAACAAAAAGTTGAGGGATGAAACATCCTTATTTGTCTATTGGAACATAGAGAGCAAATTCCTTTGATTCTTTCACAGGGATAGACAATTCCATGCTTGTCTCGTAAAATCCCAAATGGATGGATTTCTTGGAGTGAAGATATTGAGGGATCATGTCAAAGCCACCTATATAATGTCTATGAAACACGGAGGTCTTTAAGTTGTTATTGCTGTCTTGTTTATTTGTCAATGTACGATGTTTGAGTAATGTTTCTGAGTTTTGTAGGTAATAAAATGTGAGACTTTCAAGAGAAAATGGGGATTTTTATTTTGTTAACGGTTGGTGATATACTGAGATAATTACAAGGATGAAGGAGATGATTCAGAATAAATACCATTATAAATTGCTTGATATTGGATATGGTTAAATAACAAGAGGCAAGCTGTATACGACCATATTACACGGCAAGCCTAATGGATTGTGGTTCCAGTACATACATAATAATGGGCAAAATTTGTGAGAGCAATAGTATTTATTTTAAAACCCCTTTTTTGGGAACTCTGTTCTGTCCATAGTTATGGGTATTCTTAACCAACATTATGTTGGTTGCCGCTATTGTCAAAATTGACTATTGAACAAGAGTGAAATATATCAATAATAAGAGATTGCAACAGTTACCGTTATGGACAACTTCTACACAAAAAACTGCCTTAGACATTGCTACTTTTATGGTGTGCCAAAAATAGTTCAGTCATCTAATTTGAATTAAGACAAATTTTCAAGCAGGTGTATAGGCAAATCAATTTTATATTCCAAACTAGATCCAGTCCATGCTTAATGCTTTAGTGTAGTAGTAATCGGTGAGCAAAGCCTGGTAATTGGTTGCCATCTGGTGTATAAAAAACGCGTAGATACGGATCAGAGAAAAATACTTATAATAAATAATGGGAATGAAGGATGATTCCATTTTCAATCACATTAACTACTTTTTAATTAAGGACTTGAAAATAAAAGAAAGACAAAATTCAAGAAAAGAAAAATATCACAATAAAAAAATTGCCTCGTTTCTATTATGACCATTCCTACCCTCTCATGTCAACCCCACCAGCTTCTTTTTCAAGGAGACTAAAAAAGGATGTCTCAACCCATCACTTTTGTGAGTTCTGGCACCACTTCTATTATAACCATGTCAGATATAATGAAATTTTACTATACTAGAGGCTAATCATAGAATGTCGTCCACATACGGGAGCTTTTAACTATCTGCAAGAATTCAGACAATGCTTGGAAAGATTTCATTTTCAGTACTTGCACATATCTAGAGTTTGGAGACTTTCCAGTTTATACATATATTTGCTTTGACGTTTGCCTCCAGTGTTGACTACAATCAGAAAATTGATCCATAAATTGAAAGCTGGGTTGCTAGATTCTAATCAAGACCAAAATATTGAATAGTAAATAAGAAAAATAAAGAGGAACTTAGGGCTAAACTTCCTCATATCTGACTGTCCACCGGTTCGGGATAATTTGCCTTTAGATTTAATCATTGAGAGGAAACATGCTCTCCATAGTCACAGTATCCTCTTTCTTTCCTTAAGCTCATTGATTTCCTTCATCATCCAAGTTAATACCCTTTCACCTTTTGATCCAAGTTAACACAATGTTAACTGGAAATATGTTGCCCTTGAAAATAAGTCTCATGCACGTATGCTGCCTCACTCTTTCATATATCCAGCAGATAAAACGAATGCAAGTGCCATTATGGAGACATTCAGTTCAGTGGGATGCTGGAGGATTTCTAGTAGAAATGATACAAGAGGTTAGATAAGTTTGCAATTTGTGTGACATAAGAAAATGGGTTGTAAATGTTATTCATATTTGTGCTTATCCTAGTTATATGTCCTATCATTCTTTCCATATCATGGTTCCAAGTTGAGGAAGGGGGGTCTGAGGAACTTTGACTGAGAGGTGAATCTTACAGAGGGCCCTGGTTTTCACTTCTATTTGTTATATGTTCACATAAAGACCGAGTTATTAATGCATGAAGTGTTGATAGTTTTCTAATAAACTGTGACAGATTTAAGAAATGGCTTGATGAATACATAATACTACAACGATTCATGTGACTGTTTTTCTAAACATTTATGTAAGATCCTGACTTTGGAAGAATTCATGTGACTGTTCTTCTAAACATTTATGCAAGAACCAAACTTTGGAATGATTGGCTTTTTTATTGGCAGTTTGGCTATATGACATCATGACATGATTCTAAAGTGAATATGCAGACATTCTTGTGTTTTTCCTCTTGCACATTGTTGTTCTTCCTATGATGAAATTTTGTTCCACTTAAATGCCTCAATACCTATTCTCTCTCATGTGTTAGAATATGTCTATAAATGATGAAAGATAAAGAATGACTCAATGTATTTATAATGCTGTAATAATTCATGTGAACTAATGCAAGATCATATTTTTGAATGTTGTGTTCTCTATTAGGGGATTTGGCTATGCAACATATTGAAATGATTAAAAAACGAAGATGTAGATATTGTGTTCTTTTTGCATGCATGTTTGTGTGTAATGCGCTGACAATTTATGTCTATCAACAATGA
Source organism: Wollemia nobilis (assembly GCA_028583015.1). Classification (NCBI taxonomy): domain Eukaryota; kingdom Viridiplantae; phylum Streptophyta; class Pinopsida; order Araucariales; family Araucariaceae; genus Wollemia; species Wollemia nobilis. The sequence continues at coordinate 3,254,595 of JAQPPZ010017175.1, read as the reverse complement.
AAGATAAAAAATGACTCTATGTATTTATAATACTACAGTAACTCGTGATTGTTTTTGTCAATTTTGATCCAAAATTGTGATTTCTGAATGCTTGGATCTCTATTTGGGGGTTTGGCAATATGAAACCTTAACTTATTTCAAATCCAAGAGGTATATGTTCTTTTGTAATTTTATTGTCTAGCTTGTTTGCCAATTTGTTTTTAAGTATTTTCAAGCTCTATGATAGAACAAAAGTTTCAGAGACTAACATAGTGATCAAACTTATTTCTTCCTTTAGTAAATCTTTGGAATTCCATTTCATATTTGTCAAATTTGCTTGAGAAAGCTTAACACCAGGAGAGAGCCTTTTCAACTATGAGCTCTTGGATGTTCAGGCTAGAGGGAATTTGAGTCGAGAAATATTGTTAGATATCCAGCCTGCTTATTTTTAATCTGTTATACACCAACATTGTAAGCCACTTGATGTACCCATTTAAGTAAGTGATCGTCCAACTACCCCTTCTTTTTAGTGGATTGATTGCTTTGGGAATTTCTCTAAAATCTAGTTTGCCATAAATTTTAGAGAGGTGGGGTTAAAGGTTAGTTGTTGCTGCTGTGGGTACCCCTGATCTCTGTCCTTATATCAAACGTGGTAGTTGATGTTTATTGTAATGATGTCTGCATATTGCTTCTTTGTTCTTATTTCATTTAGCCACTTATGTGGTTAGAAGTTATTTACAATGATATAATACTTTATTCTATGAATGTCATGACCTGTTTGACATTTTGAGTTGGATCCATTCAATGACAATTGCATAATGACAGACAACCTTTTGGTTTATAGTTATTGAGTCACTGCAAGTTGTGACATTCTGTAATACCTTATCGTTTTATTTCTTTTAATGTGAGAAATTTTGTTGCATTTCCTTAATGATGGTGTTCCTATGAACTGTATCCATGCTTGTTATACTATGTCCTTGCAGTATCATGTGTTACGTTTTTGTGTTTGCCAGACTTGATTCTCATTCAGAAAGGAATCTCATCTGATGATGTTCCATTATCAATTTTTTCCATGGCAAAGAGGTGAGGTACAGTGGTGATTATCTTGGCATTTGCTAAATGGAGTGGTGGATACTGGTTTAAGAGATGCAATGGTGGATGTTGATTTAGGAAATGCAGGCTTCTTGCTTCCCTTTAAGAGGCACCTCTGGCATTTGTTGTGTTAACATTTTGGAATCTGGAAAATAATTTTTAATTATAGGCCTTCTGGAAAGAAGTCCTTTTTTGTTATTTAGTTTCCCCTTTGGAATCCGAGAGAGTGGAAAAAGGCGTTGACTCCTTGAACTTAGAATTTCTAGTTCAAGAATGTTGCTAAAATAGAGTTTCAGAGCTTCTTTGCAGCAGACTTTATGTTAAGATGCTGTTTTAAAGGGTTATCATTAGCAAAGGATATGCTGGTATTGACACTAATTGTAGTGACCAAGATGTGAAATTCATATTAGCAAGTCCAAATTTGGTGTATACAAATATCATATACTAATCTGTTAATACACAAAGACATTAGCAAGTGAAATTTGTATGCCATGCATGTCATGCTCTCATGTGTGGACCTTGTCCATCTCTAGTTCTGCATTTTCCAGTGTATTTCTTAGTGTCTACAAGTGTCTCAGGGCCTTGGGATCACAGAGAAGGGGGCAATGAAAGAGCTGAAAGAGTGGAGGAAACATATTTTTAATAGATAATAACCCAGAACTGACCAAACGTTGGAAATTCAATAGTTTTTGACCTTGATCATGACCTTTTCTTGACTTAAATTTACTGGATTGCTGAATCTAGATATAATAATTTATGGAAAATTTTCCATTTTACTTCTTATAATTTCTTTTGTTATGTCCAAAAGAGATGCCAGTTAATCACCAGAACCTTATTATAGATCATAACACCTTCTTCCACCATTGAACTTAGCTAAAGTACTTCTATAAGTCTATACTTGTCACTATAGTTAAACTACTTTTTGTTAAGACTCAAAATTAGTCCTGTAAGCAGAACACGTCTTAGTTTCTACTTGATAATTTTGAAAGGGGCACTATAGTGAATTAGTAGTGTCATTTCTATCCGGTTCAAGATATCAAATGGGATGAAATATGGATTCAGGTTTGGAATTCAAGCCAGTAAACTAGAAAACTCTTTTTGAATCCTTGCTTGGTTCAGTAATTCTTTTGCACATCATTACATGGGCTTTTACAAGCATGGGTTCTCTTAATATAATTTTCATAGTGGTTTTGTAACTTTTTCTTTCAAAGAACAAGAAAATGCACTGTCGAGAGGATCTATCTCCCTGAGTTGGCTGCATGTCATTCAGGTGGACAGGTATATCTCTTTCCTCTGGTCGGGTTGGATTTTGTGTGGTTGTGTAACCAACCTTCTTTAACATTCTCAGATGTTTCTCAAGCCAGCAGACATAATTGAATGTCTAAAAATGCCCTTAACAGAGAGGGATGCCCCAGGCCATATCCATTTGCTAGATATTTATAAAACACTAACCTGGAGCACAAAGCAAGAAGCTATGAGTTATAAGCAGAGGAAAAAGAAGCAAAAAAGGAATAAGCTTTTAGCAGGTTTGGCGTGAAAATTTAAGGATTGAAATTTTTTGGAAATATTCTTTAAAGAGGGAATTTATTGGAAATGAAGAGGAATAGTGGTTGGTTTTTTAAGCATAGGAAATGACTTCCTTTTTTGGGGAATAATCAACAAACTTTTTCTATGGATTAGTAACATAATTTTCGTGTTCATCGTTCTCAGATTTTAGTGAGTAATGCTTACAAGTTTTGTCAACATACGTACATATACGATGTCTGCATGAATACAAATACCTCTGTCTAGTTCTCTGCTTGTCTGCATGTCTTGCAGCTTACCTGTGATTGATCATAATTATGAATATTGTAGACCTGCGTCCTTGCCCTCCTCCATAGATTGTGATTGTGGTGACACTGGGAAAAAGACAAGTCCATATTTACATATTTGGTTTTCCATAATATGAATATCCCTTAATATATTGGGCATAACTTCTTGCTTAGAATTTGTGCTTTTTGTATCTGTGGAAAGCTATTGGAAAGATCTAAAGCTTTTTTCCTTTACCAAAATGCTGGCTTTTAGGCAAGACAATACAAAATTTGCATTTGCAACAAACTGATCCAAAATTTACGTGAAGCCCATAAAGCTGCTGATACTTAACCAACCTCTAAAGTTCAATCATGCTACCATGCATACCGACCTAGAAATGTATATTAGAATTTACTAGTATTGTACTTTGGATGTTTTGAGGAACTGCATTGGTGGTCGCCTTGGAAGGCCTTTCACTGGCTGACATAGAGCTGAGGCATATTTTAAGTCCGTGACAACTTTCGGTTTATGGATCCAAGCTTATTGTAGAGAAATTTTCCATATTTTGTTTGGTGGGTGGTAGGCATCAAGTAGAGGTTTCTCCTAAGGAACTTGTTTGAATTAATTCTTGGTAGTCTTATATAGTATATTATGCTAGCCCCTTTGCTTATCTCAAAAATCATCTTAAAATGTGATTTGGCCTTTTGCTCTTGGTAGACATTATCCCCTTCACTTACAAATGTTGCATTTGATGATTTTAGAAGGTTGACTCTTGTCACTGTGATTAATCGATGGACCTGTGAGAGTCAGTAGAAGGAGGCATGGGACAGAACTGTAATGCATGTATGCTGACTACATTACGGTAGTGAAAAAGAAATTCTTGTACCCAAACTCTGGGTTTGAGAACGCGGTCAATGCAGAGCAAGGTTCCATGGGCGGACGCGTCGGTGGTGGGGTGGGTATAGATAGTGAACCCTCTCCACGCCGTGCAGCCATTGAGAAAGCTCAAGCAGAGCTCAGGTAGCAGTGATTCAGTTTGTTCGCTACTTCACATACTTCTAATGCTTCTAGCACGGTTTTTGCCTTACTGATGTCTTAGAGAAATGCTTTCATATCTCTCAGGCAGGAGTTTGTTGTTCGTGAAGAACGGAGGAGGGAACTAGAATTCCTAGAGAAGGTAGTATGGATCAGTTATTGATTGTCTTGTATTTATAAAGTAGGTTTACTGATAATCATTCAGTCTGCTTAACTTAAATTTTATATCTTTTTTTTTCAGGGAGGGAATCCGTTGGATTTTAAATTTGGAGAAGCAGCTTCTGTTGTTTTACTTTCTTCATCACCAACGGATCCACTGGCTGAGCAGTATTTAACAAGGTTCTCTTCAGGCTTATCTCCTCTTCAGTTTTGTTTTCTAACAGCTATGCTATTTGCTAAATCTCTGTTCATCAGAAATAACATGGCAAATTAATTATTTAGACTATTGTTGTAGTCAATAAATTATTTAATTATACTTTGCAGTGAAGCAAAAGGTAGCTTTACTTTGAATGCCTCACCAAACGGAGATTCTGCTGAAAGCAATGGCAGACTTGTGGGTATTCTGGGCGGTGGATTGAACACAGCAGACAATTTTGCTGGTGATACTGAAGTCGTGGATGCTGAAAGAAGTGCTTTATCATGTGATGGAAAAGTAAATGTTGCACAGGAGGGTCAAACATCTCATGTGGATGGAAATCAGACTGAAACTCATATAAAAGAATCAGAAGACTCTGGGGGTGTTCGAATGGGGGTAAAAGGATATGAAAGAAGAAATAAACATAATAAATCAAATCATTATACTGGACATTCATCATTAAGGGATTCTGTTAAAGTTGGTGTGGGTGACAGATCGCCAACGTTATCTTCTGGTGTTAAAGGTCTTGGAGAAGCCAAAGATACGGAGCCTGAGACACATGCAGACAAACTCGGTAATATTTCATCTGTCAGTGCTTCAAAGGCTATGCCCTTAAACCAAAATGGAATGTCAGAAGTGTCCATGCAGGAAAAAAGTTTAGGAATCGAGCCAGATTTGCTGCAGAGGAAGGATGCTTCTAAGGATGCTGCAAATATCCATCCTGAAGAAAGCCATCCTGGAAGCAAAGATGATACAAGTTCTGAGAAAGTCCAAAAGCATCATTCTCTTGAAGAGGGTGATGCTGATCAGGATGCAGGCCCAAGAAATGTTACAGCATCAATGGTGAGATGTGAAGGAGAAAATCCAACTTCAAGCAACCTAAATGATGAAGTGGGTATAGATAAACTTGTTCAGGATTCTGCTATCATTACTCAAATGAAATCTTGTTCCCCAGATGATGGGAACGAAGAAATGAAAGTTGAAAGAGAATCCATTCAAAAGGTTTCATTGATAACTGTAATTGATGTGGGTAAACTGGACAGTTCAGAAACCAATTCAGTCCACACACAGAATAGACATGGCTTTCATGAATGTCCTGATTCTACAAATGAAAAAACATCAATGTCTGAGAGGAAGTCAGATATTAGAACTTTGGAAAATATTAGAACTTTGGAAAATATAAAGGAAAGTAGTGAATCGAATTACACAGATTTACATACGAAAAAAGCCAATTCCAAGGCTGAAGATAAATTATTAGGGACTTCTGATGTTATGATCAAGTCAGAAGCAAGCTTGCAAGGTACTACAGTTGTGCCAACTGAAATTCCAAGGATTATTAGTAATCCGGATCCAAAAGTTAAAAGAAGTTTTCCCCAGTTGCTGGAAAAAAAGGATGAAAGACAACAAAATGGTGTTGGCAGTTTCCAAAAAGGGTCTGTACGACCACAGTCAAAGTTTTCAATGGTAGCCAGTGTGCCAAGTAACAAACATGCAGGGGTTAATTTTCCCTTGGAGAAGGAGAAGAATTCTTCTATGAGTTCAGAGGCTGAAAGTCATAAACCAAACCTGTCTGTTGCAGCTAAGCGTGCACATGAAGATCTTCTCTTGGAGGAAGCCAAAACTATCAAGGTAAGTATAGAGTTTGTAATAGGTCTTTGCATTTTTAGTCTATCAGTTATATTTTTTATGTAGGTATTTACTTAATCTTAGCATTATCAGGTATGCTGTGGAACATTCTTCTGATATAGATGTTTTTTTTGCATGCAGGCTAAATTGAAGAAGACTGCAGAATTGGCTAAAACAAAGCCTTTTGAACCTCCACGAAGAAAGTCTCAGTGGGATTTTGTTCTTGAGGAGATGGCCTGGATGGCAAATGATTTCATGCAGGTTAATTGGTTGGAAATGCTTTTAAGTATCCTATAATGGCTTATTTTTGTATTATTGAAAGTGAAATTAAAATATCTCTAGTGTGACTGGGAGAGACAGATCATGCTAATAAATACTGCATTATATTCTTTTTCATGTTTCATTCAATATTTGTACAATTTGTTCTATGCAGGAAAGGCTGTGGAAGATGACAGTTGCTGCACAACTCTCTTGTGAGGCAGGTGAAAAGGTAGGACAGGATGAATTCCGGGAAAGGGAGCTCTATAAGAAACAAAGGAAAGAGGCTCGAATGATAGCATCTGCAGTCCTGAAGTTTTGGCAGGCAGCTGAGGCACTGCTATGTTGCAGAAAGGAAGGGGCCTCTTTGAAAAATCATAGCTGTTCTTCGATTTCACAGAAGAAAATGAATAATGATGCAGCAGTTCAGAATGGGATCGATGAATCTGAGGCTGTAAAGCTGGTTTGTGCTCATCCCCCAAGCAAGTGACGAAGTTTTGCGTATCATACTTATACCATTGATCCTGTTTAGTGTATTTTTACCCTAGAGAATATACCTTTATCGATCCAATGTTGTGAAAGCTGTGATTGGCAATGTATTGGCAAGGTTCGGAAAAGAATTGGATCAACGATTAATTAGCATTGAATCACAAAAATATCAGCAAAATTTAAGAAATGATTTTGAAAACAAAAAAATAAACATTACCGGTGCATGATTTTTAAAAATAAATCATGACTTTTTTAGAAAAGGGCAAAAAATATCACCCTCCCTCAAAAACCCATGATTTTCTCAAATATTTTGTTAAAAATTGTCTTCCCTGGTTTTATTTTTTTCTTGTGATTTTTCATGATTTTTTCCCTGATTTCATAAGATTGATCGAGTCTGCATGCTAGTTTACTGGCCATGTGATCCACAATCTATTTCTTACTATCTTATGCTGTCATTATAGGGATGAAAAACATTTCTACACTAATATTTGACTATAAAAATATTGTCTTACAGAATGGCTTTTCTGGATAGAATGCGCCTTTCCAGCTTAAAAAACATATAGGCACACCATGAATAATGACACTGTTAGTTATAATCATGAATTATAGCGATACCTACCCAGGTGTTGTAGGTGAGTTGGAGAGGAGAGGGCAATCCTCCAAGGGAGGTCCCAGGTTCAAATCTCCACCCTACCAAAAAGTTGAATTGGGTACCCAAAATCCAATTGATAATGTTGGTGCGGGCAGGGTCGGGTGCGACTCCCGGGTGACTTTGACGGTGTAGAACCCCCTGTTTGTGGTCTCTCAGACCAAGGTGGCCCCGCAAGGGGTTTTTTGCTTAAAAAAAGAAAAAAAAAGAATTATAGCGATACCGAAGAATTTGTTGCTAACAACACTGGCCAATTTTGAATCTGAAGTTGGACTGGCTAGCTTTTCCACTGAGAAAAGGAACCATCCTTGTTCATGACCAAAGTTTCCTTTTTATTTGTGCTTCAAGGCAAGTGATGCTATATTCTAGAATCTATACAATATAACTGTAACGTAGAAAGTCTATCTGAATTCATGTTTTGAGAAATTGTTAGGAATAGAACAGGAATGCAGGATTATGAGTTTCATGCCTTAGGGCCTGCTTTTCATGATATGTAGACGTCCCAACAAGACAGGATGTAGTCAATTCAAATTTCAAAATGACATGCTTTTGTGATTGCTATCAATGGGTTGGTTTGATGCTAGAGAGCTACCTCTACTAATTGAATATCTAGCCAGGCAACTTTGAGCTTGTGTAATCATCCTCTCTAAACTCAGCATGTGGATCGGGTTCCTTAACGATTGATTTTTCTGTTTTCTTTTTGTGCTTTAAAGAAATTTGTGATATTTCAAAGTCAAATGCAAATCTGTGTTTTAAGTTATACATGATTATCATTGGAAAATGGAGGGTGTGTTTGGCTATTGACTTGGCTGTATTATTAATCTTGCTTCTTGAGAAAATTATTGTACATTATCCTATTATTTTGTGTGTGATTCTATCATACTATAGTCATAATAAAGAACTTTGAAATGAATAAAAGCTTACTAAAAAAATGTTTTTAGCTTTGTAGCATATATAGTATCATTAGGAAAAGGACATATGTCCAGTACTGGATCAAAGTCTAAATCAAAGTTCAACCATCAAGCACTTTGAGAGTATTATTTTCTTGCTGATGTGCATTATCGCCTTTCAAATGTTGCACTTTCTTTTTCCCTTGGGTTGCCCTTTTTGCTATGGCTAAAATTATTGCAGAAACTAAGAAGGTTAAATTTTTAACAAGCTTTCCAGATCATCACTCATCTTCAAGTGTCAAAGATGTTTATGAATGGGATTCTTTCTCTGGACACGTTTCTTCTTGGCTAATCTGAACTAGTCTATATAGGTATTCCTCCACAGGCTCTTTGACGAATAGAAACTCTTTGTAATGACATTCACAATGACATGATATTTGATGGAGGGCCCTAAGCACTTTTCTCAACTCAAATTGATATGTGTTTCTTTATGAGGGTCCATGGCTACTTATAAGTTGAGTTATAGGTTGACTCATTTATGAAGGTTTACCATTTGTGTTCTTTTTCAAATAGCCTATTCAATGGAGGATCAAGAAAGCTCTCATATTTGCAATATGTATCTAAGAGCTTGTCTTTCCAACAAAGAATATGGAAAGAGGAGCTTGTCATATGATTTCTGTCCAATATATAAAAAATAAGTGAATAAAATTTGTTACATTCCATTAGAAAATATATGGTGTAATAATTCCTTGAGTTGCCTCATTCTCTTAATTGTTCATTTAAAGTTTTTGTTAGTGTCCTTTTCTCTCTCTTGATGGAGTAAAGTGATTAATGCAGGAATGTGACAAGGAAGCTAGTGTTGGAAATTCCTCTGATATATCAGCTTTACAGCAATATGCCATCCGGTACCTGACATATATGAAAAATAGTGATCACACAGTTCAGGCTGAAGCTCCTTCTACTCCTGAAAGACTCTTAGATACTGGTATTTTGGAGCCATCTTGGGAAGATCAATTTCCAGAGGTATGCTATGCCCTTAGTTCAGAAAGTATGCAGATAGAGATAGTTTCTATGCATGCCAGTAAAATAATGTTCAGTTGGTAGTTGAATGTAGTCCGATTATCTTAGAACAAGCACAACAGTTAATCTTGCTTGCAGGGATGTAATATTCTACAACTGTATTAAAAAGCAAAGTGTCTATTCTTTGTAATTCATTTAAGAATAAGTTTTTTGGCAATTATTTCCTAAATTGGAGTTTTTGTCTTGTAATTTTATTCAGGAAAGTTTATTCTACACAGTCCCGTGCGGGGCAATGGAGGCATATCGCAACTCCGTGGAATCATATTGGGCCTCTGTTGAGGTTGTAAGAATTATGCAGGAAACTCCATACACTTTAAATTGCAAATTTTTTTCCTATCATTATTCTTTCATCCTGTACTTCTTAATAATGATTTGCTCTCCTAAATAAATATTTTCCTTTAATGTATAGAATCATGGTGGAATGCTGCAGAGGGAGAGCATGGAAGCATGGACCGATACAGATGCTCAAGCAGGTACTGAAGCCAGCGATGAAGCATTAGGGCTCTTCAAATATGGAATATCTGATTATGCTGATGACACCCGTTCTCATTTAGGCTTTTCTCCTTGAGAGCGACCCTTCTTTGATGATAAAGATGAAATGAGAGTGCAATATTTACCAGGTGCTTTTGAGGATAGCAAAGCTACTAAAGCTTGTAAGAGGAGAAAAAGCATAATGAAGACAATGCCAAAGACATATGTGGGAAGAATTCCTCCAGTTGAATCTCATGGGCTTTCTCTAGGGAACAAGCCAGACACAAATACTGGTAGCCCTTTGCCAGCAATAAATGGAAAGAGAACATCATCTTCTGCTAATTTGAATGTTGGTAGTTCCATTCCAACAAAGCGCATCCGTAGTTCAACAGCTGCTGCACGACAACGTGCTGCAGGATCTCTTAGTGGCGGAACAACTGGAGCTTCCGGTCTTGCAAATAAGACAGATGTCTCAAGTGGAGATACGAGCTCTCTGCAAGAGGAGTTCAACACTTTAACTGAAGGTTCTCAACCTAGAAAAAGTATGGATATTGATTCTTGTGGGAAGTCTTTGCAATTTGATGGTGTAGATGTCTCTACCAAACCTAAAAGGAAGAAAAAGTCAAAGCAGTTTGGTATGGGAACCTCTTCAAGTGCAATGGATGTTGGAGGGAATTTAGGTTCATCTGGAAAAGTATGGAACAATGTCTCTTGCTTATGTGAAATAAGTTGTGAATCTGATCAAGTTTTGTATGGATTTAATTGTTAAACATCTATTCTGTTGCTTGCTGTGAATGCAGAGTTTGGAATATGAACATAAGTGGCAACAAGATGTGACTTCTCAGCTTGATCAGGTATTGTTATCCTTTATCAACATCTGAATGCTTGTGAATATTATCATAATGTGCTTGCCTTTTTAAAGTTCTCAATCCAGAACATAAGACTTTTGCTTATTAATGAGAAAGAATCACGAAGTTTTTGAGGTTGAGATTAAAGAAATTGAAATCAAACTGTTTTATGCAATTTGGCATTTTGAAGAATGGAATATCCACAAAAGAGCATTGTCATAAAAAAATCAGAAGTTATTTTCAAATTTTCGAACGTCATAGAAAATAATATTATCTTGTAGCGATGACACATATGGAGTTCAGAAATTTAGATATACTTTATCTACCAATAATTTTGCTTCAATTGCTGCTCAAAGACACGCTTTGCTCATTGCCTTCCAAGAAGAAATAGATTAGATGTTATTTTTAGCCAGGTACATAAGGTATATGATAACACTCTACCTACACTTTACGGTATATGCATATCCTTCGTAGGATTTGGACACAGATGTAAGTTGTGTGTAAATTCTTGGCTCCAAGCAGGTTTTTCTCCATGAATTTACAATCAGCGAGAATTGTAAGGCTTTGAAATTAGAAAGTGTGCATATGTTTTGTTATAGAAGGCTAAATTTTAGAGCTCAAAAATTATTTTAGTTATGTGAAGCTCATAAGAAGTTCGGTACAAGTTATATGAAGAAATGAAGAAGCAAACAGGATTGTTGATAACCTGTTACCATAGCATAATAAGTAAAAGCTCTGAATTATGGCTTAGAAGGTCTGGCTTAGAAGGTCTGGGATTTGTAGCTCTTTGTTATCGTTTTGTAATCCTATATCCCCTGCTCTAGGCACCTTTTGGCAATGAGATTTTGGGTAAAAGGAACCTAGGCATTCTTTTATTGGTTGGTTTACCTTTTTTTTAATCAAAGTCTGGGCTGCCTTCTTGTTATTTCTCCACTAAAATACAGGATATTGTTTGGATTCTGAAGTATTTTAGTTTGTTAATTTGTTTGTGTTTTATATAAATTAAAATGTACCATACACCCTCAACTCACATTCAAGGTATACACCAAACCTGGAGTATGATAATTTAGCAATACACTTCTCGAGAAATTAGATGATCAAAATTTGGAAGCCTACTTTTAGATCAAGTTGTTGAAGTCCACATGTAAGATTGGGTGCCCACCTGGCACAGCAGGAATCAGAGTTGGTCAAATAACCTTCTGTACAACCTGAGTGGGCCTAATGGTAAAGACTTTGGAACTCCAAATAGGAGGTCCAAGATTCAAATCCTATGGGGAGTCGGGTTTTAGACCATGTTCTGGTGTCCTCTGATGAAAATCCAACCTGGTGGTGAAGGTTTATCCCTAGCGAAAGACATTGCTCCACATGGCCTATGGTCTCGTGGATGTTAAAAACCACTTTCTTTTCCCTGATTTATCATGAGCTTATCCCCAAGACATGGTTATCCTTAATTTCAGGAGTCTTTCACTAGAACATGGTGACACTACACTCACATTACTCAGTCTGTTAGACAATCTAACAGTACATTGACCAAACCAACAAATCGTTAGTTTAGCTGTAAACCACTGAAATCAATGAGGTGCATAAGCTGAAGTTAGTTGGTTGACTTTTCCTCCATATGTAGTGAAAGACGAATTTGTGTACCACTATGAGGCTTTCACAAAAACATGTTTACCCTACATCTATGTAATCGATTTTGGTAATCGATTTTGTCAGACAATGCAACAGTGCCTCAGGACAAGAATGAAAAATATTACACTTATCACAAATGTTATAGTCGATGGCCACTATGATGATGATTGGATGAACATCTAAAGGACCAAAAGTCCAAAACAAAAACATAAGAAGGCTAATGCATTGGAAGATCTGCAGGCCATTGGAGTTTCCAACCTCAGCAATCCCAAAACTATAGCTAGTGTTAATGACCTTAAAATTTCCTATAGTAACAAAGTATTGTTCATGCATGATTCCTAGATTAAGAGCTGACTGGACTATTTCATAATTGATCATGGTAGGGTGTATAGTCTAGCTCATTCAACCCACTCTAATAGCCAACACATCATAGTGTTCTGTCAACTCACTCTTTTTGCCAACACTAGAACCTCTTCAAAGCTTCCACCATGGATTTTTGTTGAAGCAAAATCAACTGATGCCTGTTAACAAGTTTGAATTATTACATGGAACTTTTCATTGACACAGTACCATACCAGCATGGTAGACATGTTAGTTATTCTGATTACCTACAAATTGCAATGTTACCGGTTCGTTTTGGGTTTGGGTTCGGTTTTGAAGAAACTGGTTCGCCGATATGGCAAAATTTTATTTTGTCTTGGGTTCGTTTTGGGTTCTGCTGTTAAAAACATATATTAATTTACTAGAGCCTTAAATATGTTATATTAATTTACTAGAGTCTTAAATATGATGTTTTTAAGGATTCTACAAAGTATTTGGTGTCTTAATAAAAAAAATTAAATTGTTGACTATTATTGTATTTGGTGTCTTAAATATTGTTCTATTTAATATGAAATGCATGACTTCATGTACATATGCACTTATAATAATTTCAATTTTTTATAATAAACATTAAAAACAAAATAATCTATGGCAAGGCGCGTTTGCATGATTACGGACAGCTAGGACTGTTATGAACCTCCAAATCAAAAGCGCTAATTTACTATAAAAAATAATTAAATAATAATATTTTATTATATTTAAATAATATTTAATTTAATTTATTATAATTAATTTTTTTTAAAAAGTATTATAAAAAATTAAAATTTAATTATTTTAATAATATTTAAAATTTGAATATATATATATATATATATATATATATATATATATTTATTTTAATATACTTATAAGATTAATACAAACTGTTGAAGTTTTATTAAAACGTATGCATTTATCAGATTTATCAAAACCATATAATATTAAAAGCTTTTGATTTCTTACATATTGAAATTCGAGGAAGCGGAGGTTCTAACGTGACGTGTCCGGCACGAATTTTCTATAATCCAAATTTAATAAAGCTTGATCTCACAGGTCACGTCATGTAGACTATCCATTTTAGTTTTAGATATTCTAAAATTAAATGCAAGGCTCGAGGAAAGGATGGGATAACAAAAGCCCGCAGTAATATTTATTTTATGAGGTTTAAGTAGAGTGATGCTTATTATTCGAATTTCTTTGATATTAAATAGTTTCGAATTCAGATTTAGCGTTTGCAGACTGTTAGATACTACTGGCATCCCAAATACCACGTTTTTAACCCACAGGTGGAAACTCCATCGAAGATATCAGTATTTTAAGACTGCAATGTTTGCATGCTGCCGGCGAGCAGAGAAACTAAGGAAAGGGGGTTGGGTCAGACCGGACAGGTACCAGGTAAGGCAGTTAACTATAAACTCCGTGTGCCGCAAGACGGATACCTTTGCAAATGTCTAACCCTGGACGGACCTGGAGGAGTACCGGACCCGAATCCGGACCGGGTACATCCCGTACCAGTATCCGGGGGTCCTAGGGTGCTGAAGCGGTAACATTGACAAATTGTATTAGAAAGACAATACCTGTAAACTAAAGTATTCATCAAAAAAATACCCTTATCTCTAGCAGCGTATTATACAAGCTGCTGATAGCAGGGGTAATTTGGGATTTGTATCATATAATAAGCTATCAAACAACATTGGAAAATCACTCTTCTTAAAGCAATGAGAGAACTTGGTTTCTTTACTTTAATGTCTAGTAGCATAATTTTCCTCCTATTAGGACCTCTCAACACTTCATTCAGTTGATTCTAGGATTACAGAGCACAAGGTTTTCCCTTCTGTCAGGACCATTTAACACTTCAATCAGTTGATTATTGGACTACAAATTATTGAGCAACCTGTTTATTGAACTATAATAACAGAAACTCTAGAGTTAGATTAGCAACAGACATTTGATATAGACAGGAAAATTATGGCTGAACACTCGTTTCTTATAACTCAACATTCTTTTCTATGACTCCTGAGCTTTGTTGGTCCCTGAAAAGTACGACAAGCGGCCAAGTCTCTAACAAAAATCACTATATAAAAGGTGTTGTTTTCTCTGGATAATTAATCGCATTGATAAATTTATGGGAGCTGAATTACCTTGAAATGATTGACTTAGGTTAGAACCTCTAGCTATAGTTAGTGTAATGAAAATTAAAGTCTATGAAATATGGTCAATATGCCATCCTACTGACAATTTTACCAAATGCTTTACATGAGGTGTTTTAGCTCCAATGAGAATTCAGATTATATGGCTGCCATATTTAGAATGGATGATACTATTCCAGTTTTTCAGCCTCACTTGTAATACACAAAACTACAAAGACACATGTGGACCACTTGAAACAAGCACATGACAACAGGCTTGTTTAGCAGAAATGTTTGCCTTTGCAAGCTAAGTGGAATCCTCCAAAAGCACAAATGAGCATCAAATTTAGTGTCTACACGTGAACGCAGGGTATTTCTTGTTGGCAATTTTTTCCACTCAGCTGGTTTTACACTAAATTTAGATTTTCCAATTAGCACTATTTCAAAAAACTACTTGCGAAGTTTTAATATATATATATATATATTTTACTTAAATTAATTAGATTTGGTCACATTTATAAGTACCAATGGTAAATCAATGTTCTTCCTCAAATCGTTGCTTATAGTTCATATATCTATTATTTTTTGAAATGAAAAGATCCGACAATCTGTTGATCTACTTTATAATTTTCTCTGCCAGAAATTACAGACTATTTCACATCTTAAATAGGCAAAAACGATGGGCACTTAATGTTTATAGTCATTCTTATTGCTCATCATTTTTTGTACTTTATGTTGTAAATTATGTGTGTGTAATCTAGTGCCCAATCAAAATTTTTAACTGCCATGTATAGGTGTTATTTTGGTTTTGCAACACTTTCCAATTCCATTCAATTACAAAACGTGGCAATTAGGGAGAAGAGACCATGGGCCTGTAAAGACCTGAATTCTTTTGTGTATCACATCTTCAATGTTACGGAAGGGGAAACTTGGACTTTTGATGCAAGTTTCTTGTGTGTTCTTTAAGCTTTATAACATCTTTTAAGGATTTAGTATTTTATGTTTTACTGAAGCTCATATCAAATAAGGTACGAGAGGTTCCTGACTTGTAGGATTCCTAGGAAGCAAGATAATCCATTTTATCTTATAATTATAATTCCAATTTATTTTTAATGTGTGAGCTGTTTTGGGAAGTGTTTGGCACATAGATTTTCTTATTTCTAGAATTACTCTAGAATTACTGTATTTAATAGCAACAGTAATGATCATATCAAAGTCTGCTTGAAAATGTAAATACTATGTTAAAATTGTTGGTCCATATGCAGAGAGAACAGATGAAACGAAAACTGGACAATCAAGGATATGCTGCAAGCAATGTTTTAGGTGATTTCTTTGATCTCCCTTCATTGTTTAGGTAGGAGTTTTCTTTTCCCAGCAATGAGTGATAGCAAGAAATTATTGAAACGTAATTTTTTTTGTCTTTGATCAGGGTCTGCATCAGATCATCAAATTACAAACTCACAAGGATTTGTTGGGCAGTCTGCTGCAAAGAAAGCAAAACTTTCAAAGCAGCTCTCAGATATGTCTCCAGAAGCTGGTACACCGGCAACTATTTCTGCACCTTCTCCGGGTGCATCCCAAATGAGCAATATGTCCAATCCCAATAAGCCCATTAAAATGACAAATAATCGAGACAAAGGCAGAAAAAATAAAACAGGGAAGGTAAGCAATGTACAAGTTTTATCATAGGACATTAGATTATTTTTCTGAGGCCAAAGCATTATTGGTCATTTTTGAGAAATCAGTGATGCTAATATTTTTGACTATAAATGTATTCAAAGCATTCATTAGAAAGGAATAAATATTAATCTTGACTGCTGGTCACATGGACAAACCAAGGAGGGGATTGAACTTAAATTCTTCTTTTTGTCTTCATGAATTCTGCAGGCTGCTGCTAGTCAGATTGGTCAAGGAATTCCATGGTCGACGTTTGAAGATCAGGTGATGTTATATTTTGCTACTAGATGTCAGAGTTATCTGTTGTTTGAAATTCATGGTTATTACATGTGTGCATTTGGCCTGGCGATTGATCTTACGTGCCAGTATTCCATCTCTCAGGCACTTGTTGTTCTTGTTCATGATGTTGGCCCTAATTGGGAACTTGTGAGTGATATTATTAATTCAAGCTTGCAATTAAAGGTGACACTTTTCTCTCTGCTGTATCATATCCACACTTTTGGTTTTCGTGTCTTTCTGTTCTTAATTTCTTAGTTTGATTTGGACATTTTTACCAACGAATAAAATGAAAATAAACTCTGAACTTGAGAGCAGCTATGTTGATGTGTAGGTCTATTATTTTTCAAGTCTTTGTGGAAACAAGGAATTGATTGTGTTTTTTCTTCTTGGGTGGATGTTGTTCATAATATTCAATATCAACAGTGTATTTTTCGGAAACCAAAGGATTGTAAAGAGCGCCACAAGAGTCTCATGGAGAGGACCAGTGGAGATGGTGGTGACAGTCCAGAGGATTCAGGCTCTTCTCAGCCTTACCCTTCTACTCTACCTGGCATTCCAAAGGCAGGATTCTCTTTACCTTCGCTGCTATGGATGCTTTCTATGAATTAAGCTGAAAATACATTTATAGGTTTGATTCTAAATGATTTTAATATAGGTTATTATAAGCTAAAAACACTACTAAAAACAAAATGCAGTAAATATTGACATGAAGAAATGTGAGTTTTATGCTTTTTGCCCTAATTTACGGTTCAAAGAATTCAGATTTTGGCTATGCAGGGTAGTGCTAGAATGTTGCTTCAACGTTTGCAGGGACCTATGGAAGAGGAAGCACTCAAGACCCATTTCGAGAAAATTGTGCAAATTGGGCAACAGCAACATTTCCGAAAGATTCAGGTCAGCTATTTAGTTTAGCACTGGGAATTATTATGAATGATGTAATCTTGTGGGGCACTTTTGTTGCCAGATTAACATTGATGCAACATTGCCCAAGAATGATTTAGTTTAATTACACTCTTTGCAATTCAATCACCTCAGTTTACTGAGTATAGAAGCGCATTAAAGTCAGTGATTCAATGAAAAATAATCTTGAAAAATGTGCTAAGCATAAAGCTTTATACAATGAAGTATGCATGGTATTTGTTCTGAGGAAAATATGGGTCCGTGGATTTCATGAACTTATTCATTTCATATATACCCTTACTACAACTTAATAACAACTGTTTTGTCTAATTATAGTTAGCATGTCTGTCCACAGCTTACTAGAAATTTTGAATCAAAACTAGATGTTAGTCAAGTGGCCATTTCCCAAGGAGATGAAATGTTTCGTAATACCAATTTCTATTTCCATGTATAGACAGGCATTTCCCTGTTGACTGAGAAATGATATAATATTAAGACATCAGATCTGCAAATAATATAATGTGAGCTACAAGGATCATTCCATCTACATATGTCTAGCCTGCTAGAGATTTTAGATAGATAATATTTCTTCAAAGCGATTGTAAAGATTCCTTATTAGGTTTTATGTCTTTAAAGAGTTGAATCATTGTCATAAGATCCTGCTTGGCAATGAGCAAAGGATATTTTCAAAGATATCATTTTGGACTCATCATTCCTTTGAATGATAGCGCCTGGGCCATTGGTGGTTTTATAGTCTATTCTACTCTAGTAAGACATTCCATTATCAGAGCATATAGACTCAAAACCTTGTAAACTTGGCCTTCACATGTAGACTCAATTCCATTCTCTTCTAAAGTTTTCTTTGTTAAATAATATTGTTATTCATTTAGAGAACATTTGTACCTCTAATATCTTCCTTTTATTGGGGAAAAGGAAACAATTATCTATTCATAGATTCAAAGAAAACCAGAAACAGTAGCAAGTCTTCCTGTTCTCTACAGGCTTATCGCACATCTGATCTATACTGTGAGCCAAATTCCAGTGGGCTTTAAGGCCACCCATCTGTTATACACCAGTAGAAGTAGAACAAAAAACCAAGCATAAACTCTGACGCCTGACAAACTAAATAACAACATAATTATCAACTAGTTGATGGCCGCCTTTAACTGAGAAATATGGCAACCCACACAGGCCATTATCACAAGCTTGCTAAAAGAAAAAGACAAAGGTCCTCAAAATAGACACAGGAGCTGTGAGAGACCAGCCAATGAAGTTGCTCTTGTTACCGGAAGTAGCCAGTAAACGTCAGTCTATAAACACAAATTTACCATGAGTTTAACTGCATTGGGAACAAAAAACTAAACCTTGTTCCTGTTACCCAAATCCATAACCGAATTACAAGGGAAAAATTCAGAAATAGAGTTCAAAAGGAATATAAGAAGTAAACACTGAAAGATTTTACTTTTTGCTCTGGAGGGGCCACATGATCTTGGGAGGAGAGAGTCTTGATGGGCTCAGTGAGGCAAATAATGTTAATGTCGAAGTCGGTTGTTTTTTGTTCCATGTGGTTCTCCATCGTTTCTTGGAGAACTTTCATCATATCAGTTACAACAATGGCTGTATTCTTCTGATACTACCTTACCTGATTCCCTACTTAATTTAACCTGAAGAGAATATTCTTCAGCTTGACAGTTTTGGCCCTATGGCAACTAGAGTCATTGTTGAGACATTCGAGAACTTCTTCATTCGTAGGATTGTATGTTATGAATGACAACCGAGCAGTCTCCAGCTCAAAGTTGGCATTGATCAATCTTGGGAGAAACTTATCCATGAAGACTATATCTTATCCATACTTATATATGAAGCTGAATACTGTGATACTCCTGCCTCTTGAGCTTAGTCATAATATCCTTACCTGTTGTTTCCATCAGGTCATAGATCTGATGAATTCCCCCAAGATTGAGGTACTTCATTGCTCGGGGGGGCACACTGCTGTTTTAGAGAAGGATGTATGCCAATGAGTGTGAAGTGGGTCTCTCTGGAGGGCCGAGCCCTTCCAGTTTTGAAATAACATTGCCTCTGCTTGTCTCCTGAACTCTCTTCACACAGTTTAGAGAAAATCAAGATCCTCTGCAGACACTTGTTCTCCATTTCCAACCACTACTTGAACGCCAACTCTCTAGATAGATGATTGCAGGGAGAGGCAGGTGAAGAGCATTGCCTTTTTCCTCTAGTTTTAGGCATTTCCAAAGGATACAAACGAATTCTAGGTGGGCTACAGAGACAGCTGCAGGTTTTACAGAGGGAGAGAAGCTTCACTGGGGTGATTTTTCCCTAGACAACGACTTCAAAATGAAAATACCATCATGGGGACCATCAGTGTGTTCGTTAGTTGTGTGTCATTGAAATGAGGTTTGGCATTTAAGACATCCATTCACAACAATTTTAAAGCTTCATCATTTCCTGATGAGGACGAATCCTTTCCATGCTCAAATCAAATCATTAAGCCTAGTGACAAATTGATCACATTGCATTGCAGTGACATGGAATTGACAAAGAGTTCACAAAATAGTCCTGCTTCCCTTGTTCTAAGGTGATGGGATTTGTTCCTAAATTTGCTGTAAATGTGGGGAGTGGCTTGAGTTGACATATGAAGCAACCCCCTTATCACATAACTACTTGGAATGATGTTGGGAATTTGTTTCATGTATCTAGGTGATGGCAGGAGGGTGAGGTAACCACTTGCCCCTTTCTCGGTTCCTCCCTTTTCTCATGTGGTTGGTGATAATTTCTGAATTTTCCAACGGGTTCATTCCTGACAAAGGAAATCCTGCCCCAGATAATGGAGCAAGCAAGCCAGAAAAGTACACATGATTGTGCTGGCCTATGAGCATAACATAGAAAGGCCTCCAGAGTAGGCATTGACATTGCATGTTGACCAAACTGCTAAGGTGTCTCATCATGTTGTGGCATTTATTTTGAGTTCCCATGCAGACCCTGATGCAAATCCCTGTATTACTGGAACTGGCGATAAAGCACCCAAGATCCTCCTATCCAAAGGTTAATCTTGTGAAGGCCTTTGATCCATGATCAATGGCATCTCCAAGGCAGACCTCGATCCTCTCATTTTCCATATCTTCCCACAGAACATGTGACCTCTTCCCAGTGATTTTGGCACTGAGGGTGCTGCTTACGTTTTCCAACAGTTGGAGATCATGTGGACCCCATATTTTGCTGAAGGGATCCATCCAATTTCCAGCATGGATCCTACGATGTGTGGCCAGGTTAAACGTATAACAAATTGTCTTTGTGGCGGCTTCCTCCAAATCCTCTGTTTCACATTTTCAATGAGCACTCTTTTTTAAAATTTGTAGTAAGTCCCTGTAGATGTGGCTTTGAAAATATCAGAGGAAATGTAGGTCCCAACATATTCTTTTGTGGGAAAATACAAATTTTTAAAATCTGCTTTCTGTTGAATATTATGCTCATGTCTACATGGATCAAGGCAATGAGGTTATCTTTTCCTTCTAGATTTGTGTAATCATCTCCATAACCAGCTTCTAACTTAACTTTGTCCCAAATGGATTCCATTTTAGCTAGAAAATCTGCAACCTTCTTCCCTTCTCTCTGAGTATGGAGCTACTCTGGTATGGCTTTATGCTTGGCCTTTATAACAATGTACTTTGGCTATGGCCTAGGAGGGAGAAACCCACTTACGAGTGTTAACAAGGTTTTATAATGGATTCAGTAATAATTTTATACAGGTTCATTCTTTTGGCTTCCCCAATCGCATGTCCTATTTGAAGGCCTCTGTGTATTATTGGTAGCCATTCCAAGATTTCCAGCAAATAAAAAATGACCTTGCAATTGTGATCATGATAAATATCTCCCATTCCCACATTCCCAGGATTCCCTCTTGAGGCTTCACCAATATTTGGTTGTGACAGTGCGAGGAGGTTGTGTTTTCCATGAAGAATATCATTTTACATGTTGAACCCATAATTTGGGGGGAAGCTTTAATGACATTTAATCATCAGGATTTTGTTATAAGCTACTTTCCTATTGGAGCTGCAATGAGCAATCTATTGTCTTTTGTAACTTTTCAAAACCATTTAGACTCCATTTCTTATCCTGGGTCAGTTAACTGTTTACTTGGAAACTCTCCTCTCTTTTCTTCCTCATCATTAAAGAAGGGGCTATACTTACTTTTAATGGTAGCTTAAAATTTGAAGTTATGCTTAGGTTACTTTTCTAAAGCTGCCTGGACTATAAGAGTGCTGTCAGAGCTCAAATTTTGCTAATAAGATCCATTTTTGTCTCTGTTGTTTATTCTCTTATTTTTTAAGAAGAAAATCTGTCTTTGGGAGATGATCAAGATATATTCATGGCATATCCATACCGAATAGCTTTTATAACTATATTTTGTTGTCCAAAGTGTTTGACGTTGTCATTTTGCTTTTTAATTTTTGTGGCAGAATGATAATCAAGAACAGAAGCAATGTTCTTCAGTCCATTCTTCGCATAACCTTCCAATAGTGGGTCCATTTACGTAAGTTGATAATGCCCCATGTGGATATTAGAGGTTCAATTAAAACTGAAATGATTCATACATTCCATTTCCTGAGATTAATGGCTTTGTTTAAAAGGAATGATTTAGTTATTTGTCATTTCTATTAACATCAATCTTCTACTTTTCTTCTGGATAATTAAGGCCTTTGGAACTATGCGATCAACCAAATATGGACATGGCACAACACTTTCAAATGCAGGCATCACATGGTAGTGGCCTCGGACTGCCCAACTCTTTAGGAACGGTTTCATCAGTACAGCCTGGATCTGTTGGCATTTCTTCGTTTCAAGGGACCAACAACCTGCCATTGGGTGCTGGTTTGGTGGCTTCATCAGCTGCATTGAATGTGACCGCAGCTTCAAGGTAATAGCATTATGATGTCTTCCTAGATGGATTTTTAGAATTTTTTTTGTCCACTTGTGGGATGTATTCTGAGGTTATGTTTTTGCATGACAGGGATATGCAGCGGTTTGCATCAGTAAGACCGGTCTCAGTTTCCATGGATGAGCAACAGCAACAACAACGCATGCAACAGTATAACCAAATGATGGCAGCAAGGTTGCATGCCCCTGGAGTCTCCATTTCTCCAAGTCTTCCAATGGTCTTGCCTAACTCGAATGATCGGGTGCCTCGGATGCTGCCAGGAGGAAATAATACAGGAATGATGCCTAATAGAGGCATGTCGTTGCCCAGGCCTGGATACCAAGGACTTGGAGCACCTGGAATCTTGAGCATTGCTTCTACGGGGATAAATAATATGCTTCCTTGTAGTGGAGTTGGATTGTCTCCTAGTGGTGCAGTGACTACTGGGGGTATTTCCAGTCAAGGGAACTTGATCCCAAGATCTAGAGATTCTATGCAGATGTTGAGGGTGAGTTAATATGCTTTCAGTTATAATAACTCCTACTAGCATTTTTAATATGTATTCACATTTCTTCATTGTCTGCTCCTCTTTTACATATTACCCTCAAAACATTTACTAGTTTGAAATGATAATGCCATATCATGCCTATTTAGGAACAAAAAAGGAACAGTTTGTCCAAGGTTTTGAATCTGGAAAGTTTTTCATGGTAAATAGGAGTAAAGAAAATAAATTAATTCACTGTTAATGTCAACCTAAGAATGCGTCTTTAGGCTAGTAAGTTTTCCCTCACATTCTGAAGGTAAAATGCAAGTCAGCTTCTTGAAAACATCTTCATGGAAGAAATTAGTATTTCATGCTTTCATTCAACATATACACCAAGTTCCCCAGTAATGGTGGAATGAAAATTGCTGCAAAGCCTGTGGTCGTGAGAGTGTGCTTTTATTTCTAACCTGTTGTAGTTTTTTTCGATTGGCAGCCTGGCCAATCTACAGAGGATCAGCGGATGCTAATGCAAGAGTTTCCGATGCCAGCTCCACAGAGCAATGGTCAGGCTGCAGCTTCATTCTGTAATTTGAGTGGTCCTTTCTCTAACCAGATGGTTTCTTCTCCAAATCAGAACTTTTCTGGTCAGCATCAACAGCATCAGATGCCACAGGGACACAGTAATCTGCATAATTCCAGTCATAATCAACCCTTCATGATCTATGCAAAAGAACATCGGCCGCGGTTTCTTCAGCAGCAGCAGCATTTTCCGCCAAATGGTTCCCCACTGTCACAATCACAGCCACATACAATTACTCAAACCAAGCACACAATATCCTCCCTTCCGAATACTCAACAACATTCCTTGCCTCAACATCTGCTTCAGCAGCAACATCCAAGTTCTCAACAGCAGTCAAAGTCTCAGTCACCTCCAACTTTGCAGCATCAATCACCTCAACAATCTAGTGCTTCATCTTTGAATCCATCCCTATTGCAAAATACACAGAAGAGACAAAGTCTCTCACAGACACAAGGACAATGTTCTCAGGGTCCTGGCCAGTCAAGCATACAACAAAATCAGATGCAGAAGCCACTTCAACATCGGCAACAGCAGTTGCAACAACTAAAACATCAAGCACAACCACAGCAGCAACAAATTAAAGTTTCAAAAGGGTTAGAAAGGGGGAACATGATAATGCAGAACCTTTCTACAGAGACTGGGCAAATAAGTGGGCCTCAAGGGCTTTTACCTACAAATCAACATCCTGAAAAAGGAGATCCAATAGTTCATTCAGTGCCCAATCAAAGAGGATTTCATGGTCCAGGTTCTCTTCAGCCAGGAAAACAAGTGGTGCAGTCAGGGATCTCAGGACAAGGTTCTGGGCAGGCACAAGTAAGCATGCCTCAAACAATGACACCTCAGCAGCCAAAGGGATTTCTGCAGCAATCTTCATCAAAGCAGCAGTCTGCAGTTTCTTTGTCCACAGACAACCACCAGGCATCAACGTCTTCTCCAAATGCTGCTCAATTGCAGCAACAGATGCCTTCCTGTCAACCACAGTCATGTTCTGTCCCCATGGGAACTTTAGCTACATCATCCCAACAACAAAGACATGCAATTCAATCTCAGCAACCTCTCCATAGAAAGCTACCACATCGCCAAAGTGGGTCTGATGTTGGATTGCAACCCCCATCTCAGTCCAGTAAGACCTGTATGCCACAGCAAGATCAGGTTACATCACAACTGCCATCTCAGCATGGTCATATGTCATTTCAAGTTGGAGCCAATCTGGGTAGCCCTTTAAGTACAGTATCCACCTGTTCTACTGTGTCTCTTGCTTCTATTCATTCAAACGCTAATGCTGTAAATTCAGTACAGTGGAAACCAGGGCAGAGCAATTCACAAACAGGAGGCATGCCGTATAATTTATCAAGTCACAATACTATTTCAGGTACCCAAATACCTCCTCCTGTCAGCACATCTGGGATGATGATCCCCTCCTCAAATGGAAATATGTCAACAACCACTTCTGGTATGTTGTCTTCTGGAACAAATATTGCAGGACTTTCTCAGCGGCAGTATGCAAGTTCGATTGGTCCAGTTCATGGGCATAATGTTGGAGCCCATCCACCAGTAGGGGCAAGGCCACCATCAGTGCAACAAATTGGTGTTCAGTGGCAGCCTCAACAGCCAGTGTCTCATCATCATCAGCAGCAGCAGCGGCAAGTGCACAGTGGGATGCAGAGTTCCATGTCTAATAGTTTAGGAGGTCCATATATTGAACCTCCAACTTCTGGACCAATGTAGTAGACATTGAAAACTGATCTGAGTGCCAAGTTTCTGTATCAAGGGAGTTCTTTATCAATGGCAGGTGATCCAGGCTGTTGTCCCATGCCTGTGTACCATATTGTACAGGTATGTCTGTTGAACTTATGGGGAAACTATTGGGCTTTGGTATTTTAGACATTACTTTATTGTCTGATTTGGAAGATATAGGAACTAACATATAATATGTTGGAGTAAACACTAGTTTTGAGTGGCCTCCTATTGTGTGAAAGGCAATTAATAAATTCTGTTATTTTCTTACTGTTCAATGCTGCGGGGAATATGCAGCTATGCTAGCACATGCGGGATTTTGTTGGAAAGATGCTTCTGCTCTTGGCTCCCCATTTGTCTTTACGACAATCTTGATCCCCTGACATCATTCTATAAAGAAGCTTGTGGGTGCCAGTTATCAGTTATGCTATCGGCACACTGTACGCAGGGCTCCTTGCACTAATGGAATCCTATTGTTCTGTCATTCTTTGTATCTCAAGTCGAACTTAATCTGGACAAATAGGACTCTGTTAAAGATAACCCCTTTTTGTAAAGATGTATCCAGAATTGGATGCAGAAGGATTTCGATTTGTGGTTGGTTTATTATTTCCACCTTTAATTTATTTTTGTATAATCACTACTGCTCAAGCTAGATTGTAAATTTTCCAGCATAAAATATTCAATTGATAAGAAGCGCAAAAGTCTTTTGGGCCCTTTTTAAGGCAATAAAGGTCCATTCAATGTTTCTAATTTAAATTTGTCTCTGCAAATTTATTCTTTTTGAAGTCTACAAGAGGTAAGGTGATCTGTTGTCTATCGGAAGTCTGGATATGCTCAGTCATGTTTCCGCTGGAGAGAAGTTCCCTTATTTAAATGATGTCAAGGTATATTTTCAATTCCATGACTACATAGATAGCGTTGCTTGTCTATTTACAAGTTTAGTATCTTGGTCTTGGACAGAATTCACTGTTTAGCCACCAGTTATCTGTGTCTGTAAACTTGAGATCTGTGGGTACTGACATTTTAATTTCTTTGCATGGATGTTTAACACAGAGCAACAAATTGTTTAAATCATTGATGACAACAGCAAATGAAAGCAACTCCTTGCCTCATTTAGAACTTCTCAAGTTATTCTTTTTTAACAAATATTCAATTATATCACAGATTCCATACTGGAGGTTTATTTTGCGAGTTACTTCTGTACAATTGGTGAATTATTTTTCAGAACCTGCAGTCTTAGATTCGGCACTTATTGATTAAACATCAGAATTTGCTCTTGGATCAAAAAGGCACGTGGAGCGAGGAATATTTATATTGTGAATAGGACGATCTCTTTCTGAACTGGGCTTGTGATTAAGTGACGAGTTCTTAGAATTGTATATCCCTAGTTTCAGGTTCTATTGTTAACAGAATGATGTTTGGAGTGGGTTGTGATCATTAAAACTAGGCCGATCATTATTGTTTATTATAGTTCAGGAAGCTGGGACAGAACTAATTATCCTCGTTTCAAGTTATGCACATCTGGAATTGGCATGTGTTAGTGCTAATAATCCCACTACAGGCAAACGAGTTCTGATTTCCAAGGAAACTTGCTTACATGATTTTAAGATTGATAAATGAAAGAAAAGGCCCAACACTGCAAACAAAAAATAAATCAAGGTCCAATGCCTCCATCCAATGCATTATTCAATTATTCAAACAAAGAAAATTTGAGGAAACTGTAGAGAGGAAGCCAAACATATCACAAGTTTTTGAAGGAGACCTAGATTGAGAAAATAAATTGCAGGTTTTGGTAGTATAGATTGGCAAGGAAGATTATTACTAGGGAAGTATTGGTGACAAAAATATCATTTTTTAAATTTTACAGGCATTCTATGAAAATTTTAATTTCCAATGTCAAACAAATCATATGCTTGATCCGCTGGTCATCCCATGATCCTCGTGTGATTCTAAAAGTTTCTGATACGCCTCTTGTTATTTTCAAGTACATAAAAATTGTTAGAATCTTGAATTAGTAATTTTGAGCCTTAAAAAGGGACAAAAATGATACTTATGATGACCATGATCCTCGTGTGATTCTAAAAGTTTCTGATATGCCTCTTGTTATTTTCAAGTACATATAAAAATTGTTAGAATCTTGAATTAGTAATTTTGAGCCTTAAAAAGGGACAAAAATGATACTTATTTTTTAATTGTAATGAATGCTTTCAGATTGGCAAGGCTTAGGGTACTTGTATTACCGTATAAGCTCACAATATCTCACGAATATTGCTGTATGGGTAATTCAACATTCTTTAAATTTTAAAGCGAGGTTTCGAGTATTAAATGGCAGAAGTTTTACATCATGAGCACTACAGTATATAATAATAATACTTCTAAAGTTTTAGAATAAGTTTAATCTTAATATATACTATACTCTAATCAAGGTGAGTAGGAGAGGGTAGGGCAATCTTTCAAGGGAGGTCCCTTGTTCGAATCTCTACCCTACCAAACGTACATTGGGTACCCAAAATCTAGTTGATTATGCTGGTGTGGTCAGGGTCGGTCGGGCGCAACTCTCGGATGATTTTGACGGTGTAGAACCCTTGATCTTAGTTTCTCAGACCAAGATGGCCATGCAAATTTTTTTTTGCTAAATTAAAAAAAAAAAAAACTTAGCACTTACTTTATAATTAGATTAAGTTCAATCCACCCAGGTGTTGTAGGTGAGTTGGAGAGGAGAGGGCAATCCTCCAAGGGAGGTCCCAGGTTCGAATCTCCACCCTACCAAAAAGCTGAATTGGGTACCCAAAATCCAATTGATAATGTTGGTGTGGGCAGGGCTGGGTGCGACTCCCGGGTGACTTTGACGGTGTAGAACCCCCTGTTCGTGGTCTCTCAGACCAAGGCGGCCCCACAAGGGGTTTTTCGCTTATAAAAAAAAGAAGAAGAAGATTAAGTTCAATCTTAATATATACTACATATTGCGAATAGTTTTAATCTTAATATGCACTTTACTCTATATCACGAGCACTTATTATATACTCTATATGATGAGCACCACAATATATAATAATACTTTTAAAGCTCTCGAATAATTTTAATCTTATATTTTATAATAATAAATATCAATATATAATAATAATACTTTAAAGTTCACTAATAGTTTTAATCTTATATTTTTTAATAATAAATATCAATATATAATAATAATACTTTAAAGTTCACTAATAGTTTTAATCTTATATTTTTTAATAATAAATATCAATAATAAAGGAACGAGGAAGGGTAAGGTGTGAAGAGGAAGCAAAAGCAAAGTGTGAGCACCACTTCTTGTTCCAAATCTTAAGAAAAACTAAAAAAAATAAAGGATTTATATGAAGAAAATCTAGTTAACAAAGTATAAGTTATTTTTTAAAGTTCTAGTTGGAAGTAAGAATGCCCTAGTTAGGGCTAAGAGGAAGAGCAAATATATGACAAACCGTATTAGGTTGTAGATACTACACTAGAAGTTATTAGCAAGGATGAGATGATTGAGATGATATAATGGTTCTTAAAACCATAGTCTTAATATGCAAATTGCAAGGATATTGGGTAGTTTTTTATGAAATTCATAAAAGTGGAAGTGAGGATTGAATTTAAATTACTTAATGATTCTTACTTTTGAAAGGATTTTTCCTCACTGTCTTCTCCAATTCAGAAGTAAAGGATAAAATAATGGATTGAAGGCATGATATATACGCACGAATATGTGTTGTCATTGATATTTCAAAACCTTTACCATAGTTTTTTAGGATTATATTTGAATCAAAAGAATGAGATTAACAAATGGATTATGAGAACATTGCAATTCGATGGAAGAAATATTGAGGAAGAAGATAAGAAGAAGGAAGCAATTATCCAATGGCACGAGCTCAGCTAGTTAAATTCTTCAACTCTCAATGAGATCTAGTTCAA
Organism: Wollemia nobilis; assembly: GCA_028583015.1. NCBI lineage: Eukaryota > Viridiplantae > Streptophyta > Pinopsida > Araucariales > Araucariaceae > Wollemia > Wollemia nobilis. The sequence continues at coordinate 3,225,385 of JAQPPZ010017175.1, read as the reverse complement.
ATCTTGTCGAGTGTGATACATGCAAAATTACCAAGCTATTGTAATACCACTATATGGTCATAATGCAACATGGGTAGGCCTTATTTCAATCCCATATAACCAATTAAAAAACATGAAGGAAGCAATTAATTATTTCAAAGATATTTTGTTAGATGATGGGCAAGCTTTTTAAAATTGTTCTATAAATGATTAAATTAAGGATAAAATGAAAGCTTGATGAAGATGATATCTAAGGAGGAGCTATATGACACAATTTTTTCTTCCCATCCTAACAAGGCACTTAGCCTTGATGATTTCTTGCAATTTTCTTGGGATTTATTAAAGAATGATATGTTGGCTACTACTGAAGAGGCTTAGAAAAGGAAGGCTATAACAAATAATATCAATGTCACCTTTATTACATTGGTTTCCAAGGAAGGTGAGACAAATAATATTTTCATCCAATAAGCCTATGTAATATGACATAGATTGAAAATTTTTCTAGGTTGTGTTATATGAGAGGGATAAGGTGGTTTGCTTCATGGCAAACAAATTCTTGATGCTGTAATCTTTGCATAGGAGGCTATACACTCTCTTCATTCCATAAAAAAAATCAAGTATGCTTATGAAATTACATTTGAGCAAAGCACTCATGGTAGGATTTGTTGGAGTTTTCTACATGATATTCTCAAGAAGTTTGGTTTTGATCAAGAATTGGTGTAAATGGATTAAATGTTTTTTTTTTTTTTTTTTTAAAAGCGAAAAACCCCTTGCGGAGCTGCCTTGGTCTGAGAGACCACGAACAGGGGGTTCTACACCGTCAAAGTCACCGGGAGTCGCACCCGACCTTGCCCGCACCAACATTATCAATTGGATTTTGGATACCCAATTTAGCTTTTTGGTAGGGTGGAGATTTGAACCTGGGACCTCCCTTGGAGGATTGCCCTCTCCTCTCCAACTCACCTACAACACCTGGGGTATGGATTAAATGTTATATCACTCCAAAATATTCTATTTTTATAAGTGGTTTCCTTGCTAGATAAACTTTTTGATCAAGAATTAGTGTAAATGGTTAAATGTTGTTATATCACTCCAAATATTCTATTTTTATAATTGGTTTCCCTGCTAGATACTTTGAGTCATCCTGTAGACTTTCTCAATGTGATTCACTATCACCATATCTATTTATTATTCTTGCAAAGACATTAGGGAGAGATTTCTCAAAGGCAAAAATAGAAGGGTAAATCAAAGGTATTTAGATTATAATAAATGGTCCCTCCAAATCTCATCTCCAATTTGTTGATGATACTTTTCTTTTGGGTCATCCTTTAATTAGTGATGCCATGGAGCTTAGATAATTATTAATGCTATGAAAAGGCTACCAGATGGTTAATATCTCAAAATCTAGGATCTTTTTCATTAACATGCCCCAGATTTACAATAGATTATTGAGGATATGTTAGGGTTTAAAATTGGAAAATTTCCATCAACATATTTGGGTATTCTTTTGTCTCATCAAGAAATGTAGTTTTGGGACTGGATTTTGGATAGAATGAAATCTTGTTTGGCATGTCGGAAAGGTAAGCTCTTAACCATGGTTGGAAGGCTACAAACGACATTGCAACCCATCCTATTTATATGATGCCACTTTTAAGATTGCCAGTAGGTACAACATTTGAATTTGATAAAATTCGAAGAGATTTTCTTTGGAAAGGATGTGAAGTAGGTTCCCTCTTTGTAAGCGGGGTAGGGTTTGCAAAGGAAAGAATTTTGAAAGGGTAAGCTTGTAGAATTGCAAACTTACGAGTTTTGCCTTGGGGGAAAAACGTTGGAGATTATTCAATGATCAAAAGAAGAGTTGGATGGAAATATTACTTCAAAATATATAGGTTCTCTTATACAATGAAAGTATTCAGGAAATGAATCCTAGCTAAAGAATCATCAATATGAAACTTCATGTCAAATAGTTTGCAATTGGTAAAGAAACATAATAGATGGTCAATCAATGAAGGGGATTATGCAAATTTTTGATTTGATGCTTGGTTGAATACTTTTATTATGTTTGATTTGAAATGGTAAACATTGACTTAGACATGTCTAGCTTGTAAAGGTCCAAAGGTCAAAAGATTATATTAATGTGAGCAACAACTCTAGATCATGTATTCCTTGTGTGAAAGGGGATTATGCAATTTTTTGATTTGATGCTTGGTTGAATACTTTTATTATGTTTGATTTGAAATGGTAAACATTGACTTAGACATGTCTAGCTTGTAAAGGTCCAAAGGTCAAAAGATTATATTAATGTGAGCAACAACTCTAGATCATGGATTCCTTGTGTGAAAAGGATTTAGAAACATCAAACCATTTACTTCTTCATTGTCCTTTTCTTACATTATTTAGGGTTGCTTTTTAAAAAATATAAAAATATATTAGTAATTCCATCAACATTGAAAGAGTTAATGAAATATTGGATTAATTATTTCAAAGGTAAAACATTATGTATTCTATGAATGATTGATTATGTTATTATTTGTCAAAATTTATGGCTTGAAAGGATTATAGAATCTTACAAAATAAATTTCAAAATCATACCCAAGTTTTTTTTTTTTTTTGTAGAAAACACCCCAATTAGGATGCCACTTTCGAGTAAGTTCCAAGGAGACAAGGGTATCTATTCTGCCAAAATCACCCAGGGCTTGTACCTGGCTTGCCCTCTTCGACACACTCAAAGAGCGTGTCTAAAACAACAAAAACACAAACAAACAAAAACAAAAACAAAAACACAAAAAACACAACAAAAAAAACACAAAACAAACATAAAAACAACAAAAAAAACATACCCAAGTTTGGAATTGCATAATTGTCTCTATTATATAATTTTTGCAAACATAGTGCTCATCATGAGAAGTTTCAAGTGAACAAAATATGTTAGCCTGTTGGTTACAAGATTTAAATATACATAGAAGGATCATCTATGACATAGGAGTTAACACAAAGGATTTGTTTCGATCTATAGTAAAATAAAAATGTCTAGAAATTGGGTTTATTAAAAATTAGTTTTGATGGTGCTTCTAAATGAAATCCAAGAAGAGCTGACGAAGGTGGTGTTTTTTGAAATAACAAAGGTAAAATTATCCTTAGAATCATATGGAACTTCAACTAACAACTATGGAAAGGCTAGGACATTCTTAGAAGGATCAAAATTACAACTGAAAATGATGGAAATATATTCCAGTTTAGGGGGGTTTGCAAATTATCATTAATGCTATCAACAAAAAATGGATGTGGGGATTGGATAAAACTAACATTATTATTGATATTCAACTCTTGTTGGAGGTAAACTCTTGAAAGTGTGAGGATATCTATAGAAATGTAGCTAATAATTTAATTAATCATGGTGTTGATCTTCATTTTGGTGAAATTCAAAATTTAGAAGGTAATTGGCTAGATGAGATTTTGTCTCTTACTAAAAATGATTTCAATGGATTGATTACATAGAATGGTTGGAGAAAGATGAAGAATATATTTGATAGAAAAAGAAATGAAAATTATATTTAATAAAAGAGCACATTTGGTTTAATTGACTTGACAACACTCAAATGGCTTTAGTTCAACTAATTAGATTCCTCAACATTCAAGGAGGCAACCCAAGTTTGAATCTTGTCAAGATATACATGAATAATATCCAAACTTTGTTGTAATACCACTACGTGCTAATGATGTAATACAAGCAGAGCCCATTTCAATACCATATAATCAATTGAAAAAAATTAATCTAACAACAAATATAATTTATTGATATCTTAATGAAAATAATTACCAATAAAAACCATCTATATCTTATTTAAAAAATAAATAAAAATACTCCATAAATTGTTTGGAGAAACATGAAAACTATCATTTTACTCTCCACATTCTTTGAATGACAATGACCGTGTAAAACAACACATTAAAAAAAACATTTTAACTTCCTAAAAAATAAGGTATATGTCAACATAAAGGACTTGTTCGAGGAAAACTAAAAGCACATGATAGCTACTAGTATTTTAATAAAACTTTAACAATAAGTAATTAAGTGTATTTGGGTGCAGTAATGGTTTGGGTTTTGATTTTTTAGGAGGTTCACGAGTGTGTAAGGGGATGGGTGTGTCTTAAATTCCCTATTCATAAGTATAGCTCTCAACTTTAAGAGTGAGGGGTCATGGTTGGGAGAAGATTGCTCAACCCTATGAGTCCGTCATAAAGGTTTCTCACAATAAAAAAAACAAAAACAATAGGTAATTAAATGATGTAGGTTAGTTTGGGTTTAATTAGTTAAATGTTTAGTTTTTTTAAAAAAATATTTAAATTTAAATAATGACAAATGATATATATAAAATTGTTAAAGTTGTTATAATACCATTATAACCATAAACCAATTTCAATCTTACATAACCAATTTAATATATATATATATATATATATATATATATATCATAATTATTTCAACACCTATTAAACTTTAATAATTTTTTTATGATCTAAATATTTGTAAGGGTAGTATTTCAACCTTTGCAAAAAAAAATGTTAGTTAAAATATATTATTTATATGTACATACCAAAAATAAACCTAGATTTACACGGATAAGTTTGTTGAAAACAATCCCGCTAATTTAAACCCTACACTAATCAATAATTAAAAATAGTAACTGTAACAAACTTTTTATATAATAATAAAAAAAAAATTATAGTTAAAATAATTGATTTGGAATTCACCCTTTTAATCTAAAAGATATAGGCCAACTTAAAAGAGTCTATGCCTTTCAACAAATACATTTTGTCTGCCTAAAAGCAAATTTGTCGGTTTTGTCTAAAGAAGCTTAGGCTTCGCTTACCTTACGTGTCTAAAGAAGCTTAGGTTTGGCTTACCTTACGTGTTTAAGAGTTTTGTGATGTTTTGAATTTTGTTGTGGTTGTTTTTTCAGTCAGTTTGTCATATGTTTAGGGTGTGATGTGGCAGTTGAACTTTATTTTGACTGTCTTTTCAGCCAGTTGATTTGTGCATGGAGTTGATTCGTGCATGGGGTGTGATGTGTATGTTTAAACTTTGTATTTAATATAATACTTTTTCATTCAAATTTTTTTTTGAACGCATTTCTTACAACTTAATTATCAAGTTACTAAATAGCCAAAGTTATAACTGTGATTTTTTTAATAAATTATATAAATTAATATATTATAATTATATATATTGATTGAAAAGATTGAATTTTTTAATATCTTAAAATTTAACTAATTAAATTATTTCTATATACTTTAATTAAATGATTATTTATTATTTAATAAAGAAAAGCAATAAGGGACTCCTATGTAGAGAAACCCCTACCTTTAACATTGGAATTTTCTTGGACAAATAGATGGAGGTTTTGTGCTTGGTACTCAACATGATATGATTTATGTTTGAAAATTAAAGATATCAAAATAATAAATAGACATTCTACCTCAGTTTGTAGAAGAACTCCATGTTCAATGTTCAAGTAAATTTTCTTATAGATTTTGTATTTATTTTTTTTATATAATGTAGGCATATAAAATCTAAGACCATGAGAAACCCCACCCTTCACCCTCATGAGGGTGGAGGGTAGGGAGTTAACAACTGCAGCAGCAGCAAACAACTGCAGGGTGGAGGGTGGGGAGTTAACAACTGCAGAGTGGAGGGTGGAGGGTGGGAAGTTAACAACTGCAGCAGCAACAAACAACTGTAGGGTGGAGGGTGGGGAGTTAACAACTGCAGCAGCAACAAACAACTTAACAACTGCAGCAGCAGCAAACAACTGCAAGGTGGAGGGTGGGGAGTTAACAACTGCAGCAGCAGCAAACAACTGCATGAGGGTGGAGGGTGGGGAGTTAACAACTGCAGCAGTAGCAAACAACTGCAACAACTGCAGGGTGGAGGGTGGGGAGTTAACAACTGCAGCAGCAGCAAACAACTGCAGTTGTTTGCACCTGCTGCTGCTGCAGTTGTTAACTCCCCACCCTCATTTGAGGGTGGAGGGTGGGGAGTTAACAACTGCAGCAGCTATTTGCGGGTGGGGAGTTAACAACTGCAGCACCCTCATTTGAGGGTGGAGGGTGGGGAGTTAACAACTGCAGCAGTTGCTCCGCCCTCAAATAGTCGCTGCTGCGAGCTGTTAACTCCCCACCCTCCACCCTCAAATGAGGGTGCAGCTGCAGTTGTTAACTCCCCACCCAGCACTTGTTAACTCCCCACCCTCCACCCTCAAATTGTTGCTGCAGTTGTTAACTCCCCACCCTCCACCCTCATTGGGTGGGGAGTTAACAACTGCAACAGCTATTTGAGGGTGGAGGGTGGGGAGTTAACAACTGCAATTGAGGGTGGAGGGTGGGGAGTTAACAATCGCAGCAATGCTTGAGGGTGGAGGGTGGGGAGTTAACAACTGCTAACAACTGCGAGGGTGGGGAGTTAACAACTGCTGCATGAGGGTGGAGGGTGGGGAGTTAACAATCGCAAGCAATCGCCGAGGGGTGGAGGGTGGGGAGTTAAAAACTGCAACAGCTGCTGAGGGTGGAGGGTGGGGAGTTAACAACTGCTGCTGGGTGGAGGGTGGGGAGTTAACAACTGCCTCATTTGAGGGTGGAGGGTGGGGAGTTGACAACTGCAGTAGCTGCTCAAATGAGGGTGGTGGGTGGGGAGTTAACAACTGTAGCCTCATTTGAGGGTGGGGAGTTAACAACTGCTGCAGTTGTTAACTCCCCACCCTCCACCCTCAAATGAGGCGATTGTTAACTCCCCACCCTCCACCCTCATTTGAGCAGCAGTGCAGTTGTTAACTCCCCACCGCAGCTGCAGCTGTTAACTCCCCACCCTCCACCCTCAAATGAGGCGAGTTGTTAACTCCCCACCCTCCACCCTCATTTGAGCTGCTGCAGTTGTTAACTCCCCACCCTCCACCCTCAAATGAGGCAGTTGTTAACTCCCCACCCTCATTTAAGGGTGGGTGAGGGTGGGGAGTTAACAACTGCAACAACGCAGCTGCTGCAGTTGTTAACTCCCCACCCTCCACCCTCAAATTGCAGCAGTTGTTAACTCCCCACCCAGCAGTTGTTAACTCCCCACCCTCAAATAGCTGCTGCAGTTGTTAACTCCCCACCATCAAATGAGGGTGGAGGGTGGGGAGTTAACAATCGCAACAACAGGAGGGTGGGGAGTTAACAATCGCAGAGTAAGACACCCTCCACCCTCAAATGAGGGTGGAGGGTGGGGAGTTAACAACTGCAGCAGCAGCACAAATGAGGGTGGAGGGTGGGGAGTTAACAACTGCAACAGTAGCACCCTCCACCCTCAAATGAGGGTGGAGGGTGGGGAGTTAACAACTGCAACAACAGTATGAGGGTGGAGGGTGGGGAGTTAACAACTGCACTAGCAGCACCCTCCACCCTCAAATGAGGGTGGAGGGTGGGGAGTTAACAACTACAGCAGCAGCACAAATGAGGGTGGAGGGTGGGGAGTTAACAACTGCAACAGTAGCACCCTCCACCCTCAAATGAGGGTGGAGGGTGGGGAGTTAACAACTGCAGCAGCAGTATGAGGGTGGAGGGTGGGGAGTTAACAACTGCAGCAACAATATCAAATGAGGGTGGAGGGTGGGGAGTTAACAACTGCAGCAGCAGTATGAGGGTGGAGGGTGGGGAGTTAACAACGCAGCAGCGAGGGTCGCTGCAGTTGTTAACTCCCCACCCTCCGCAGTTGTTAACTCCCCACCCTCCACCCTCAAATGAGGGCAGCTGCAGTTGTTAACTCCCCACCCTTCGCAGTTGATAACTCTCCACCCTCCACCCTCAAATGAGAGCAGCTGCTGTAGTTGTTAACTCCCCACCCTCCGTAGTTGTTAACTCCCCACCCTCCAACTGCTGCAGTTGTTAACTCCCCACCCTCCGCAGTTGTTAACTCCCCAAAATGAGGGTGGAGGGTGGGGAGTTAACAACTGCAGTTGTTAACTCCCCGCTTGTTAACTCCCCACCCTCCACCCTCATTGTAGTTGTTAACTCCCCACCCTCCACAGTTGTTAACTCCCCACCCTCATTTGCAGCTTGTTAACTCCCCACCCTCCACCCTAATTTTATTTGAGGGTGGAGGGTGGGGAGTTAACAACTACGCTTGTTAACTCCCAGCTTGTTAACTCCCCACCCCTCCAACAAGCTGCAGTTGTTAACTCCCCACCCTCCACCCTCACCTCATTTGAGGGTGGAGGGTGGGGAGTTAACAATGCAGCTTGGTGGAGGGTGGGGAGTTAACAACTGCAGTGTTAACTCCCCACCCACCACTGCAGTTGTTAACTCCCCACCCTCCACCCTCTGCAGTTGTTAACTCCCCACCCTCATTGAGTTAACAACTACAGGTGTTAACTCCCCACCCTCCACCTGCGCAGTTGTTAACTCCCCACCCTCCACCCTCAAGGTGGTGTTGTTAACAGTTGTTAACTCCCCACCCTCCACCCTCCACTGCAGCAGTTGTTAACTCCCCACCATCCACCCTCAAGTTGGAGTTGTTAACTCCCCACCCTCCACCTGCAGTTGTTAACTCCCCACCCTCCACCCTCAAATGAAGATGGAGGGTTGTTAACTCGCCACCCTCCACCTGTAGTTGTTAACTCCCCACCCTCCACCCTCAAGCTGGAGTTGTTAACTCCCCACCCTCCTCATTTGTTGTTAACTCCCCACCCTCCACCCTCATTAGCAGTTGTTAACTCCCCACCCTCAAATAATGAGGGTGGAGGGTGGGGAGTTAACAACTACACCACCCTCAAATGAGGGTGGAGGGTGGGGAGTTAACAACTACACCACCCTCAAATGAGGGTGGAGGGTGGAGGGTGGGGAGTCAACAACTGTAGTTGTTAACTCTAAAATATGTGGGTATGGAGGGTGGGGAGTCAACAACATATTATTTTGGATATTTTAGAGTTTAAATTGTAAATTTTCCATCAACATATGTGGGTATTATTTTGTCTCATAAAGAAAAGAAGGAGATTTCGCTTTCTTGTTTGGATTGAATGAAATCTTGTTTGGCAAGTTGAAAAAGTAAGTTTTTATCTATGGTTGGAAGGATACAACTCATAAATACTACATTGTAATTTACCCCTATTTATATCCAACCTCCACCCTCATTTAGTTGTTGACTCTCCACCCTCAAATAGTTGTTGACTCCCCACCCTCCACCCTCAAATAGTTGTTGACTCCCCACCCTCCACCCTCAAATAGTTGTTGACTCCCCACCCTCCACCCTCGAGGTTGGGGAGTCAACAACCTCCACCCTCATTTGAGGGTGGAGGGTGGGGAGTCAACAACTACGCTTGTTGACTCCCCACAAATGAGGGTGGAGGGTGGGGAGTCAACAACTACAGTTGTTGACTCCCCTCAAATGAGGGTGGGGAGTCAACAACTACACACCCTCATTTGAGGGTGGAGGGTGGGGAGTCAACAACTACAGTTGTTGACTCCCCTCAAATGAGGGTGGAGGGTGGGGAGTTAACAACTGCACCCTCATTTGAGGGTGGAGGGTGGGGAGTCAACAACTACAGTTGTTGACTCCCCTCAAATGAGGGTGGAGGGTGGGGAGTCAACAACTGTAGAGGGTGGGGAGTCAACAACTACAGTTGTTGACTCCCCTCAAATGAGGGTGGAGGGTGGGGAGTCAACAACCGTAGTTGCTACGCTTGTTGACTCCCCACCCTCCACCCTCATTTGAGGGGAGTCAACATCAACTACGAGTTGTTGACTCCCCTCAAATGAGGGTGGAGGGTGGGGAGTCAACAACCGTAGTTGCTACGCTTGTTGACTCCCCACCCTCCACCCTCATTTGAGGGGAGTCAACAACTGTAGTTGTTGACTCCCCACCCTCCACCCTCAAATGGGGAGTCAACAACTATAGTTGTTGACCCTCCACCCTCCACCCTCAAATGTCAACAACTACAGTTGTTGACTCCCCACCCTCCACCCTCATTTGAGGGGAGTCAACAACTGTAGTTGTTGACTCCCCACCCTCCACCCTCAAATGGGGAGTCAACAACTGTAGTTGTTGACTCCCCACCCTCCAGTTGTTGACTCCCCACCCTCCACCCTCAAATGGGAAGTCAACAACTGTAGTTGTTGACTCCTCCACCCTCAAATGGGGAGTCAACAACTGTAATTGTTGACTCCCCACCCTCCACCCTCAAATGTAGTTGTTGACTCCCCACCCTCCAGTTGTTGACTCCCCACCCTCCACCCTCAAATGGGGAGTTAACAACTGCAGTAGTTGTTGACTCCCCACCCTCCACCCTCAAATGAGGGTGGAGGGTGGGGAGTCAACAACTACGATTGTTGACTCCCCATTTGAGGGTGGAGGGTGGGGAGTCAACAACTACGCTTGTTGACTCCCCATTTGAGGGTGGAGGGTGGGGAGTCAACAACTCACGCTTGTTGACTCCCCCACCCTCCACCCTCAAATGGGGAGTCAACAACTACAAGGGTGGGGAGTCAACAACTACCGTTGTTGACTCCCCACCCTCCACACTCATTTCCTCAACCCTCGAGGGTGGGGAGTCAACAACTACGGCTTGTTGACTCCCCACCCTCGAGGGTGGAGAGTCAACAACTACGCTTGTTGACTCCCCACCCTCGAGGGTCGAGGGTGGGGAGTCAACAACTACAATTGTTGACTCCCCACCCTCCACGCTTGTTGACTCCCCACCCTCGAGGGTGGAGGGTGGGGAGTCAACAACTATAGTTGTTGACTCCCCACCCTCGAGGGTGGAGGGTGGGGAGTCAACAACTACGCTTGATGACTCTCCACCCGTGGTCAAATGAGGGTGGAGGGTGGGGAGTCAACAACTGTACCCTCAAATGAGGGTGGAGGGTGGGGAGTCAACAACTACAGCTTGTTGACTCCCCACCCCGTGGAGGGTGGGGAGTCAACAACCGTAGTTGTTGACTCCCCACACTCCACCCTCATTTGAGGGTGGAGGTTGGGGAGTCAACAACTACGGCTTGTTGACTCCCCACCCCTCCACGGGTGGGGAGTCAACAACTGTACCTCAAATGAGGGTGGAGGGTGGGGAGTCAACAACTGTAGTTGTTGACTCGGGTGGGGAGTCAACAACTGTACCTCAAATGAGGGTGGAGGGTGGGGAGTCAACAACCGTAGTTGTTGACTCCCCACCCTCCACCCTCATTTGAGGGTGGAGGTTGGTGAGTCAACAACTACGGTTGTTGACTCCCCACCCTCCACGGGTGGGGAGTCAACAATCGTAGTTGTTGACTCCCCACCCTCCACCCTCATTTGAGGGTACAGTTGTTGACTCCCCACCCGTTGTTGACTCCCCACGTAGTTGTTGACTCCCCACCCTCCACCCTCATTTGAGGGTGGAGGGTGGTCATTTGAGGGTGGAGGGTGGGGAGTCAACAACTACAGTTGTTGACTCCCCACCCTCCACCCTCATTTGAGGGTGGAGGTTGGGGAGTCAACAACTGTAGTTGTTGACTCCCCACCCTCCACCCTCATTTGAGGGTGGAGGTTGGGGAGTTTGAGGGTGGAAGGTGGGGAGTCAACAACTACAGTTGTTGACTCCCCACCCTCCACCCTCATTTGAGGGTGGAGGTTGGGGAGTCAACAATCGTAGTTGTTGACTCCCCACCCTCCAGAAATGAGGGTGGAGGGTGGGGAGTCAACAACTACACACCCTCTTGAGGGTGGAGGGTGGGGAGTCAACAACTCTCCACCCTCATTTGAGGGTGGAGGGTGGGGAGTCAACAAGCGTAGTTGTTGACTCCCCACGGAGTGGAGGGTGGGGAGTCAACAATCGTAGTTGTTGACTCCCCACGGGTGGAGGGTGGGGAGTCAACAACTGTTTGATGGTGGAGGGTGGGGAGTCAACAACTACAGTTGTTAACTCCCCACCCTCCACCCTCAAATTTGAGGGTGGAGGGTGGGGAGTCAACAACCGTTTGAGGGTGGAGGGTGGGGAGTCAACAACTACGGTTGTTGACTCCCCACCCTCCACCCACAAATGAGGGTGGAGGGTGGGGAGTCAACAACTACAGTTGTTGACTCCCCACCCTCCACCCGTGGGGAGTCAACAACTACAGTTGTTGACTCCCCACCCTCCACCCTCAAATGAGGGTGGAGAGTTGTTGACTCCCCACCCTCCACCCTTAAGAGGGTGTGTAGTTGTTGACTCCCCACCCTCCACCCTCATTTGAGGGTGGAGGGTTGGAGGGTGGGGAGTCAACAACTACAATTGTTGACTCCCCACCCTCCACCCTCAAATGAGGGTGGAGGGTTGGAGGGTGGGGAGTCAACAACTACAGGGTGGGGAGTCAACAACTACAGTTGTTGACTCCCCACCCTCCACCCTCAAATGAGGGTGGAGGGTTGGAGGGTGGGGAGTCAACAACTACGGTTGTTGACTCCCCACCCTCCACCCGTGGGGAGTCAACAACTACAGCTTGTTGACTCCCCACCCTCCACCCTCAAATGAGGGTGGAGAGTTGTTGACTCCCCACCCTCCACCCTCAAGAGGGTGGAGGGTGGGGAGTCAACAACTACGCTTGTTGACTCCCCACCCTCCACCCTCATTTGAGGGTGGAGGGTGGGGAGTCAACAACTACAGTTGTTGACTCCCCACCCTCCACCCTCAAATGAGGGTGGAGGGTGGGGAGTCAACACACCGTAGTTGTTGACTCCCCACCCTCCACCCTCAAATGAGGGTGGAGGGTGGGGAGTCAACAACTACGATTGTTGACTCCCCACCCCTCCACCCTCATTTGAGGGTGGAGGGGTGGGGTGTCAACAACTACGATTGTTGACTCCCCACCCTCTCAAATGAGGGTGGAGGGTGGGGAGTCAACAAGCGTAGTTGTTGACTCCCCACCCTCCACCCTCATTTGAGGGTGGAGGGTGGGGAGTCAACAACTGTAGTTGTTGACTCCCCACCCTCCACCCTCATTTGAGGGTGGAGGGTGGGGGAGTCAACAACTACGCTTGTTGACACCCCACCCTCTGTAGTTGTTGACTCCCCCACCCTCCACCCTCATTTGAGGGTGGAGGGGTGGGGAGTCAACAACTACAGGGTGGGGTGTCAACAATCGTAGTTGTTAACTCCCCCACCCTCCACCCTCAAATGAGGGTGGAGGGGGGGGGAGTCAACAACTACGCTTGTTGACTCCCCACCCTCCACCCTCATTTGAGGGTGGAGGGTGGGGAGTCAACAACTGTAGTTGTTGACTCCCCACCCTCCACCCTCATTTGAGGGTGGAGGGTGGGGAGTCAACAACTGCTTGGTTGACACCCCACCCCGTAGTTGTTGACTCCCCACCCTCCACCCTCATTTGAGGGTGGAGGGTGGGGAGTCAACAACTACAGTTGTTGACACCCCACCCTCCACCCTCATTTGAGGGTGGAGGTTGGGGAGTCAACAACTACAGTTGTTGACTCCCCACCCGTGGTCAAATGAGGGTGGAGGGTGGGGAGTCAACAACTGTACCCTCAAATGAGGGTGGAGGGTGGGGAGTCAACAACTGTACCTCAAATGAGGGTGGAGGGTGGGGAGTCAACAACTACGGTTGTTGACTCCCCACCCGTGGAGGGTGGGGAGTAGTTGTTGACTCCCCACCCCGTGGAGGGTGGGGAGTCAACAACTCGTAGTTGTTGACTCCCCACCCTCCACCCTCATTTGAGGGTGGAGGTTGGTGAGTCAACAACTACGCGTTGTTGACTCCCCACCCTCCACGGGTGGGGAGTCAACAACTGTAGTTGTTGACTCCCCACCCTCCACCCTCATTTGAGGGTACAGTTGTTGACTCCCCACCCGTTGTTGACTCCCCACGTAGTTGTTGACTCCCCACCCTCCACCATCATATGAGGGTGGAGGTTGGGGAGTCAACAACTACGCTTGTTGACTCCCCAACCTCCACCCTCAAATGAGGGTGGAGGGTGGGGAGTCAACAACTACAGCTTGTTGACTCCCCACCCTCCACCCTCATTTGAGGGTGGAGGTTGGGGAGTCAACAAGCGTAGTTGTTGACTCCCCACCCTCCACCCTCATTTGAGGGTGGAGGTTGGGGAGTTTGAGGGTGGAAGGTGGGGAGTCAACAACTACGAGCTTGTTGACTCCCCACCCTCCACCCTCATTTGAGGGTGGAGGTTGGGGGAGTCAACAACCGTAGTTGTTGACTCCCCACCCTCCGGAAATGAGGGTGGAGGGTGGGGAGTCAACAACGGTTGTTGACTCCCCACCCTCCACCCTCATTTGAGGGTGGAGGTTGGGAGTCAACAAGCGTAGTTGTTGACTCCCCACCCTCCACCCTCATACAGTTGTTGACTCCCCAACCTCCACCCTCAAATGAGGGTGGAGGGTGGGGAGTCAACAACTCACGCTTGTTGACTCCCCACCCTCCAACCTCAAATGAGGGTGGAGGTTGGGGAGTCAACAACCGTAGTTGTTGACTCCCCACCCTCCACCCTCATTTGAGGGTGGAGGCTGGGGAGTCAACAACCGTAGTTGTTGACTCCCCAACCTCCACCCTCAAATGAGGGTGGAGGGTGGGGAGTCAACAACTACAGCTTGTTGACTCCCCACCCTCCACCCTCATTTGAGGGTGGAGGGTGGGGAGTCAACAACTACGCTTGTTGACTCCCCAACCTCCACCCTCATGTAGTTGTTGACTCCCCAACCTACACCCTCATTTGAGGGTGGAGGGTGGGGAGTCAACAACTCGTAGTTGTTGACTCCCCAACTCCCCACCCTCCACCCTCATTTGAGGGTGGAGGGTGACCCTCATTTGAGGGTGGAGGGTGGGGAGTCAACAACTCTACACCCTCATTTGAGGGTGGAGGGTGGGGAGTCAACAACTGTAGTTGTTGACTCCCCAACTCCCCACCCTCCACCCTCATTTGAGGGTGGAGGGTGACCCTCATTTGAGGGTGGAGGGTGGGGAGTCAACAACGCGTAGTTGTTAACTCCCCACCCACCACCCTCAAATAGTTGTTAACTCCCCACCCACCACCCTCATTTGAGGGTGGAGGGTGGGGAGTTAACAACTCGTAGTTGTTGACTCCCCACCCTCAAATGAGGTTGTTGACTTAGTTGTTGACTCCCCACCCTCAAATGAGGTTGTTGACTCCCCACCCTCCACCCTCATTTGAGGGTGGAGGGTGGGGAGTCAACAACTGTAGTTGTTGACTCCCCACCCTCAAATGAGGTTGTTGACTTAGTTGTTGACTCCCCACCCTCAAATGAGGTTGTTGACTTAGTTGTTGACTCCCCACCCTCAAATGAGGTTGTTGACTCCCCACCCTCCACCCTCATTTGAGGGTGGAGGGTGGGGAGTCAACAACTGTCATTTGAGGGTGGAGGGTGGGGAGTCAACAACTGTAGTTGTTGACTCCCCACCCTCAAATGAGGTTGTTGACTTAGTTGTTGACTCCCCACCCTCAAATGAGGTTGTTGACTTAGTTGTTGACTCCCCACCCTCAAATGAGGTTGTTGACTCCCCACCCTCCACCCTCATTTGAGGGTGGAGGGTGGGGAGTCAACAACTGTAGTTGTTGACTCCCCACCCTCCACCCTCATTTTAGGGTGGAGGGTGAGGAGTCAACAAGCGTAGTTGTTGACTCCCCACCCTCCACCCTCAAATGAAATGAGGGTGGAGGGTGGGGAGTTAACAACTACAGTTGTTGACTCCCCACCCTCCACCCTAAAATGAGGGTGGTGGGTGGGGAGTTAACAACTACGCTTGTTGACTCCCCACCCTCCACCCCTCAAATGAGGGTGGAGGGTGGGGAGTCAACAACTACGCTTGTTGACTCCCCCCCCCCTCCACCCTCATTTGAGGGTGGAGGGTGGGGAGTCAACAAGCCGTAGTTGTTGACTCCCCACCCCTCCACCCTCAAATGAGGGTGGAGGGTGGGGAGTCAACAACTGCGATTGTTGACTCCCCACCCTCCACCCTCAAATGAGGGTGGAGGGTGGGGAGTCAACAACCGTAGTTGTTGACTCCCCACCCTCCACCCTCAAATGAGGGTGGAGGGTGGGGAGTCAACAACTACGATTGTTAACTCCCCCACCCTCCACCCTCAAATGAGGGTGGAGGGTGGGGAGTCAACAACTGTAGTTGTTGACTCCCCACCCTCCACCCTCATTTGGGGAGTCAACAACTGTAGTTGTTGACTCCCCACCCTCCACCCTCAAATGAGGGTGGAGGGTGGGGAGTCAACAACGGTAGTTGTTGACTCCCCACCCTCCACCCTCAAATGTAGTTGTTGACTCCCCACCCTCCACCCTCCTTACAGTTGTTGACTCCCCACAGTTGTTGACTCCCCACCCTCCACCCTCAAATGTAGTTGTTGACTCCCCACCC
The DNA here is from genome assembly GCA_028583015.1 of Wollemia nobilis. NCBI lineage: Eukaryota > Viridiplantae > Streptophyta > Pinopsida > Araucariales > Araucariaceae > Wollemia > Wollemia nobilis. The sequence continues at coordinate 3,209,011 of JAQPPZ010017175.1, read as the reverse complement.
TCCACCCTCCTTACAGTTGTTGACTCCCCACCCTCCACCCTCATTTGAGGGTGGAGGGTGGGGAGTCAACAACTATAGTTGTTGACTCCACCCTCATTTGAGGGGTGGAGGGTGGGGAGTCAACAACTACACCCTCATTTGAGGGTGGAGGGTTGGGAGTCAACAACTGTGGGGAGTCAACAACTATAGTTGTTGACTCCACCCTCATTTGAGGGTGGAGGGTGGGGAGTCAACAACTACACCCTCATTTGAGGGTGTAGTTGTTGACTCCCCACCCTCCACCCTCAAATGAGGGTGTAGTTGTTGACTCCCCGGGGTGGGGAGTCAACAACCGCACCCTCATTTGAGGGTGGTGGGTGGGGAGTCAACAACTACACCAGGGTGGGGAGTCAACAACTGCTCAAATGAGGGTGGAGGGTGGGGAGTCAACAACTACAGGGTGGGGAGTCAACAACTACACCAGGGTGGGGAGTCAACAACTCGTTCAAATGAGGGTGGAGGGTGGGGAGTCAACAACTACGCTTGTTGACTCCCCACCCTCCACCCTCAAATGAGGGTGGAGGGTGGGGAGTCAACAACCGTAGTTGTTGACTCCCCACCCTCCACCCTCATTTGAACGATTGTTGACTCCCCACCCTCCACCCTCATTTGAGGGTGCAGGGTGGGGAGTCAACAACCGTAGTTGTTGACTCCCGAGGGTGGAGGGTGGGGAGTCAACAAGCCGTAGTTGTTGACTCCCCACCCTCCACCCTCATTTGAACAGTTGTTGACTCCCCACCCTCCACCCTCATTTGAGGGTGCAGGGTGGGGAGTCAACAACTGTAGTTGTTGACTCCCCACCCTCCACCCTCATTTGGTGGGGAGTCAACAACTGTAGTTGTTGACTCCCCAAATGAGGGTGGAGGGTGAGGAGTCAACAACTGTAGTTGTTGACTCCCCACCCTCCACCCTCCTCAAATTGAGGGTGGAGGGTGGGGAGTTAACAACTGCTGCAGCAGTTGTTAACTCCCCACCCTCCACCCTCAATTTGAGGGTGGAGGGTGGGGAGTTAACAACTGCTGCAGCAGTTGTTAACTCCCCACCCTCCACCCTCAAATTGAGGGTGGAGGGTGGGGAGTTAACAACTGTAGTTGTTAACTCCCCACCCTCCACCCTCAAATTGAGGGTGGAGGGGTGGGGAGTCAACAACCGTAGTTGTTGACTCCCCACCCTCCACCCTCAATTTGAGGGGTGGAGGGGTGGGGAGTCAACAACTGTAGTTGTTGACTCCCCCACCCTCCACCCTCAAATTGAGGGTGGAGGGTGGGGAGTCAACAACTACAGTTGTTGACTCCCCCACCCTCCACCCTCATGTAGTTGTTGACTCCCCACCCTCCACCCTCGTTTGAGGGTGGAGGGTGGGGAGTCAACAAGCTGCAGTTGTTGACTCCCCACCCTCCACCCTCGTTTGAGGGTGGAGGGTGGGGAGTCAACAACTTGGAGGGTGGGGAGTCAACAATCGAGTTGTTGACTCCCCACCCCTCCACCCTCGTTTGAGGGTGGAGGGTGGGGAGTCACCAACGCGTAGTTGTTGACTCCCCACCCTCCACCCTCGTTTGAGGGTGGAGGGTGGGGAGTCAACAACTGTATGAGGGTGGAGGGTGGGGAGTCAACAACTACGGTTGTTGACTCCCCACCCTCCACCCTCAAATGAGGGTGGAGGGTGGGGAGTCAACAACTACGGTTGTTGACTCCCCACCCTCCACCCTCATTTGAGGGTGGAGGGTGGGGAGTCAACAACTACGCTTGTTGACTCCCCACCCTCCACCCTCATTTGAGGGTGGAGGGTGGGGAGTCAACAACTACAGTTGTTGACTCCCCACCCTCCACCCTCAAATGAGGGTGGAGGGTGGGGAGTCAACAACTACGATTGTTAACTCCCCCACCCTCCACCCTCAAATGAGGGTGGAGGGTGGGGAGTCAACGACGCTTGTAGACTCCCCACCCTCCACCCTCAAATGAGGGTGGAGGGTGGGGAGTCAACAACTACGCTTGTTGACTCCCCACCCCTCCACCCTCAAATGAGGGTGGAGGGTGGGGAGTCAACAACTACGCTTGTTGACTCCCCACCCTCCACCCTCATGCGTTGTTGACTCTCCCTACCCTCCACCCTCAAATGAGGGTGGAGGGTGGGGAGTCAACAACTCGCAGTTGTTGACTCCCCACCCCTCCACCCTCAAATGAGGGTGGAGGGTGGGGAGTCAACAACGCAGTTGTTGACTCCCCACCCTCCACCCTCATTTGAGGGTGGAGGGTGGGGAGTCAACAACTACAGCTTGTAGACTCCCCACCCTCCACCCTCATTTGAGGGTGGAGGGTGGGGAGTCAACAACTACAGTTGTTGACTCCCCACCCTCCACCCTCAAATGAGGGTGGAGGGTGGGGAGTCAACAGCCGTAGTTGTTGACTCCCCACCCTCCACCCTCAAATGAGGGTGGAGGGTGGGGAGTCTACAAGCCGTAGTTGTTAACTCCCCCACCCTCCACCCTCAAATGAGGGTGGAGGGTGGGGAGTCAACAACCGTAGTTGTTGACTCCCCACCCTCCACCCTCAAATGAGGGTGGAGGGTGGGGAGTCAACAACTACGACTTGTAGACTCCCCACCCTCCACCCTCATTTGAGGGTGGAGGGTGGGGAGTCAACAACTCACGCTTGTTGACTCCCCACCCTCCACCCTCAAATTTGCAGTTGTTAACTCCCCACCCTCCACCCTCCACCCTCCACCCTCCACCCTCAAATGGGGAGTCAACAACTATAGTTGTTGACCCTCCACCCCTCCACCCTCAAATGTCAACAACTACAGTTGTTGACTCCCCACCCTCCACCCTCATTTGAGGGGAGTCAACAACTGTAGTTGTTGACTCCCCACCCTCCACCCTCAAATGGGGAGTCAACAAGCGTGAGTTGTTGACTCCCCACCCTCCAGTTGTTGACTCCCCACCCTCCACCCTCAAATGGGAAGTCAACAACTGTAGTTGTTGACTCCTCCACCCTCAAATGGGGAGTCAACAACTGTAGTTGTTGACTCCCCACCCTCCACCCTCAAATGTAGTTGTTGACTCCCCACCCTCCAGTTGTTGACTCCCCACCCTCCACCCTCATTTGAGGGTGGAGGTTGGGGAGTCAACAACTATAGTTGTTGACTCCCCACCCTCCACCCTCATTTGAGGGTGGAGGTTGGGGAGTTTGAGGGTGGAAGGTGGGGAGTCAACAACTACGCTTGTTGACTCCCCACCCTCCACCCTCATTTGAGGGTGGAGGTTGGGGAGTCAACAAGCTGTAGTTGTTGACTCCCCACCCTCCGGAAATGAGGGTGGAGGGTGGGGAGTCAACAACGATTGTTGACTCCCCACCCTCCACCGTCATTTGAGGGTGGAGGGTGGGGAGTCAACAAGCGTAGTTGTTGACTCCCCACCCTCCACCCTCATACGGCTTGTTGACTCCCCCAACCTCCACCCTCAAATGAGGGTGGAGGGTGGGGAGTCAACAACTACAGTTGTTGACTCCCCAACCTCCAACCTCAAATGAGGGTGGTGGTTGGGGAGTCAACAACCCTGCAGTTGTTGACTCCCCACCCTCCACCCTCATTTGAGGGGTGGAGGGTGGGGAGTCAACAACCGTAGTTGTTGACTCCCCCAACCTCCACCCTCAAATGAGGGTGGAGGGTGGGGAGTTAACAACTACTGCTTGTTAACTCCCCACCCTCCACCCTCATTTTGAGGGTGGAGGGTGGGGAGTTAACAACTCACGCTTGTTGACTCCCCAACCTCCACCCTCATGTAGTTGTTGACTCCCCAACCTACACCCTCATTTGAGGGTGGAGGGTGGGGAGTCAACAACTGTAGTTGTTGACTCCCCAACTCCCCACCCTCCACCCTCATTTGAGGGTGGAGGGTGACCCTCATTTGAGGGTGGAGGGTGGGGAGTCAACAACTGTAGTTGTTGACTCCCCACCCTCCACCCTCAAATAGTTTTTGACTCCCCACCCTCCACCCTCATTTGAGGGTGGAGGGTGGGGAGTCAACAACTGTAGTTGTTGACTCCCCACCCTCAAATGAGGTTGTTGACTTAGTTGTTGACTCCCCACCCTCAAATGAGGTTGTTGACTCCCCACCCTCCACCCTCATTTGAGGGTGGAGGGTGGGGAGTCAACAACTGTAGTTGTTGACTCCCCACCCTCAAATGAGGTTGTTGACTTAGTTGTTGACTCCCCACCCTCAAATGAGGTTGTTGACTTAGTTGTTGACTCCCCACCCTCAAATGAGGTTGTTGACTCCCCACCCTCCACCCTCATTTGAGGGTGGAGGGTGGGGAGTCAACAACGTAGTTGTTGACTACCCACCCTCCACCCTCATTTTCATTTGAGGATGGAGGGTGGGGAGTCAACAACTACAGTTGTTGACTCCTCACCCTCATTTGAGGATGGAGGGTGGGGAGTCAACAACTACAGTTGTTGACTCCTCACCCTCCACCCTAAAATGAGGGTGGAGGGTGGGGAGTCAACAACTACAGTTGTTGACTCCCCACCCTCCACCCTCAAATGAGGGTGGAGGGTGGGGAGTCAACAACTACAGTTGTTGACTCCCCACCCTCCACCCTCAAATGAGGGTGGAGGGTGGGGAGTCAACAACTACAATTGTTGACTCCCCACCCTCCACCCTCATTTGAGGGTGGAGGGTGGGGAGTCAAAAACTACGCTTGTTGACTCCCCACCCTCCACCCTCATTTGAGAGTGGAGGGTAGGGAGTCAACAACTAGCTTGTTGACTCCCCCACCCTCCACCCTCAAATGAGGGTGGAGGGTGGGGAGTTAACAACTGCAGCAGTTGTTAACTCCCCCACCCTCCACCCTCAAATGAGGGTGGAGGGTGGGGAGTTAACAACTACGCTTGTTGACTCCCCACCCTCCACCCTCAAATGAGGGTGGAGGGTGGGGAGTCAACTGTAGTTGTTGACTCCCCACCCTCCACCCTCAAATGTAGTTGTTGACTCCCCACCCTCCACCCTCCTTACAGTTGTTGACTCCCCACCCTCCACCCTCATTTGAGGGTGGAGGGTGGGGAGTCAACAACTATAGTTGTTGACTCCACCCTCATTTGAGGGTGGAGGGTGGGGAGTCAACAACTACACCCTCATTTGAGGGTGGAGGGTTGGGAGTCAACAACTGTGGGGAGTCAACAACTATAGTTGTTGACTCCACCCTCATTTGAGGGTGGAGGGTGGGGAGTCAACAACTACACCCTCATTTGAGGGTGGAGGGTTGGGAGTCAACAAGCGTAGTTGTTGACTCCCCACCCTCCACCCTCAAATGAGGGTGTAGTTGTTGACTCCCCGGGGTGGGGAGTCAACAACCGTTTTCAAATGAGGGTGGAGGGTGGGGAGTCAACAACTACGCTTGTTGACTCCCCACCCTCCACCCTCAAATAGGGTGGGGAGTCAACAACTACACCCTCATTTGAGGGTGGAGGGTTGGGAGTCAACAACTGTAGTTGTTGACTCCCCACCCTCCACCCTCAAATGAGGGTGTAGTTGTTGACTTCCCCGGGGTGGGGAGTCAACAACTGTTCAAATGAGGGTGGAGGGTGGGGAGTCAACAACTACAGTTGTTGACTCCCCACCCTCCACCCTCAAATGAGGGTGGAGGGTGTGGAGTCAACAACTGTAGTTGTTGACTCCCCACCCTCCACCCTCATTTGAACAGCTTGTTGACTCCCCCACCCTCCACCCTCATTTGAGGGTGCGAGGGTGGGGAGTCAACAATCGTAGTTGTTAACTCCCCACCCTCCATTTGAGGGTGGAGGGTGGGGAGTTAACAAGCTGTTGCAGTTGTTAACTCCCCACCCTCCACCCTCATTTGGTGGGGAGTCAACAAGCGTAGTTGTTGACTCCCCAAATGAGGGTGGAGGGTGGGGAGTCAACAAGCTGTGGAGGGTGGGGAGTCAACAACCGTAGTTGTTGACTCCCCACCCCACCCTCATTTGAGGGTGGAGGGTGGGGAGTCAACAACTACGGTTGTTGACTCCCCACCCTCCACCCTCAAATGAGGGTGGAGGGTGGGGAGTCAACAACTACAGTTGTTGACTCCCCCACCCTCCACCCTCATGTAGTTGTTGACTCCCCACCCTCCACTCTCAAATGAGGGTGGAGGGTGGGGAGTCAACAATCGTAGTTGTTGACTCCCCACCCTCCACCCTCGTCATTTGAGGGTGGAGGGTGGGGAGTCAACAATGCGTACGCTTGTTGACTCCCCACCCTCCACCCCTCGTTTGAGGGTGGAGGGTGGGGAGTCAACAATCGCAGTTGTTGACTCCCCACCCCTCCACCCTCGTTTGAGGGTGGAGGGTGGGGGAGTCAACAACCTGCATGTTGACTCCCCACCCCTCCACCCTCAAACGAGGGTGGAGGGTGGGGAGTCAACAACTGCAGCAGATTGTTGACTCCCCACCCTCCACCCCTCGTTTGAGGGGTGGAGGGTGGGGGAGTCAACAATCGTAGTTGTTGACTCCCCACCCTCCACCCTCAAACGAGGGTGGAGGGTGGGGAGTCAACAACTTGGAGGGTGGGGAGTCAACAACTGTAGTTGTTGACTCCCCACCCTCCACCCTCGTTTGAGGGTGGAGGAGGGTGGAGGGTGGGGAGTCAACAACTGTAGTTGTTGACTCCCCACCCTCCACCCTCATTTGAGGGTGGAGGTTGGGGAGTTTGAGGGTGGAAGGTGGGGAGTCAACAACTACAGTTGTTGACTCCCCACCCTCCACCCTCATTTGAGGGTGGAGGTTGGGGAGTCAACAAGCTGTAGTTGTTGACTCCCCACCCTCCGAATGAGGGTGGAGGGTGGGGAGTCAACAACGGCTTGTTGACTCCCCACCCTCCACCCTCATTTGAGGGTGGAGGTTGGGGAGTCAACAACCGTAGTTGTTGACTCCCCACCCTCCACCCTCATCAGCTTGTTGACTCCCCCACCCTCCACCCTCAAATGAGGGTGGAGGGTGGGGAGTCAACAACTACCGTTGTTGACTCCCCAACCTCCAACCTCAAATGAGGGTGGTGGCTGGGGAGTCAACAACCGCGTAGTTGTTGACTCCCCACCCTCCACCCTCATTTGAGGGTGGAGGGTGGGGAGTCAACAACCGTAGTTGTTGACTCCCCAACCTCCACCCTCAAATGAGGGTGGAGGGTGGGGAGTCAACAACTACGCTTGTTGACTCCCCCACCCTCCACCCTCATTTGAGGGTGGAGGGTGGGGAGTCAACAACTACAGCTTGTTGACTCCCTAACCTCCACCCTCATGTAGTTGTTGACTCCCCAACCTACACCCTCATTTGAGGGTGGAGGGTGGGGAGTCAACAACTCGTAGTTGTTGACTCCCCAACTCCCCACCCTCCACCCTCATTTGAGGGTGGAGGGTGACCCTCATTTGAGGGTGGAGGGTGGGGAGTCAACAAGCCGTAGTTGTTGACTCCCCACCCTCCACCCTCAAATAGTTTTTGACTCCCCACCCTCCACCCTCATTTGAGGGTGGAGGGTGGGGAGTCAACAACTGTAGTTGTTGACTCCCCACCCTCAAATGAGGTTGTTGACTTAGTTGTTGACTCCCCACCCTCAAATGAGGTTGTTGACTCCCCCACCCTCCACCCTCATTTGACGGTGGAGGGTGGGGAGTCAACAACGCGTAGTTGTTGACTCCCCACCCTCAAATGAGGTTGTTGACTTAGTTGTTGACTCCCCACCCTCAAATGAGGTTGTTGACTTAGTTGTTGACTCCCCACCCTCAAATGAGGTTGTTGACTCCCCACCCTCCACCCTCATTTGAGGGTGGAGGGTGGGGAGTCAACAATCGTGAGTTGTTGACTACCCACCCTCCACCCTCATTTTAGGGTGGAGGGTGAGGAGTCAACAATCGCGAGTTGTTGACTCCCCACCCTCCATCCTCAAATGAAAATGAGGGTGGAGGGTGGGGAGTTAACAACTGCAGCTGTTGACTCCCCACCCTCCACCCTCAAATGAGGGTGGAGGGTGGGGAGTCAACAACTACGCTTGTTGACTCCCCACCCTCCACCCTCAAATGACAGCTTGTTGACTCCCCACCCTCCACCCTCAAATGAGGGTGGAGGGTGGGGAGTCAACAACTACAGTTGTTGACTCCCCACCCTCCACCCTCAAATGAGGGTGGAGGGTGGGGAGTCAACAAGCTGTAGTTGTTGACTCCCCACCCTCCACCCTCAAATGAGGGTGGAGGGTGGGGAGTCAACAACTACAGCATTGTTGACTCCCCACCCTCCACCCTCATTTGAGGGTGGAGGGTGGGGAGTCAAAAACTACAGCTTGTTGACTCCCCACCCCTCCACCCTCATTTGAGAGTGGAGGGTAGGGAGTCAACAACTACGAGTTGTTGACTCCCCACCCTCCACCCTCAAATGAGGGTGGAGGGTGGGGAGTCAACAACTACAGCTTGTTGACTCCCCACCCTCCACCCTCAAATGAGGGTGGAGGGTGGAGGGTGGAGGGTGGGGAGTCAACAACTACATTTGAGGGTGGAGGGTGGGGAGTCAACAACTGTGGGGAGTCAACAACTGTAAGGAGGGTGGAGGGTGGGGAGTCAACAACTACATTTGAGGGTGGAGGGTGGGGAGTCAACAACTACGCTTGTTGACTCCCCACCCTCAAATGAGGTTGTTGACTCCCCACCCTCCACCCTCATTTGAGGGTGGAGGGTGGGGAGTCAACAACTGTAGTTGTTGACTCCCCACCCTCAAATGAGGTTGTTGACTTAGTTGTTGACTCCCCACCCTCAAATGAGGTTGTTGACTTAGTTGTTGACTCCCCACCCTCAAATGGGGTTGTTGACTCCCCACCCTCCACCCTCATTTGAGGGTGGAGGGGTGGGGAGTCAACAACTTGTCTTTTCTTCCCCACCCTCCACCCTCAAAAATGAGGGTGGAGGGTGGGGAGTCAACAATCGTAGTTGTTGACTCCCCACCCTCCACCCTCATTTTAGGGTGGAGGGTGGGGAGACAACAATCGTAGTTGTTGACTCCCCACCCTCCACCCTCAAATGAAATGAGGGTGGAGGGTGGGGAGTCAACAATCGTAGTTGTTGACTCCCCACCCTCCACCCCTCAAATGAGGGTGGAGGGTGGGGAGTCAACAACTACGCATTGTTGACTCCCCACCCTCCACCCTCATTTGAGAGTGGAGGGTAGGGAGTCAACAATCGCAGTTGTTGACTCCCCACCCCTCCACCCTCAAATGAGGGTGGAGGGTGGGGAGTCAACAACTACAGCTTGTTGACTCCCCACCCTCCACCCTCATTTGAGGGTGGAGGGTGGGGAGTCAACAACTACATGAGGGTGGAGGGTGGGGGAGTCAACAATCGAGTTGTTGACTCCCCACCCTCCACCCTCATTTGAGGGTGGAGGGTGGGGAGTCAACAACTACAGTTGTTGACTCCCCACCCTCCACCCTCATTTGAGGGTGGAGGGTGGGGAGTCAACAACTACAGCTGTTGACTCCCCACCCTCCACCCTCATTTGAGGGTGGAGGGTGGGGAGTCAACAACTACGAGGGTGGGGAGTCAACAACTAGCTTGTTGACTCCCCACCCTCCACCCTCGTTTGAGGGTGGAGGGTGGGGAGTCAACAATCGCAGTTGTTGACTCCCCACCCCTCCACCCTCATTTGAGGGTGGAGGGTGGGGAGTCAACAACTACAGCTTGTTGACTCCCCACCCTCCACCCTCATTTGAGGGTGGAGGGTCGGGAGTCAACAACTTGGAGGGTGGGGAGTCAACAACTGTACCCTCGTTTGAGGGTGGAGGGTGGGGAGTCAACAACTGTAGTTGACTCCCCACCCTCCACCCTCAAATTTGTTGTTGACTCCCCACCCTCAACCCTCATTTGAGGGTGGAGGGTGGGGAGTCAACAACTACAGTTGTTGACTCCCCACCCTCCACCCTCATTTGAGGGTGGAGGGTGGGGAGTCAACAACTGCGCTTGTTGACTCCCCACCCTCCACCCCTCAAATGAGGGTGGAGGGTGGAGAGTCAACAACTACGGTTGTTGACTCCCCACCCTCCACCCGTGGGGAGTCAACAACTACGGTTGTTGACTCCCCACCCTCCACCCTCAAATGAGGGTGGAGAGTTGTTGACTCCCCACCCTCCACCCTCAAATGAGGGTGGAGGGTGGGGAGTCAACAACTACGCTTGTTGACTCCCCACCCTCCACCCTCAAATGAGGGTGGAGGGTGGGGTGTCAACAACTACGCTTGTTGACTCCCCACCCTCTCAAATGAGGGTGGAGGGTGGGGAGTCAACAATCGCAGTTGTTGACTCCCCACCCTCCACCCTCATTTGAGGGTGGAGGGTGGGGAGTCAACAGTAGTTGTTGACACCCCCACCCTCCACCCTCATTTGAGGGTGGAGGTTGGGGAGTCAACAACTACAGTTGTTGACTCCCCACCCGTGGTCAAATGAGGGTGGAGGGTGGGGAGTCAACAACTGTACCCTCAAATGAGGGTGGAGGGTGGGGAGTCAACAACTACATGAGGGTGGAGGGTGGGGAGTCAACAACTACATGAGGGTGGAGGGTGGGGGAGTCAACAACTACTGTTGTTGACTCCACACCCTCCACCCTCAAATGAGGGTTGAGGGTGGGGAGTCAACAACTACGGTTGTTGACTCCCCACCCTCCACCCTCAAATGAGGGTACAGTTGTTGACTCCCCACCCTCCACCCTCATTTAGTTGTTGACTCCCCACCCTCCACCCTCAAATGAGGGTACGGTTGTTGACTCCCCACCCTCCACCCTCATTTGAGGGTGGAGGGTGGGGAGTCAACAACTCGTTTGAGGGTGGAGGGTGGGGAGTCAACAACTACAGCTTGTTGACTCCCCACCCTCCACCCCTCATTTGAGGGTGGAGGGTGGGGAGTCAACAACTCGTAGTTGTTGACTCCCCACCCCTCCACCCTCAAATGAGGGTGGAGGGGTGGGGAGTCAACAACTACGCTTGTTGACTACCCATTTGAGGGTGGAGGGTGGGGAGTCAACAACTACTCGACTCCCCACCCTCCATCCTCATTTGAGGGTGGAGGGTGGGGAGTCAGGAGTTGTTGACTCCCCACCCTCCACCCCTCAAAGAGGGTGGGGAGTCAACAACTACAGTTGTTGACTCCCCACCCTCCACCCTCATTTGAGGGTGGAGGGTGGGGAGTCACCCTCATTTGAGGGTGGAGGGTGGGGAGTCAACAACTGTAGTTGTTGACTCCCCACCCTCCACCCTCATTTGAGGGTGGAGGGTGGGGAGTCAACAACTACCGTTGTTGACTCCCCACCCTCCACCCTCAAATCTCCCCACCCTCCACCCTCAAATGAGGGTGGAGGGTGGGGAGTCAACAACTGCGGAGTTGTTGACTCCCCACCCTCCACCCCTCAAATGAGGGTGGAGGGTGGGGAGTCAACAATCGTAGTTGTTGACTCCCCACCCTCCACCCTCATTTGAGGGTGGAGGGTGGGGAGTCAACAACTACGGTTGTTGACTCCCCACCCTCCCACCCTCAAATGAGGGTGGAGGGTGGGGAGTTAACAACTAGCATTATTGACTCCCCCACCCTCCACCCTCATGTAGTTGTTCACTCCCCACCCCTCCACCCTCATTTGAGGGTGGAGGGTGGGGAGTCAACAACTACATGAGGGTGGAGGGTGGGGGAGTCAATAATCGTAGTTGTTGACTCCCCACCCTCCACCCTCATTTGAGGGTGGAGGGTGGGGAGTCAACAACCGTAGTTATTGACTCCCCCCACCCTCCACCCTCATGTAGTTGTTGACTCCCCACCCTCCACCCTCAAATGAGGGTGGAGGGTGGGGGAGTAAATGAGGGTGGAGGGTGGGGAGTCAACAACTACATGAGGGTGGAGGGTGGGGGAGTCAATAAGCGTAGTTGTTGACTCCCCACCCTCCACCCTCATTTGAGGGTGGAGGGTGGGGAGTCAACAACGCGTAGTTATTGACTCCCCCACCCTCCACCCTCATGTAGTTGTTCACTCCCCACCCTCCACCCTCATTTGAGGGTGGAGGGTGGGGAGTCAACAACTACATGAGGGTGGAGGGTGGGGGAGTCAATAACTGTAGTTGTTGACTCCCCACCCTCCACCCTCATTTGAGGGTGGAGGGTGGGGAGTCAACAACTGTAGTTATTGACTCCCCCACCCTCCACCCTCATGTAGTTGTTGACTCCCCACCCTCCACCCTCAAATGAGGGTGGAGGGTGGGGAGTGAACTAACTACATGAGGGTGGAGGGTGGGGGAGTCAATAACGTAGTTGTTGACTCCCCACCCTCCACCCTCATTTACCCCGAGGGTGGAGGGTGGGGAGTCAACAACTGTAGTTGTTGACTCCCCACCCTCCACCCTCAAATGAGGGTGGAGGGTGGGGAGTCAACAACTACGGTTGTTGACTCCCCCACCCTCCACCCTCAAATGAGGGTGGAGGGTGGGGAGTCAACAACTGTACCCCACCCTCCACCCTCAAATGAGGGTAGTTGTTGACTCCCCACAGTTGCTGACTCCCCACCCTCCACCCACATTTGAGGGTGGAGGGTGGGGAGTCAACAACTCCTCCACCCTCAAATGAGGGTGGAGGGTGGGGAGTTAACAACTACTGCAATTGTTAACTCCCCACCCTCCACCCTCATTTGAGGGTGGAGGGAGTTGTTGACTCCCCACCCTCCACCCTCAAATGAGGGTGGAGGGTGGGGAGTCAACAACTCGTAGTTGTTGACTCCCCACCCTCCACCCTCATTTGAGGGTGGAGGAGTTGTTGACTCCCCACCCTCCACCCTCATTTCTCAAATGAGGGTGGAGGTTGGGGTGTCAACAACTGTAGTTGTTGACTCCCCACCCTCCATCCTCATTTGAGGGGTGGAGTGTGGGGAGTCAACAATCGTAGTTGTTGACTCCCCAACCTCCACCCTCAAATGGGGAGTCAACAACTACAGTTGTTGACTCCCCACGTTGTTGGGGAGTCAACAACTATGCTTGTTGACTCCCCACATTTGAGGGTGGAGGGTGGGGAGTCAACAACTAGTCAACAACTGTAGTTGTTGACTCCCCATTTGAGGGTGGAGGGTGGGGAGTCAACAACTGAGGGTGGAGGGTGGGGAGTATTTGAGGGTGGAGGGTGGGGAGGGGAGTCAACAACTACAGTTGTTGACTCCCCACCCTCCACCCTCAAATGAGGGTGGAGGGTGGGGAGTCAACAACTACGCTTGTTGACTCCCCAACCTCCACCCTCATTTGAGGGTGGAGGGGTGGGGAGTCAACAACTACCGTTGTTGACTCCCCAACCTCCACCCTCATTTGAGGGTGGAGGGTGGGGAGTCAACAACTCCACCCTCAAATGAGGGTGGAGGTTGGGGAGTCAACAACTGTAGTTGTTGGTTGTTGACTCCCCACCCTCCACCCCTCATTTGAGGGTGGAGGGTGGGGAGTTGTTGACTCCCCACCCTCCACCCTCAAATGAGGGTGTAGTTGTTGACTCCCCACCCCCGGGGAGTCAACAACTACACCCTCATTTGAGGGTGGAGGGTGGGGAGTCAACAACTGTAGTTGTTGACTCCCCACCCTCCACCCTCAAATGAGGGTGTAGTTGTTGACTCCCGAGGGTGGGGAGTCAACAATCGCTTCAAATGAGGGTGGAGGGTGGGGAGTCAACAACTACGCTTGTTGACTCCCCACCCTCCACCCTCAAATGAGGGTGGAGGGTGGGGAGTCAACAACCGTAGTTGTTGACTCCCCACCCTCCACCCTCATTTGAAGCAGCTTGTTGACTCCCCACCCTCCACCCTCAAATGAGGGTGGAGTCAACAACAACTACCCACCCTCCACCCTCAAATGAGGGTGGAGGGTGGGGAGTCAACAACTACCCACCCTACACCCTCATTTGAGGGGTGGAGGGTGGGTAGTTGTTGACTCCCCACCCTCCACCCTCACTCCACCCTCATTTGAGGGTGGAGGGTGGGGAGTCAACAACTACCCACCCTCCACCCTCAAATACCTCAAATGAGGGTGGAGGGTGGGGAGTCAATAACTACCCACCCTCCACCCTCATTTGAGGGTGGAGGGTGGGTAGTTGTTGACTCCCCCACCCTCCCACCCTCACTCCACCCTCATTTGAGGGTGGAGGGTGGGGAGTCAACAACTACCCACCCTCCACCCTCAAATGAGGGTGGTGGGTGGGGAGTTGTTAACTCCCCACCCACCACCCTCATTTGAGGGTGGTGGGTGGGGAGTTAACAACTCCCCCACCCTCCACCCTCATTTGAGGGTGGAGGGTGGGTAGTTGTTGAATCCCCACCCTCCAACCTCAAATGAGGGTGGAGGGTGGGGAGTCAACAACTCCCCACCCTCCACCCTCATTTGAGGGTGGAGGGTGGGTAGTTGTTGACTCCCCACCCTCCACCCTCAATTGAGGTTGGAGGGTGGGGAGTCAACAACTACCCACCCTCCACCCTCAAATTGAGGGTGGAGGGTGGGTAGTTGTTGACTCCCCACCCTCCAACCTCAAATGAGGGTGGAGGGTGGGGAGTCAACAACTCCCCACCCTCCACCCTCATTTGAGGGTGGAGGGTGGGTAGTTGTTGACTCCCCACCCTCCAACCTCAAATGAGGGTGGAGGGTGGGTAGTTGTTGACTCCCCACCCCTCCAACCTCAAATGAGGGTGGAGGGTGGGGAGTCAACTCCCCACCCTCCACCCTCATTTGAGGGTGGAGGGTGGGTAGTTGTTGACTCCCCACCCTCCACCCTCAAATGAGGGTGGAGTGAGGGTGGAGGGTGGGGAGTCAACAACTACCCACCCTCCACCCTCAAATGAGGGTGGAGGGTGGGGAGTCAACAACTACCCACCCTCCACCCTCATTTGAGGGTGGAGGGTGGGTAGTTGTTGACTCCCCACCCTCCACCCTCAAATGAGGGTGGAGTGAGGGTGGAGGGTGGGGAGTCAACAACTACCCACCCTCCACCCTCATTTGAGGGTGGAGGGTGGGTAGTTGTTGACTCCCCACCCTCCACCCTCATTTGAGGGTGGAATGAGGGTGGAGGGTGGGTAGTTGTTGACTCCCCACCCTCCACCCTCATTCCACCCTCAAATGAGGGTGGAGGGTGGGAGTAACAACTTCTGCACCACCCTCCACCCTCAAATGAGGGTGGAGGGTGGGTAGTTGTTGACTCCCCACCCTCCACCCTCGTGGGGAGTCAACAACTACAGTTGTTGACTCCCCACCCTCCACCCTCATTTACTCCCCACCCTCCAATTTGAGGGTGGAGGGTGAGGAGTCAACAACTACCCACCCTCCACCCTCATTTGAGGGTGGAGGGTGGGTAGTTGTTGAAATGAGGGTGGAGGGTGGGGAGTCAACAACTACACCCTCCAATTTGAGGGTGGAGGGTGGGGAGTCAACAACTACCCACCCTCCACCCTCATTTGAGGGTGGAGGGTGGGTAGTTGTTGAAATGAGGGTGGAGGGTGGGGAGTCAACAACTACAGTTGTTGACTCCCCACCCTCCACCCTCATTTACTCCCCACCCTCCAATTTGAGGGTGGAGGGTGGGGAGTCAACAACTACCCACCCTCCACCCTCATTTGAGGGTGGAGGGTGGGGAGTTGTTAACTCCCCACCCTCAACCCTCATTTGAGGGTGGAGGGTGGGGAGTTAACAACTACCCACCCTCCACCCTCATTTGAGGGTGGAGGGTGGGTGGTGTTGACTCCCCACCCTCCACCCTCAAATGAGGGTGGAGGGTGGGGAGTCAACAACTACGGTGGGGAGTCAACAACTACCCACCCTCCACCCTCAAATGAGGGTGGAGGGTGGGTAGTTGTTGACTCCCCACCCTCCACCCTCAAATGAGGGTGGAGGGTGGAGTACCCACCCTCCACCCTCATTTGAGGGTGGAGGGTGGGTAGTTGTTGACTCCCCACCCTCCACCCTCAAATGAGGGTGGAGGGTGGGGAGTCAACAACTACCCACCCTCCACCCTCAAACTCCCCACCCTCCACCCTCAAATGAGTAGTTGTTGACTCCCCACCCTCCACCCCTCATTTGAGGGTGGAGGGTGGGGAGTCAACAACTCCTCCACCCTCAAATGAGGGTGGAGGGTGGGGAGTCAACAACTACAGTTGTTGACTCCCCACAGTTGTTGACTCCCCACCCTCCACCCACATTTGAGGGTGGAGGGTGGGGAGTTAACAACTCCTCCACCCTCAAATGAGGGTGGAGGGTGGGGAGTCAACAACTACGGTTGTTGACTCCCCACCCTCCACCCTCTTTTAGGGTGGAGGAGTTGTTGACTCCCCACCCTCCACCCTCAAATGAGGGTGGAGGGTGGGGAGTCAACAACTACAGTTGTTGACTCCCCACCCTCCACCCTCTTTTGAGGGTGGAGGAGTTGTTGACTCCCCACCCTCCATCCTCATTTGGTGGAGGGTGGGGAGTCAACAACTGTAGTTGTTGACTCCCCACCCTCCACCCTCATTTGAGGGTGGAGGAGTTGTTGACTCCCCACCCTCCACCCTCATTTCTCAAATGAGGGTGGAGGTTGGGGGTGTCAACAACCGTAGTTGTTGACTCCCCACCCTCCATCCTCATTTGAGGGTGGAGTGTGGGGAGTCAACAACCGTAGTTGTTGACTCCCCAACCTCCACCCTCAAATGGGGAGTCAACAACTACGGCTTGTTGACTCCCCACTTTGTTGACTCCCCAACCTCCACCCTCAAATGGGGAGTCAACAACTACGATTGCTGACTCCCCACATTTGAGGGTGGAGGGTGGGGAGTCAACAATCGCAGTTGTTGACTCCCCAACATCCACCCTCAAATGGGGAGTCAACAACTACGAGTTGTTGACTCCCCACCCTCCACCCTCAAATGAGGGTGGAGGATGGGGAGTCAAAAACTACAGTTGTTGACTAGTTGTTGACTCCCCACCCTCCACCCTCATATGTGGGGAGTCAACAACTGTAGTTGTTGACTCCCCAACCTCCACCCTCAAATGAGGGTGGGGAGTCAACAACTACAGTTGTTGACTCCCCACCCTCCACCCTCATTTGAGGGTGGAGGGTGGAGGGTGGGGAGTTAACAACTCGAGATTGTTGACTCCCCAACCTCCACCCTCAAATGAGGGTGGGGAGTCAACAACTAGCGATTGTTGACTCCCCACCCTCCACCCTCATTTGAGGGTGGAGGGTGGAGGGTGGGGAGTCAACAACCGAGGGTGGAGGGTGGGGAGTATTTCGAGGGTGGAGGGTGGGGAGGGGAGTCAACAACTACGGTTGTTGACTCCCCACCCCTCCACCCTCAAATGAGGTTGGAGGTTGGGATTTGAGGGTGGAGGGTGGGGAGTCAACAACTGAGGGTGGAGGGTGGGGAGTATTTGAGGGTGGAGGGTGGGGAGGGGAGTCAACAACTACAGTTGTTGACTCCCCACCCTCCACCCTCAAATGAGGGTGGAGGATGGGGAGTCAAAAACTACAGTTGTTGACTCCCCAACCTCCACCCTCATTTGAGGGTGGAGGGTGGGGAGTCAACAACTCCACCCTCAAATGAGGGTGGAGGTTGGGGAGTCAACAACTGTAGTTGTTGGTTGTTGACTCCCCACCCTCCACCCTCACTCCACCCTCATTTGAGGGTGGAGGGTGGGGAGTCAACAACTCCACCCTCAAATGAGGGTGGAGGTTGGGGAGTCAACAACTGTAGTTGTTGGTTGTTGACTCCCCACCCTCCACCCCTCATTTGAGGGTGGAGGGTGGGGAGTCAACAACCAACAACTACAGCTTGTTGACTCCCAACCTCCACCCTCATTTGAGGGTGGAGGTTGGGGAGTCAACAACTGTAGTTGTTGGTTGTTGACTCCCCACCCTCCACCCTCACTCCACCCTCATTTGAGGGTGGAGGGTGGGGAGTCAACAACTCCACCCTCAAATGAGGGTGGAGGTTGGGGAGTCAACAACTGTAGTTGTTGGTTGTTGACTCCCCACCCTCCACCCTCATTTGAGGGTGGAGGGTGGGGAGTCAACAACTGTAGTTGTTGACTCCCCAACCTCCACCCTCATTTGAGGGTGGAGTTGTTGACTCCCCACCCTCCACCCTCATGAGGGTGGAGGGTGGGGAGTCAACAACCAACCTCCACCCTCATTTGAGGGTGGAGGGTGGGGGAGTCAACAACTCCACCCTCAAATGAGGGTGGAGGTTGGGGAGTCAACAACTGTAGTTGTTGGTTGTTGACTCCCCACCCTCCACCCTCATTTGAGGGTGGAGGTTGGGGAGTCAACAACTGTAGTTGTTGACTCCCCACCCTCCACCCTCAAATGAGGGTGGAGGGTGGGGAGTCAACAACTCCACCCTCAAATGAGGGTGGAGGTTGGGGAGTCAACAACTGTAGTTGTTGACTCCCCACCCTCCACCCTCAAATGAGGGTGGAGGTTGTTGACTCCCCACCCTCCGCCCTCATTTCCCTCAAATGAGGGTGGAGGGTGGGGAGTCAACAACGTTGGGGAGTCAACAACTGTAGTTGTTGACTCCCCACCCTCAAATGAGGGTGGAGGTTGGGGAGTCAACAACTACAACAACTGTAGTTGTTGACTCCCCAACGTTGTTGACTCCCCACCATCCACCCTCATTTGAGGGAAATGAGGGTGGAGGGTGGGGAGTCAACAACTACGAGTTGTTGACTCCCCAACCTCCACCCTCAAATGAGGGTGGAGGGTGGGGAGTCAACAACTATAAGTCAACAACCGTAAGTCAACAAGCGTGGAGGGTGGGGAGTCAACAACTACGGTTGTTGACTCCCCACCCTCCACCCTCAAATGAGGGTGGAGGTTGGGGAGTCAACAAGCCGTGGGGAGTCAACAACTACAGTTGACTCCCCACCCTCCACCCTCAAATGAGGGTGGAGGTTGGGGAGTCAACAACTGGTGGAGGTTGGGGAGTCAACAACTACATTTGAGGGTGGAGGGTGGGGAGTCAACAACTACAGTTGTTGACTCCCCAATTTGAGGGTGGAGGGTGGGGAGTCAACAACTGCTGCAGCTTGTTAACTCCCCACCCTCCACCCTCAAATGAGGGTGGAGGTTGGGGAGTCAACAATCGCGTGGAGGTTGGGGAGTCAACAACTACATTTGAGGGTGGAGGGTGGGGAGTCAACAACTACAGTTGTTGACTCCCCACCCTCCACCCTCAAATGAGGGTGGAGGTTGGGGAGTCAACAACTGGTGGAGGTTGGGGAGTCAACAACTAGCTGTTGACTCCCCAACCTCCACCCTCATTTGAGGGTGGAGGGTGGGGAGTCAACAACTACAGTTGTTGACTCCCCACCCTCCACCCTCAAATGAGGGTGGAGGTTGGGGAGTCAACAAGCGGTGGAGGTTGGGGAGTCAACAACTACGGTTGTTAACTCCCCACCCTCCACCCTCATGTGAGGGTGGAGGGTGGGGAGTCAACAAGCTACAGTTGTTGACTCCCCAACCTCCACCCTCATTTCACCCTCATTTGAGGGTGGAGGGTGGGGAGTCAACAACTGCAGTTGTTGACTCCCCACCCTCCACCCTCATTTGAGAGGGTGGGGAGTCAACAACTGTAGTTGTTGACTCCCTACCCTCCACCCTCATTTGAGAGGGTGGGGAGTCAACAACTGCGGCTTGTTGACTCCCCACCCTCCACCCTCAAATGAGGGTGGAGGGTAGGGAGTCAACAACTACGGCTTGTTGACTCCCCACCCTCCTCAAATGAGGGTGGAGGGTGGGGAGTCAACAACCGCGAGTTGTTGACTCCCCACCCTCCACCCTCATTTGAGGGTGGAGGGTGGGGAGTCAACAATTGTAGTTGTTGACTCCCCAACTCCCCACCCTCCACCCTCATTTGAGGGTGGAGGGTGGGGAGTCAAAAACTGCAGTTGTTGACTCCCCACCCTCCACCCTCAAATAGTTGTTGACTCCCCACCCTCCACCCTCATTTGAGGGTGGAGGGTGAGGAGTCAACAACCGTAGTTGTTGACTCCCCACCCTCCAAATGAGGTTGTTGACTTAGTTGTTGACTCCCCACCCTCAAATGAGGTTGTTGACTCCCCACCCTCCACCCTTATTTGAGGGTGGAGGGTGGGGAGTCAACAAGCGTAGTTGTTGACTCCCCACCCTCAAATGAGGTTGTTGACTTATTTGTTGACTCCCCACCCTCAAATGAGGTTGTTGACTTAGTTGTTGACTCCCCACCCTCAAATGAGGTTGTTGACTCCCCACCCTCCACCCTCATTTGAGGGTGGAGGGTGGGGTGTCAACAACTACAGTTGTTGTCTCCCCACCCTACACCCTAAAATGAGGGTGGAGGGTGGGGAGTCAACAACCGTAGCTGTTGACTCCCCCACCCTCCACCCCTCATTTTAGGGTGGAGGGTGGGGGAGACAACAACTGCAGTTGTTAACTCCCCCACCCTCCACCCTCAAATGAAATGAGGGTGGAGGGTGGGGAGTTAACAACTGCTGCAGTTGTTAACTCCCCCACCCTCCACCCTCAAATGAGGGTGGAGGGTCGGGAGTTAACAACTGCAGCGTTGTTGACTCCCCACCCTCCACCCTCATTTGAGAGTGGAGGGTAGGGAGTCAACAACTGCACGATTGTTGACTCCCCACCCTCCACCCTCAAATGAGGGTGGAGGGTGGGGAGTCAACAAGCTCGCAGTTGTTGACTCCCCACCCTCCACCCTCAAATGTGCAGTTGTTAACTCCCCACCCTCCACCCTCACTTGCAGTTGTTAACTCCCCACGGTTGTTAACTCCCCACCCTCCACCCTCAAATGTAGTTGTTAACTCCCCACCCTCCACCCTCCCTTAGCGATTGTTGACTCCCCACCCTCCACCCTCATTTGAGGGTGGAGGGTGGGGAGTTAACAACTGCAGCAGCTCCACCCTCATTTGAGGGTGGAGGGTGGGGAGTTAACAACTGCACCCTCATTTGAGGGTGGAGGGTGGGGAGTTAACAACTGTAGTTAACTCCCCACCCTCCACCCTCAAATGAGGGTGTAGTTGTTGACTCCCCAGGGTGGGGAGTTAACAACTGCAATTGAGGGTGGAGGGTGGGGAGTTAACAACAGCTACAGTTGTTAACTCCCCCCCCTCCACCCTCAAATTGAGGGTGGAGGGTGGGGAGTCAACAATTGTAGTTGTTGACTCCCCAACCTCCACCCTCATTTGAGCAGGTTGTTGACTCCCCACCTTCCACCCTCAAATGAGGGTGGAGTCAACAACTACTACCCACCCTCCACCCTCCAAATTGAGGGTGGAGGGTGGGGAGTCAACAACTACCCACCCTCCACCCTCATTTGAGGGTGGAGGGTGGGGAGTTGACTCCCCACCCTCCACCCTCACTCCACCCTCATTTGAGGGTGGAGGGTGGGGAGTCAACAACTCCCCACCCTCCACCCTCAAATTGAGGGTGGAGGGTGGGGAGTTGTTAACTCCCCACCCTCCACCCTCATTTGAGGGTGGAGGGTGGGTAGTTGTTAACTCCCCACCCTCCACCCTCACTCCACCCTC
This sequence comes from Wollemia nobilis, assembly GCA_028583015.1. Taxonomy (NCBI): domain Eukaryota; kingdom Viridiplantae; phylum Streptophyta; class Pinopsida; order Araucariales; family Araucariaceae; genus Wollemia; species Wollemia nobilis. The sequence goes on along the minus strand of JAQPPZ010017175.1, from coordinate 3,187,396 downwards.
AATTTGAGGGTGGAGGGTGGGGAGTTAACAACTGCTTCTCCACCCTCAAATTGAGGGTGGAGGGTGGGGAGTTGTTGACTCCCCACCCTCCACCCTCATTTGAGGGTGGAGGGTGGGGAGTCAACAACTCCCCACCCTCCACCCTCATTTGAGGGTGGAGGGTGGGGAGTTGTTAACTCCCCACCCTCCACCCTCAAATTGAGGGTGGAGGGTGGGGAGTTGTTAACTCCCCACCCTCCACCCTCAATTTGAGGGTGGAGGGTGGGGAGTTAACAACTCCCCACCCTCCACCCTCATTTGAGGGTGGAGGGTGGGGAGTTGTTAAATCCCCACCCTCCACCCTCAAATTGAGGGTGGAGGGTGGGGAGTTAACAACTGCCCACCCTCCACCCTCATTTGAGGGTGGAGGGTGGGGATCATAACTCCCCACCCTCCACCCTCAAATTGAGGGTGGAGGGTGGGGAGTTAACAACTCCCCACCCTCCACCCTCAAATTGAGGGTGGAGGGTGGGGAGTTAACAACTGCTGCTCCCCACCCTCCACCCTCAAATTGAGGGTGGAGGGTGGGTAGTTGTTAACTCCCCACCCTCCACCCTCAAATGAGGGTGGAGGGTGGGGAGTTAACAACTCCCCACCCTCCACCCTCATTTGAGGGTGGAGGGTGGGTAGTTGTTAACTCCCCACCCTCCACCCTCAAATGAGAGTGGAGTGAGGGTGGAGGGTGGGGAGTTAACAACTGCCCACCCTCCACCCTCAATTTGAGGGTGGAGGGTGGGAGTTGTTGACTCCCCACCCTCCAACCTCACTCCACCCTCATTTGAGGGTGGAGGGTGGAGGGTGGGGAGTTAACAACTACCCACCCTCCACCCTCAAATTGAGGGTGGAGGGTGGGGAGTCAACAACTACCCACCCTCCACCCTCATTTGAGGGTGGAGGGTGGGGAGTCAACAACTCCCCACCCTCCACCCTCAAAGTGGAGGGTGGGGAGTTAACAACTCCCCACCCTCCACCCTCAAATGAGGGTGGAGGGTGGGTAGTTGTTAACTCCCCACCCTCCACCCTCAAATTGAGGGTGGAGGGTGGGGAGTTAACAACTGCTGCAAATTGAGGGTGGAGGGTGGGGAGTTAACAACTGCTGCTCCCCACCCTCCACCCTCAAATTGAGGGTGGAGGGTGGGGAGTTAACAACTGCTGCTCCCCACCCTCCACCCTCAAATTGAGGGTGGAGGGTGGGGAGTTGACTCCCCACCCTCCACCCTCAAATGAGGGTGGAGGGTGGGGAGTCAACAACTACCAACCCTCCACCCTCAAACTCCCCACCCTCCACCCTCAAATGAGTAGTTGTTAACTCCCCACCCTCCACCCTCATTTGAGGGTGGAGGGTGGGGAGTTAACAACTGCTCCACCCTCAAATTGAGGGTGGAGGGTGGGGAGTTAACAACTGCTGCAGCATTGTTAACTCCCCACCCTCCACCCTCAATTTGAGGGTGGAGGGTGGGGAGTTAACAACTGCTCCACCCTCAAATTGAGGGTGGAGGGTGGGGAGTTAACAACTGCAGCAGCAGTTGTTAACTCCCCACCCTCCACCCTCAAATTGAGGGTGGAGGAGTTGTTGACTCCCCACCCTCCACCCTCAAATGAGGGTGGAGGGTGGGGAGTCAACAACTGCAGTTGTTGACTCCCCACCCTCCACCCTCATTTGAGGGTGGAGGAGTTGTTGACTCCCCACCCTCCACCCTCATTTCTCAAATGAGGGTGGAGGGTGGGGGTCAACAGGTAGTTGTTGACTCCCCACCCTCCACCCTCAATTTGAGGGTGGAGGGTGGGGAGTCAACAACTGTAGTTGTTGACTCCCCAACCTCCACCCTCAAATGGGGAGTCAACAACTACAGTTGTTGACTCCCCACGTTGTTGACTCCCCAACCTCCACCCTCAAATGGGGAGTCAACAACTACAGTTGTTGACTCCCCACATTTGAGGGTGGAGGGTGGGGAGTCAACAAGCGTAGTTGTTGACTCCCCACCCTCCACCCTCAAATGGGGAGTCAAGAACTACGTTGTTGACTCCCCACCCTCCACCCTCAAATGAGGGTGGACGATGGGGAGTCAACAACTACGCTGTTGACTAGTTGTTGACTCCCCACCCTCCACCCTCAAATGTGGGAGTCAACAACTGAGTTGTTAACTCCCCACCCTCCACCCTCAAATTGAGGGTGGGGAGTTAACAACTAGCTTGTTGACTCCCCACCCTCCACCCTCATTTGAGGGTGTAGGGTGGAGGGTGGGGAGTCAATAATCGCAGTTGTTGACTCCCCACCCTCCACCCTCAAATTGAGGGTGGAGGGTGGGGAGTCAACAACCGAGGGTGGAGGGTGGGGAGAAATTTGAGGGTGGAGGGTGGGGAGGGGAGTCAACAACGATAGTTGTTAACTCCCCACCCGCCACCCTCAAATGAGGTTGGAGGTTGGGATTTGAGGGGTGGAGGGTGGGGAGTCAACAACCGAGGGTGGAGGGTGGGGAGTATTTGAGGGTGGAGGGTGGGGAGGGGAGTCAACAACTACGAGTTGTTGACTCCCCACCCTCCACCCTCAAATGAGGGTGGAGGGTGGGGAGTCAACAACTACAGGTTGTTGGATCCCCACCCTCCACCCTCAATTGAGGGTGGAGGGTGGGGAGTTAACAACTACGGTTGTTGACTCCCCACCCTCCACCCTCAAATGAGGGTGGAGGTTGGGGATTCAACAGCTGTAGTTGTTGACTCCCCACCCTCCACCCTCATTTGAGGGTGGAGGGTGGGGAGTCAACAACTCCACCCTCAAATGAGGGTGGAGGTTGGGGAGTCAACAACTGTAGTTGTTGGTTGTTGACTCCCCACCCTCCACCCCTCATTTGAGGGTGGAGGGTGGGGAGTCAACAACTACACCCTCATTTGAGGGTGGAGGGTGGGGAGTCAACAAGCGCAGTTGTTGACTCCCCACCCTCCACCCTCAAATGAGGGTGTAGTTGTTGACTCCCAGTGGGGAGTCAACAATCGTTCAAATGAGGGTGGAGGGTGGGGAGTCAACAACTACGGCTTGTTGACTCCCCACCCTCCACCCTCAAATGAGGGTGGAGGGTGGGGAGTCAACAACGCAGTTGTTGACTCCCCACCCTCCACCCTCATTTGAGCACTTGTTGACTCCCCACCCTCCACCCTCAAATGAGGGTGGAGGTCAGCAATCAACTACCCACCCTCCACCCTCAAATGAGGGTGGAGGGTGGGGAGTCAACAACTACCCACCCTACACCCTCATTTGAGGGTGGAGGGTGGGTAGTTGTTGACTCCCCACCCTCCACCCTCACTCCACCTCATTTGAGGGTGGAGGGTGGGGAGTCAACAACTACCCACCCTCCACCCTCAAATACCTCAAATGAGGGTGGAGGGTGGGGAGTCAACAACTATCCACCCTCCACCCTCATTTGAGGGTGGAGGGTGGAGTAGTTGACTCCCCACCCTCCACCCTCACCCACTCCTCATTTGAGGGTGGAGGGTGGGTAGTTGTTGACTCCCCACCCTCCACCCTCACTCCACCATCATTTGAGGGGTGGAGGGTGGGGAGTCAACAACTACCCACCCTCCACCCTCAAATGAGGGTGGAGGGTGGGGAGTTGTTGACTCCCCACCCTCCACCCCTCATTTGAGGGTGGAGGGTGGGTAGTCAACAACTCCCCACCCTCCACCCTCATTTGAGGGTGGAGGGTGGGTAGTTGTTGAATCCCCACCCTCCAACCTCAAATGAGGGTGGAGGGTGGGGAGTCAACAACTCCCCACCCTCCACCCTCATTTGAGGGTGGAGGGTGGGTAGTTGTTGACTCCCCACCCTCCACCCTCATTTGAGGTTGGAGGGTGGGGAGTCAACAACTACCCACCCTCCACCCTCAAATTGAGGGTGGAGGGTGGGTAGTTGTTGACTCCCCACCCTCCACCCTCAAATGAGGGGTGGAGGGTGGGGAGTCAACAACTCCCCACCCTCCACCCTCATTTGAGGGTGGAGGGTGGGTAGTTGTTGACTCCCCACCGTCCACCCTCAAATGAGGGTGGGAGGGTGGAGGGTGGGGAGTCAACAACTACCCACCCTCCACCCTCAAATGAGGGTGGAGGGTGGGGGAGTCAACAACTACCCACCCTCCACCCTCATTTGAGGGTGGAGGGTGGGTAGTTGTTGACTCCCCACCCTCCACCCTCAAATGAGGGTGGAGTGAGGGTGGAGGGTGGGGGAGTCAACAACTACCCACCCTCCACCCTCATTTGAGGGTGGAATGAGGGTGGAGGGTGGGTAGTTGTTAACTCCCCACCCTCCACCCTCAACCACCCTCAAATTGAGGGTGGAGGGTGGGGAGTTAACAACTACCCACCCTCCACCCCTCAAATGAGGGTGGAGGGTGGGTAGTTGTTGACTCCCCACCCTCCACCCTCATTTGAGGGTGGAGGGTGGGAGTTGTTGACTCCCCACCCTCCACCCTCATTTGAGGGTGGAGGGTGGGGGAGTCAACAACTACCCACCCTCCACCCTCAAATGAGGGTGGAGGGTGGGGAGTCAACAACTACCCACCCTCCACCCTCGTGGGGAGTCAACAACTACAGTTGTTGACTCCCCCACCCTCCACCCTCTTTACTTTACCCCCCCCCCCCATTTGAGGGTGGAGGGTGAGGAGTCAACAACTACCCACCCTCCACCCTCATTTGAGGGTGGAGGGTGGGTAGTTGTTGAAATGAGGGTGGAGGGTGGGGAGTCAACAACTACACCCTCCAATTTGAGGGTGGAGGGTGGGGAGTCAACAACTACCCACCCTCCACCCTCATTTGAGGGTGGAGGGTGGGTAGTTGTTGAAATGAGGGTGGAGGGTGGGGAGTCAACAACTACGCTGTTGACTCCCCACCCTCCACCCTCAATTACTCCCCACCCTCCAATTTGAGGGTGGAGGGTGGGGAGTCAACAACTACCCACCCTCCACCCTCATTTGAGGGTGGAGGGTGGGGAGTTGTTGACTCCCCACCCTCAACCCTCATTTGAGGGTGGAGGGTGGGGAGTCAGCAACTCCCCACCCTCCACCCTCATTTGAGGGTGGAGGGTGGGTAGTTGTTGACTCCCCACCCTCCACCCTCAAATGAGGGGTGGAGGGTGGGGAGTCAACAACTACGGTGGGGAGTCAACAACTACCCACCCTCCACCCTCAAATGAGGGTGGAGGGTGGGGGAGTCAACAACTACCCACCCTCCACCCTCATTTGAGGGTGGAGGGTGGGGAGTCAACAACTACCCACCCTCCACCCTCAAATGAGGGTGGAGGGTGGGTAGTTGTTGACTCCCCACCCCTCCACCCTCAAATGAGGGTGGAGGGTTTGTTGACTCCCCACCCTCCACCCTCAAATGAGGGTGGAGGGTGGGTAGGGTGGAGGGTGGGGAGTCAACAACTACTCATTTGAGGGTGGAGGGTGGGGAGTTTGAGGGTGGAGGGTGGGCAGTTGTTAACTCCCCACCCTCCACCCTCAAAATTGAGGGTGGAGGGTGGGGAGTTAACAACTACCCACCCTCCACCCCTCAAACTCCCCACCCTCCACCCTCAAATGAGTAGTTGTTGACTCCCCCACCCTCCACCCCTCATTTGAGGGTGGAGGGTGGGGAGTCAACAACTCCCTCCACCCTCAAATGAGGGTGGAGGGTGGGGAGTCAACAACTACGGTTGTTGACTCCCCACGCTTGTTGACTCCCCACCCTCCACACACATTTGAGGGTGGAGGGTGGGGAGTCAACAATCGTGGGGAGTCAACAAGCGTAGTTGTTGACTCCCCACCCTCAGTTCAAATGAGGGTGGAGGGTGGGGAGTCAACAACTACCGTTGTTGACTCCCCACCCTCCACCCTCTTTGAGGGTGGAGGAGTTGTTGACTCCCCACCCTCCACCCTCATTTGGTGGAGGGTGGGGAGTCAACAACTGTAGTTGTTGACTCCCCACCCTCCACCCTCATTTGAGGGTGGAGGAGTTGTTGACTCCCCACCCTCCACCCTCATTTCTCAAATGAGGGTGGAGGGTTGGGGTGTCAACAATCGTAGTTGTTGACTCCCCACCCTCCATCCTCATTTGAGGGTGGTGTGTGGGGAGTCAACAACTGTAGTTGTTGACTCCCCAACCTCCACCCTCAAATGGGGAGTCAACAACTACAGTTGTTGACTCCCCACGTTGTTGACTCCCCAACCTCCACCCTCAAATGGGGAGTCAACAACTACAGTTGTTGACTCCCCACATTTGAGGGTGGAGGGTGGGAGTCAACAACCGTAGTTGTTGACTCCCCAACATCCACCCTCAAATGGGGAGTCAACAACTACAGCTTGTTGACTCCCCACCCTCCACCCTCAAATGAGGGTGGAGGATGGGGAGTAAAAAACTACAGCTTGTTGACTAGTTGTTGACTCCCCACCCTCCACCCTCATATGTGGGGAGTCAACAACCGTAGTTGTTGACTCCCCAACCTCCACCCTCAAATGAGGGTGGGGAGTCAACAACTCACGGTTGTTGACTCCCCACCCTCCCACCCTCATTTGAGGGTGGAGGGTGGAGGGTGGGGAGTCAACAACTGTAGTTGTTGACTCCCCAACCTCCACCCTCAAATGAGGGTGGGGAGTCAACAACTGAGGGTGGAGGGTGGGGAGTATTTGAGGGTGGAGGGTGGGGAGGGGAGTCAACAACTACAGTTGTTGACTCCCCACCCTCCACCCTCAAATGAGGGTGGAGGGTGGGGAGTCAACAAGCTGAGTTGTTGACTCCCCAACCTCGACCCTCATTTGAGGGTGGAGGGTGGGGAGTCAACAACTCCACCCTCAAATGAGGGTGGAGGTTGGGGAGTCAACAACTGTAGTTGTTGGTTGTTGACTCCCCACCCTCCACCCTCACTCCACCCTCATTTGAGGGTGGAGGGTGGGGAGTCAACAACTCCACCCTCAAATGAGGGTGGAGGTTGGGGAGTCAACAACTGTAGTTGTTGGTTGTTGACTCCCCACCCTCCACCCCTCATTTGAGGGTGGAGGGTGGGGAGTCAACAACTCCACCCTCAAATGAGGGTGGAGGTTGGGGAGTCAACAACTGTAGTTGTTGGTTGTTGACTCCCCACCCTCCACCCTCACTCCACCCTCATTTGAGGGTGGAGGGTGGGGAGTCAACAACTCCACCCTCAAATGAGGGTGGAGGTTGGGGAGTCAACAACTGTAGTTGTTGGTTGTTGACTCCCCACCCTCCACCCTCATTTGAGGGTGGAGGGTGGGGAGTCAACAACTCCACCCTCAAATGAGGGTGGAGGGTTGGGTCCACCCTCAAATGAGGGTGGAGGTTGGGGAGTCAACAACTGTAGTTGTTGGTTGTTGACTCCCCACCCTCCACCCTCAAATGAGGGTGGAGGTTGGGGAGTCAACAACTGTAGTTGTTGGTTGTTGACTCCCCACCCCTCCACCCTCATTTGAGGGGTGGAGGTTGGGGAGTCAACAACCAACCTCCACCCTCATTTGAGGGTGGAAGGTGGGGAGTCAACAACTCCACCCTCAAATGAGGGTGGAGGTTGGGGAGTCAACAACTGTAGTTGTTGGTTGTTGACTCCCCACCCTCCACCCTCATTTGAGGGTGGAGGTTGGGGAGTCAACAACTGTAGTTGTTGACTCCCCACCCTCCACCCTCAAATGAGGGTGGAGGGTGGGGAGTCAACAACTCCACCCTCAAATGAGGGTGGAGGTTGGGGAGTCAACAACTGTAGTTGTTGACTCCCCACCCTCCACCCTCAAATGAGGGTGGAGGTTGTTGACTCCCCACCCTCCGCCCTCATTTCCCTCAAATGAGGGTGGAGGGTGGGGAGTCAACAACGTTGGGGAGTCAACAATCGTAGTTGTTGACTCCCCACCCTCAAATGAGGGTGGAGGTTGGGGAGTCAACAACTACAACAACTGTAGTTGTTGACTCCCCAACGTTGTTGACTCCCCAACGTTGTTGACTCCCCACCATCCACCCTCATTTGAGGGAAATGAGGGTGGAGGGTGGGGAGTCAACAACTACCGTTGTTGACTCCCCACCCTCCACCCTCATTTGAGGGTGGAGGTTGGGGAGTCAACAACTCAGCTTGTTGACTCCCCACCCTCCACCCTCAAATGAGGGTGGAGGGTGCGGAGTCAACAACTACAGTTGTTGACTCCCCACCCTCCACCCTCATTTGAGGGTGGTTTGAGGATGGAGGTTGGGGAGTCAACAACTACGCTTGTTGACTCCCCAACCTCCACCCTCAAATGAGGGGTGGAGGGTGGGGAGTCAACAACTACTAGTGTTGACTCCCCACCCTCCACCCTCATTTGAGGGTGGAGGTTGGGGAGTCAACAACTGTAGTTGTTGACTCCCCAACATTTGAGGGTGGAGGGTGGGGAGTCAACAACTGTAAGTCAACAGTCGTAGTTGTTGACTCCCCAACCTCCACCCTCATTTGAGGGTGGAGGGTGGGGAGTCAACAACTACGGTTGTTGACTCCCACCCCTCCACCCTCAAATGAGGGTGGAGGTTGGGGAGTCAACAACTCGGTGGAGGTTGGGGAGTCAACAACTACATTTGAGGGTGGAGGGTGGGGAGTCAACAACTACAGTTGTTGACTCCCTAATTTGAGGGTGGAGGGTGGGGAGTCAACAACTAGAGTTGTTGACTCCCCACCCCTCCACCCTCAAATGAGGGTGGAGGTTGGGGAGTCAACAACTGGTGGAGGTTGGGGAGTCAACAACTACATTTGAGGGTGGAGGGTGGGGAGTCAACAACTACAGTTGTTGACTCCCCACCCTCCACCCTCAAATGAGGGTGGAGGTTGGGGAGTCAACAACTGGTGGAGGTTGGGGAGTCAACAACTACGAGTTGTTGACTCCCCAACCTCCCACCCTCATTAGAGGGTGGAGGGTGGGGAGTCAACAACTACGGGTTGTTGACTCCCCACCCTCCACCCCTCAAATGAGGGTGGAGGTTGGGGAGTCAACAACCGGTGGAGGTTGGGGAGTCAACAACTACGGTTGTTGACTCCCCAACCTCCACCCTCATTTGAGGGTGGAGGGTGGGGAGTCAACAACTGTAGTTGTTGACTCCCCAACCTCCACCCTCATTTCACCCTCATTTGAGGGTGGAGGGTGGGGAGTCAACAACTGTAGTTGTTGACTCCCCAACCTCCACCCTCATTTCACCCTCATTTGAGGGTGGAGGGTGGGGAGTCAACAAGCGTAGTTGTTGACTCCCCAACCTCCACCCTCATTTGAGGGTGGATGGTGGGGAGTCAACAATCGTAGTTGTTGACTCCCACCCTCCACCCTCAAATGAGGGTGGAGGTTGGGGGAGTCAACAACTCACGGTTGTTGACTCCCCACCCTCAAATGAGGGTGAAATGAGGGTGGAGGTTGGGGAGTCAAGAGTCAACAATGCGTAGTTGTTGACTCCCCAACCTCCACCCTCATTTCACCCTCATTTGAGGGTGGAGGGTGGGGAGTCAACAACTGTAGTTGTTGACTCCCCAACCTCCACCCTCATTTGAGGGTGGAGGTTGGGGAGTCAACAAGCTGCGTGGTTGTTGACTCCCCAACCTCCACCCTCATTTGAGGGTGGAGGTTGGGGAGTCAACAAGCGTAGTTGTTGACTCCCCACCCTCCACCCTCATTTGAGGGTGGAGGTTGGGGAGTCAACAAGCTGTAGTTGTTGACTCCCCACCCTACACCCTCAAATGAGGGTGGAGGGTGAGGAGTCAACAACGCGCGGTTGTTGACTCCCCAACCTCCACCCTCAAATCAACAATCAGTAGTTGTTGACTCCTCACCTTCCACCCTCATTTGAGGGTGGAGGTTGGGGAGTCAACAACTACAATTGTTGACTCCCCACCCTCCACCCTCATTTGAGGGTGGAGGGTGGAGGGTGGGGAGTCAACAAGCGCAGTTGTTGACTCCCCAACCTCCACCCTCAAATGAGGGTGGAGGGTGGGGAGTCAACAAGCGAGGGTGGAGGGTGGGGAGTATTTGAGGGTGGAGGGTGGGGAGGGGAGTCAACAACTACGGTTGTTGACTCCCCACCCCTCCACCCTCAAATGAGGTTGGAGGTTGGGATTTGAGGGTGGAGGGTGGGGAGTCAACAACCGAGGGTGGAGGGTGGGGAGTATTTGAGGGTGGAGGGTGGGGAGGGGGAGTCAAAAACTACGAGTTGTTGACTCCCCACCCTCCACCCTCAAATGAGGGTGGAGGGTGGGGAGTCAACAACTAGCGGTTGTTGACTCCCCCACCTCCACCCTCATTTGAGGGTGGAGGGTGGGGAGTCAACAACTCCACCCTCAAATGAGGGTGGAGGTTGGGGAGTCAACAACTGTAGTTGTTGGTTGTTGACTCCCCACCCTCCACCCTCACTCCACCCTCATTTGAGGGTGGAGGGTGGGGAGTCAACAACTCCACCCTCAAATGAGGGTGGAGGTTGGGGAGTCAACAACTGTAGTTGTTGGTTGTTGACTCCCCACCCTCCACCCCTCATTTGAGGGTGGAGGGTGGGGAGTCAACAACCAACAACTACGGTTGTTGACTCCCCAACCTCCACCCTCATTTGAGGGTGGAGGTTGGGGGAGTCAACAAGCTGAGTTGTTGGTTGTTGACTCCCCACCCTCCACCCTCACTCCACCCTCATTTGAGGGTGGAGGGTGGGGAGTCAACAACTCCACCCTCAAATGAGGGTGGAGGTTGGGGAGTCAACAACTGTAGTTGTTGGTTGTTGACTCCCCACCCTCCACCCTCATTTGAGGGTGGAGGGTGGGGAGTCAACAACCAACCTCCTCCCTCATTTGAGGGTGGAGGGTGGGGAGTCAACAACTCCACCCTCAAATGAGGGTGGAGGTTGGGGAGTCAACAACTGTAGTTGTTGGTTGTTGACTCCCCACCCTCCACCCTCATTTGAGGGTGGAGGTTGGGGAGTCAACAACTGTAGTTGTTGACTCCCCACCCTCCACCCTCAAATGAGGGTGGAGGGTGGGGAGTCAACAACTCCACCCTCAAATGAGTGTGGAGGTTGGGGAGTCAACAACTGAGGGTGGAGGTTGGGGAGTCAACAAGCGTAGTTGTTGACTCCCCACCCTCCACCCTCAAATGAGGGTGGAGGTTGTTGACTCCCCACCCTCCGCCCTCATTTCCCTCAAATGAGGGTGGAGGGGTGGGGAGTCAACAACGTTGGGGAGTCAACAACCGTAGTTGTTGACTCCCCACCCTCAAATGAGGGTGGAGGTTGGGGAGTCAACAACTACAACAAGCGTAGTTGTTGACTCCCCAACGTTGTTGACTCCCCAACGTTGTTGACTCCCAGCATCCACCCTCATTTGAGGGAAATGAGGGTGGAGGGTGGGGAGTCAACAACTACGAGTTGTTGACTCCCCACCCTCCACCCTCATTTGAGGGTGGAGGTTGGGGAGTCAACAAGCGTGAGTTGTTGACTCCCCACCCTCCACCCTCATTTGAGGGTGGAGGTTGGGGAGTCAACAACTACGGTTGTTGACTCCCCAACCTCCACCCTCAAATGAGGGTGGAGGGTGGGGAGTCAACAACTACTGTTGTTGACTCCCCACCCTCCACCCTCATTTGAGGGTGGAGGTTGGGGAGTCAACAACTGTAGTTGTTGACTCCCCAACATTTGAGGGTGGAGGGTGGGGAGTCAACAACTACGGTTGTTGACTCCCCAACCTCCACCCTCATTTGAGGGTGGAGGGTGGGGAGTCAACAACTGTAAGTCAACAACTGTAGTTGTTGACTCCCCAACCTCCACCCTCATTTGAGGGTGGAGGGTGGGGAGTCAACAACTACAGTTGTTGACTTACGGCTGTTGACTCTCAAATGAGGGTGGAGGGTGGGGAGTCAACAAGCGTGAAGTCAACAGCTGTAGTTGTTGACTCCCCACCCTCCACCCTCATTTGAGGGTGGAGGGTGGGGAGTCAACAACTACAGTTGTTGACTCCCCACCCTCCACCCTCAAATGAGGGTGGAGGTTGGGGAGTCAACAAGCGAGTTGTTGACTCCCCACCCTCCACCCTCAAATGAGGGTGGAGGGTGGGGAGTCAACAACTACGGTTGTTGACTCCCCACCCCTCCACCCTCAAATGAGGGTGGAGGTTGGGGAGTCAACAACTGTACCCTCATTTGAGGGTGGAGGGTGGGGAGTCAACAACTACAGTTGTTGACTCCCCACCCTCCACCCTCAAATGAGGGTGGAGGTTGGGGAGTCAACAACTGGTGGAGGTTGGGGAGTCAACAACTACATTTGAGGGTGGAGGGTGGGGAGTCAACAACTACAGTTGTTGACTCCCCAATTTGAGGGTGGAGGGTGGGGAGTCAACAACTACGGTTGTTGACTCCCCACCCTCCACCCTCAAATGAGGGTGGAGGTTGGGGAGTCAACAACTGGTGGAGGTTGGGGAGTCAACAACTACATTTGAGGGTGGAGGGTGGGGAGTCAACAACTACAGTTGTTGACTCCCCACCCTCCACCCTCAAATGAGGGTGGAGGTTGGGGAGTCAACAAGCGGGTGGAGGTTGGGGAGTCAACAACTACGGTTGTTGACTCCCCAACCTCCACCCTCATTTGAGGGTGGAGGGTGGGGAGTCAACAACTACGGTTGTTGACTCCCCACCCTCCACCCCTCAAATGAGGGTGGAGGTTGGGGAGTCAACAACTGGTGGAGGTTGGGGAGTCAACAACTACGGTTGTTGACTCCCCAACCTCCACCCTCATTTGAGGGTGGAGGGTGGGGAGTCAACAATCGTAGTTGTTGACTCCCCAACCTCCACCCTCATTTCACCCTCATTTGAGGGTGGGGAGTCAACAACTATAGTTGTTGACTCCCCAACCTCCACCCTCAAATGAGGGTGGAGGTTGGGGAGTCAACAACTACAGTTGTTGACTCCCCACCCTCAAATGAGGGTGAAATGAGGGTGGAGGTTGGGGAGTCAAGAGTCAACAACTGTAGTTGTTGACTCCCCACCCTCCACCCTCATTTCACCCTCATTTGAGGGTGGAGGGTGGGGAGTCAACAAGCTGCAGTTGTTAACTCCCCAGCCTCCACCCTCATTTGAGGGTGGAGGGTGGGGAGTCAACAACTACTGACTCCCCACCCTCCACACTCAAATGAGGATGGAGGGTGGGGAGTCAACAACTCCACCCTCATTTGAGGGTGGAGGGTGGGGAGTCAACAACTACATGAGGGTGGAGGGTGGGGGAGTCAACAACTACAGTTGTTGACTCCCCACCCTCCACCCTCAAAGCAGCGTTGTTGACTCCCCACCCTCCACCCTCAAATGAGGATGGAGGGTGGGGAGTCAACAACTCCACCCTCATTTGAGGGTGGAGGGTGGGGAGTCAACAACTACATGAGGGTGGAGGGTGGTGGAGTCAACAACTACAGTTGTTGACTCCCCACCCTCCACCCTCAAATTGAGTCAACAACTGTAGTTGTTGACTCCCCACCCTCCACCCTCAAATTGAGTCAACAACTGTAGTTGTTGACTCCCCACCCTCCACCCTCATTTGAGGGTGGAGGGTGGGTAGTTGTTGACTCCCCACCCTCCACCCTCAAATGAGGGTGGAGGGTGGGGAGTCAACAACTACAGTTGTTGACTCCCCCACCCTCCACCCTCATTTGAGGGTGGAGGGTGGGGAGTTAACAATGCTGTACGATTGTTGACTCCCCACCCTCCACCCCTCAAATGAGGGTGGAGGGGTGGGGAGTCAACAAGCGTAGTTGTTGACTCCCACCCCTCCACCCTCATTTGAGGGTGGAGGTTGGGGAGTCAACAACTGTATAGTTGTTGACTCCCCAACCTCCACCCTCAAATGATGGTGGAGGGTGGGGAGTTAACAACTACAGTTGTTGACTCCCCACCCGTGGTCAAATGAGGGTGGAGGGTGGGGAGTCAACAACTGTACCCTCAAATGAGGGTGGAGGGTGGGGAGTCAACAACTACGCTTGTTGACTCATTTGAGGGTGGAGGGTGGGGAGTCAACAACTAGTCAACAAGCGTAGTTGTTGACTCCCCACCCTCATTTGAGGGTGGGGGGGGACTCCCCACCCTCCACCATGTAGTTGTTGACTCCCCAACCTCCACCCTCATTTCCACCATGTAGTTGTTGACTCCCCACCCTCCACCCTCAAATGAGTCCCCCACCCTCCACCATGTAGTTGTTGACTCCCCACCCTCCACCCTCATACAGTTGTTGACTCCCCACTACAGTTGTTGACTCCCCACCCTCCACCATGTAGTTGTTGACTCCCCACCCTCCACCCCTCAAATGAGGGTGGAGGGGTGGGGAGTCAACAACTGCTGCTTGTTGACTCCCAAAATGAGGGTGGAGGGTTGGGAGTCAACAACAACCTCCACCCTCATTTGAGGGTGGAGGTTGGGGAGTCAACAAGCGTAGTTGTTGACTCCCCACCCTCCACCCTCATTTGAGGGTGGAGGGTGGGGAGTCAACAAGCGTAGTTGTTGACTCCCCAACCTCCACCCTCAAATGAGGGTGGAGGGTGGGGAGTCAACAAGCTGTAGTTGTTGACTCCCCAACCTCCACCCTCAAATGAGGGTGGGGAGTCAACAACTACGGTTGTTGACTCCCCACCCTCCACCCTCATTTGAGGGTGGAGGGTGGAGGGTGGGGAGTCAACAAGCTGTAGTTGTTGACTCCCCAACCTCCACCCTCAAATGAGGGTGGAGGGTGGGGAGTCAACAATCGAGGGTGGAGGGTGGGGAGTATTAGAGGGTGGAGGGTGGGGAGGGGAGTCAACAACTACGGTTGTTGACTCCCCCACCCTCCACCCTCAAATGAGGTTGGAGGTTGGGATTTGAGGGTGGAGGGTGGGGAGTCAACAAGTCGAGGGTGGAGGGTGGGGAGTATTTGAGGGTGGAGGGTGGGGAGGGGAGTCAACAACTACGGTTGTTGACTCCCCCCCCTCCACCCTCAAATGAGGGTGGAGGGTGGGGGAGTTAACAACTGCAGCAGTTGTTAACTCCCCACCCTCCACCCTCATTTGAGGGTGGAGGGTGGGGAGTCAACAACTCCACCCTCAAATGAGGGTGGAGGTTGGGGAGTCAACAACTGTAGTTGTTGGTTGTTGACTCCCCACCCTCCACCCTCACTCCACCCTCATTTGAGGGTGGAGGGTGGGGAGTCAACAACTCCACCCTCAAATGAGGGTGGAGGTTGGGGAGTCAACAACTGTAGTTGTTGGTTGTTGACTCCCCACCCTCCACCCCTCAAAATGAGGGGTGGAGGGTGGGGAGTCAACAACCAACAACTACGGTTGTTGACTCCCCAACCTCCACCCTCAAATGAGGGTGGAGGTTGGGGAGTCAACAACTGTAGTTGTTGGTTGTTGACTCCCCACCCTCCACCCTCACTCCACCCTCATTTGAGGGTGGAGGGTGGGGAGTCAACAACCAACAACTACGGTTGTTGACTCCCCAACCTCCACCCTCATTTGAGGGTGGAGGGTGGGGAGTCAACAACTCCACCCTCAAATGAGGGTGGAGGTTGGGGAGTCAACAACTGTAGTTGTTGGTTGTTGACTCCCCACCCTCCACCCTCATTTGAGGGTGGAGGTTGGGGAGTCAACAACTGTAGTTGTTGACTCCCCACCCTCCACCCTCAAATGAGGGTGGAGGGTGGGGAGTCAACAACTCCACCCTCAAATGAGGGTGGAGGTTGGGGAGTCAACAACTGTAGTTGTTGACTCCCCACCCTCCACCCTCAAATGAGGGTGGAGGTTGTTGACTCCCCACCCTCCGCCCTCATTTCCCTCAAATGAGGGTGGAGGGTGGGGAGTCAACAACGTTGGGGAGTCAACAACTCGTAGTTGTTGACTCCCCACCCTCAAATGAGGGTGGAGGTGGGGGAGACAACAACTACAACAACTGTAGTTGTTGACTCCCCAACGTTGTTGACTCCCCAACGTTGTTGACTCCCCACCATCCACCCTCATTTGAGGGAAATGAGGGTGGAGGGACTCCCCAACCTCCACCCTCAAATGAGGGTGGAGGGTGGGGAGTCAACAACTACAGTTGTTGACTCCCCACCCTCCACCCTCATTTGAGGGTGGAGGTTGGGGAGTCAACAAGCTGTAGTTGTTGACTCCCCACCCTCCACCCTCATTTGAGGGTGGAGGTTGGGGAGTCAACAACTACAGATTGTTGACTCCCCAACCTCCACCCTCAAATGAGGGTGGAGGGTGGGGAGTCAACAACTACAATTGTTGACTCCCCACCCTCCACCCCTCATTTGAGGGTGGAGGTTGGGGAGTCAACAACTGCAGTTGTTGACTCCCCAACATTTGAGGGTGGAGGGTGGGGAGTCAACAACTACAGTTGTCGACTCCCCAACCTCCACCCTCATTTGAGGGTGGAGGTTGGGGAGTCAACAAATCGTAGTCAACAATCGTAGTTGTTGACTCCCCAACCTCCACCCTCATTTGAGGGTGGAGGGTGGGGAGTCAACAACTACAGTTGTTGACTCCCCACCCTCCACCCTCAAATGAGGGTGGAGGTTGGGGAGTCAACAACTGGTGGAGGTTGGGGAGTCAACAACTACATTTGAGGGTGGAGGGTGGGGAGTCAACAACTACAGTTGTTGACTCCCCAATTTGAGGGTGGAGGGTGGGGAGTCAGCTGCTGCAGTTGTTAACTCCCCACCCACCACCCTCAAATGAGGGTGGAGGTTGGGGAGTCAACAACTGGTGGAGGTTGGGGAGTCAACAACTACATTTGAGGGTGGAGGGTGGGGAGTCAACAACTACAGTTGTTGACTCCCCACCCTCCACCCTCAAATGAGGGTGGAGGTTGGGGAGTCAACAAGCGGTGGAGGTTGGGGAGTCAACAACTACGGTTGATGACTCCCCCAACCTCCACCCCTCATTTGAGGGTGGAGGGTGGGGAGTCAACAACTACGGTTGTTGACTCCCCACCCAATGAGGGTGGAGGGTGGGGAGTCAACAACTACGAGTTGTTGACTCCCCACCCTCCACCCTCAAATGAGGGTGGAGGTTGGGGAGTCAAAAACTGGTGGAGGTTGGGGAGTCAACAACTGAGGGTGGAGGGTGGGGAGTATTTGAGGGTGGAGGGTGGGGAGGGGAGTCAACAACTACAGTTGTTGACTCCCCACCCTCCACCCTCAAATGAGGGTGGAGGGTGGGGAGTCAACAACTACGAGTTGTTGACTCCCCAACCTCCACCCTCATTTGAGGGTGGAGGGTGGGGAGTCAACAACTCCACCCTCAAATGAGGGTGGAGGTTGGGGAGTCAACAACTGTAGTTGTTGGTTGTTGACTCCCCACCCTCCACCCTCACTCCACCCTCATTTGAGGGTGGAGGGTGGGGAGTCAACAACTCCACCCTCAAATGAGGGTGGAGGTTGGGGAGTCAACAACTGTAGTTGTTGGTTGTTGACTCCCCACCCTCCACCCCTCATTTGAGGGTGGAGGGTGGGGAGTCAACAACCAGCAACTACGGTTGTTGACTCCCCAACCTCCACCCTCATTTGAGGGTGGAGGTTGGGGAGTCAACAACTGTAGTTGTTGGTTGTTGACTCCCCACCCTCCACCCTCACTCCACCCTCATTTGAGGGTGGAGGGTGGGGAGTCAACAACTCCACCCTCAAATGAGGGTGGAGGTTGGGGAGTCAACAACTGTAGTTGTTGGTTGTTGACTCCCCACCCCTCCACCCTCATTTGAGGGTGGAGGGTGGGGAGTCAACAACCAACCTCCACCCTCATTTGAGGGTGGAGGGTGGGGAGTCAACAACTCCACCCTCAAATGAGGGTGGAGGTTGGGGAGTCAACAACTTTAGTTGTTGGTTGTTGACTCCCCACCCCTCCACCCTCAAATGAGGGTGGAGGTTGGGGAGTCAACAACTTTAGTTGTTGGTTGTTGACTCCCCACCCTCCACCCTCTCATTTGAGGGTGGAGGGTGGGGAGTCAACAACTCCACCCTCAAATGAGGGTGGAGGTTGGGGAGTCAACAACTGTAGTTGTTGGTTGTTGACTCCCCACCCTCCACCCTCATTTGAGGGTGGAGGTTGGGGAGTCAACAACTGTAGTTGTTGACTCCCCACCCTCCACCCTCAAATGAGGGTGGAGGGTGGGGAGTCAACAACTCCACCCTCAAATGAGGGTGGAGGTTGGGGAGTCAACAACTGAGGGTGGAGGTTGTTGACTCCCCACCCTCCGCCCTCATTTCCCTCAAATGAGGGTGGAGGGTGGGGAGTCAACAACGTTGGGGAGTCAACAAGCGTAGTTGTTGACTCCCCACCCTCAAATGAGGGTGGAGGTTGGGGAGTCAACAACTACAACAACTGTAGTTGTTGACTCCCCAACGTTGTTGACTCCCCACCATCCACCCTCATTTGAGGGAAATGAGGGTGGAGGGTGGGGAGTCAACAACTACGAGTTGTTGACTCCCCAACCTCCACCCTCAAATGAGGGTGGAGGGTGGGGAGTCAACAACTATAAGTCAACAAGTCGTAAGTCAACAAGCTCGTAGAGGGTGGGGAGTCAACAACTACCTCAAATGAGGGGTGGAGGGTGGGGAGTCAACAACTATAAGTCAACAAGCGTAAGTCAACAAGCGTAGAGGGTGGGGAGTCAGCAACTACGGTTGTTGACTCCCCACCCTCCACCCTCAAATGAGGGTGGAGGTTGGGGAGTCAACAAGCGTGGGGAGTCAACAACTACGGTTGTTGACTCCCCACCCTCCACCCTCAAATGAGGGTGGAGGTTGGGGAGTCAACAACTGGTGGAGGTTGGGGAGTCAACAACTACATTTGAGGGTGGAGGGTGGGGAGTCAACAACTACAGTTGTTGACTCCCCAATTTGAGGGTGGAGGGTGGGGAGTCAACAACTACGGTTGTTGACTCCCCACCCCTCCACCCCTCAAATGAGGGTGGAGGTTGGGGAGTCAACAACTGGTGGAGGTTGGGGAGTCAACAACTACATTTGAGGGTGGAGGGTGGGGAGTCAACAACTACAGTTGTTGACTCCCCACCCTCCACCCTCAAATGAGGGTGGAGGTTGGGGAGTCAACAAGCGGTGGAGGTTGGGGAGTCAACAACTACGATTGTTGACTCCCAACCTCCACCCTCATTTGAGGGTGGAGGGTGGGGAGTCAACAACTACGGTTGTTGACTCCCCACCCTCCACCCCTCAAATGAGGGTGGAGGGTTGGGGAGTCAACAAGCTGGTGGAGGTTGGGGAGTCAACAACTACGCTTGTTGACTCCCCAACCTCCACCCTCATGTGAGGGTGGAGGGTGGGGAGTCAACAAGTCGTAGTTGTTGACTCCCCAACCTCCACCCTCATTTCACCCTCATTTGAGGGTGGAGGGTGGGGAGTCAACAAGCGTAGTTGTTGACTCCCCACCCTCCACCCTCATTTGAGAGGGTGGGGAGTCAACAACTGTAGTTGTTGACTCCCTACCCTCCACCCTCATTTGAGAGGGTGGGGAGTCAACAACTACAGTTGTTGACTCCCCACCCTCCACCCTCAAATGAGGGGTGGAGGGTAGGGAGTCAACAACTACGGTTGTTGACTCCCCACCCTCTCAAATGAGGGTGGAGGGTGGGGAGTCAACAAGCTGTAGTTGTTAACTCCCCCACCCTCCACCCTCATTTGAGGGTGGAGGGTGGGGAGTCAACAATTGTAGTTGTTGACTCCCCAACTCCCCACCCTCCACCCTCATTTGAGGGTGGAGGGTGGGGAGTCAACAAGCGTAGTTGTTGACTCCCCACCCTCCACCCTCAAATAGTTGTTGACTCCCCACCCCTCCACCCTCATTTGAGGGTGGAGGGTGGGGAGTCAACAAGCTGTAGTTGTTGACTCCCCACCCTCAAATGAGGTTGTTGACTTAGTTGTTGACTCCCCACCCTCAAATGAGGTTGTTGACTCCCCACCCTCAAATGAGGTTGTTGACTCCCCACCCTCCACCCTCATTTGAGGGTGGAGGGTGGGGAGTCAACAACTGTAGTTGTTGACTCCCCACCCTCAAATGAGGTTGTTGACTTAGTTGTTGACTCCCCACCCTCAAATGAGGTTGTTGACTTAGTTGTTGACTCCCCACCCTCAAATGAGGTTGTTGACTCCCCACCCTCCACCCTCATTTGAGGGTGGAGGGTGGGGAGTCAACAACTACAGTTGTTGTCTCCCCACCCTCCACCCTAAAATGAGGGTGGAGGGTGGGGAGTCAACAACTACAGTTGTTAACTCCCCCCACCCTCCACCCTCATTTAAGGGTGGAGGGTGGGGAGACAATAACTAGCAGTTGTTGACTCCCCACCCTCCACCCTCAAATGAAAATGAGGGGTGGAGGGTGGGGAGTCAACAATCTGTAGTTGTTGACTCCCCACCCTCCACCCTCAAATGAGGGTGGAGGGTGGGGAGTCAACAACTTCTGATTGTTGACTCCCCACCCCTCCACCCTCATTTGAGGGGTGGAGGGTGGGGAGTCAACAAGCTAGTTGTTGACTCCCCACCCCTCCACCCTCAAATGAGGGTGGAGGGTGGGGAGTCAACAAGCTGAGTTGTTGACTCCCCACCCTCCACCCTCAAATGAGGGGTGGAGGGTGGGGAGTCAACAACCTCCACCCTCAAATGAGGGTGGAGGGTGGGGAGTCAACAAGCATGTAGTTGTTGACTCCCCACCCTCCACCCTCAAATGTGAGTTGTTGACTCCCCACCCTCCACCCTCCTTACGATGTTGACTCCCCACGAGTTGTTGACTCCCCACCCTCCACCCTCAAATGTAGTTGTTGACTCCCCACCCCTCCACCCTCCTTACGGTTGTTGACTCCCCACCCTCCACCCTCATTTGAGGGTGGAGGGGTGGGGAGTCAACAACTATAGTTGTTGACTCCACCCTCATTTTGAGGGTGGAGGGTGGGGAGTTAACAACTACACCCTCATTTGAGGGTGGAGGGTGGGGAGTCAACAACTGTAAGGAGGGTGGAGGGTGGGGAGTCAACAACTACATTTGAGGGTGGAGGGTGGGGAGTCAACAACTGTGGGGAGTCAACAACTGTAAGGAGGGTGGAGGGTGGGGAGTCAACAACTACATTTGAGGGTGGAGGTTGGGGAGTCAACAACCAACAACTACAGTTGTTGACTCCCCAACCTCCACCCTCATTTGAGGGTGGAGGGTGGGGAGTCAACAACTCCACCCTCAAATGAGGGTGGAGGTTGGGGAGTCAACAACTGTAGTTGTTGGTTGTTGACTCCCCACCCTCCACCCTCATTTGAGGGTGGAGGTTGGGGAGTCAACAACTGTAGTTGTTGACTCCCCACCCTCCACCCTCAAATGAGGGTGGAGGGTGGGGAGTCAACAACTCCACCCTCAAATGAGGGTGGAGGTTGGGGAGTCAACAACTGTAGTTGTTGACTCCCCACCCTCCACCCTCAAATGAGGGTGGAGGTTGTTGACTCCCCACCCTCCGCCCTCATTTCCCTCAATTGAGGGTGGAGGGTGGGGAGTCAACAACGTTGGGGAGTCAACAACTGTAGTTGTTGACTCCCCACCCTCAAATGAGGGTGGAGGTTGGGGAGTCAACAACTACAACAACTGTAGTTGTTGACTCCCCAACGTTGTTGACTCCCCAACGTTGTTGACTCCCCACCATCCACCCTCATTTGAGGGAAATGAGGGTGGAGGGACTCCCAACCTCCACCCTCAAATGAGGGTGGAGGGTGGGGAGTCAACAACTACAATTGTTGACTCCCCACCCTCCACCCTCATTTGAGGGTGGAGGTTGGGGAGTCAACAATCGTAGTTGTTGACTCCCCACCCTCCACCCTCATTTGAGGGTGGAGGTTGGGGAGTCAACAACCGATTGTTGACTCCCCAACCTCCACCCTCAAATGAGGGTGGAGGGTGGGGAGTCAACAACTCAGGTTGTTGACTCCCCACCCTCCACCCTCATTTGAGGGTGGAGGTTGGGGAGTCAACAACTGTAGTTGTTGACTCCCCAACATTTGAGGGTGGAGGGTGGGGAGTCAACAACTACAGTTGTCGACTCCCCAACCTCCACCCTCATTTGAGGGTGGAGGGTGGGGAGTCAACAATCGTAAGTCAACAATCGTAGTTGTTGACTCCCCAACCTCCACCCTCATTTGAGGGGTGGAGGGTGGGGAGTCAACAACTACAGTTTTTGACTCCCCACCCCTCCACCCTCAAATGAGGGTGGAGGTTGGGAGAGTCAACAACTGCGTGGAGGTTGGGGAGTCAACAACTACATTTGAGGGTGGAGGGTGGGGAGTCAACAACTACAGTTGTTGACTCCCCAATTTGAGGGTGGAGGGTGGGGAGTCAGCAACTGCAGTTGTTAACTCCCCACCCTCCACCCTCAAATGAGGGTGGAGGTTGGGGAGTCAACAACTGGTGGAGGTTGGGGAGTCAACAACTACATTTGAGGGTGGAGGGTGGGGAGTCAACAACTACAGTTGTTGACTCCCCACCCTCCACCCTCAAATGAGGGTGGAGGTTGGGGAGTCAACAACTGGTGGAGGTTGGGGAGTCAACAACTACGGTTGTTGACTCCCCACCCTCCACCCTCATTTGAGGGTGGAGGGGTGGGGAGTCAACAACTACGGGTTGTTGACTCCCCACCCAATGAGGGTGGAGGGTGGGGAGTCAACAACTACAGTTGTTGACTCCCCACCCTCCACCCTCAAATGAGGGTGGAGGTTGGGGAGTCAAAAACTGGTGGAGGTTGGGGAGTCAACAACTGAGGGTGGAGGGTGGGGAGTATTTGAGGGTGGAGGGTGGGGAGGGGAGTCAACAACTACAGTTGTTGACTCCCCACCCTCCACCCTCAAATGAGGGTGGAGGTTGGGGAGTCAACAACTACGGTTGTTGACTCCCCAACCTCCACCCTCATTTGAGGGTGGAGGGTGGGGAGTCAACAACTCCACCCTCAAATGAGGGTGGAGGTTGGGGAGTCAACAACTGTAGTTGTTGGTTGTTGACTCCCCACCCTCCACCCTCACTCCACCCTCATTTGAGGGTGGAGGGTGGGGAGTCAACAACTCCACCCTCAAATGAGGGTGGAGGTTGGGGAGTCAACAACTGTAGTTGTTGGTTGTTGACTCCCCACCCTCCACCCCTCATTTGAGGGTGGAGGGTGGGGAGTCAACAACCAACAACTACGGTTGTTGACTCCCCAACCTCCACCCTCATTTGAGGGTGGAGGTTGGGGAGTCAACAACTGTAGTTGTTGGTTGTTGACTCCCCACCCTCCACCCTCACTCCACCCTCATTTGAGGGTGGAGGGTGGGGAGTCAACAACTCCACCCTCAAATGAGGGTGGAGGTTGGGGAGTCAACAACTGTAGTTGTTGGTTGTTGACTCCCCACCCTCCACCCTCATTTGAGGGTGGAGGGTGGGGAGTCAACAACCAACCTCCACCCTCATTTGAGGGTGGAGGGTGGGGAGTCAACAACTCCACCCTCAAATGAGGGTGGAGGTTGGGGAGTCAACAACTTTAGTTGTTGGTTGTTGACTCCCCACCCTCCACCCTCAAATGAGGGTGGAGGTTGGGGAGTCAACAACTTTAGTTGTTGGTTGTTGACTCCCCACCCTCCACCCCTCTCATTTGAGGGTGGAGGGTGGGGAGTCAACAACTCCACCCTCAAATGAGGGTGGAGGTTGGGGAGTCAACAACTGTAGTTGTTGGTTGTTGACTCCCCACCCTCCACCCTCATTTGAGGGTGGAGGTTGGGGAGTCAACAACTGTAGTTGTTGACTCCCCCACCCTCCACCCTCAAATGAGGGGTGGAGGGTGGGGAGTCAACAACTCCACCCTCAAATGAGGGGTGGAGGTTGGGGAGTCAACAAGCGTAGTTGTTGACTCCCCACCCTCCACCCTCAAATGAGGGTGGAGGTTGTTGACTCCCCACCCCTCCGCCCTCATTTCCCTCAAATGAGGGTGGAGGGTGGGGAGTCAACAACGTTGGGGAGTCAACAATCGTAGTTGTTGACTCCCCACCCTCAAATGAGGGTGGAAGGTGGGGAGTTAACAACTACAACAACGTAGTTGTTGACTCCCCAACGTTGTTGACTCCCCACCATCCACCCTCATTTGAGGGAAATGAGGGTGGAGGGTGGGGAGTCAACAACTACAATTGTTGACTCCCCACCCTCCACCCTCAAATGAGGGTGGAGGGTGGGGAGTCAACAACTATAAGTCAACAACTGTAAGTCAACAACTGTAGAGGGTGGGGAGTCAACAACTACCTCAAATGAGGGTGGAGGGTGGGGAGTCAACAACTATAAGTCAACAACTGTAAGTCAACAAGCGCAGAGGGTGGGGAGTCAGCAACTACGAGTTGTTGACTCCCACCCCTCCACCCTCAAATGAGGGTGGAGGTTGGGGAGTCAACAACCGTGGGGAGTCAACAACTACGAGTTGTTGACTCCCCACCCTCCACCCTCAAATGAGGGTGGAGGTTGGGGAGTCAACAACTGGTGGAGGTTGGGGAGTCAACAACTACATTTGAGGGTGGAGGGTGGGGAGTCAACAACTACAGTTGTTGACTCCCCAATTTGAGGGTGGAGGGTGGGGAGTCAACAACTACGGTTGTTGACTCCCCACCCTCCACCCTCCACCCTCACTCCACCCTCATTTGAGGGTGGAGGGTGGGGAGTCAACAACCAACAACTACGCGTTGTTGACTCCCCAACCTCCACCCTCATTTGAGGGTGGAGGGTGGGGAGTCAACAACTCCACCCTCAAATGAGGGTGGAGGTTGGGGAGTCAACAACTGTAGTTGTTGGTTGTTGACTCCCCACCCTCCACCCTCATTTGAGGGTGGAGGTTGGGGAGTCAACAACCAACAACTAAAGTTGTTGACTCCCCAACCTCCACCCTCATTTGAGGGTGGAGTTGTTGACTCCAACTGTAGTTGTTGACTCCCCACCCTCCACCCTCAAATGAGGGTGGAGGGTGGGGAGTCAACAACTCCACCCTCAAATGAGGGTGGAGGTTGGGGGAGTCAACAACCGAGGGTGGAGGTTGGGGAGTCAACAACTACGGTTGTTGACTCCCCACCCTCCACCCTCAAATGAGGGTGGAGGTTGTTGACTCCCCCACCCCTCCGCCCTCATTTCCCTCAAATGAGGGTGGAGGGTGGGGAGTCAACAACGTTGGGGAGTCAACAAGCGTAGTTGTTGACTCCCCACCCTCAAATGAGGGTGGAGGTTGGGGAGTCAACAACTACAACAACTGTAGTTGTTGACTCCCCAACGTTGTTGACTCCCCAACGTTGTTGACTCCCCACCATCCACCCTCATTTGAGGGAAATGAGGGTGGAGGGACTCCCCCAACCTCCACCCCTCAAATGAGGGTGGAGGGTGGGGAGTCAACAACTACAATTGTTGACTCCCCACCCTCCACCCTCATTTGAGGGTGGAGGGTGGGGAGTCAACAACTGTAGTTGTTGACTCCCCAACCTCCACCCTCATTTGAGGGTGGAGGGTGGGGAGTCAACAACTACAGTTGTTGACTCCCCACCCTCCACCCTCAAATGAGGGTGGAGGTTGGGGAGTCAACAACTGGTGGAGGTTGGGGAGTCAACAACTACATTTGAGGGTGGAGGGTGGGGAGTCAACAACTACAGTTGTTGACTCCCCAATTTGAGGGTGGAGGGTGGGGAGTCAACAACTACAGTTGTTGACTCCCCACCCTCCACCCTCAAATGAGGGTGGAGGTTGGGGAGTCAACAACTGGTGGAGGTTGGGGAGTCAACAACTACATTTGAGGGTGGAGGGTGGGGAGTCAACAACTACAGTTGTTGACTCCCCACCCTCCACCCTCAAATGAGGGTGGAGGTTGGGGAGTCAACAACTGGTGGAGGTTGGGGAGTCAACAACTACGGTTGTTGACTCCCCAGCCTCCACCCTCATTTGAGGGTGGAGGGTGGGGAGTCAACAACTACGGTTGTTGACTCCCCACCCAATGAGGGTGGAGGGTGGGGAGTCAACAACTACAGTTGTTGACTCCCCACCCAATGAGGGTGGAGGTTGGGGAGTCAAAAACTGGTGGAGGTTGGGGAGTCAACAACTGAGGGTGGAGGGTGGGGAGTATTTGAGGGTGGAGGGTGGGGAGGGGAGTCAACAACTACAGTTGTTGACTCCCCACCCTCCACCCTCAAATGAGGGTGGAGGGTGGGGAGTCAACAACTACGGTTGTTGACTCCCAACCTCCACCCTCATTTGAGGGTGGAGGGGTGGGGAGTCAACAACTCCACCCTCAAATGAGGGTGGAGGTTGGGGAGTCAACAACTGTAGTTGTTGGTTGTTGACTCCCCACCCTCCACCCTCACTCCACCCTCATTTGAGGGTGGAGGGTGGGGAGTCAACAACTCCACCCTCAAATGAGGGTGGAGGTTGGGGAGTCAACAACTGTAGTTGTTGGTTGTTGACTCCCCACCCTCCACCCCTCATTTGAGGGTGGAGGGTGGGGAGTCAACAACCAACAACTACAGTTGTTGACTCCCCAACCTCCACCCTCATTTGAGGGTGGAGGTTGGGGAGTCAACAACTGTAGTTGTTGGTTGTTGACTCCCCACCCTCCACCCTCACTCCACCCTCATTTGAGGGTGGAGGGTGGGGAGTCAACAACTCCACCCTCAAATGAGGGTGGAGGTTGGGGAGTCAACAACTGTAGTTGTTGGTTGTTGACTCCCCACCCTCCACCCTCATTTGAGGGTGGAGGGTGGGGAGTCAACAACCAACCTCCACCCTCATTTGAGGGTGGAGGGTGGGGAGTCAACAACTCCACCCTCAAATGAGGGTGGAGGTTGGGGAGTCAACAACTGTAGTTGTTGGTTGTTGACTCCCCACCCTCAAATGAGGGTGGAGGTTGGGGAGTCAACAACTTTAGTTGTTGGTTGTTGACTCCCCACCCTCCACCCTCTCATTTGAGGGTGGAGGGTGGGGAGTCAACAACTCCACCCTCAAATGAGGGTGGAGGTTGGGGAGTCAACAACTGTAGTTGTTGGTTGTTGACTCCCCACCCTCCACCCTCATTTGAGGGTGGAGGTTGGGGAGTCAACAACTGTAGTTGTTGACTCCCCACCCTCCACCCTCAAATGAGGGTGGAGGGTGGGGAGTCAACAACTCCACCCTCAAATGAGGGTGGAGGTTGGGGAGTCAACAAGCGTAGTTGTTGACTCCCCACCCTCCACCCTCAAATGAGGGTGGAGGGTTGTTGACTCCCCACCCTCCGCCCTCATTTCCCTCAAATGAGGGTGGAGGGTGGGGAGTCAACAACGTTGGGGAGTCAACAAGCGTAGTTGTTGACTCCCCACCCTCAAATGAGGGTGGAGGTTGGGGAGTCAACAACTACAACAAGCTGTAGTTGTTGACTCCCCAACGTTGTTGACTCCCCACCATCCACCCTCATTTGAGGGAAATGAGGGTGGAGGGTGGGGAGTCAACAACTACGGTTGTTGACTCCCCAACCTCCACCCTCAAATGAGGGTGGAGGGTGGGGAGTCAACAACTATAAGTCAACAACTGTAAGTCAACAACTGTAGAGGGTGGGGAGTCAACAACTACCTCAAATGAGGGTGGAGGGTGGGGAGTCAACAACTATAAGTCAACAACTGTAAGTCAACAACTGTAGAGGGTGGGGAGTCAACAACTCCCACACGGTTGTTGACTCCCCAACCTCCACCCTCAAATGAGGGTGGAGGTTGGGGAGTCAACAAGCGTGGGGAGTCAACAACTACGGTTGTTGACTCCCCACCCTCCACCCTCAAATGAGGGTGGAGGTTGGGGAGTCAACAACTGGTGGAGGTTGGGGAGTCAACAACTACATTTGAGGGTGGAGGGTGGGGAGTCAACAACTACGGCTTGTTGACTCCCCAATTTGAGGGTGGAGGGTGGGGAGTCAACAACTACGGTTGTTGACTCCCCACCCTCCACCCTCAAATGAGGGTGGAGGTTGGGGAGTCAACAACTGGTGGAGGTTGGGGAGTCAACAACTACATTTGAGGGTGGAGGGTGGGGAGTCAACAACTACAGTTGTTGACTCCCCACCCTCCACCCTCAAATGAGGGTGGAGGTTGGGGAGTCAACAACTGGTGGAGGTTGGGGAGTCAACAACTACAGTTGTTGACTCCCCAACCTCCCCCCACATTTGAGGGTGGAGGGTGGGGAGTCAACAACTACAGTTGTTGACTCCCCACCCTCCACCCCTCAAATGAGGGTGGAGGTTGGGGAGTCAACAAGCGGGTGGAGGTTGGGGAGTCAACAACTACGGTTGTTGACTCCCCAACCTCCACCCTCATGTGAGGGTGGAGGGTGGGGAGTCAACAAGCCGTAGTTGTTGACTCCCCAACCTCCACCCTCATTTCACCCTCATTTGAGGGTGGGGGTGGGGAGTCAACAACCGTAGTTGTTGACTCCCCACCCTCCACCCTCATTTGAGAGGGTGGGGAGTCAACAAGCCGTAGTTGTTGACTCCCTACCCTCCACCCTCATTTGAGAGGGTGGGGAGTCAACAACTACGGCTTGTTGACTCCCCACCCTCCACCCTCAAATGAGGGTGGAGGGTAGGGAGTCAACAACTACAGTTGTTGACTCCCCACCCTCTCAAATGAGGGTGGAGGGTGGGGAGTCAACAAGCGTAGTTGTTGACTCCCCACCCTCCACCCTCATTTGAGGGTGGAGGGTGGGGAGTCAACAACTGTAGTTGTTGACTCCCCACCCTCCACCCTCATTTGAGGGTGGAGGGTGGGGAGTCAACAACTGTAGTTGTTGACTCCCCACCCTCCACCCTCAAATAGTTGTTGACTCCCCACCCTCAAATGAGGTTGTTGACTTAGTTGTTGACTCCCCACCCTCAAATGAGGTTGTTGACTCCCCACCCTCAAATGAGGTTGTTGACTCCCCACCCTCCACCCTCATTTGAGGGTGGAGGGTGGGGAGTCAACAACTGTAGTTGTTGACTCCCCACCCTCAAATGAGGTTGTTGACTTAGTTGTTGACTCCCCACCCTCAAATGAGGTTGTTGACTTAGTTGTTGACTCCCCACCCTCAAATGAGGTTGTTGACTCCCCCACCCTCCACCCTCATTTGAGGGTGGAGGGGTGGGGGAGTCAACAACTACGCTTGTTGTCTCCCCACCCACCACCCTAAAATGAGGGTGGAGGGTGGGGAGTCAACAACTCGTAGTTGTTGACTCCCCACCCTCCACCCTCATTTTAGGGTGGAGGGTGGGGAGACAACTAACCGTAGTTGTTGACTCCCCACCCTCCACCCTCAAATGAAATGAGGGTGGAGGGTGGGGAGTTAACAACCGTAGTTGTTGACTCCCCACCCTCCACCCCTCAAATGAGGGTGGAGGGTGGGGAGTCAACAACTCACGCTTGTTGACTCCCCACCCTCCACCCTCATTTGAGAGTGGAGGGTAGGGAGTCAACAACTACGATTGTTGACTCCCCACCCTCCACCCTCAAATGAGGGTGGAGGGTGGGGAGTTAACTGTAGTAGTTGTTAACTCCCCCACCCTCCACCCTCAAATGAGGGTGGAGGGTGGGGAGTCAACAACCTCCACCCTCAAATGAGGGTGGAGGGTGGGGAGTCAACAACTGTAGTTGTTGACTCCCCACCCTCCACCCTCAAATGTAGTTGTTGACTCCCCACCCTCCACCCTCCTTACAGTTGTTGACTCCCCCACGCTTGTTGACTCCCCACCCTCCACCCTCAAATGTAGTTGTTGACTCCCCACCCTCCACCCTCCTTACAGTTGTTGACTCCACCCTCATTTGAGGGTGGAGGGTGGGGAGTCAACAACTATAGTTGTTGACTCCACCCTCATTTGAGGGTGGAGGGTGGGGAGTCAACAACTACACCCTCATTTGAGGGTGGAGGGTGGGGAGTCAACAACTGTAGTTGTTGACTCCCCACCCTCCACCCTCATTTGAACGAGTTGTTGACTCCCCACCCCCGGGGAGTCAACAAGCCGTAGTTGTTGACTCCCCGGGGTGGGGAGTCAACAAGCTGTTCAAATGAGGGTGGAGGGTGGGGAGTCAACAACTACGGTTGTTGACTCCCCACCCTCCACCCTCAAATGAGGGTGGAGGGTGGGGAGTCAACAACCGTAGTTGTTGACTCCCCACCCTCCACCCTCATTTGAACAGTTGTTGACTCCCCACCTTCCACCCTCAAATGAGGGTGGAGTCAACAACAACTACCCACCCTCCACCCTCAAATGAGGGTGGAGGGTGGGGAGTCAACAACTACCCACCCTCCACCCTCATTTGAGGGTGGAGGGTGGGTAGTTGTTGACTCCCCACCCTCCACCCCTCACTCCACCCTCATTTGAGGGTGGAGGGTGGGGAGTCAACAACTACCCACCCTCCACCCTCAAATGAGGGTGGAGGGTGGGTAGTTGTTGACTCCCCCACCCTCCACCCTCACTCCACCCTCATTTGAGGGTGGAGGGTGGGGAGTCAACAACTACCCACCCTCCACCCTCAAATGAGGGTGGAGGGTGGGGAGTTGTTGACTCCCCCACCCACCACCCTCATTTGAGGGTGGAGGGTGGGTAGTTAACAACTCCCCACCCTCCACCCTCATTTGAGGGTGGAGGGTGGGGAGTTGTTGACTACCCACCCTCCACCCTCAAATGAGGGGTGGAGGGTGGGGAGTTGTTGACTCCCCACCCCACCACCCTCATTTGAGGGTGGAGGGTGGGGAGTCAACAACTCCCCACCCTCCACCCTCATTTGAGGGTGGAGGGTGGGGAGTTGTTGACTCCCCACCCTCCACCCTCAAATGAGGGTGGAGGGTGGGGAGTTGTTAACTCCCCACCCACCACCCTCATTTGAGGGTGGTGGGTGGAGTTGTTAACTCCCCACCCTCCACCCTCATTTGAGGGTGGAGGGTGGGTAGTTGTTGAATCCCCACCCTCCAACCTCAAATGAGGGTGGAGGGTGGGGAGTCAACAACTCCCCACCCTCCACCCTCATTTGAGGGTGGAGGGTGGGGATTCAACAACTACCCACCCTCCACCCTCAAATGAGGGTGGAGGGTGGGGAGTCAACAACTACCCACCCTCCACCCTCAAATGAGGTTGGAGGGTGGGGAGTCAACAACTACCCACCCTCCACCCTCAAATTGAGGGTGGAGGGTGGGTAGTTGTTGACTCCCCACCCTCCAACCTCAAATGAGGGTGGAGGGGTGGGGAGTCAACAACTCCCCACCCTCCACCCTCATTTGAGGGTGGAGGGTGGGTAGTTGTTGACTCCCCACCCTCCACCCTCATTTGAGGGTGGAGGGTGGGGAGTCAACAACTACCCACCCTCCACCCTCATTTGAGGGTGGAGGGTGGGTAGTTGTTGACTCCCAGCCTCCACCCTCAAATGAGGGTGGAGTGAGGGTGGAGGGTGGGGAGTCAACAACTACCCACCCTCCACCCTCATTTGAGGGTGGAGGGTGGGTAGTTGTTGACTCCCCACCCTCCACCCTCATTTGAGGGTGGAATGAGGGTGGAGTGTGGGTAGTTGTTGACTCCCCACCCCCACCCTCATTCCACCCTCAAATGAGGGTGGGGGTGGGGAGTTAACAACTACCCACCCTCCACCCTCAAATGAGGGTGGAGGGTGGGTAGTTGTTGACTCCCCACCCTCCACCCTCGTGGGGAGTCAACAACTACAGTTGTTGACTCCCCACCCTCCACCCTCATTTACTCCCCACCCTCCAATTTGAGGGTGGAGGGTGAGGAGTCAACAACTACCCACCCTCCACCCTCATTTGAGGGTGGAGGGTGGGTAGTTGTTGAAATGAGGGTGGAGGGGTGGGGAGTCAACAACTACACCCTCCAATTTGAGGGTGGAGGGTGGGGGAGTCAACAACTACCCACCCTCCACCCTCATTTGAGGGTGGAGGGTGGGTAGTTGTTGAAATGAGGGTGGAGGGTGGGGAGTCAACAACTACAGTTGTTGACTCCCCACCCTCCACCCTCATTTACTCCCCACCCTCCAATTTGAGGGTGGAGGGTGGGGAGTCAACAACTACACCCTCATTTGAGGGTGGAGGGTGGGGAGTCAACAAGCTGTAGTTGTTGACTCCCCACCCTCCACCCTCATTTGAGGGTGGAGGGTGGGTAGTTGTTGAAATGAGGGTGGAGGGTGGGGAGTCAACAACTACAGTTGTTGACACCCCACCCTCCACCCTCATTTACTCCCCACCCTCCAATTTGAGGGTGGAGGGTGGGGAGTCAACAACTACACCCTCATTTGAGGGTGGAGGGTGGGGAGTCAACAAGCGTAGTTGTTGACTCCCCACCCTCCACCCTCAAATGAGGGTGTAGTTGTTGACTCCCGAGGTGGGGAGTCAACAAGCTCGTTCAAATGAGGGTGGAGGGTGGGGTGTCAACAACTACGGTTGTTGACTCCCCACCCTCCACCCTCAAATGAGGGTGGAGGGTGGGGAGTCAACAACCGTAGTTGTTGACTCCCCACCCTCCACCCTCATTTGAACCGTTGTTGACTCCCCACCTTCCACCCTCAAATGAGGGTGGAGTCAACAACAACTACCCACCCTCCACCCTCAAATGAGGGTGGAGGGTGGGGAGTCAACAACTACCCACCCTCCACCCTCATTTGAGGGTGGAGGGTGGGTAGTTGTTGACTCCCCACCCTCCACCCTCACTCCACCCTCATTTGAGGGTGGAGGGTGGGGAGTCAACAACTACCCACCCTCCACCCTCAAATGAGGGTGGAGGGTGGGTAGTTGTTGACTCCCCACCCTCCACCCTCATTTGAGGGTGGAGGGTGGGGAGTCAACAACTACCCACCCTCCACCCTCAAATGAGGGTGGAGGGTGGGTAGTTGTTGACTCCCCACCCTCCACCCTCATTTGAGGGTGGAGGGTGGGTAGTTGACTCCCCACCCTCCACCCTCACTCCACCCTCATTTGAGGGTGGAGGGTGGGGGAGTTAACAACTACCCACCCTCCACCCTCAAATGAGGGTGGAGGGTGGGGAGTTGTTAACTCCCCACCCACCACCCTCATTTGAGGGTGGTGGGTGGGGAGTTAACAACTCCCCCACCCTCCACCCTCATTTGAGGGTGGAGGGTGGGGAGTTGTTGACTACCCACCCTCCACCCTCAAATGAGGGTGGAGGGTGGGGAGTTGTTAACTCCCCACCCACCACCCTCATTTGAGGGTGGTGGGTGGGGAGTTAACAACTCCCCACCCTCCACCCTCATTTGAGGGTGGAGGGTGGGTAGTTGTTGAATCCCCACCCTCCAACCTCAAATGAGGGTGGAGGGTGGGGAGTCAACAACTCCCCACCCTCCACCCTCATTTGAGGGTGGAGGGTGGGATTCAACAACTACCCACCCTCCACCCTCAAATGAGGGTGGAGGGTGGGGAGTCAACAACTACCCACCCTCCACCCTCAAATGAGGTTGGAGGGTGGGGAGTCAACAACTACCCACCCTCCACCCTCAAATTGAGGGTGGAGGGTGGGTAGTTGTTGACTCCCCACCCTCCAACCTCAAATGAGGGTGGAGGGTGGGGAGTCAACAACTCCCCACCCTCCACCCTCATTTGAGGGTGGAGGGTGGGTAGTTGTTGACTCCCCACCATCCACCCTCAAATGAGGGTGGAGTGAGGGTGGAGGGTGGGGAGTCAGCAACTACCCACCCTCCACCCTCAAATGAGGGTGGAGGGTGGGGAGTCAACAACTACCCACTCCTCCACCCTCATTTGAGGGTGGAGGGTGGGTAGTTGTTGACTCCCCAGCCTCCACCCTCAAATGAGGGTGGAGTGAGGGTGGAGGGTGGGTAGTTGTTGACTCCCCACCCTCCACCCTCATTTGAGGGTGGAGGGTGGGTAGTTGTTGACTCCCCACCCTCCACCCTCATTTGAGGGTGGAATGAGGGTGGAGGGTGGGTAGTTGTTGACTCCCCACCCTCCACCCTCATTCCACCCTCAAATGAGGGTGGAGGGTGGGGAGTCAACAACTACCCACCCTCCACCCTCAAATGAGGGTGGAGGGTGGGTAGTTGTTGACTCCCCACCCTCCACCCTCGTGGGGAGTCAACAACTACGGTTGTTGACTCCCCACCCTCCACCCTCATTTACTCCCCACCCTCCAATTTGAGGGTGGAGGGTGAGGAGTCAACAACTACCCACCCTCCACCCTCATTTGAGGGTGGAGGGTGGGTAGTTGTTGAAATGAGGGTGGAGGGTGGGGAGTCAACAACTACACCCTCCAATTTGAGGGTGGAGGGTGGGGAGTCAACAACTACCCACCCTCCACCCTCATTTGAGGGTGGAGGGTGGGTAGTTGTTGAAATGAGGGTGGAGGGTGGGGGAGTTAACAACTACGAGTTGTTGACTCCCCACCCTCCACCCTCATTTACTCCCCACCCTCCAATTTGAGGGTGGAGGGTGGGGAGTCAACAACTACCCACCCTCCACCCTCAAATGAGGGTGGAGGGTGGGTAGTTGTTGACTCCCCACCCTCCACCCTCAAATGAGGGTGGAGGGTGGGGAGTCAACAACTACCCACCCTCCACCCTCAAATGAGGGTGGAGGGTGGGTAGTTGTTGACTCCCCACCCTCAACCCTCATTTGAGGGTGGAGGGTGGGGAGTCAACAACTACCCACCCTCCACCCTCAAATGAGGGTGGAGGGTGGGTAGTTGCTGACTCCCCACCCTCCACCCTCAAATGAGGGTTGAGGGTGGGGAGTCAACAACTACCCACCCTCCACCCTCATTTGAGGGTGGAGGGTGGGTAGTTGTTGACTCCCCACCCTCCACCCTCAAATAACTCCCCACCCTCAACCCTCATTTGAGGGTGGAGGGTGGGGAGTCAACAACTACCCACCCTCCACCCTCAAATGAGGGTGGAGGGTGGGTAGTTGTTGACTCCCCACCCTCCACCCTCAAATGAGGGTGGAGGGTGGGGAGTCAACAACTACCCACCCTCCACCCTCATTTGAGGGTGGAGGGTGGGTAGTTGTTGACTCCCCACCCTCCACCCTCATTTGAGGGTGGAGGGTGGGGAGTCAACAACTACCCACCCTCCACCCTCAAATGAGGGTGGAGGGTGGGTAGTTGTTGACTCCCCACCCTCCACCCTCAAATGAGGGTGGAGGGTGGGGAGTCAACAACTACCAACCCTCCACCCTCAAACTCCCCACCCTCCACCCTCAAATGAGTAGTTGTTGACTCCCCACCCTCCACCCTCATTTGAGGGTGGAGGGGTGGGGAGTCAACAACTCCCTCCACCCTCAAATGAGGGTGGAGGGTGGGGAGTCAACAACTACGATTGTTGACTCCCCCACGCTTGTTAACTCCCCACCCTCCACCCACATTTGAGGGTGGAGGGTGGGGAGTTAACAACTCCTCCACCCTCAAATGAGGGTGGAGGGGTGGGGAGTCAACAACTACGGTTGTTGACTCCCCACCCTCCACCCTCTTTTGAGGGTGGAGGAGTTGTTAACTCCCCAATTTGAGGGTGGAGGGTGGGGAGTTAACAACTCCTCCACCCTCAAATGAGGGTGGAGGGTGGGGAGTCAACAACTACGGTTGTTGACTCCCCACCCTCCACCCTCTTTTGAGGGTGGAGGAGTTGTTGACTCCCCACCCTCCACCCTCAAATGAGGGTGGAGGGTGGGGAGTCAACAACCGTAGTTGTTGACTCCCCACCCTCCACCCTCATTTGAGGGTGGAGGAGTTGTTGACTCCCCACCCTCCACCCTCATTTCTCAAATGAGGGTGGAGGTTGGGGTGTCAACAAGCGTAGTTGTTGACTCCCCACCCTCCATCCTCATTTGAGGGTGGAGTGTGGGGAGTCAACAAGCTGTAGTTGTTGACTCCCCAACCTCCACCCTCAAATGGGGAGTCAACAACTACAGTTGTTGACTCCCCACGTTGTTGACTCCCCAACCTCCACCCTCAAATGGGGAGTCAACAACTACAGTTGTTGACTCCCCACATTTGAGGGTGGAGGGTGGGGAGTCAACAAGCCGTGAGTTGTTGACTCCCCAACATCCACCCTCAAATGGGGAGTCAAAAACTACAGCTTGTTGACTCCCCACCCTCCACCCTCAAATGAGGGTGGAGGATGGGGAGTCAACAACTACTGATTGTTGACTAGTTGTTGACTCCCCACCCTCCACCCTCAAATGTGGGGAGTCAACAAGCTGTAGTTGTTGACTCCCCAACCTCCACCCTCAAATGAGGGTGGGGAGTCAACAACTACGGCTTGTTGACTCCCCACCCCTCCACCCCTCATTTGAGGGTGGAGGGTGGAGGGTGGGGAGTCAACAACTGAGGGTGGAGGGTGGGGAGTATTTGAGGGTGGAGGGTGGGGAGGGGAGTCAACAACAATAGTTGTTGACTCCCCACCCTCCACCCTCAAATGAGGTTGGAGGTTGGGATTTGAGGGTGGAGGGTGGGGAGTCAACAATCGAGGGTGGAGGGTGGGGAGTATTTGAGGGTGGAGGGTGGGGAGGGGAGTCAACAACTACAGTTGTTGACTCCCCACCCTCCACCCTCAAATGAGGGTGGAGGGTGGGGAGTCAACAACTACAGTTGTTGACTCCCCAACCTCCACCCTCATTTGAGGGTGGAGGGTGGGGAGTCAACAACTCCACCCTCAAATGAGGGTGGAGGTTGGGGAGTCAACAACTGTAGTTGTTGGTTGTTGACTCCCCACCCTCCACCCCCTCATTTGAGGGTGGAGTTGTTGACTCCCCCACCCTCCACCCTCAAATGAGGGTGGAGGTTGGGGAGTCAACAACTACAACCTCATTTGAGGGTGGAGGGTGGGGAGTCAACAAGCCGTAGTTGTTGACTCCCCACCCTCCACCCTCATTTGAACAGCTTGTTGACTCCCCACCCGTGGGGAGTCAACAAGCTGTTCAAATGAGGGTGGAGGGTGGGGAGTCAACAACTACGAGTTGTTGACTCCCCACCCTCCACCCTCAAATGAGGGTGGAGGGTGGGGAGTCAACAACCGTAGTTGTTGACTCCCCCACCCTCCACCCTCATTTGAACGGCTTGTTGACTCCCCACCCTCCACCCTCAAATGAGGGTGGAGTCAACAACAACTACCCACCCTCCACCCTCAAATGAGGGTGGAGGGTGGGGAGTCAACAACTACCCACCCTACACCCTCATTTGAGGGTGGAGGGTGGGTAGTTGTTGACTCCCCACCCTCCACCCCTCACTCCACCCTCATTTGAGGGTGGAGGGTGGGGAGTCAACAACTACCCACCCTCCACCCTCAAATACCTCAAATGAGGGTGGAGGGTGGGGAGTCAACAACTACCCACCCTCCACCCTCATTTGAGGGTGGAGGGTGGGTAGTTGTTGACTCCCCACCCTCCACCCTCACTCCACCCTCATTTGAGGGTGGAGGGTGGGTAGTTGTTGACTCCCCACCCTCCACCCTCACTCCACCCTCATTTGAGGGTGGAGGGTGGGGAGTCAACAACTACCCACCCTCCACCCTCAAATGAGGGTGGAGGGTGGGGAGTTGTTAACTCCCCACCCACCACCCTCATTTGAGGGTGGTGGGTGGGGAGTTAACAACTCCCCACCCTCCACCCTCATTTGAGGGTGGAGGGTGGGTAGTTGTTGAATCCCCACCCTCCAACCTCAAATGAGGGTGGAGGGTGGGGAGTCAACAACTCCCCACCCTCCACCCTCATTTGAGGGTGGAGGGTGGGTAGTTGTTGACTCCCCACCCTCCACCCTCATTTGAGGTTGGAGGGTGGGGAGTCAACAACTACCCACCCTCCACACTCAAATTGAGGGTGGAGGGTGGGTAGTTGTTGACTCCCCACCCTCCAACCTCAAATGAGGGTGGAGGGTGGGGAGTCAACAACTCCCCACCCTCCACCCTCATTTGAGGGTGGAGGGTGGGTAGTTGTTGACTCCCCACCGTCCACCCTCAAATGAGGGTGGAGTGAGGGTGGAGGGTGGGGAGTCAACAACTACCCACCCTCCACCCTCAAATGAGGGTGGAGGGTGGGGAGTCAACAACTACCCACCCTCCACCCTCATTTGAGGGTGGAGGGTGGGTAGTTGTTGACTCCCCACCCTCCACCCTCATTTGAGGGTGGAGGGTGGGGAGTCAACAACTACCCACCCTCCACCCTCATTTGAGGGTGGAGGGTGGGTAGTTGTTGACTCCCCACCCTCCACCCTCATTTGAGGGTGGAATGAGGGTGGAGGGTGGGTAGTTGTTGACTCCCCACCCTCCACCCTCATTCCACCCTCAAATGAGGGTGGAGGGTGGGGAGTCAACTACTACCCACCCTCCACCCTCAAATGAGGGTGGAGGGTGGGTAGTTGTTGACTCCCCACCCTCCACCCTCGTGGGGAGTCAACAACTACAGTTGTTGACTCCCCACCCTCCACCCTCATTTACTCCCCACCCTCCAATTTGAGGGTGGAGGGTGAGGAGTCAACAACTACCCACCCTCCACCCTCATTTGAGGGTGGAGGGTGGGTAGTTGTTGAAATGAGGGTGGAGGATGGGGAGTCAACAACTACACCCTCCAATTTGAGGGTGGAGGGTGGGGAGTCAACAACTACCCACCCTCCACCCTCATTTGAGGGTGGAGGGTGGGTAGTTGTTGAAATGAGGGTGGAGGGTGGGGAGTCAACAACTACAGTTGTTGACTCCCCACCCTCCACCTTCATTTACTCCCCACCCTCCAATTTGAGGGTGGAGGGTGGGGAGTCAACAACTACCCACCCTCCACCCTCATTTGAGGGTGGAGGGTGGGTAGTTGTTGACTCCCCACCCTCCACCCTCATTTGAGGGTGGAGGGTGGGGAGTCAACAACTACCCACCCTCCACCCTCATTTGAGGGAGGAGGGTGGGTAGTTGTTGACTCCCCACCGTAGTTGTTGACTCCCCACCCTCCACCCTCAAATGAGGGTGGAGGGTGGGTAGTTGTTGACTCCCCACCGTAGTTGTTGACTCCCCACCCTCCACCCTACAACTACCCACCCTCCACCCTCATTTGAGGGAGGAGGGTGGGTAGTTGTTGACTCCCCACCGTAGTTGTTGACTCCCCACCCTCCACCCTCAAATGAGGGTGGAGGGTGGGTAGTTGTTGACTCCCCACCGTAGTTGTTGACTCCCCACCCTCCACCCTCATTTGAGGGTGGAGGGTGGGGAGTCAACAACTACCCACCCTCCACCCTCATTTGAGGGTGGAGGGGTGGGGAGTCAACAACTACCCACCCTCCACCCTCATTTGAGGGAGGAGGGTGGGTAGTTGTTGACTCCCCACCGTAGTTGTTGACTCCCCACCCCTCCACCCTCATTTGAGGGGTGGAGGGGTGGGGAGTCAACAACTACGGGTGGGGAGTCAACAACTACCCACCCTCCTCCCTCAAATGAGGGTGGAGGGTGGGTAGTTGTTGACTCCCCACCCTCCACCCCTCAAATGAGGGTGGAGGGTGGGGAGTCAACAACTACGGTGGGGAGTCAACAACTACCCACCCTCCACCCTCATTTGAGGGTGGAGGGTGGGGAGTCAACAACTACCCACCCTCCACCCTCATTTGAGGGAGGAGGGTGGGTAGTTGTTGACTCCCCACCGTAGTTGTTGACTCCCCACCCTCCACCCTCAAATGAGGGTGGAGGGTGGGGGAGTTAACAACTACGGTGGGGAGTCAACAACTACCCACCCCTCCTCCCTCAAATGAGGGTGGAGGGTGGGTAGTTGTTGACTCCCCACCCCTCCACCCTCAAATGAGGGGTGGAGGGGTGGGTAGTTGTTGACTCCCCACCCTCCACCCTCAAATGAGGGTGGAGGGTGGGTAGGGTGGAGGGTGGGGAGTCAACAACTACTCATTTGAGGGTGGAGGGTGGGGAGTTTGAGGGTGGAGGGTGGGTAGTTGTTGACTCCCCACCCTCCACCCTCAAATGAGGGTGGAGGGTGGGGAGTCAACAACTACCCACCCTCCACCCTCAAACTCCCCACCCTCCACCCTCAAATGAGTAGTTGTTGACTCCCCACCCTCCACCCTCATTTGAGGGTGGAGGGTGGGGAGTCAACAACTCCTCCACCCTCAAATGAGGGTGGAGGGTGGGGAGTCAACAACTACGGTTGTTGACTCCCCCACGCTTGTTGACTCCCCACCCTCCACCCACATTTGAGGGTGGAGGGTGGGGAGTCAACAAGCGTGGGGAGTCAACAATCGTAGTTGTTGACTCCCCACCCTCGCTTCAAATGAGGGTGGAGGGTGGGGAGTCAACAACTACCGTTGTTGACTCCCCACCCTCCACCCTCTTTTGAGGGTGGAGGAGTTGTTGACTCCCCACCCTCCACCCTCATTTGGTGGAGGGTGGGGAGTCAACAACTGTAGTTGTTGACTCCCCACCCTCCACCCTCATTTGAGGGTGGAGGAGTTGTTGACTCCCCACCCTCCACCCTCATTTCTCAAATGAGGGTGGAGGTTGGGGTGTCAACAATCGTAGTTGTTGACTCCCCACCCTCCATCCTCATTTGAGGGTGGAGTGTGGGGAGTCAACAACCGTAGTTGTTGACTACCCAACCTCCACCCTCAAATGGGGAGTCAACAACTACGGTTGTTGACTCCCCACGTTGTTGACTCCCCAACCTCCACCCTCAAATGGGGAGTCAACAACTACGCTTGTTGACTCCCCACATTTGAGGGTGGAGGGTGGGGAGTCAACAACTGTAGTTGTTGACTCCCCAACATCCACCCTCAAATGGGGAGTCAACAACTACAGTTGTTGACTCCCCACCCTCCACCCTCAAATGAGGGTGGAGGATGGGGAGTCAAAACTACGATTGTTGACTAGTTGTTGACTCCCCACCCTCCACCCTCATATGTGGGGAGTCAACAATCGTAGTTGTTGACTCCCCAACCTCCACCCTCAAATGAGGGTGGGGAGTCAACAACTACGGTTGTTGACTCCCCACCCTCCACCCTCATTTGAGGGGTGGAGGGTGGAGGGTGGGGAGTCAACAAGCTGTAGTTGTTGACTCCCCAACCTCCACCCTCAAATGAGGGTGGAGGGTGGGGAGTCAACAAGCGAGGGGTGGAGGGTGGGGAGTATTTGAGGGTGGAGGGTGGGGAGGGGAGTCAACAACTACAGTTGTTGACTCCCCACCCTCCACCCTCAAATGAGGTTGGAGGTTGGGATTTGAGGGTGGAGGGTGGGGAGTCAACAAGCGAGGGTGGAGGGTGGGGAGTATTTGAGGGTGGAGGGTGGGGAGGGGAGTCAACAACTACAGTTGTTGACTCCCCACCCTCCACCCTCAAATGAGGGTGGAGGGTGGGGAGTCAACAATCGTAGTTGTTGACTCCCCAACCTCGACCCTCATTTGAGGGTGGAGGGTGGGGAGTCAACAACTCCACCCTCAAATGAGGGTGGAGGTTGGGGAGTCAACAACTGTAGTTGTTGGTTGTTGACTCCCCACCCTCCACCCTCACTCCACCCTCATTTGAGGGTGGAGGGTGGGGAGTCAACAACTCCACCCTCAAATGAGGGTGGAGGTTGGGGAGTCAACAACTATAGTTGTTGGTTGTTGACTCTCCACCCTCCACCCCCTCATTTGAGGGTGGAGGGTGGGGAGTCAACAACTCCACCCTCAAATGAGGGTGGAGGTTGGGGAGTCAACAACTGTAGTTGTTGGTTGTTGACTCCCCACCCTCCACCCTCACTCCACCCTCATTTGAGGGTGGAGGGTGGGGAGTCAACAACTCCACCCTCAAATGAGGGTGGAGGTTGGGGAGTCAACAACTGTAGTTGTTGGTTGTTGACTCCCCACCCTCCACCCCTCATTTGAGGGTGGAGGGTGGGGAGTCAACAACTCCACCCTCAAATGAGGGTGGAGGTTGGGTCCACCCTCAAATGAGGGTGGAGGTTGGGGAGTCAACAACTGTAGTTGTTGGTTGTTGACTCCCCACCCTCCACCCTCATTTGAGGGTGGAGGGTGGGGAGCAAGTACAACCAACCTCCACCCTCATTTGAGGGTGGAGGGTGGGGAGTCAACAACTCCACCCTCAAATGAGGGTGGAGGTTGGGGAGTCAACAACTGTAGTTGTTGGTTGTTGACTCCCCACCCTCCACCCTCATTTGAGGGTGGAGGTTGGGGAGTCAACAACTGTAGTTGTTGACTCCCCACCCTCCACCCTCAAATGAGGGTGGAGGGTGGGGAGTCAACAACTCCACCCTCAAATGAGGGTGGAGGTTGGGGAGTCAACAACTGTAGTTGTTGACTCCCCACCCTCCACCCTCAAATGAGGGTGGAGGTTGTTGACTCCCCACCCTCCGCCCTCATTTCCCTCAAATGAGGGTGGAGGGTGGGGAGTCAACAACGTTGGGGAGTCAACAAGCTGTAGTTGTTGACTCCCCACCCTCAAATGAGGGTGGAAGGTGGGGAGTTAACAACTACAACAATCGTAGTTGTTGACTCCCCAACGTTGTTGACTCCCCAACGTTGTTGACTCCCCACCATCCACCCTCATTTGAGGGAAATGAGGGTGGAGGGTGGGGAGTCAACAACTACTGATTGTTGACTCCCCACCCTCCACCCTCATTTGAGGGTGGAGGTTGGGGAGTCAACAACTACGGTTGTTGACTCCCCACCCTCCACCCTCAAATGAGGGTGGAGGGTGGGGAGTCAACAACTACGGTTGTTGACTCCCCACCCTCCACCCTCATTTGAGGGTGGAGGTTGGGGAGTCAACAACTGTAGTTGTTGACTCCCCAACATTTGAGGGTGGAGGGTGGGGAGTCAACAACTACGGTTGTTGACTCCCCAACCTCCACCCTCATTTGAGGGTGGAGGGTGGGGAGTCAACAACTGTAGTTGTTGACTCCCCAACCTCCACCCTCATTTGAGGGTGGAGGGTGGGGAGTCAACAACTACGGTTGTTGACTCCCCACCCCTCCACCCTCAAATGAGGGTGGAGGTTGGGGAGTCAACAACTGGTGGAGGTTGGGGAGTCAACAACTACATTTGAGGGTGGAGGGTGGGGAGTCAACAACTACAGTTGTTGACTCCCTAATTTGAGGGTGGAGGGTGGGGAGTCAACAACTACAGTTGTTGACTCCCCACCCTCCACCCTCAAATGAGGGTGGAGGTTGGGGAGTCAACAACTGGTGGAGGTTGGGGAGTCAACAACTACATTTGAGGGTGGAGGGTGGGGAGTCAACAACTACGGTTGTTGACTCCCCACCCCTCCACCCTCAAATGAGGGTGGAGGTTGGGGAGTCAACAAGCGGGTGGAGGTTGGGGAGTCAACAACTACAGTTGTTGACTCCCCAACCTCCACCCTCATTAGAGGGTGGAGGGTGGGGGAGTCAACAACTACGGTTGTTGACTCCCCACCCTCCACCCTCAAATGAGGGTGGAGGTTGGGGAGTCAACAACTACAGTTGTTGACTCCCCACCCTCCACCCTCAAATGAGGGTGGAGGTTGGGGAGTCAACAACCTCCACCCTCATTAGAGGGTGGAGGGTGGGGAGTCAACAACTACGGTTGTTGACTCCCCACCCTCCACCCTCAAATGAGGGTGGAGGTTGGGGAGTCAACAAGCGGTGGAGGTTGGGGAGTCAACAACTACGGTTGTTGACTCCCCAACCTCCACCCTCATTTGAGGGTGGAGGGTGGGGAGTCAACAACTGTAGTTGTTGACTCCCCAACCTCCACCCTCATTTCACCCTCATTTGAGGGTGGAGGGTGGGGAGTCAACAACTGTAGTTGTTGACTCCCCAACCTCCACCCTCATTTCACCCTCATTTGAGGGTGGAGGGTGGGGAGTCAACAATCGTAGTTGTTGACTCCCCAACCTCCACCCTCATTTGAGGGTGGATGGTGGGGAGTCAACAAGCGTAGTTGTTGACTCCCCACCCTCCACCCTCAAATGAGGGGTGGAGGTTGGGGGAGTCAACAACTACGGTTGTTGACTCCCCACCCTCAAATGAGGGTGAAATGAGGGTGGAGGTTGGGGGAGTCAAGAGTCAACAACTCGTAGTTGTTGACTCCCCAACCTCCACTCCTCATTTCACCCTCATTTGAGGGTGGAGGGTGGGGAGTCAACAATCGTAGTTGTTGACTCCCCAACCTCCACCCTCATTTGAGGGTGGAGGGTGGGGAGTCAACAACTGTAGTTGTTGACTCCCCAACCTCCACCCTCATTTGAGGGTGGAGGTTGGGGAGTCAACAATCGTAGTTGTTGACTCCCCAACCTCCACCCTCATTTGAGGGTGGAGGTTGGGGAGTCAACAATCGTAGTTGTTGACTCCCCACCCTACACCCTCAAATGAGGGTGGAGGGTGAGGAGTCAACAACGACGGTTGTTGACTCCCCAACCTCCACCCTCAAATCAACAATCGTAGTTGTTAACTCCCCACCTTCCACCCTCATTTGAGGGTGGAGGTTGGGGAGTCAACAACTACGGTTGTTGACTCCCCACCCCTCCCACCCTCATTTGAGGGTGGAGGGTGGAGGGTGGGGAGTCAACAATCGTAGTTGTTGACTCCCCAACCCTCCACCCTCAAATGAGGGTGGAGGGTGGGGAGTCAACAAGCGAGGGTGGA
Source organism: Wollemia nobilis (assembly GCA_028583015.1). Classification (NCBI taxonomy): domain Eukaryota; kingdom Viridiplantae; phylum Streptophyta; class Pinopsida; order Araucariales; family Araucariaceae; genus Wollemia; species Wollemia nobilis. The sequence continues at coordinate 3,142,744 of JAQPPZ010017175.1, read as the reverse complement.
GGGTGGGGAGTATTTGAGGGTGGAGGGTGGGGAGGGGAGTCAACAACTACGGTTGTTGACTCCCCACCCTCCACCCTCAAATGAGGTTGGAGGTTGGGATTTGAGGGTGGAGGGTGGGGAGTCAACAAGCGAGGGTGGAGGGTGGGGAGTATTTGAGGGTGGAGGGTGGGGAGGGGGAGTCAAAAACTACGGTTGTTGACTCCCCACCCTCCACCCTCAAATGAGGGTGGAGGGTGGGGAGTCAACAACTACGGTTGTTGACTCCCCAACCTCCACCCTCATTTGAGGGTGGAGGGTGGGGAGTCAACAACTCCACCCTCAAATGAGGGTGGAGGTTGGGGAGTCAACAACTGTAGTTGTTGGTTGTTGACTCCCCACCCTCCACCCTCACTCCACCCTCATTTGAGGGTGGAGGGTGGGGAGTCAACAACTCCACCCTCAAATGAGGGTGGAGGTTGGGGAGTCAACAACTGTAGTTGTTGGTTGTTGACTCCCCACCCTCCACCCCTCATTTGAGGGTGGAGGGTGGGGAGTCAACAACCAGCAACTACGATTGTTGACTCCCCAACCTCCACCCTCAAATGAGGGTGGAGGTTGGGGAGTCAACAACTGTAGTTGTTGGTTGTTGACTCCCCACCCTCCACCCTCACTCCACCCTCATTTGAGGGTGGAGGGTGGGGAGTCAACAACTCCACCCTCAAATGAGGGTGGAGGTTGGGGAGTCAACAACTGTAGTTGTTGGTTGTTGACTCCCCACCCTCCACCCTCACTCCACCCTCATTTGAGGGTGGAGGGTGGGGAGTCAACAACTCCACCCTCAAATGAGGGTGGAGGTTGGGGAGTCAACAACTGTAGTTGTTGGTTGTTGACTCCCCACCCTCCACCCTCATTTGAGGGGTGGAGGTTGGGGAGTCAACAATCGTAGTTGTTGACTCCCCACCCTCCACCCTCAAATGAGGGTGGAGGGTGGGGAGTCAACAACTCCACCCTCAAATGAGGGTGGAGGTTGGGGAGTCAACAACTGAGGGTGGAGGTTGGGGAGTCAACAACTGTAGTTGTTGACTCCCCACCCTCCACCCTCAAATGAGGGTGGAGGTTGTTGACTCCCCACCCTCCGCCCTCATTTCCCTCAAATGAGGGTGGAGGGTGGGGAGTCAACAACGTTGGGGAGTCAACAAGCGTAGTTGTTGACTCCCCACCCTCAAATGAGGGTGGAGGTTGGGGAGTCAACAACTACAACAACCGTAGTTGTTGACTCCCCAACGTTGTTGACTCCCCAACGTTGTTGACTCCCAAGCATCCACCCTCATTTGAGGGAAATGAGGGTGGAGGGTGGGGAGTCAACAACTACGGTTGTTGACTCCCCACCCTCCACCCTAATTTGAGGGTGGAGGTTGGGGAGTCAACAATCGTAGTTGTTGACTCCCCACCCTCCACCCTCATTTGAGGGTGGAGGTTGGGGAGTCAACAACTACGGTTGTTGACTCCCCAACCTCCACCCCTCAAATGAGGGTGGAGGGTGGGGAGTCAACAACTACGGTTGTTGACTCCCCACCCTCCACCCTCATTTGAGGGTGGAGGTTGGGGAGTCAACAAGCGTAGTTGTTGACTCCCCAACATTTGAGGGTGGAGGGTGGGGAGTCAACAACTACAGTTGTTGACTCCCCACCCTCCACCCTCATTGACTTACAGTTGTTGACTTACAGTTGTTGACTCCCCACCCTCCACCCTCATTTGAGAGTCAACAAGCGTAAGTCAACAAGCTGAGTTGTTGACTCCCCACCCTCCACCCTCAAATGAGGGTGGAGGTTGGGGAGTCAACAACTACGATTGTTGACTTACGATTGTTGACTCCCCACCCTCCACCCTCATTTGAGAGTCAACAAGCTGTAAGTCAACAATCGTAGTTGTTGACTCCCCAACCTCCACCCTCATTTGAGGGTGGAGGTTGGGGAGTCAACAACTACAGTTGTTGACTTACAGTTGTTGACTCTCAAATGAGGGTGGAGGGTGGGGAGTCAACAACTGTAAGTCAACAATCGTAGTTGTTGACTCCCCAACCTCCACCCTCATTTGAGGGTGGAGGGTGGGGAGTCAACAACTACAGTTGTTGACTCCCCACCCTCCACCCTCAAATGAGGGTGGAGGTTGGGGAGTCAACAAGCCGTACCCTCATTTGAGGGTGGAGGGTGGGGAGTCAACAACTACGAGTTGTTGACTCCCACCCTCCACCCTCAAATGAGGGTGGAGGTTGGGGAGTCAACAACCGGTGGAGGTTGGGGAGTCAACAACTACATTTGAGGGTGGAGGGTGGGGAGTCAACAACTACAGTTGTTGACTCCCCAATTTGAGGGTGGAGGGTGGGGGAGTCAACAACTACGGTTGTTGACTCCCCACCCCTCCACCCTCAAATGAGGGTGGAGGTTGGGGAGTCAACAACTGGTGGAGGTTGGGGAGTCAACAACTACATTTGAGGGTGGAGGGTGGGGAGTCAACAACTACAGTTGTTGACTCCCCACCCTCCACCCTCAAATGAGGGTGGAGGTTGGGGAGTCAACAACTGGTGGAGGTTGGGGAGTCAACAACTACGGTTGTTGACTCCCCAACCTCCACCCTCATTTGAGGGTGGAGGGTGGGGAGTCAACAACTACGGCTTGTTGACTCCCCACCCTCCACCCTCAAATGAGGGTGGTTGTTGACTCCCCAACCTCCACCCTCATTTGAGGGTGGAGGGTGGGGAGTCAACAACTACAGTTGTTGACTCCCCACCCTCCACCCTCAAATGAGGGTGGAGGTTGGGGAGTCAACAACTGGTGGAGGTTGGGGAGTCAACAACTACGGTTGTTGACTCCCCAACCTCCACCCTCATTTGAGGGTGGAGGGTGGGGAGTCAACAACTGTAGTTGTTGACTCCCCAACCTCCACCCTCATTTGAGGGTGGAGGGTGGGGAGTCAACAAGCGTAGTTGTTGACTCCCCAACCTCCACCCTCATTTCACCCTCATTTGAGGGTGGGGAGTCAACAACTGTAGTTGTTGACTCCCCAACCTCCACCCTCATTTGAGGGTGGAGGGTGGGGAGTCAACAACTGTAGTTGTTGACTCCCCAACCTCCACCCTCAAATGAGGGTGGAGGTTGGGGAGTCAACAACTACAGTTGTTGACTCCCCACCCTCAAATGAGGGTGAAATGAGGGTGGAGGTTGGGGAGTCAAGAGTCAACAACTGTAGTTGTTGACTCCCCAACCTCCACCCTCATTTCACCCTCATTTGAGGGTGGAGGGTGGGGAGTCAACAACTGTAGTTGTTGACTCCCCAACCTCCACCCTCATTTGAGGGTGGAGGGTGGGGAGTCAACAACTACTGACTCCCCACCCTCCACCCTCAAATGAGGATGGAGGGTGGGGAGTCAACAACTCCACCCTCATTTGAGGGTGGAGGGTGGGGAGTCAACAACTACATGAGGGTGGAGGGTGGGGGGAGTCAACAACTACGGTTGTTGACTCCCCCACCCTCCACCCTCAAACGATTGTTGACTCCCCACCCTCCACCCTCAAATGAGGATGGAGGGTGGGGAGTCAACAACTCCACCCTCATTTGAGGGTGGAGGGTGGGGAGTCAACAACTACATGAGGGTGGAGGGTGGTGGAGTCAACAACTACAGTTGTTGACTCCCCACCCTCCACCCTCAAATTGAGTCAACAACTGTAGTTGTTGACTCCCCACCCTCCACCCTCATTTGAGGGTGGAGGGTGGGGAGTCAACAAGCGTAGTTGTTGACTCCCCACCCCTCCACCCTCATTTGAGGGTGGAGGGTGGCGAGGTCAACAACCGTAGTTGTTGACTCCCCACCCTCCACCCTCAAATGAGGGTGGAGGGTGGGGAGTCAACAACTACGGTTGTTGACTCCCCACCCTCCACCCTCATTTGAGGGTGGAGGGTGGGGAGTCAACAACTGTATAGTTGTTGACTCCCCAACCTCCACCCTCAAATGAGGGTGGAGGGTGGGGAGTCAACAACTACAGTTGTTGACTCCCCACCCTCCACCCTCATTTGAGGGTGGAGGTTGGGGAGTCAACAAGCTGTATAGTTGTTGACTCCCCAACCTCCACCCTCAAATGATGGTGGAGGGTGGGGAGTCAACAACTACAGTTGTTGACTCCCCACCCGTGGTCAAATGAGGGTGGAGGGTGGGGAGTCAACAACTGTACCCTCAAATGAGGGTGGAGGGTGGGGAGTCAACAACTACAGTTGTTGACTCATTTGAGGGTGGAGGGTGGGGAGTCAACAACTAGTCAACAACTGTAGTTGTTGACTCCCCACCCTCATTTGAGGGTGGGGGGGGACTCCCCACCCTCCACCATGTAGTTGTTGACTCCCCAACCTCCACCCTCATTTCCACCATGTAGTTGTTGACTCCCCACCCTCCACCCTCAAATGAGTCCCCCACCCTCCACCATGTAGTTGTTGACTCCCCACCCTCCACCCTCATACAGTTGTTGACTCCCCACTACAGTTGTTGACTCCCCACCCTCCACCATGTAGTTGTTGACTCCCCACCCTCCACCCTCAAATGAGGGTGGAGGGTGGGGAGTCAACAACTACAGTTGTTGACTCCCAAAATGAGGGTGGAGGGTTGGGAGTCAACAACAACCTCCACCCTCATTTGAGGGTGGAGGTTGGGGAGTCAACAACTACAGTTGTTGACTCCCCACCCTCCACCCTCAAATGAGGGTGGAGGGTGGGGAGTCAACAATCGTAGTTGTTGACTCCCCAACCTCCACCCTCAAATGAGGGTGGGGAGTCAACAACTACGAGTTGTTGACTCCCCACCCTCCACCCTCATTTGAGGGTGGAGGGTGGAGGGTGGGGAGTCAACAAGCGTAGTTGTTGACTCCCCAACCTCCACCCTCAAATGAGGGTGGAGGGTGGGGAGTCAACAAGCGAGGGTGGAGGGTGGGGAGTATTAGAGGGTGGAGGGTGGGGAGGGGAGTCAACAACTACGGTTGTTGACTCCCACCCCTCCACCCTCAAATGAGGTTGGAGGTTGGGATTTGAGGGTGGAGGGTGGGGAGTCAACAAGCGAGGGTGGAGGGTGGGGAGTATTTGAGGGTGGAGGGTGGGGAGGGGAGTCAACAACTACAGTTGTTGACTCCCCACCCTCCACCCTCAAATGAGGGTGGAGGGTGGGGAGTCAACAACTACGGTTGTTGACTCCCAACCTCCACCCTCATTTGAGGGTGGAGGGTGGGGAGTCAACAACTCCACCCTCAAATGAGGGTGGAGGTTGGGGAGTCAACAACTGTAGTTGTTGGTTGTTGACTCCCCACCCTCCACCCTCACTCCACCCTCATTTGAGGGTGGAGGGTGGGGAGTCAACAACTCCACCCTCAAATGAGGGTGGAGGTTGGGGAGTCAACAACTGTAGTTGTTGGTTGTTGACTCCCCACCCTCCACCCCTCATTTGAGGGTGGAGGGTGGGGAGTCAACAACCAACAACTACGGTTGTTGGTTCCCCAACCTCCACCCTCATTTGAGGGTGGAGGTTGGGGAGTCAACAACTGTAGTTGTTGGTTGTTGACTCCCCACCCTCCACCCTCACTCCACCCTCATTTGAGGGTGGAGGGTGGGGAGTCAACAACTCCACCCTCAAATGAGGGTGGAGGTTGGGGAGTCAACAACTGTAGTTGTTGGTTGTTGACTCCCCACCCTCCACCCTCATTTGAGGGTGGAGGGTGGGGAGTCAACAACCAACAACTACGGTTGTTGACTCCCCAACCTCCACCCTCATTTGAGGGTGGAGGGTGGGGAGTCAACAACTCCACCCTCAAATGAGGGTGGAGGTTGGGGAGTCAACAACTTTAGTTGTTGGTTGTTGACTCCTCACCCTCCACCCCTCATTTGAGGGTGGAGGTTGGGGAGTCAACAATCGTAGTTGTTGACTCCCCACCCTCCACCCTCAAATGAGGGTGGAGGGTGGGGAGTCAACAACTCCACCCTCAAATGAGGGTGGAGGTTGGGGAGTCAACAACTGTAGTTGTTGACTCCCCACCCTCCACCCTCAAATGAGGGTGGAGGTTGTTGACTCCCCACCCTCCGCCCCTCATTTCCCTCAAATGAGGGTGGAGGGTGGGGAGTCAACAACGTTGGGGAGTCAACAAGCGTAGTTGTTGACTCCCCACCCTCAAATGAGGGTGGAGGTTGGGGTGTCAACAACTACAACAATTGTAGTTGTTGACTCCCCAACGTTGTTGACTCCCCAACGTTGTTGACTCCCCACCATCCACCCTCATTTGAGGGAAATGAGGGTGGAGGGTGGGGAGTCAACAACTACGGTTGTTGACTCCCCACCCTCCACCCTCATTTGAGGGTGGAGGTTGGGGAGTCAACAATCGTAGTTGTTGACTCCCCACCCTCCACCCTCATTTGAGGGTGGAGGTTGGGGAGTCAACAACTACGGCTTGTTGACTCCCCAACCTCCACCCCTCAAATGAGGGTGGAGGGTGGGGAGTCAACAACTACGAGTTGTTGACTCCCCACCCTCCACCCTCATTTGAGGGTGGAGGTTGGGGAGTCAACAACTGTAGTTGTTGACTCCCCAACATTTGAGGGTGGAGGGTGGGGAGTCAACAACTACGAGTTGTTGACTCCCCAGCCTCCACCCTCATTTGAGGGTGGAGGGTGGGGAGTCAACAAGCTGAGTTGTTGACTCCCAACCTCCACCCTCATTTGAGGGTGGAGGGTGGGGAGTCAACAACTACAGGTTGTTGACTCCCCACCCTCCACCCTCATTTGAGGGTGGAGGTTGGGGAGTCAACAACTGTAAGTCAACAACTGGTGGAGGTTGGGGAGTCAACAACTACATTTGAGGGTGGAGGGTGGGGAGTCAACAACTACAGTTGTTGACTCCCCAATTTGAGGGTGGAGGGTGGGGAGTCAACAACTACAGTTGTTGACTCCCCACCCTCCACCCTCAAATGAGGGTGGAGGGTTGGGGAGTCAACAAGCCGGTGGAGGTTGGGGGAGTCAACAACTACATTTGAGGGTGGAGGGTGGGGAGTCAACAACTACAGTTGTTGACTCCCCACCCTCCACCCTCAAATGAGGGTGGAGGTTGGGGAGTCAACAATCGGTGGAGGTTGGGGAGTCAACAACTACGGTTGTTGACTCCCCAACCTCCACCCTCATTTGAGGGTGGAGGGTGGGGAGTCAACAACTACGGTTGTTGACTCCCCACCCCTCCACCCCTCAAATGAGGGTGGAGGTTGGGGAGTCAAAAACTGGTGGAGGTTGGGGAGTCAACAACTGAGGGTGGAGGGTGGGGAGTATTTGAGGGTGGAGGGTGGGGAGGGGAGTCAACAACTACAGTTGTTGACTCCCCACCCTCCACCCTCAAATGAGGGTGGAGGGTGGGGAGTCAACAACTACGGTTGTTGACTCCCCAACCTCCACCCTCATTTGAGGGTGGAGGGTGGGGAGTCAACAACTGTAGTTGTTGACTCCCCACCCTCCACCCTCAAATGAGGGTGGAGGTTGGGGAGTCAACAACCCACCCTCAAATGATGGTGGAGGTTGGGGAGTCAACAACTGTAGTTGTTGGTTGTTGACTCCCCACCCTCCACCCTCACTCCACCCTCATTTGAGGGTGGAGGGTGGGGAGTCAACAACTCCACCCTCAAATGAGGGTGGAGGTTGGGGAGTCAACAACTGTAGTTGTTGGTTGTTGACTCCCCACCCTCCACCCCTCATTTGAGGGTGGAGGGTGGGGAGTCAACAACCAACAACTACGCTTGTTGACTCCCCAACCTCCACCCTCATTTGAGGGTGGAGGTTGGGGAGTCAACAATCGTAGTTGTTGGTTGTTGACTCCCCCACCCTCCACCCTCACTCCACCCTCATTTGAGGGTGGAGGGTGGGGAGTCAACAACTCCACCCTCAAATGAGGGTGGAGGTTGGGGAGTCAACAACTGTAGTTGTTGGTTGTTGACTCCCCACCCTCCACCCTCATTTGAGGGTGGAGGGTGGGGAGTCAACAACCAACCTCCACCCTCATTTGAGGGTGGAGGGTGGGGAGTCAACAACTCCACCCTCAAATGAGGGTGGAGGTTGGGGAGTCAACAACTTTAGTTGTTGGTTGTTGACTCCCCACCCTCCACCCTCAAATGAGGGTGGAGGTTGGGGAGTCAACAACTTTAGTTGTTGGTTGTTGACTCCCCACCCTCCACCCTCTCATTTGAGGGTGGAGGGTGGGGAGTCAACAACTCCACCCTCAAATGAGGGTGGAGGTTGGGGAGTCAACAACTGTAGTTGTTGGTTGTTGACTCCCCACCCTCCACCCTCATTTGAGGGTGGAGGTTGGGGAGTCAACAACTAAATGAGGGTGGAGGTTGGGGAGTCAACAACTGTAGTTGTTGACTCCCCACCCTCCACCCTCAAATGAGGGTGGAGGGTGGGGAGTCAACAACTCCACCCTCAAATGAGGGTGGAGGTTGGGGAGTCAACAACTGTAGTTGTTGACTCCCCACCCTCCACCCTCAAATGAGGGTGGAGGTTGTTGACTCCCCACCCTCCGCCCTCATTTCCCTCAAATGAGGGTGGAGGGTGGGGAGTCAACAACGTTGGGGAGTCAACAAGCTGTAGTTGTTGACTCCCCACCCTCAAATGAGGGTGGAGGTTGGGGAGTCAACAACTACAACAAGCCGTAGTTGTTGACTCCCCAACGTTGTTGACTCCCCACCATCCACCCTCATTTGAGGGAAATGAGGGTGGAGGGTGGGGAGTCAACAACTACAGTTGTTGACTCCCCAACCTCCACCCTCAAATGAGGGTGGAGGGTGGGGAGTCAACAACTATAAGTCAACAACTGTAAGTCAACAACTGTAGAGGGTGGGGAGTCACAACCTCCACCCTCAAATGAGGGTGGAGGTTGGGGAGTCAACAACCGTGGGGAGTCAACAAGCGTAGTTGTTGACTCCCCCACGGTTGTTGACTCCCACCCTCCACCCTCAAATGAGGGTGGAGGTTGGGGAGTCAACAAGCGTGGGGAGTCAACAACTACGGTTGTTGACTCCCCACCCTCCACCCTCAAATGAGGGTGGAGGTTGGGGAGTCAACAACTGGTGGAGGTTGGGGAGTCAACAACTACATTTGAGGGTGGAGGGTGGGGAGTCAACAACTACAGTTGTTGACTCCCCAATTTGAGGGTGGAGGGTGGGGAGTCAACAACTACAGTTGTTGACTCCCCACCCTCCACCCTCAAATGAGGGTGGAGGTTGGGGAGTCAACAACTGGTGGAGGTTGGGGAGTCAACAACTACATTTGAGGGTGGAGGGTGGGGAGTCAACAACTACAGTTGTTGACTCCCCACCCTCCACCCTCAAATGAGGGTGGAGGTTGGGGAGTCAACAAGCTCGGTGGAGGTTGGGGAGTCAACAACTACGGTTGTTGACTCCCCAACCTCCACCCTCATTTGAGGGTGGAGGGTGGGGAGTCAACAACTACAGTTGTTGACTCCCCACCCTCCACCCTCAAATGAGGGTGGAGGTTGGGGAGTCAACAACTGGTGGAGGTTGGGGAGTCAACAACTACAGTTGTTGACTCCCCAACCTCCACCCTCATGTGAGGGTGGAGGGTGGGGAGTCAACAACTGTAGTTGTTGACTCCCCAACCTCCACCCTCATTTCACCCTCATTTGAGGGTGGAGGGTGGGGAGTCAACAACTGTAGTTGTTGACTCCCCACCCTCCACCCTCATTTGAGAGGGTGGGGAGTCAACAACCGTAGTTGTTGACTCCCTACCCTCCACCCTCATTTGAGAGGGTGGGGAGTCAACAACTACGGCTTGTTGACTCCCCACCCTCCACCCTCAAATGAGGGTGGAGGGTAGGGAGTCAACAACTACGGCTTGTTGACTCCCCACCCTCTCAAATGAGGGTGGAGGGTGGGGAGTCAACAACCGTAGTTGTTGACTCCCCACCCTCCACCCTCATTTGAGGGTGGAGGGTGGGGAGTCAACAATTGTAGTTGTTGACTCCCCAACTCCCCACCCTCCACCCTCATTTGAGGGTGGAGGGTGGGAGTCAACAACCGTAGTTGTTGACTCCCCACCCCTCCACCCTCAAATAGTTGTTGACTCCCCACCCTCCACCCTCATTTGAGGGTGGAGGGTGGGGAGTCAACAACTGTAGTTGTTGACTCCCCACCCTCAAATGAGGTTGTTGACTTAGTTGTTGACTCCCCACCCTCAAATGAGGTTGTTGACTCCCCACCCTCCACCCTCATTTGAGGGTGGAGGGTGGGGAGTCAACAACTGTAGTTGTTGACTCCCCACCCTCAAATGAGGTTGTTGACTTAGTTGTTGACTCCCCACCCTCAAATGAGGTTGTTGACTTAGTTGTTGACTCCCCACCCTCAAATGAGGTTGTTGACTCCCCACCCTCCACCCTCATTTGAGGGTGGAGGGTGGGGAGTCAACAACTACGGCTGTTGTTAACTCCCCACCCTCCACCCTAAAATGAGGGTGGAGGGTGGGGAGTTAACAACCGTAGTTGTTGACTCCCCACCCTCCACCCTCATTTTTGAGGGTGGAGGGTGGGTAGACAACAACTCGTAGTTGTTGACTCCCCACCCTCCACCCTCAAATGAAAATGAGGGTGGAGGGTGGGGAGTCAACAATCGTAGTTGTTGACTCCCCACCCTCCACCCTCAAATGAGGGTGGAGGGTGGGGAGTCAACAACTACAGTTGTTGACTCCCCACCCTCCACCCTCATTTGAGAGTGGAGGGTAGGGAGTCAACAACTACAGTTGTTGACTCCCCACCCTCCACCCTCAAATGAGGGTGGAGGGTGGGGAGTCAACAATCGTAGTTGTTGACTCCCCACCCCTCCACCCTCAAATGAGGGTGGAGGGTGGGGAGTCAACAACCTCCACCCTCAAATGAGGGGTGGAGGGTGGGGAGTCAACAACCGTAGTTGTTGACTCCCCACCCTCCACCCTCAAATGTAGTTGTTGACTCCCCACCCTCCACCCTCCTTACAGTTGTTGACTCCCCACAGTTGTTGACTCCCCACCCTCCACCCTCAAATGTAGTTGTTGACTCCCCACCCTCCACCCTCCTTACGGCTTGTTGACTCCCCACCCCTCCACCCTCATTTGAGGGTGGAGGGTGGGGAGTCAACAACTATAGTTGTTGACTCCACCCTCATTTGAGGGTGGAGGGTGGGGAGTCAACAACTACACCCTCATTTGAGGGTGGAGGGTGGGGAGTCAACAACCGTAGTTGCTGACTCCCCACCCTCCACCCTCAAATGAGGGTGTAGTTGTTGACTCCCGGGGGTGGGGAGTCAACAAGCTGTTCAAATGAGGGTGGAGGGTGGGGAGTCAACAACTACGCTTGTTGACTCCCCACCCTCCACCCTCAAATGAGGGTGGAGGGTGGGGAGTCAACAACTCGTAGTTGTTGACTCCCCACCCTCCACCCTCATTTGAACAGTTGTTGACTCCCCACCTTCCACCCTCAAATGAGGGTGGAGTCAACAACAACTACCCACCCTCCACCCTCAAATGAGGGTGGAGGGTGGGGAGTCAACAACTACCCACCCTCCACCCTCACCTCAAATGAGGGTGGAGGGTGGGGAGTCAACAACCGTAGTTGTTGACTCCCCCACCCTCCACCCTCATTTGAACAGTTGTTGACTCCCCACCTTCCACCCTCAAATGAGGGTGGAGTCAACAACAACTACCCACCCTCCACCCTCAAATGAGGGTGGAGGGTGGGGAGTCAACAACTACCCACCCTCCACCCTCATTTGAGGGGTGGAGGGTGGGTAGTTGTTGACTCCCCACCCTCCACCCTCACTCCACCCTCATTTGAGGGTGGAGGGTGGGGAGTCAACAACTACCCACCCTCCACCCTCAAATGAGGGTGGAGGGTGGGTAGTTGTTGACTCCCCACCCTCCACCCTCATTTGAGGGTGGAGGGTGGGTAGTTGTTGACTCCCCACCCTCCACCCTCACTCCACCCTCATTTGAGGGTGGAGGGTGGGGAGTCAACAACTACCCACCCTCCACCCTCAAATGAGGGTGGAGGGTGGGGAGTTGTTAACTCCCCACCCACCACCCTCATTTGAGGGTGGTGGGTGGGGAGTTAACAACTCCCCACCCACCACCCTCATTTGAGGGTGGAGGGTGGGGAGTTGTTGACTACCCACCCTCCACCCTCAAATGAGGGTGGAGGGTGGGGAGTTGTTAACTCCCCACCCACCACCCTCATTTGAGGGTGGTGGGTGGGGAGTTAACAACTCCCCACCCTCCACCCTCATTTGAGGGTGGAGGGTGGGTAGTTGTTGAATCCCCACCCTCCAACCTCAAATGAGGGTGGAGGGTGGGGAGTCAACAACTCCCCACCCTCCACCCTCATTTGAGGGTGGAGGGTGGGGATTCAACAACTACCCACCCTCCACCCTCAAATGAGGGTGGAGGGTGGGGAGTCAACAACTACCCACCCTCCACCCTCAAATGAGGTTGGAGGGTGGGGAGTCAACAACTACCCACCCTCCACCCTCAAATTGAGGGTGGAGGGTGGGTAGTTGTTGACTCCCCCACCCTCCAACCTCATTTGAGGGTGGAGGGTGGGGTAGTTGTTGACTCCCCACCCTCCACCCTCATTTGAGGGTGGAGGGTGGGTAGTTGTTGACTCCCCACCATCCACCCTCAAATGAGGGTGGAGTGAGGGTGGAGGGTGGGGAGTCAACAACTACCCACCCTCCACCCTCATTTGAGGGTGGAGGGTGGGTAGTTGTTGACTCCCCACCCTCCACCCTCATTTGAGGGTGGAATGAGGGGTGGAGGGTGGGTAGTTGTTGACTCCCCACCCCCACCCTCATTCCACCCTCAAATGAGGGTGGAGGGTGGGGAGTCAACAACTACCCACCCTCCACCCTCAAATGAGGGTGGAGGGTGGGTAGTTGTTGACTCCCCACCCTCCACCCTCGTGGGGAGTCAACAACTACGGTTGTTGACTCCCCACCCTCCACCCTCATTTACTCCCCACCCTCCAATTTGAGGGTGGAGGGTGAGGAGTCAACAACTACCCACCCTCCACCCTCATTTGAGGGTGGAGGGTGGGTAGTTGTTGAAATGAGGGTGGAGGGTGGGGAGTCAACAACTACACCCTCCAATTTGAGGGTGGAGGGTGGGGAGTCAACAACTACCCACCCTCCACCCTCATTTGAGGGTGGAGGGTGGGTAGTTGTTGAAATGAGGGTGGAGGGTGGGGAGTCAACAACTACGAGTTGTTGACTCCCCACCCTCCACCCTCATTTACTCCCCACCCTCCAATTTGAGGGTGGAGGGTGGGGAGTCAACAACTAACAACTACAGTTGTTGACTCCCCAACCTCCACCCTCATTTGAGGGTGGAGGGTGGGGAGTCAACAACTCCACCCTCAAATGAGGGTGGAGGTTGGGGAGTCAACAACTGTAGTTGTTGGTTGTTGACTCCCCACCCTCCACCCCTCATTTGAGGGTGGAGGGTGGGGAGTCAACAACTCCACCCTCAAATGAGGGTGGAGGGTGGGGAGTCAACAACTCCACCCTCAAATGAGGGTGGAGGTTGGGGAGTCAACAACTGAGGGTGGAGGTTGGGGAGTCAACAACTGTAGTTGTTGACTCCCCACCCTCCACCCTCAAATGAGGGTGGAGGTTGTTGACTCCCCACCCTCCGCCCTCATTTCCCTCAAATGAGGGTGGAGGGTGGGGAGTCAACAACGTTGGGGAGTCAACAAGCTGTAGTTGTTGACTCCCCACCCTCAAATGAGGGTGGAAGGTGGGGAGTTAACAACTACAACAACCGTAGTTGTTGACTCCCCAACGTTGTTGACTCCCCAACGTTGTTGACTCCCCCACCATCCACCCCTCATTTGAGGGAAATGAGGGTGGAGGGTGGGGAGTCAACAACTACGGTTGTTGACTCCCCCACCCTCCACCCTCATTTGAGGGTGGAGGGTGGGGAGTTAACTGCAGTTGTTAACTCCCCACCCTCCACCCTCATTTGAGGGTGGAGGGTGGGGAGTCAACAACTAAATGAGGGTGGAGGTTGGGGAGTCAACAACTACAGTTGTTGACTCCCCAACCTCCACCCTCAAATGAGGGTGGAGGTTGGGGAGTCAACAACTACAGTTGTTGACTCCCCAACCTCCACCCTCAAATGAGGGTGGAGGGTGGGGAGTCAACAACTACGGTTGTTGACTCCCCACCCTCCACCCTCATTTGAGGGTGGAGGTTGGGGAGTCAACAACTGTAGTTGTTGACTCCCCAACATTTGAGGGTGGAGGGTGGGGAGTCAACAACTGTAAGTCAACAATCGTAGTTGTTGACTCCCCAACCTCCACCCTCATTTGAGGGTGGAGGGTGGGGAGTCAACAACTACAGTTGTTGACTCCCCACCCTCCACCCTCAAATGAGGGTGGAGGTTGGGGAGTCAACAACTGGTGGAGGTTGGGGAGTCAACAACTACATTTGAGGGTGGAGGGTGGGGAGTCAACAACTACAGTTGTTGACTCCCCAATTTGAGGGTGGAGGGTGGGGAGTCAACAACTACAGTTGTTGACTCCCCACCCTCCACCCTCAAATGAGGGTGGAGGTTGGGGAGTCAACAACTGGTGGAGGTTGGGGAGTCAACAACTACATTTGAGGGTGGAGGGTGGGGAGTCAACAACTACAGTTGTTGACTCCCCACCCTCCACCCTCAAATGAGGGTGGAGGTTGGGGAGTCAACAACGGGTGGAGGTTGGGGAGTCAACAACTACAGTTGTTGACTCCCCAACCTCCACCCTCATTTGAGGGTGGAGGGTGGGGAGTCAACAACTACGAGTTGTTGACTCCCCACCCTCCACCCTCAAATGAGGGTGGAGGTTGGGGAGTCAAAAACTGGTGGAGGTTGGGGAGTCAACAACTGAGGGTGGAGGGTGGGGAGTATTTGAGGGTGGAGGGTGGGGAGGGGAGTCAACAACTACAGTTGTTGACTCCCCACCCTCCACCCTCAAATGAGGGTGGAGGGTGGGGAGTCAACAACTACGGTTGTTGACTCCCCAACCTCCACCCTCATTTGAGGGTGGAGGGTGGGGAGTCAACAACTCCACCCTCAAATGAGGGTGGAGGTTGGGGAGTCAACAACTGTAGTTGTTGGTTGTTGACTCCCCACCCTCCACCCTCACTCCACCCTCATTTGAGGGTGGAGGGTGGGGAGTCAACAACTCCACCCTCAAATGAGGGTGGAGGTTGGGGAGTCAACAACTGTAGTTGTTGGTTGTTGACTCCCCACCCTCCACCCCTCATTTGAGGGTGGAGGGTGGGGAGTCAACAACCAACAACTACAGTTGTTGACTCCCCAACCTCCACCCTCATTTGAGGGTGGAGGTTGGGGAGTCAACAACTGTAGTTGTTGGTTGTTGACTCCCCACCCTCCACCCTCACTCCACCCTCATTTGAGGGTGGAGGGTGGGGAGTCAACAACTCCACCCTCAAATGAGGGTGGAGGTTGGGGAGTCAACAACTGTAGTTGTTGGTTGTTGACTCCCCACCCTCCACCCTCATTTGAGGGTGGAGGGTGGGGAGTCAACAACTGCTGCCTCCACCCTCATTTGAGGGTGGAGGGTGGGGGAGTTAACAACTCCACCCTCAAATGAGGGTGGAGGTTGGGGAGTCAACAACTTTAGTTGTTGGTTGTTGACTCCCCACCCTCCACCCCTCAAATGAGGGTGGAGGTTGGGGAGTCAACAACTTTAGTTGTTGGTTGTTGACTCCCCACCCTCCACCCTCTCATTTGAGGGTGGAGGGTGGGGAGTCAACAACTCCACCCTCAAATGAGGGTGGAGGTTGGGGAGTCAACAACTGTAGTTGTTGGTTGTTGACTCCCCACCCTCCACCCTCATTTGAGGGTGGAGGTTGGGGAGTCAACAACTGTAGTTGTTGACTCCCCACCCTCCACCCTCAAATGAGGGTGGAGGGTGGGGAGTCAACAACTCCACCCTCAAATGAGGGTGGAGGTTGGGGAGTCAACAACTGAGGGTGGAGGTTGGGGAGTCAACAACTGTAGTTGTTGACTCCCCACCCTCCACCCTCAAATGAGGGTGGAGGTTGTTGACTCCCCACCCTCCGCCCTCATTTCCCTCAAATGAGGGTGGAGGGTGGGGAGTCAACAACGTTGGGGAGTCAACAACTCGTAGTTGTTGACTCCCCACCCTCAAATGAGGGTGGAGGTTGGGGAGTCAACAACTACAACAACTGTAGTTGTTGACTCCCCAACGTTGTTGACTCCCCACCATCCACCCTCATTTGAGGGAAATGAGGGTGGAGGGTGGGGAGTCAACAACTACAGTTGTTGACTCCCCAACCTCCACCCTCAAATGAGGGTGGAGGGTGGGGAGTCAACAACTATAAGTCAACAACTGTAAGTCAACAACTGTAGAGGGTGGGGAGTCAACAACTACAGTTGTTGACTCCCCACCCTCCACCCTCAAATGAGGGTGGGGGTTGGGGAGTCAACAACAGTGGGGGGTCAACAACTACAGTTGTTGACTCCCCACCCCTCCACCCTCAAATGAGGGTGGAGGTTGGGGAGTCAACAACTGTGGGGAGTCAACAACTACAGTTGTTGACTCCCCACCCTCCACCCTCAAATGAGGGTGGAGGTTGGGGAGTCAACAACTGGTGGAGGTTGGGGAGTCAACAACTACATTTGAGGGTGGAGGGTGGGGAGTCAACAACTACAGTTGTTGACTCCCCAATTTGAGGGTGGAGGGTGGGGAGTCAACAACTACAGTTGTTGACTCCCCACCCTCCACCCTCAAATGAGGGTGGAGGTTGGGGAGTCAACAACTGGTGGAGGTTGGGGAGTCAACAACTACATTTGAGGGTGGAGGGTGGGGAGTCAACAACTACAGTTGTTGACTCCCCACCCTCCACCCTCAAATGAGGGTGGAGGTTGGGGAGTCAACAACTCGGTGGAGGTTGGGGAGTCAACAACTACGGCTTGTTGACTCCCCAACCTCCACCCTCATTTGAGGGTGGAGGGTGGGGAGTCAACAACTACGGTTGTTGACTCCCACCCTCCACCCTCAAATGAGGGTGGAGGTTGGGGAGTCAACAAGCGGTGGAGGTTGGGGAGTCAACAACTACGGTTGTTGACTCCCCCAACCTCCACCCTCATGTGAGGGTGGAGGGTGGGGAGTCAACAAGCCGTAGTTGTTGACTCCCCAACCTCCACCCTCATTTCACCCTCATTTGAGGGTGGAGGGTGGGGAGTCAACAACCGTAGTTGTTGACTCCCCACCCTCCACCCTCATTTGAGAGGGTGGGGAGTCAACAAGCGTAGTTGTTGACTCCCTACCCTCCACCCTCATTTGAGAGGGTGGGGAGTCAACAACTACAGCTTGTTGACTCCCCACCCTCCACCCTCAAATGAGGGTGGAGGGTAGGGAGTCAACAACTACGGTTGTTGACTCCCCACCCTCTCAAATGAGGGTGGAGGGTGGGGAGTCAACAAGCGTAGTTGTTGACTCCCCGTGGAGGGTGGGGAGTTGGGGAGTCAACAACTACAATTGTTGACTCCCCACCCTCCACCCTCATTTGAGGGTGGAGGGTGGGGAGTCAACAACTGTAGTTGTTGACTCCCCACCCTCCACCCTCATTTGAGGGTGGAGGGTGGGGAGTCAACAACTGTAGTTGTTGACTCCCCCACCCTCCACCCTCAAATAGTTGTTGACTCCCCACCCTCCACCCTCATTTGAGGGTGGAGGGTGGGGAGTCAACAACTGTAGTTGTTGACTCCCCACCCTCAAATGAGGTTGTTGACTTAGTTGTTGACTCCCCACCCTCAAATGAGGTTGTTGACTCCCCACCCTCCACCCTCATTTGAGGGTGGAGGGTGGGGAGTCAACAACTGTAGTTGTTGACTCCCCACCCTCAAATGAGGTTGTTGACTTAGTTGTTGACTCCCCACCCTCAAATGAGGTTGTTGACTTAGTTGTTGACTCCCCACCCTCAAATGAGGTTGTTGACTCCCCACCCTCCACCCTCATTTGAGGGGTGGAGGGTGGGAAGTCAACAACTACGATTGTTGTCTCCCCACCCTCCACCCTAAAATGAGGGTGGAGGGTGGGGAGTCAACAACCGTAGTTGTTGACTCCCCACCCTCCACCCTCATTTTAGGGTGGAGGGTGGGGAGACAACAACTGTAGTTGTTGACTCCCCACCCTCCACCCTCAAATGAAATGAGGGTGGAGGGTGGGGAGTCAACAACTGTAGTTGTTGACTCCCCACCCTCCACCCTCAAATGAGGGTGGAGGGTGGGGAGTCAACAACTACGCTTGTTGACTCCCCACCCTCCACCCCTCATTTGAGAGTGGAGGGTAGGGAGTCAACAACTACAGCTTGTTGACTCCCCACCCTCCACCCTCAAATGAGGGTGGAGGGTGGGGAGTCAACAACTGTAGTTGTTGACTCCCCACCCTCCACCCTCAAATGAGGGTGGAGGGTGGGGAGTCAACAACCTCCACCCTCAAATGAGGGTGGAGGGTGGGGAGTCAACAACTGTAGTTGTTGACTCCCCACCCTCCACCCTCAAATGTAGTTGTTGACTCCCCACCCTCCACCCTCCTTACAGTTGTTGACTCCCCACAGTTGTTGACTCCCCACCCTCCACCCTCAAATGTAGTTGTTGACTCCCCACCCTCCACCCTCCTTACAGTTGTTGACTCCACCCTCATTTGAGGGGTGGAGGGTGGGGAGTCAACAACTATAGTTGTTGACTCCACCCTCATTTGAGGGTGGAGGGGTGGGGAGTCAACAACTACACCCTCATTTGAGGGTGGAGGGTGGGGAGTCAACAACTGTAGTTGTTGACTCCCCACCCTCCACCCTCAAATGAGGGTGTAGTTGTTGACTCCCCGGGGGTGGGGAGTCAGCAATCGTTCAAATGAGGGTGGAGGGTGGGGAGTCAACAACTACAGCTTGTTGACTCCCCACCCTCCACCCTCAAATGAGGGTGGAGGGTGGGGAGTCAACAACCGTAGTTGTTGACTCCCCACCCTCCACCCTCATTTGAACAGCTTGTTGACTCCCCCCACCTTCCACCCTCAAATGAGGGTGGAGTCAACAACAACTACCCACCCTCCACCCTCAAATGAGGGTGGAGGGTGGGGAGTCAACAACTACCCACCCTCCACCCTCACCTCAAATGAGGGTGGAGGGTGGGGAGTCAACAACTGTAGTTGTTGACTCCCCACCCTCCACCCTCATTTGAACAGTTGTTGACTCCCCACCTTCCACCCTCAAATGAGGGTGGAGTCAACAACAACTACCCACCCTCCACCCTCAAATGAGGGTGGAGGGTGGGGGAGTCAACAACTACCCACCCTCCACCCTCATTTGAGGGTGGAGGGTGGGTAGCTGCTGACTCCCCACCCTCCACCCTCACTCCACCCTCATTTGAGGGTGGAGGGTGGGGAGTCAACAACTACCCACCCTCCACCCTCAAATGAGGGTGGAGGGTGGGTAGTTGTTGACTCCCCACCCTCCACCCTCATTTGAGGGTGGAGGGTGGGTAGTTGTTGACTCCCCACCCTCCACCCTCACTCCACCCTCATTTGAGGGTGGAGGGTGGAGTAGTCAACAACTCCCCACCCCTCCACCCTCAAATGAGGGTGGAGGGTGGTGCAGTAGTTGTTAACTACCCCACCCACCACCCTCATTTGAGGGTGGTGGGTGGGGAGTTAACCCACCACCCTCATTTGAGGGTGGTGGGTGGGGAGTTGTTGACTCCCCACCCTCCACCCTCAAATGAGGGTGGAGGGTGGGGAGTTGTTAACTCCCCACCCACCACCCTCATTTGAGGGTGGTGGGTGGGGAGTTAACAACTCCCAACCCTCCACCCTCATTTGAGGGTGGAGGGTGGGTAGTTGTTGAATCCCCACCCTCCAACCTCAAATGAGGGTGGAGGGTGGGGAGTCAACAACTCCCCACCCTCCACCCTCATTTGAGGGGTGGAGGGTGGGGATTCAACAACTACCCACCCTCCACCCTCAAATGAGGGTGGAGGGTGGGGAGTCAACAACTACCCACCCTCCACCCTCAAATGAGGTTGGAGGGTGGGGAGTCAACAACTACCCACCCTCCACCCTCAAATTGAGGGTGGAGGGTGGGTAGTTGTTGACTCCCCCACCCTCCAACCTCATTTGAGGGTGGAGGGTGGGTAGTTGTTGACTCCCCACCCTCCACCCTCATTTGAGGGTGGAGGGTGGGTAGTTGTTGACTCCCCACCATCCACCCTCAAATGAGGGTGGAGTGAGGGTGGAGGGTGGGGAGTCAACAACTACCCACCCTCCACCCTCAAATGAGGGTGGAGGGTGGGGAGTCAACAACTACCCACCCTCCACCCTCATTTGAGGGTGGAGGGTGGGTAGTTGTTGACTCCCCCGCCTCCACCCTCAAATGAGGGTGGAGTGAGGGTGGAGGGTGGGGAGTCAACAACTACCCACCCTCCACCCCTCATTTGAGGGTGGAGTGTGGGTAGTTGTTGACTCCCCACCCCTCCACCCTCATTTGAGGGTGGAATGAGGGTGGAGGGTGGGTAGTTGTTGACTCCCCACCCTCCACCCTCATTCCACCCTCAAATGAGGGTGGAGGGTGGGGAGTCAACAACTACCCACCCTCCACCCTCAAATGAGGGTGGAGGGTGGGTAGTTGTTGACTCCCCACCCTCCACCCTCGTGGGGAGTCAACAACTACAGTTGTTGACTCCCCACCCTCCACCCTCATTTACTCCCCACCCTCCAATTTGAGGGTGGAGGGTGAGGAGTCAACAACTACCCACCCTCCACCCTCATTTGAGGGTGGAGGGTGGGTAGTTGTTGAAATGAGGGTGGAGGGTGGGGAGTCAACAACTACACCCTCCAATTTGAGGGTGGAGGGTGGGGAGTCAACAACTACCCACCCTCCACCCTCATTTGAGGGTGGAGGGTGGGTAGTTGTTGAAATGAGGGTGGAGGGTGGGGAGTCAACAACTACGGTTGTTGACTCCCCCACCCTCCACCCCTCATTTACTCCCCACCCTCCAATTTGAGGGTGGAGGGTGGGGAGTCAACAACTACCCACCCTCCACCCTCAAATGAGGGTGGAGGGTGGGTAGTTGTTGACTCCCCACCCTCCACCCTCAAATAACTCCCCACCCTCAACCCTCATTTGAGGGTGGAGGGTGGGGAGTCAACAACTACCCACCCTCCACCCTCAAATGAGGGTGGAGGGTGGGTAGTTGTTGACTCCCCACCCTCCACCCTCAAATGAGGGTGGAGGGTGGGGAGTCAACAACTACGGTGGGGAGTCAACAACTACCCACCCTCCACCCTCAAATGAGGGTGGAGGGTGGGTAGTTGTTGACTCCCCACCCTCCACCCTCAAATGAGGGTGGAGGGTGGGGAGTCAACAACTACCAACCCTCCACCCTCAAACTCCCCACCCTCCACCCTCAAATGAGTAGTTGTTGACTCCCCACCCTCCACCCTCATTTGAGGGTGGAGGGGTGGGGAGTCAACAACTCCTCCACCCTCAAATGAGGGTGGAGGGTGGGGAGTCAACAACTACAGTTGTTGACTCCCCACGGTTGTTAACTCCCCACCCTCCACCCACATTTGAGGGTGGAGGGTGGGGAGTTAACAACTCCTCCACCCTCAAATGAGGGTGGAGGGTGGGGAGTCAACAACTACAGTTGTTGACTCCCCACCCTCCACCCTCTTTTGAGGGTGGAGGAGTTGTTGACTCCCCACCCTCCACCCTCAAATGAGGGTGGAGGGTGGGGAGTCAACAACCGTAGTTGTTGACTCCCCACCCTCCACCCTCATTTGAGGGTGGAGGAGTTGTTGACTCCCCACCCTCCACCCTCATTTCTCAAATGAGGGTGGAGGTTGGGGTGTCAACAATCGTAGTTGTTGACTCCCCACCCTCCATCCTCATTTGAGGGTGGAGTGTGGGGGGTCAACAACTGTAGTTGTTGACTCCCCAACCTCCACCCTCAAATGGGGAGTCAACAACTACAGTTGTTGACTCCCCACGTTGTTGACTCCCCAACCTCCACCCTCAAATGGGGAGTCAACAACTACAGCTTGTTGACTCCCCACATTTGAGGGTGGAGGGTGGGGAGTCAACAATCGTAGTTGTTGACTCCCCAACATCCACCCTCAAATGGGGAGTCAAAAACTACGAGTTGTTGACTCCCCACCCTCCACCCTCAAATGAGGGTGGAGGATGGGGAGTCAACAACTACGGTTGTTGACTCCCCACCCTCCACCCCTCAAATGAGGTTGGAGGTTGGGATTTGAGGGTGGAGGGTGGGGAGTCAACAACTGAGGGTGGAGGGTGGGGAGTATTTGAGGGTGGAGGGTGGGGAGGGGAGTCAACAACTACAGTTGTTGACTCCCCACCCTCCACCCTCAAATGAGGGTGGAGGGTGGGGAGTCAACAACTACGGTTGTTGACTCCCCAACCTCCACCCTCATTTGAGGGTGGAGGGTGGGGAGTCAACAACTCCACCCTCAAATGAGGGTGGAGGTTGGGGAGTCAACAACTGTAGTTGTTGGTTGTTGACTCCCCACCCTCCACCCCCTCATTTGAGGGTGGAGGGTGGGGAGTCAACAACTACACCCTCATTTGAGGGTGGAGGGTGGGGAGTCAACAAGCGTAGTTGTTGACTCCCCACCCCTCCACCCTCAAATGAGGGTGTAGTTGTTGACTCCCCAGGGTGGGGAGTCAACAAATGTTCAAATGAGGGTGGAGGGTGGGGAGTCAACAACTACGGTTGTTGACTCCCCACCCTCCACCCTCAAATGAGGGTGGAGGGTGGGGAGTCAACAACTGTAGTTGTTGACTCCCCACCCTCCACCCTCATTTGAACAGTTGTTGACTCCCCACCCTCCACCCTCAAATGAGGGTGGAGTCAACAACAACTACCCACCCTCCACCCTCAAATGAGGGTGGAGGGTGGGGAGTCAACAACTACCCACCCTACACCCTCATTTGAGGGTGGAGGGTGGGTAGTTGTTGACTCCCCACCCTCCACCCTCACTCCACCCTCATTTGAGGGTGGAGGGTGGGGAGTCAACAACTACCCACCCTCCACCCTCAAATACCTCAAATGAGGGTGGAGGGTGGGGAGTCAACAACTACCCACCCTCCACCCTCATTTGAGGGTGGAGGGTGGGTAGTTGTTGACTCCCCACCCTCAACCCTCACTCCACCCTCATTTGAGGGTGGAGGGTGGGTAGTTGTTGACTCCCCACCCTCCACCCTCACTCCACCCTCATTTGAGGGTGGAGGGTGGGGAGTCAACAACTACCCACCCTCCACCCTCAAATGAGGGTGGAGGGTGGGGAGTTGTTAACTCCCCACCCACCACCCTCATTTGAGGGTGGTGGGTGGGGAGTTAACAACTCCCCCACCCTCCACCCTCATTTGAGGGTGGAGGGTGGGTAGTTGTTGAATCCCCACCCTCCACCCTCAAATGAGGGTGGAGGGTGGGGAGTTGTTGACTACCCACCCTCCACCCTCAAATACTCCCCCACCCTCCACCCTCATTTGAGGGTGGAGGGTGGGTAGTTGTTGACTCCCCACCCTCCACCCTCATTTGAGGTTGGAGGGTGGGGAGTCAACAACTACCCACCCTCCACACTCAAATTGAGGGTGGAGGGTGGGTAGTTGTTGACTCCCCACCCTCCAACCTCAAATGAGGGTGGAGGGTGGGGAGTCAACAACTCCCCACCCTCCACCCTCATTTGAGGGTGGAGGGTGGTGCAGTTGTTGCCACCCTCCACCCTCAAATGAGGGTGGAGTGAGGGTGGAGGGTGGGGAGTCAACAACTACCCACCCTCCACCCTCAAATGAGGGTGGAGGGTGGGGAGTCAACAACTACCCACCCTCCACCCTCATTTGAGGGTGGAGGGTGGGTAGTTGTTGACTCCCCAGCCTCCACCCTCAAATGAGGGTGGAGTGAGGGTGGAGGGTGGGGAGTCAACAACTACCCACCCTCCACCCTCATTTGAGGGTGGAGGGTGGGTAGTTGTTGACTCCCCACCCTCCACCCTCATTTGAGGGTGGAATGAGGGTGGAGGGTGGGTAGTTGTTGACTCCCCACCCTCCACCCTCATTCCACCCTCAAATGAGGGTGGAGGGTGGGGAGTCAACAACTACCCACCCTCCACCCTCAAATGAGGGTGGAGGGTGGGTAGTTGTTGACTCCCCACCCTCCACCCTCGTGGGGAGTCAACAACTACAGTTGTTGACTCCCCACCCTCCACCCTCATTTACTCCCCACCCTCCAATTTGAGGGTGGAGGGTGAGGAGTCAACAACTACCCACCCTCCACCCTCATTTGAGGGTGGAGGGTGGGTAGTTGTTGAAATGAGGGTGGAGGGTGGGGAGTCAACAACTACACCCTCCAATTTGAGGGTGGAGGGTGGGGAGTCAACAACTACCCACCCTCCACCCTCATTTGAGGGTGGAGGGTGGGTAGTTGTTGAAATGAGGGTGGAGGGTGGGGAGTCAACAACTACGAGTTGTTGACTCCCCACCCTCCACCCTCATTTACTCCCCACCCTCCAATTTGAGGGTGGAGGGTGGGGAGTCAACAACTACCCACCCTCCACCCTCATTTGAGGGTGGAGGGTGGGTAGTTGTTGACTCCCCACCCTCCACCCTCAAATGAGGGTGGAGGGTGGGGAGTCAACAACTACCCACCCTCCACCCTCAAATGAGGGTGGAGGGTGGGTAGTTGTTGACTCCCCACCCTCCACCCTCAAATGAGGGTGGAGGGTGGGGAGTCAACAACTACCCACCCTCCACCCTCAAATGAGGGTGGAGGGTGGGTAGTTGTTGACTCCCCACCCTCCACCCTCCAATTTGAGGGTGGAGGGTGGGGAGTCAACAACTACCCACCCTCCACCCTCATTTGAGGGTGGAGGGTGGGTAGTTGTTGACTCCCCACCCTCCACCCTCATTTGAGGGTGGAGGGTGGGGAGTCAACAACTACCCACCCTCCACCCTCATTTGAGGGTGGAGGGTGGGTAGTTGTTGACTCCCCACCCTCCACCCTCAAATGAGGGTGGAGGGTGGGGAGTCAACAACTACGGTGGGGAGTCAACAACTACCCACCCTCCACCCTCAAATGAGGGTGGAGGGTGGGGAGTCAACAACTACCCACCCTCCACCCTCAAATGAGGGTGGAGGGTGGGTAGTTGTTGACTCCCCACCCTCCACCCTCAAATGAGGGTGGAGGGTGGGTAGGGTGGAGGGTGGGGAGTCAACAACTACTCATTTGAGGGTGGAGGGTGGGGAGTTTGAGGGTGGAGGGTGGGTAGTTGTTGACTCCCCACCCTCCACCCTCAAAATTGAGGGTGGAGGGTGGGGAGTCAACAACTACCCACCCTCCACCCTCAAACTCCCCACCCTCCACCCTCAAATGAGTAGTTGTTGACTCCCCACCCTCCACCCTCATTTGAGGGTGGAGGGTGGGGAGTCAACAACTCCTCCACCCTCAAATGAGGGTGGAGGGTGGGGAGTCAACAACTACGGTTGTTGACTCCCCCACGCTTGTTAACTCCCCACCCTCCACCCACATTTGAGGGTGGAGGGTGGGGAGTCAACAACTGTGGGGAGTCAACAACCGTAGTTGTTGACTCCCCACCCTCCACCCTCATTTGAGGGTGGAGGAGTTGTTAACTCCCCACCCTCCACCCTCATTTGTGGGTGGAGGGTGGGGAGTTAACAACTCCTCCACCCTCAAATGAGGGTGGAGGGTGGGGAGTTAACAACTACAGCTTGTTGACTCCCCACCCTCCACCCTCTTTTGAGGGTGGAGGAGTTGTTGACTCCCCACCCTCCACCCTCTTTTGAGGGTGGAGGAGTTGTTGACTCCCCACCCTCCACCCTCATTTGGTGGAGGGTGGGGAGTCAACAACTGTAGTTGTTGACTCCCCACCCTCCACCCTCATTTGAGGGTGGAGGAGTTGTTGACTCCCCACCCTCCACCCTCATTTCTCAAATGAGGGTGGAGGTTGGGGTGTCAACAACTGTAGTTGTTGACTCCCCACCCTCCATCCTCATTTGAGGGTGGAGTGTGGGGAGTCAACAACTGTAGTTGTTGACTCCCCAACCTCCACCCTCAAATGGGGAGTCAACAACTACAGTTGTTGACTCCCCACGTTGTTGACTCCCCAACCTCCACCCTCAAATGGGGAGTCAACAACTACAGTTGTTGACTCCCCACATTTGAGGGTGGAGGGTGGGGAGTCAACAAGCCGTAGTTGTTGACTCCCCAACATCCACCCTCAAATGGGGAGTCAACAACTACAGTTGTTGACTCCCCACCCTCCACCCTCAAATGAGGGTGGAGGATGGGGAGTCAAAAACTACAGTTGTTGACTAGTTGTTGACTCCCCAACCTCCACCCTCAAATGAGGGTGGGGAGTCAACAACTACGAGTTGTTGACTCCCCACCCTCCACCCTCATTTGAGGGTGGAGGGTGGAGGGTGGGGAGTCAACAATCGTAGTTGTTGACTCCCCAACCTCCACCCCTCAAATGAGGGTGGAGGGTGGGGAGTCAACAACTGAGGGTGGAGGGTGGGGAGTATTTGAGGGTGGAGGGTGGGGAGGGGAGTCAACAACTACAGTTGTTGACTCCCCACCCTCCACCCTCAAATGAGGTTGGAGGTTGGGATTTGAGGGTGGAGGGTGGGGAGTCAACAACTGAGGGTGGAGGGTGGGGAGTATTTGAGGGTGGAGGGTGGGGAGGGGAGTCAACAACTACAGTTGTTGACTCCCCACCCTCCACCCTCAAATGAGGGTGGAGGGTGGGGAGTCAACAATCGTAGTTGTTGACTCCCCAACCTCGACCCTCATTTGAGGGTGGAGGGTGGGGAGTCAACAACTCCACCCTCAAATGAGGGTGGAGGTTGGGGAGTCAACAACTGTAGTTGTTGGTTGTTGACTCCCCACCCTCCACCCTCACTCCACCCTCATTTGAGGGTGGAGGGTGGGGAGTCAACAACTCCACCCTCAAATGAGGGTGGAGGTTGGGGAGTCAACAACTGTAGTTGTTGGTTGTTGACTCCCCACCCTCCACCCCTCATTTGAGGGTGGAGGGTGGGGAGTCAACAACTCCACCCTCAAATGAGGGTGGAGGTTGGGGAGTCAACAACTGTAGTTGTTGGTTGTTGACTCCCCACCCTCCACCCTCACTCCACCCTCATTTGAGGGTGGAGGGTGGGGAGTCAACAACTCCACCCTCAAATGAGGGTGGAGGTTGGGGAGTCAACAACTGTAGTTGTTGGTTGTTGACTCCCCACCCTCCACCCCTCATTTGTGGGTGGAGGGTGGGGAGTCAACAACTCCACCCTCAAATGAGGGTGGAGGTTGGGGAGTCAACAACTCCACCCTCAAATGAGGGTGGAGGTTGGGGAGTCAACAACTGTAGTTGTTGGTTGTTGACTCCCCACCCTCCACCCTCATTTGAGGGTGGAGGGTGGGGAGCAAGTACAGCCAAGTGCCTCCACCCTCATTTGAGGGTGGAGGGTGGGGAGTCAACAACTCCACCCTCAAATGAGGGTGGAGGTTGGGGAGTCAACAACTGTAGTTGTTGGTTGTTGACTCCCCACCCTCCACCCTCATTTGAGGGTGGAGGTTGGGGAGTCAACAACTGTAGTTGTTGACTCCCCACCCTCCACCCTCAAATGAGGGTGGAGGGTGGGGAGTCAACAACTCCACCCTCAAATGAGGGTGGAGGTTGGGGAGTCAACAACTGTAGTTGTTGACTCCCCACCCTCCACCCTCAAATGAGGGTGGAGGTTGTTGACTCCCCACCCTCCGCCCTCATTTCCCTCAAATGAGGGTGGAGGGTGGGGAGTCAACAACGTTGGGGAGTCAACAACTGTAGTTGTTGACTCCCCACCCTCAAATGAGGGTGGAGGTTGGGGAGTCAACAACTACAACAACTGTAGTTGTTGACTCCCCAACGTTGTTGACTCCCCAACGTTGTTGACTCCCCACCATCCACCCTCATTTGAGGGAAATGAGGGTGGAGGGTGGGGAGTCAACAACTACAGTTGTTGACTCCCCACCCTCCACCCTCATTTGAGGGTGGAGGTTGGGGGAGTCAACAACTACAGTTGTTGACTCCCCAACCTCCACCCCTCAAATGAGGGTGGAGGGTGGGGAGTCAACAACTACGGTTGTTGACTCCCCACCCTCCACCCTCATTTGAGGGTGGAGGTTGGGGAGTCAACAACTGTAGTTGTTGACTCCCCAACATTTGAGGGTGGAGGGTGGGGAGTCAACAACTACGGCTTGTTGACTCCCAACCTCCACCCTCATTTGAGGGTGGAGGGTGGGGAGTCAACAATCGTAAGTCAACAATCGTAGTTGTTGACTCCCCACCCACCACCCTCATTTAAGGGTGGAGGGTGGGGAGTTAACAACTGCTGCAGCAGTTGTTAACTCCCCACCCTCCACCCTCAAATGAGGGTGGAGGTTGGGGAGTCAACAAGCTCGGTGGAGGTTGGGGAGTCAACAACTACGATTGTTGACTTACGATGTTGACTCCCCACCCTCCACCCTCATTTGAGGGTGGAGGGTGGGGAGTCAACAATCGTAAGTCAACAATCGTAGTTGTTGACTCCCCACCCTCCACCCTCATCCACCCTCATTTGAGGGTGGAGGGTGGGGAGTCAACAACTACGGTTGTTGACTCCCCACCCTCCACCCTCAAATGAGGGTGGAGGTTGGGGAGTCAACAACTGGTGGAGGTTGGGGAGTCAACAACTACATTTGAGGGTGGAGGGTGGGGAGTCATCAACTACGGTTGTTGACTCCCTAATTTGAGGGTGGAGGGTGGGGAGTCAACAACTACGGTTGTTGACTCCCCACCCTCCACCCTCAAATGAGGGTGGAGGTTGGGGAGTCAACAACTGGTGGAGGTTGGGGAGTCAACAACTACATTTGAGGGTGGAG
This sequence comes from Wollemia nobilis, assembly GCA_028583015.1. Lineage (NCBI taxonomy): Eukaryota > Viridiplantae > Streptophyta > Pinopsida > Araucariales > Araucariaceae > Wollemia > Wollemia nobilis. The sequence goes on along the minus strand of JAQPPZ010017175.1, from coordinate 3,113,698 downwards.
GGTGGGGAGTCAACAACTACAGTTGTTGACTCCCCACCCTCCACCCTCAAATGAGGGTGGAGGTTGGGGAGTCAACAACTGGTGGAGGTTGGGGAGTCAACAACTACAGTTGTTGACTCCCCAACCTCCACCCTCATTTGAGGGTGGAGGGTGGGGGAGTCAACAACTACGAGTTGTTGACTCCCCACCCTCCACCCTCAAATGAGGGTGGAGGTTGGGGGAGTCAACAACTGGTGGAGGTTGGGGAGTCAACAACTACGGTTGTTGACTCCCCAACCTCCACCCCTCATTTGAGGGTGGAGGGTGGGGAGTCAACAATCGTAGTTGTTGACTCCCCAACCTCCACCCTCATTTCACCCTCATTTGAGGGTGGAGGGTGGGGAGTCAACAACTGTAGTTGTTGACTCCCCAACCTCCACCCTCATTTCACCCTCATTTGAGGGTGGAGGGTGGGGAGTCAACAATCGTAGTTGTTGACTCCCCAACCTCCACCCTCATTTGAGGGTGGATGGTGGGGAGTCAACAAGCGTAGTTGTTGACTCCCCACCCTCCACCCTCAAATGAGGGTGGAGGTTGGGGAGTCAACAACTACGCTTGTTGACTCCCCACCCTCAAATGAGGGTGAAATGAGGGTGGAGGTTGGGGAGTCAAGAGTCAACAATCGTAGTTGTTGACTCCCCAACCTCCACCCTCATTTCACCCTCATTTGAGGGTGGAGGGTGGGGAGTCAACAACTGTAGTTGTTGACTCCCCAACCTCCACCCTCATTTGAGGGTGGAGGTTGGGGAGTCAACAATCGTAGTTGTTGACTCCCCAACCTCCACCCTCATTTGAGGGTGGAGGTTGGGGAGTCAACAATCGTAGTTGTTGACTCCCCACCCTACACCCTCAAATGAGGGTGGAGGGTGAGGAGTCAACAACGACAGTTGTTGACTCCCCAACCTCCACCCTCAAATCAACAACTGTAGTTGTTGACTCCTCACCTTCCACCCTCATTTGAGGGTGGAGGTTGGGGAGTCAACAACTACGCTTGTTGACTCCCCACCCTCCACCCTCATTTGAGGGTGGAGGGTGGAGGGTGGGGAGTCAACAACTGTAGTTGTTGACTCCCCAACCTCCACCCTCAAATGAGGGTGGAGGGTGGGGAGTCAACAACTGAGGGTGGAGGGTGGGGAGTATTTGAGGGTGGAGGGTGGGGAGGGGAGTCAACAACTACAGTTGTTGACTCCCACCCTCCACCCTCAAATGAGGTTGGAGGTTGGGATTTGAGGGTGGAGGGTGGGGAGTCAACAAGCGAGGGTGGAGGGTGGGGAGTATTTGAGGGTGGAGGGTGGGGAGGGGAGTCAACAACTACAGTTGTTGACTCCCCACCCTCCACCCTCAAATGAGGGTGGAGGGTGGGGAGTCAACAACTACAGGTTGTTGACTCCCCAACCTCCACCCTCATTTGAGGGTGGAGGGTGGGGAGTCAACAACTCCACCCTCAAATGAGGGTGGAGGTTGGGGAGTCAACAACTGTAGTTGTTGGTTGTTGACTCCCCACCCTCCACCCTCACTCCACCCTCATTTGAGGGTGGAGGGTGGGGAGTCAACAACTCCACCCTCAAATGAGGGTGGAGGTTGGGGAGTCAACAACTGTAGTTGTTGGTTGTTGACTCCCCACCCTCCACCCCTCATTTGAGGGTGGAGGGTGGGGAGTCAACAACCAACAACTACAGCTTGTTGACTCCCCAACCTCCACCCTCATTTGAGGGTGGAGGTTGGGGAGTCAACAACTGTAGTTGTTGGTTGTTGACTCCCCACCCTCCACCCTCACTCCACCCTCATTTGAGGGTGGAGGGTGGGGAGTCAACAACTCCACCCTCAAATGAGGGTGGAGGTTGGGGAGTCAACAACTGTAGTTGTTGGTTGTTGACTCCCCACCCTCCACCCTCATTTGAGGGTGGAGGGTGGGGAGTCAATAACCAACCTCCTCCCTCATTTGAGGGTGGAGGGTGGGGAGTCAACAACTCCACCCTCAAATGAGGGTGGAGGTTGGGGAGTCAACAAGCGTAGTTGTTGGTTGTTGACTCCCCACACTCCACCCTCATTTGAGGGTGGAGGTTGGGGAGTCAACAATCTGTAGTTGTTGACTCCCCACCCTCCACCCTCAAATGAGGGTGGAGGGTGGGGAGTCAACAACTCCACCCTCAAATGAGGGTGGAGGTTGGGGAGTCAACAACTGTAGTTGTTGACTCCCCACCCTCCACCCTCAAATGAGGGTGGAGGTTGTTGACTCCCCACCCTCCGCCCTCATTTCCCTCAAATGAGGGTGGAGGGTGGGGAGTCAACAACGTTGGGGAGTCAACAACTGTAGTTGTTGACTCCCCACCCTCAAATGAGGGTGGAGGTTGGGGAGTCAACAACTACAACAACTGTAGTTGTTGACTCCCCAACGTTGTTGACTCTCCAAGCATCCACCCTCATTTGAGGGAAATGAGGGTGGAGGGTGGGGAGTCAACAACTACGGTTGTTGACTCCCCACCCTCCACCCTCATTTGAGGGTGGAGGTTGGGGGAGTCAACAAGCGTAGTTGTTGACTCCCCAACATTTGAGGGTGGAGGGTGGGGAGTCAACAACTACAGCTTGTTGACTCCCAACCTCCACCCTCATTTGAGGGTGGAGGGTGGGGAGTCAACAAGCGTAAGTCAACAATCGTAGTTGTTGACTCCCCAACCTCCACCCTCATTTGAGGGTGGAGGGTGGGGAGTCAACAACTACGGCTTGTTGACTTCCGCTTGTTGACTCTCAAATGAGGGTGGAGGGTGGGGAGTCAACAATCGTAAGTCAACAATCGTAGTTGTTGACTCCCCAACCTCCACCCTCATTTGAGGGTGGAGGGTGGGGAGTCAACAACTACAGTTGTTGACTCCCCACCCTCCACCCTCAAATGAGGGTGGAGGTTGGGGAGTCAACAACTGTACCCTCATTTGAGGGTGGAGGGTGGGGAGTCAACAACTACAGTTGTTGACTCCCCACCCTCCACCCTCAAATGAGGGTGGAGGTTGGGGAGTCAACAACTGGTGGAGGTTGGGGAGTCAACAACTACATTTGAGGGTGGAGGGTGGGGAGTCAACAACTACGGCTTGTTGACTCCCCAATTTGAGGGTGGAGGGTGGGGAGTCAACAACTACGGGTTGTTGACTCCCCCACCCTCCACCCTCAAATGAGGGTGGAGGTTGGGGAGTCAACAACTGGTGGAGGTTGGGGAGTCAACAACTACATTTGAGGGTGGAGGGTGGGGAGTCAACAACTACAGTTGTTGACTCCCCACCCTCCACCCTCAAATGAGGGTGGAGGTTGGGGAGTCAACAACCGGTGGAGGTTGGGGGAGTCAACAACTACGAGTTGTTGACTCCCCAACCTCCACCCTCATTTGAGGGTGGAGGGTGGGGAGTCAACAACTACAGTTGTTGACTCCCCACCCTCCACCCTCAAATGAGGGTGGAGGTTGGGGAGTCAACAATCGGTGGAGGTTGGGGAGTCAACAACTACAGCTTGTTGACTCCCCAACCTCCACCCTCATTTGAGGGTGGAGGGTGGGGAGTCAACAACTGTAGTTGTTGACTCCCCAACCTCCACCCTCATTTCACCCTCATTTGAGGGTGGAGGGTGGGGAGTCAACAACTGTAGTTGTTGACTCCCCAACCTCCACCCTCATTTGAGGGTGGAGGGTGGGGAGTCAACAATCGTAGTTGTTGACTCCCCAACCTCCACCCTCAAATGAGGGTGGAGGTTGGGGAGTCAACAACTACAGTTGTTGACTCCCCACCCTCAAATGAGGGTGAAATGAGGGTGGAGGTTGGGGAGTCAAGAGTCAACAATCGTAGTTGTTGACTCCCCAACCTCCACCCTCATTTCACCCTCATTTGAGGGTGGAGGGTGGGGAGTCAACAATCGTAGTTGTTGACTCCCAACCTCCACCCTCATTTGAGGGTGGAGGGTGGGGAGTCAACAACTCATCGACTCCCCACCCTCCACCCTCAAATGAGGATGGAGGGTGGGGAGTCAACAACTCCACCCTCATTTGAGGGTGGAGGGTGGGGAGTCAACAACTACATGAGGGTGGAGGGTGGGGGAGTCAACAACTACAGTTGTTGACTCCCCACCCTCCACCCTCAAAACAGCTTGTTGACTCCCCACCCTCCACCCTCAAATGAGGATGGAGGGTGGGGAGTCAACAACTCCACCCTCATTTGAGGGTGGAGGGTGGGGAGTCAACAACTACATGAGGGTGGAGGGTGGTGGAGTCAACAACTACAGCTTGTTGACTCCCCACCCTCCACCCTCAAATTGAGTCAACAACTGTAGTTGTTGACTCCCCACCCTCCACCCTCATTTGAGGGTGGAGGGTGGCGAGTCAACAACTGTAGTTGTTGACTCCCCACCCTCCACCCCTCATTTGAGGGTGGAGGGTGGCGAGTCAACAATCGTAGTTGTTGACTCCCCACCCTCCACCCTCAAATGAGGGTGGAGGGTGGGGAGTCAACAACTACGGTTGTTGACTCCCCACCCTCCACCCTCATTTGAGGGTGGAGGGTGGGGAGTCAACAATCTGTATAGTTGTTGACTCCCCAACCTCCACCCTCAAATGAGGGTGGAGGGTGGGGAGTCAACAACTACAGTTGTTGACTCCCCACCCTCCACCCTCATTTGAGGGTGGAGGGTGGGGAGTCAACAATCGTATAGTTGTTGACTCCCAACCTCCACCCTCAAATGATGGTGGAGGGTGGGGAGTCAACAACTACAGTTGTTGACTCCCCACCCGTGGTCAAATGAGGGTGGAGGGTGGGGAGTCAACAACTGTACCCTCAAATGAGGGTGGAGGGTGGGGAGTCAACAACTACAGTTGTTGACTCATTTGAGGGTGGAGGGTGGGGAGTCAACAACTAGTCAACAACTCGTAGTTGTTGAATCCCCACCCTCATTTGAGGGTGGGGGGGACTCCCCACCCTCCACCATGTAGTTGTTGACTCCCCAACCTCCACCCTCATTTCCACCATGTAGTTGTTGACTCCCCACCCACCACCCTCAAATGAGTCCCCCACCCTCCACCATGTAGTTGTTGACTCCCCACCCTCCACCCTCATACGCTTGTTGACTCCCCACTACAGCTTGTTGACTCCCCACCCTCCACCATGTAGTTGTTGACTCCCCACCCTCCACCCTCAAATGAGGGTGGAGGGTGGGGAGTCAACAACTACAGTTGTTGACTCCCAAAATGAGGGTGGAGGGTTGGGAGTCAACAACAACCTCCACCCTCATTTGAGGGTGGAGGTTGGGGAGTCAACAACTACAGCTTGTTGACTCCCCACCCTCCACCCTCAAATGAGGGTGGAGGGTGGGGAGTCAACAACTCGTAGTTGTTGACTCCCCAACCTCCACCCTCAAATGAGGGTGGGGAGTCAACAACTACGGTTGTTGACTCCCCACCCTCCACCCTCATTTGAGGGTGGAGGGTGGAGGGTGGGGAGTCAACAACTGTAGTTGTTGACTCCCCAACCTCCACCCTCAAATGAGGGTGGAGGGTGGGGAGTCAACAACTGAGGGTGGAGGGTGGGGAGTATTAGAGGGTGGAGGGTGGGGAGGGGAGTCAACAACTACAGTTGTTGACTCCCCACCCTCCACCCTCAAATGAGGTTGGAGGTTGGGATTTGAGGGGTGGAGGGTGGGGAGTCAACAACCGAGGGTGGAGGGGTGGGGAGTATTTGAGGGTGGAGGGTGGGGAGGGGAGTCAACAACTACAGTTGTTGACTCCCCACCCTCCACCCTCAAATGAGGGTGGAGGGTGGGGAGTCAACAACTACAGCTTGTTGACTCCCCAACCTCCACCCTCATTTGAGGGTGGAGGGTGGGGAGTCAACAACTCCACCCTCAAATGAGGGTGGAGGTTGGGGAGTCAACAACTGTAGTTGTTGGTTGTTGACTCCCCACCCTCCACCCTCACTCCACCCTCATTTGAGGGTGGAGGGTGGGGAGTCAACAACTCCACCCTCAAATGAGGGTGGAGGTTGGGGAGTCAACAACTGTAGTTGTTGGTTGTTGACTCCCCACCCTCCACCCCTCATTTGAGGGTGGAGGGTGGGGAGTCAACAACCAACAACTACAGCTTGTTGACTCCCCAACCTCCACCCTCATTTGAGGGTGGAGGTTGGGGAGTCAACAACTGTAGTTGTTGGTTGTTGACTCCCCACCCTCCACCCTCACTCCACCCTCATTTGAGGGTGGAGGGTGGGGAGTCAACAACTCCACCCTCAAATGAGGGTGGAGGTTGGGGAGTCAACAACTGTAGTTGTTGGTTGTTGACTCCCCACCCTCCACCCTCATTTGAGGGTGGAGGGTGGGGAGTCAACAACCAACAACTACAGCTTGTTGACTTCCCAACCTCCACCCTCATTTGAGGGTGGAGGGTGGGGAGTCAACAACTCCACCCTCAAATGAGGGTGGAGGTTGGGGAGTCAACAACTGTAGTTGTTGGTTGTTGACTCCCCACCCTCCACCCTCATTTGAGGGTGGAGGTTGGGGAGTCAACAACTGTAGTTGTTGACTCCCCACCCTCCACCCTCAAATGAGGGTGGAGGGTGGGGAGTCAACAACTCCACCCTCAAATGAGGGTGGAGGTTGGGGAGTCAACAACTGAGGGTGGAGGTTGGGGAGTCAACAACTGTAGTTGTTGACTCCCCACCCTCCACCCTCAAATGAGGGTGGAGGTTGTTGACTCCCCACCCTCCGCCCTCATTTCCCTCAAATGAGGGTGGAGGGTGGGGAGTCAACAACGTTGGGGAGTCAACAACTGTAGTTGTTGACTCCCCACCCTCAAATGAGGGTGGAGGTTGGGGAGTCAACAACTACAACAACTGTAGTTGTTGACTCCCCAACGTTGTTGACTCCCCAACGTTGTTGACTCCCCACCATCCACCCTCATTTGAGGGAAATGAGGGTGGAGGGTGGGGAGTCAACAACTACAGTTGTTGACTCCCCACCCTCCACCCTCATTTGAGGGTGGAGGGTGGGGAGTCAACAATCGTAGTTGTTGACTCCCCAACATTTGAGGGTGGAGGGTGGGGAGTCAACAACTACAGCAGCTTGTTGACTCCCCAACCTCCACCCTCATTTGAGGGTGGAGGGTGGGGAGTCAACAACTGTAGTTGTTGACTCCCCACCCTCCACCCTCATTTGAGGGTGGAGGGTGGGGAGTCAACAACTCGGTGGAGGTTGGGGAGTCAACAACTACATTTGAGGGTGGAGGGTGGGGAGTCAACAACTACAGTTGTTGACTCCCCAATTTGAGGGTGGAGGGTGGGGAGTCAACAACTACAGCTTGTTGACTCCCCACCCTCCACCCTCAAATGAGGGTGGAGGTTGGGGAGTCAACAACTGGTGGAGGTTGGGGAGTCAACAACTACATTTGAGGGTGGAGGGTGGGGAGTCAACAACTACGAGTTGTTGACTCCCACCCTCCACCCTCAAATGAGGGTGGAGGTTGGGGAGTCAACAACTCGGTGGAGGTTGGGGAGTCAACAACTACAGTTGTTGACTCCCAACCTCCACCCCTCATTTGAGGGTGGAGGGTGGGGAGTCAACAACTACGGTTGTTGACTCCCCACCCTCCACCCTCAAATGAGGGTGGAGGTTGGGGAGTCAAAAATCGGTGGAGGTTGGGGAGTCAACAACTACGGCTTGTTGACTCCCCAACCTCCACCCTCATTTGAGGGTGGAGGGTGGGGAGTCAACAACTGTAGTTGTTGACTCCCCAACCTCCACCCTCATTTCACCCTCATTTGAGGGTGGAGGGTGGGGAGTCAACAACTACAGTTGTTGACTCCCCACCCTCCACCCTCAAATGAGGGTGAAATGAGGGTGGAGGTTGGGGAGTCAACAACTACAGTTGTTGACTCCCCACCCTCCACCCTCAAATGAGGGTGAAATGAGGGTGGAGGTTGGGGAGTCAACAACTGTAGTTGTTGACTCCCCAACCTCCACCCTCAAATGAGGGTGGAGGTTGGGGAGTCAACAACTACAGCTTGTTGACTCCCCACCCTCAAATGAGGGTGAAATGAGGGGTGGAGGTTGGGGAGTCAAGAGTCAACAACTCGTAGTTGTTGACTCCCCAACCTCCACCCTCATTTCACCCTCATTTGAGGGTGGAGGGTGGGGAGTCAACAACCGTAGTTGTTGACTCCCCAACCTCCACCCTCATTTGAGGGTGCGAGTTGGGGAGTCAACAACCGTAGTTGTTGACTCCCCAACCTCTACCCTCATTTGAGGGTGGAGGTTGGGGAGTCAACAACTATAGTTGTTGACTCCCCACCCTCCACCCTCAAATGAGGGTGGAGGGTGAGGAGTTAACAACTACGGCTTGTTGACTCCCCAACCTCCACCCTCAAATCAACAACTGTAGTTGTTGACTCCTCACCTTCCACCCTCATTTGAGGGTGGAGGTTGGGGAGTCAACAACTACAGTTGTTGACTCCCCACCCTCCACCCTCAAATGAGGGTGGAGGTTGGGGAGTCAACAACTGTAGTTGTTGACTCCCCACCCTCCACCCCTCATACAGCTTGTTGACTCCCCACCCTCCACCCTCATACAGTTGTTGACTCCCCACCCTCCACCCTCGAGTGGTTGTTGACTCCCCAACCTCCACCCTCATTTGAGGGTGGAGGGTGGGGAGTCAACAACCACTCCCCAACCTCCACCCTCAAATAGTTGTTGACTCCCCACCCTCCACCCTCAAATGAGGGTGATTTGAGGGTGGAGGTTGGGGAGTCAACAACCACTCCCCAACCTCCACCCTCAAATAGTTGTTGACTCCCCACCCTCCACCCTCAAATGAGGGTGGAGGTTGGGGAGTCAACAACTATTTGAGGGTGGAGGTTGGGGAGTGGTTGTTGACTCCCCACCCTCCACCCTCATTTGAGGGTGGAGGGTGGGGAGTCAACAACTACAGTTGTTGACTCCCCAACCTCCACCCTCAAATGAGGGTGGAGGGTGGGGAGTCAACAACCACTCCCCAACCTCCACCCTCAAATAGTTGTTGACTCCCCACCCTCCACCCTCAAATGAGGGTGGAGGTTGGGGGAGTCAACAACTATTTGAGGGTGGAGGTTGGGGAGTGGTTGTTGACTCCCCACCCTCCACCCTCATTTGAGGGTGGAGGGTGGGGAGTCAACAACTGTAGTTGTTGACTCCCCACCCTCCACCCTCAAATGAGGGTGGAGGTTGGGGAGTCAACAACTATTTGAGGGAGGAGGTTGGGGAGTGGTTGTTGACTCCCCACCCTCCACCCCTCATTTGGAGGGTGGAGGTTGGGGAGTCAACAACTATTTGAGGGTGGAGGGTGGGGAGTCAACAATCGTAGTTGTTGACTCCCCACCCTCCACCCTCATTTGAGGGTGGAGGGTGGGGAGTCAACAACTGTAGTTGTTGACTCCCCACCCTCCACCCTCAAATGAGGGTGGAGGTTGGGGAGTCAACAACTATTTGAGGGTGGAGGGTGGGGAGTCAACAATCTGTAGTTGTTGACTCCCCACCCTCCACCCTCAAATAGTTGTTGACTCCCCAACCTCCACCCTCAAATGAGGGTGGAGGTTGGGGAGTCAACAACTATTTGAGGGTGGAGGTTGGGGAGTCAACAATCGTAGTTGTTGACTCCCCACCCTCCACCCTCAAATGAGGGTGGAGGTTGGGGAGTCAACAATCGTAGTTGCTGACTCCCCAACCTCCACCCTCAAATGAGGGTGGAGGGTGGGGAGTCAACAACTACACCCTCAAATGAGGTTGGAGGGTGGGGAGTCAACAACTAAGGGTGGGGAGTCAACACTACACCCTCATTTGAGGGTGGAGGGTGGGGAGTCAACAACTAAGGGTGGGGAGTCAACAACTACACCCTCATTTGAGGGTGGAGGGTGGGGAGTCAACAACTGTAGTTGTTGACATTGTTGACTCCCCACCCTCCACCCTCTGTAGTTGTTGACTCCCCACCCTCCACCCTCTGTAGTTGTTGACTCCCCAACCTCCACCCTCAAATGAGGGTGTAGTTGTTGACTCCCCACCCTCCACCCTCATTTGAGGGGTTGACTCCCCACCCTCCACCCTCATTTGGGGAGTCAACAACTGTAGTTGTTGACTCCCCAACCTCCACCCTAAAATGAGGGTGGAGGGTGGGGAGTCAACAACTGTAGTTGTTGACTCCCCAACCTCCACCCTCAAATGAGGGTGAGGATATTTTAGAGTTTAAATTGTAAATTTTCCATCAACATATTTGGGTATTCTTTTGTCTCATAAAGAAAAGAAGGATCTTTCGCTTTCTTGTTTGGATTGAATGAAATCTTGTTTGGCAAGTTGAAAAAGTAAGTTTTTATCTATGGTTGGAAGGATACAACTCATAAAGACTACATTGTAATTTACCCCTATTTATATGATATCACTTTCAAGATTACCAATAGGTATAACATCCAAATTTGATAAAATTCAAAGAGATGTTTTTTAAGAAGGATGTGAGGAGAAATTTAGGTTTTTTCTTTGTAAGAGGAATATGGTTTGCAAAGGAAAGAATATTTAAGGGACAAGATTTAGGAATTATAAACTTACGAGTTTGGCCTTAGGGGCAAAGCTTGACTAAAGGTTATTCCAAGATCAAGGAAAAATTTAGGCAAAAATATTTCCTCAAAATATACAAATTATATTAATGCAATGAAATTACTCACAAAATGAACCTACCTAAAGGATTGCCAACATGGAACTTAATATCAGATAGTTTGCAATTGATTAAGAAATATATTAGATGGTCAGTCAATGAGGGGATTATGTAAATTTTTGGTTTGATGCTTGGTTGAAGTCTTATCCTCTTATCTTTGATTCAAAATGGCAACCATTGGCTCAGGCATGTCTAGCTTGTAAAGGTCTAAAGCTCAAAGTTTGTTTTTATTAATGTGTAACAACTCCAAATCATGAATTTCTATTAGTAACCTGGTTGAAGGTGAAGAACTTGAACAAATAACAAATGATCTTAAAAAATGAATCAAGAGTTCTATTTGCCTATTTTTACATGGATGGATGTGTTGGTTTGGAATCTATCAAAAGATTGTAGATACTTGATAAAGTTAGGATACAATAATTTAAAGCAATTAGAATTTCCTACTCTCAATGATTTCCCTTGAAGAATGTTTGGTCACAAGAGGCCCTCCCTAAGGCCTCAACATTTCTTTGGTAGCAGTCCAAAGCAAGATTATTATAAGAGAGAGTCTACAAAGAAGAGTATATCTTGGACCTTTCAAGTGTGCCTTGTGTGAAAAGGATCTAGAAACATCATACCATTTACTTCTCCATTGTCCATTTTCTTGCACCATTTGGGGTAGTTTTTTAAAAATATGAAAATATATTGGGTACTTCCATCTACATTAAAAGATTTGATGGAATGTTAGATTACTTATTTCAAAGCTAAATCATTATGTATTCTTCAAAGGTTTGATCTTACTCTTAATTGTTGGAATATATGGCTTAAGAGGAATAATATAGTTTTTAAAAATAAATCTCAAAATCATGTCTAAGTTATAAAAACATATGATTGCCTCTCTTGCACAATGTTTACAAACATGGCACTCATCATGGAATGTCTCAAGTACAAAAAAAGAGGTGCAAGCTTCTTAGTTACATGATGTGAATATACATGGAAGGGTCATCTATGACAATGGAGTTAACACAAAGAATTTGTTTTAATCCATGGTAAAATAATTTTTTTTTTTTTTTTTAAATTGAGTTTATTAAAGGGTGAGTGCATAACGATAAGTCCTTAGTTTGGGGCTAAATTCTTTTGTCACAAGCATATGTAGGAAGATCAAACTTGTTCAATCCAACGAGGGTTTATCAAACTATGTGATGTCATATGTGTTCAATCAAATTTTATGTTCACCCCAACCATTGTCCAAACACCCAACCCACTCCTACTTCCAAATATACAAAATCGGAGGTGGTAGAAACCATTCTAGCCAGACATTAGTTTGGTCAAATATAGTTTTACTGAACACTAGCGACTAAATTAATGTTTGTTTAAAGATCCCCCATGACATCAACATCCCTCTTCAAAATAGAAAAATAGCATATTTCAAAATGTAGATGCCTAAAAATGCTTAAAAATGATATTTTTATGTTATAAATATTTTGCTAGTTAGATCTTGTAGTCTAGACTTAAAAATATAATTGAACTTGTTTAAATATTTTTATTCTTTTTTAAAAATAAACCCCCCCTTAACGTAGAAATGTAATGAAAATAATGAGTTAAAAAATAAAACAAAACATGCAAGGCATGATGTGGTCTATCATCCCATAAAAAGAAAAAAAAAATTTATAATTTCATATTAAAATAATAGATTGCGTACAAAAATGCCAATTCTCTATATTTTATAGCTAAAGAAAAAAGTATCTATCAAAATGTTTCATAAAAAAGTTCACCACACATCTTAAGTTATGTAAATTTTAGAAAAACAACTCATTACTTAAAATTATCTCTATTGTTAGTATAATATGTTTGCATACGGGACACTCAATATCTTGAAATGCATTTTAATATTATACTACATATATAAAATTATATTTTATATGACAAAACATTTTTTAGTAGAAATTAACAAATATAATAAAAATCTATTTTTTTTTATAAGCTATATGTGGCTTCTATTGGAGGCCATTCCTATCAAAATACCAAAATATTACATTTGTTGTTAGATCATTTAAACCATATCCAACTTGTGCTTTTATCAAAGATATTTTTCATTTCCTTTTCTATTAAATATATTCTTCATCTTCCTCAAAGTGCTATGTTTATGCAATTAGCTCTTTGACATCATTTTTTATTTTTATTTTTTGGATTTGGATAGTGTGAGAAACCCATACGACCAATGCTTAGGACTGAGCATTCTCATCCCATCCATGATCCTTGGTAAGGTCGAGAGCTAAGTTTATCAATAGGGGATTAACACACACACACATGCCACGATTTAAACCTTGGATCTACCAAGAAGAGCCAAAGGTCGAACTGTTGCAATGTCCCCCGGAACAACTCCTTGACATCATTTTCATTAAGAGATAAATCTCACTTAGCAAGTTACCTTCTAAAAATTGAATTTCACCAAGACAAAAATCAATACCATGATTGGCTAAATTATTTGCTATTGATTTCCTTCTCTATAGATATGCTTACATTTTCAAGAGATTGCCTCTAATAATAGATGATGAATATCAATAATTTATATTTTTATTGAATCCCCATCTCCATTTTTGTGGATAACATTAATGGTAATTTGTGAATCCCTTGAATTGAATATATATTTTCATCCTTTCAATTAAAATTTTAATCCTTCTAAAAAGTGCCCTAGTCACTGCATAGTTGTTAATTGATGTTCCATATGATTTTGAGTATGCGAGGAGAATTTTGCCTTTGATATTTCAAAAAACACCACCTTTAGTAGCTTTTCTTTGAAAGCACCATCAAAATTAATTTTAATAAACTTAATTTCTAGACATTTCCATTTTATAATAAATCAAAGAAAATTCTTTTTTTCAATGCCATTATCATAGAAGACTCTTCCATGTATATTCAAATCCTATAATCAAGTGGCTAGCACCTCTTTTTCCACATTTAAGAATTCCCATGATGAGAACCATAATTGTAAACATTATGAAAGAGAGTGCTACTAAAACATTTAATTCATTCACACAAACCTTATTCAAAATCAATTTTTTTGAGAATATCATGTAGAAAACTTCAACAAAGCCTATCATATGCTTTGGTTATATCTAATTTCATAAGCATATTGGACTTTTTTCATGGAATGAAGAGAATGCATGACCTCCTATGTAATGATTACACCATCAAGAATTAGTTTAGCATGAACAAAACCACCTTGTTCTTATGAGAAAACAATATCTAGAATGCTTATTAACCTATTTGCCATAAATTTTGAAGTGATATTATAAATCATATTACAAAGGTTTATTGGATAAAAATTATTAAAACATATTGTCTCACATTTCTTGGCAATCAATGTAATAAAAATGACATTGATCTCACTTATTATAGCCTTTTTTTCCCATGTCTCTTCAACCATAACCAACATATCACTCTTCAATGAACACCAAAAAAATTGAAAGAAAATTAAAGGAAATCCATTGGAGCTAGGTGCCTTGTTAGGATAGAAAAGAATGCTACTTTATGTAGGTCCTCCATAGATATCGTCTCCATCAAGATTTTATGTTGTCCCTATGTGATAATTGATGGAGTATTTGTAAAATATTATCTTGCCTAATATCTAACAATATTTTGAAATAATTAATTGCTTCCTTCTTGATATCTTCTTCTTCTTCAACATTTCTTCCATTTGAAGTTTAATTATTTTTAGTATGATGAAAAGAAAATTTTATTTTTGCTATAGCATGAAAAAGAATGGTATGTTTGTCTTCTTCCTTGAGCCATTTTCCCTAGATTTTTGAAACCAAATTTACTCTTTTTTTAGCGTATTACGATAATAAAAAAGTAACTATTTTGACTGCATATAAGATTCTTGGTTCATTTTGATGATAACTACTATTTTATATAAAATTTTATGCTTGGATTCAATTTAATTTTTTCTTTAAAAATATTACCAAATTTTTTGGCATTCTAAATGTTTGTTTGACCCTTTGAATATTTTATCTTTTGAACAAACCTGTATAGACATGATCCTTCAAAATTTGCTTCATTCCATCATAACATAACTATCTAGTAAAAATTAGGATCATGGATCCGCATAGATTGAAAGTGAAAGGGACATGGAATGACCATGATGGAGTAAATCACATCTCAAGAGAATGAGTTTATGATTCGATCATGCTTGCAATAAAATGTCTAAAATGACTATATACTCTATTTACAACCATGTTTTGGATAAAAAAATCTATCTAATATTTTTGCTATGAGTTTGTCCAATCTGTTGATTATTCCATGTATATTAATAATTTGAAGGAATAGCATATCAAAGGCCATTAGCATTGACAAATGAAATAAAATCTTATATTGATTTAGACCATCTAGGGGCACCACCCTTCTTTTCCAAAATATAAATCTATGTTAAAATCAACCCTAGGAATAAATAGATCACAATATTTAATATTTATTTCGTTTGACAAAAATATTGTAATGTCCTTCCCACATCTTTCGAGAGCAGTAATTATAGTTGAAGCACATACACTTATAACCTCCATTTGATGTTTTCTTCTTTTCTACAAAATAGACTAGTAATCTAATCACTTTTTGCTTCTAGCAATTGCTAATCCCATTTGTTTTTTCCTATGTTGTTTTAATACATCCAAAAGATTTTATATAAGAAACTACTAAACAATCCCCTATCTTCCAAATATTTTTGAATGCATCCTTATATTCCTCACTACTTAATTTTATTTCTGGTATTAAAATAAACTTAGGGCGACAACAACCTATTGTTTCCTTAATAATTAATTTTTTATGGGTCTTACTCATACCTCTAATATTCCATGATACCATTTTCATCATCATTTCTTACTTTTATTAATGGGCTTAATCCCTCTTCATTTTAACTCTTGTGATATTTATTTTTGTTTTCCCAAATTAATATCCCTTTGATTTTCTTTTTCACTTTGTTCTCACTTTGGTGGTCTTCCTCTATTTTTTTCGTTGCCACCAATACTTTTATCTTCATCAATTTGTTCAATTTTCCCATACTATTCATAATGAAACTTATCTTCTAAAGTTTTATGTTGTTCTAGAGAATCTAAAATATGAGGAATAACCTCAAAAACATTTATTCTTTATGTTTTCCTAGAAACCCTAAAACACAGGGACGAATCTCTATACTAATTACTTTCTTATATTGCTTTGGAAATCCTAAATTTTCATGGATATCCTCCATACACATTTCTTTATTATGCTAATCTTGAAATCCAAAAGTGCAATGGGTACACTCTATACTACTTTCATTTTTGTTGAAAGAAGAGAATTTTATGTCACTTGAGGAAAAAGAAGATGTTTTACCTATATTAACCTTCACTTCCTTCACTTGAAGATTTGCCCTACCATCTTCCTTCTCACCTTTAAATTATTTTGAATTTGAAATCGTGCATTATATTTTCTCATCGATTGTCTCAATTTTTTCTTCTAATGGTTGATTCAAGTAAATTGTAATGGCCTTTGCCATTTGATGATGCATAGGGGATTTTTTTGGCTTAAATTGAAACAAATTTCAAGTGGAATTCATGTTAAAAAAATACTTAAATTGATTTGAACAAGTTTTAAACCAAAAACCCCCAAAAGTGAAACTCATTACCTTGCATTCATTCCAAAATTAATTTTGATGGTGCTTCCAAAGGAAATCTAGAACAAGTTGGTAAAGGTGGTGTATTTTGAAATAATGAAGGTAAAATTTTCCTCATTTTACTCATATTTATATAAAAATTCAACTAACAACTATGTAGAAGCTACAATACATCTTATAGGGATCAAAATGATAATTAAAAATGATGGAAATGTTTTAATTATGGAGGATTCACAAATTATCATTAATTCTATCAACAAAAATGAATGTTGGGATTGGATAAAAAACATTATTGTTGATGTTAATCAACTATTATTGGAGGTAGACTTGCAAATGTAAGCATATCTGTAGAGAAGCAAATTAGACAGCAAACATTTTAGCCAATCGTGGTGTTGATATTCATATTGGTAAAATTCAAAATTTAGGATTCTACAAGCCTTCCCTCCAATATTCTTTCCTTTGCAAACCCTATCCCACTTACAAAGAGGAAACCTAGATTTTTCATTTTCAAAGAAAGTATCTTTGTATTTAATTAGTTTTTGATGCTATACCCACTACCAATCTTGGAAGTTATATCGTATAAATGGGGATGGATTGCAATGTAGTCTTTATAAGTTGTAACCTTCACACCATGGTTAAGAAATTACCTTTCTAACATGCCAAGCAAGCTTTCATTCTATCCAAATGAGAGGTCCAAAGCTCCTTTTTATTTATGATACAAAGGAATGCCCAAGTAGGTTGATGAAAATCTTTCATTTTTAACCCTAAAATATCCACAATAATTTGTTGTAGTCTAGGGCAATGTTAATGAAAAAATCTTGGATTTTGTAGTATTACTCAACTATCTAGTATCCTTGGCATAACATGATAAGTTTGATATAAAATCATCGGCATCACAGATTAAGGGATGGGCCAAAAGAAAAGTATCATCTATAGATTGGATATAAGATTTGAAGGGACCATTTTGCAACCTGAATACCTTTGATTTGTCCTTCTATATTTGACTTTATGAAAACTCTCCATAATGCCTCCACAAGAATAATAAATAGATAATGAAATAGTGGATCGCCTTGGTGGACTCCATGAGATGACTTAAAGTAACTAGAAAGAGAACCATTGATCAAAATAGAATATTTTAGTGCTATAAAAACTTTAATTCATTTACACCAACCTTGATCAAAACCAATTTTTTTGAGAATATCATGTAGAAAACTTCAACAAACCCTATCGTATGCTTTGGTCATATGTAATTTTATAAGCATACCTGGAATTTTCATGGAATGAAGAGAATTCAAGGCCTCTTGTGTAATTATAACACCGTCAAGAATTTTTTTACCATGAATAAAAGTACCTTGTTTTGTTGAGATCACATAATCTAGAATGCTTTTCAACTTGTTTGCCATAATTTTTGAAATAATATTATAAATCATATTACGAAGTCTTATTGGATGAAAATTATAAAAATATTTTATCTTTCTTTCCTTAGGAATAATTGTAATTAAAGTGTCATTGATTTCACTTATTGTAGACTTCCTTTTCTAGGCCTTTTCAGCCGCAACCAACATATCACTCTTCAAAAAATCCTAATTTTTTTGAAAAAAATTGCATGAAATCCATTAGGGCTAGATGCCTTTTTAGGATGGAAAGAGAAAAATTCTTCACGTAGGTTGTCCATAAATATCTTCTTCATCTTTCATTTTGTCCTTATTTGATAATTAATGGAATATTTTGCAAAATTTTACCTTATGCTTCCTTATATTTCCCAGTATCTAACAAAATATTGCTTCCTTCTTGATATCTTTTTTGTCCTCAATATTTCTTCCATCTAAAGTTAAAATATTTTTGATGCAATGAACAAAATTTTTTATGTTTGCTATAGCCTGAAAAAATGGGTATTTCTATCTTCTTTCTTGATCCATTTTCCCTAAACTTTTGAAACCAATATGACTCATTTTCCAATTCATTATAATAATAAAAAACTAACTATTTTTATTGCACGTAAGAATTTTGGTCCGTTCCAATGATTTGTACTATCTATTAAATTTTTGAGCTTGGATTCAATTTCCTTCTTTTCTTTAAAAAATATTATCAAAATATTTTCAAATCTTCATATGCCTCTTTAGATATTTCATCTTCTAAATAAACTTGTATATACATGATCCTTCAAAATTTGCTTCATCCTACCATAACATAACCGTTTGGAAGAAATTAGGGCCTTAGAGCTACAAAAGTGAAAAGGATTTGGATGACCTTTATTGAGTATATCAAAAATTAAAAGAATGAGTTTACGATATGATCTTACTTGTAATATGTATACTCTATATGCAACCATGTGTTGGATAACAAGAATCTATCTAGTATTTTTGCTATATGATTTTTCCCAATGCATCTACTATCCCGTGTATGTGAAACAAATTGAAGGAATAACATCCCAAAGGCCATCTAAATTGACAAATAAAATAAAATATTGCATTGATAAGCACCACCCTTCTTTTATAAAAAAGACATAACTTTGCTGAAATCACCTCCAAGAATCCATAGATCACAGTTGTGAATGATCACTGTGTTTAAAAAATGCTAAGGTGGTATAGCGAAAGGGGTGTAAACCCTAGGTGCAATTAAGTGACATAATAAAGTGATAAATTTGGCTACAATATTCATGAAAGGGATGCAAACCCTAGGTGTAGTCAAGTTTTGAAGAAAGAGGGTTGTTTGCAGACTGTCTCTTCAGTCTATGAGAAAGCCTTTTCAGTCAAAAGAAAAATCTCTCAGGGATATTTGGGTTCGCGAGTGGATGAACCTCTACCCTCTATCAAGATTTTTGGAGGATCAATCTGGGCTGGATCTAATTGATCATGAAGCCTAAACAATTATTTGCAAACCCAAGGCCAAAAGACCAGGCTTGAAGGAGCTCAAAGGATACATTAAAGGTTGATGGACTAGTACAAAATTTCAAAAAACTCTCCTACCTTTAATTTTTTTTTTGTTTTATTTTCTAATTTAGTGGATAGAGATAGGGTAATGGATTATAGATATAATTAGTTTTTCAGAGAAAGAGGTGTCTATATAAGACCTTGGAATCATAGTTTCAACTCCTTTATAGAAAAAGTTAATGGCTTCCTAGTTTGGGTGAATATTTATGCTCTCCCTATGAAGTTTTGGAGAGAGAAGATATTCACCAAAATCGGTAATGCCACTAGTGCATTCTAGTATATGGATGCCCAAATAGAGGAAAAATTGTCCAATAAAATTAACATGAGTAAAGCAAGATTGGTTGTTTGGATGGATGTTTCAGTTCCTGGGCCTCAATCCATTACTATCTCCTCAAGAAAATGGGAATGGATCCAAAATATTAAATATGAAAACTTCTCCCTAATATGTTATGGTTGTTAGCAATATGACCACCTAAAGAAGAGATGTCTGGTCATCCAATCATGCTTTGATTCATCCTTGGTGGAGGAGAAGGCCCTACATGCAAAGTATTCAAAACCTTCAAATGTCCCAGTTCAAAAGAAAGAAGCTCATCCTCTATATGCACCAATTGTCCAATAGGAATCATGTGAGCAATAGAAGACTCAACCCCAAAAGGAGAATTTGAATCAAATCATTGATAAAATCCAAATGGTTACTAAAGACCATCTAGATGGTTCCATGGAAAATATTAGCACCTCAAATGGTATTCTTGAAGCTAATTATGAAACAATCGATGATGATCAATTTTGTAAAAATGAATATCCTACAAAATATGTTACAACTAGATATTACCTTAGAAGCTTGAAGTGCAAAAATGCTTTCTCAGATCTTGCCACTCTAAAGGAGGAAGAACCTCTACTATAGAAGAAAAATAATCAAACTAATTTCCTCTTTGATGGATGATTGTTATGTTTGTTTTCCTTCTATATATTGGAGTTATATGTCATGTAAAGGTTGTTCTTGTTGTTAGTTCCTTTAAAAAAGAGTTGATTATGGAAACTTAGCAGTTTGAGGAAGATGGAGAATATCTTTGATAGAAAGGAAAAGATGGATATGCTTTAATTAACTTGTTAGAAATGTAATGAGAGCAATGTAATGTTTCATTTTTGTAATGGGAGTGCCCCCAATAGAAGCCACACATAGCTATATATATTCTAAGGTCCTTCCAACATCTTTCATGAGAAGTAACTATAGTCAAAGCATATATTTTTATAAACCCAACTTTGATGTTTTCCTCTTTTGCACAAAATAGTCCAACAACCCAATTACTTTTTGCTTCTAACAAATTTCCATCCCATTTGTGTTTATCCCATATTGTTGGAATACCATAGAAATCTCCTATAGAAGAAACTATTAAAGAATAATTCATCTTCCATTTTTTTTTAAAAAGCATCCTTACATTCCTCACTACTTAATTTTATTTCTTATATTAAAATAATCTCAAGACTTAACAACCTATTAATTCCTTAATAAATCCCTTTTTATGGGTCTTATTCATATCCCTAATAATCCATGCTACCATTTTCATCATCACTTTTCATTTTAAATAGTGGGCTTAGCCCCACTCTTGTTAATACCTATGCTATTTTTATTTGGTTTACCAAATTGATATCCCTTTGATTTCTTTCTCGTTGTTCATGCTTGATGACTGTACTCTCCTATTTCCATTCCCACCAACACTTTCATCTTCATTAATCTCTTCTATTTTCCCATATTTTTCATGATGAGACTTATCTTATTAAGATTTATCCTACCCTATAGAATGAAATACAAGGAATATCCCCATAAACACATTTTCTTTATGTTGCTTTGAAAACCCTAACAGATAAGGATGATCATTCATAGTAATTACTTTCTTATGCTTCCCTGGAATCCCTAAATTTTCATGGATATCCTTCATATGTATATCTTTGTTGTGTTGCTCTAGAAGCTCTAAAGTGCAACGGATACACCCTAAACTTCTTTCATGTTTTTTTTTGTAAGGAGAGGATTTTATGCTACTTGAGGAAAATGAAGATGATTTACCTATATTAATATTGATATCCAAATCACTGCCTTTAAAAATTGGCTCCCTATATTCCTTTGCACCTTTGACTTCTGGATTTGAACCTGTGCATTGTACTTCCTCATCCCTTGTCATTTTTTTCTTCTAATGATTGATTAAATTGAATTGTAATGGCTTTTTCTATTTGCTGATGTAGAGGGATTTTTGCCACTTTCTTAGAAGTGGAAAATATTTGACTTGACCTAGGTTATACTATGATATGATATCAGTGTTTCATATTGACGTTTGTCTCATGCACACAATTTTCCATCTCTTTCTCCATCATTTTCACTTTCCAACCTCTTGTTTTATTTCTAATATCATAATATTTGTGATATCGGAATGCAGTAATTTCATAATCTAGTTGTTGATCCCATTCACTTGATTTATATTTTAATCATAATGGATTGTGGTTAAGTTTTTGAAATATCCATGGAAATACATATTTGAGTGTATACAACATGCCTTCTCTCCTTAGTAATTGGTCCCTTCAAGATGAACTCCCCTAGAATATTGTCAATATTCTTAAAAACCTAATCGATGGGCTTATAAGAAATTCTAAAAAGCCTAAGTCACACTAAAATCCTTCTAATAATCTTTGTATCCACAAAAAATTCTCACTCAATGGTCTTAAATATAATGCATATTTACCCCTAAACCAAAGGCCACCATGGGTTATGTTATCCCTTATTTCTAGACTAGATAAGATATTCCTCTTATTGCTAACTAGGGAATCTATACTTCCAACTAGGGCATCCTTACTTCTATTTAGGACTTTAAAAATGATTTTCCTACCATATTACCTAGATTTTGAGTTTCTCCTATGATTTGTAACAAGAAGCGATTCTTTGCTTGCTCACTTAATTACATGTATTATTATATATGATTAAGCATTAAATTTACTTTCACCATACCCACCCTAAATAAGTTAAAAAAATATTTAATTAAAAATATCATGTGACATATATATATAGTTGATGATTATAGTTTTAATTGAATCAACTTATGTTGAATTGGATCTAATTACCTCCCCAATGTTAGGAGATCCAACAAGCTTAATAGAGGTTGAATGGATCTAAATTTTATCTTTATTATCCTTGTCTCTATAGACTTTTTATACACAACATCTTATTTTCTTGAAACTCATTTTTTCTTGGATTATCATGTCAAGCATTACATTGAAAGATATATTTATTTGTTATTTTATTTTTAATGAGTTATGTGTGCCTTCTATTGGGGGCCACTCCCATTTAAATGAAAAAGCATTTTAATGCTCTCATTACATTACTATCAATTTAATTAAACCATATCCAACTTGTCTTTTTATCAAATATATTCTTCATTTTTCTTTCTATCAAAGATATTCGTCATATTCCTCAAATTGCTAAATTCCTACAATCAACTACTTGATATCATTTTTATTAAAATAGAGAATCTCACTCATCCATTTGCCTTCTAAAATTTGAATTTTGTTAATATGAAAATCAACACCATAAATAGATAAAATATTTGCTACCTAGTTCCATATATATATATATATATATATATATATATATATATATATATATATATATATATATATATATATTTGTTGTGTATAACAATCTATCAATTTTGTAATACCTCTTTTTTTAAGGATCTTATTCATGCCCTTAATATTCCAAGATATTGTTTGCATCACCACTTTATGTTTTTATTTGTTGGTTTAGCCTCAATTATTGTTGACTTACAATATTTGCTTTTGTTTTCCATAATAATATTCCTTTGTTTTGTTTTTCTCTTTGTTTTTATTTCTTAGGTCTTCTTCTCTTTCACCATTCCCACCAATGCTTTCATCTTCATCAATCTCTTTGATTTTTTAGTACTACTCATAGTGAGACTTATCATCTATAGTTTTTCTTATTATGAAGGATTTGAAGTGCAATGCACAACCTCAACAATACTTTCTTTTTTATGTTGCTTTGGAAACCCTAAAGTGCAAGGGCACTATTCATAGTGAGATTTATCATCTAAAGGTTTTTCTTGTTATGAAGGATTTGAAGTGCAATGAATAACTTCAACAACACTTTCTTTTTTTATGTTACCTTGGAAACTCTAAAGTGCAAGGGCACTTGTCTATAGTAATTATCTTCCATGTTGCCCTAAAAACCCTAAATTGTTGTGGATTTCCTCCATCACAATTTCTTTATTATATTGCTCTTGAAACCATAAAGTGCAAGGAATAACTTATGGATTTCCTCCATCACCATTTCTTTATTATATTGCTCTTGAAACCATAAAGTGCAAGGAATAACTTATGTACTACTTTTATTTCTATTGTTAGAAGAGGATTTCATACTACTTGAGGAAAATGAGGAAGATTTACCTGGAATGAACTTGACCTCTTTCACCTCCTTTATTTAAAAAATTTTCTCCACATCTTTCTTTATACCTTTAATTCCTTCTAAATTTGAACTTCCAAATTGTACTTTTGCATCTCTTATATCCTTATTTGCTTCTTCTAATGGTTGATCCAAGTGAACTATGGTGACCTTTACCATATGATATTGCAAATAGACTTTCTTTGCCTCTTTTTTTGAAGTGGAATATCCTTTATCTAATTAAGCCTCTACTATAGTATGATTTTCTTGTTTCATATTGAAATTTGTCTCATGAACAATTTTTTGTGTCTTTTTATTCATCATTTTCACTTTGTAATATCTTGTGATGTGTCCATTCTCATAACAATTGCAACATCAAAATGCAGTAGTTTTATAATCCACATGGTGATCCCATTCTCTTGATTTAGATTTAATCTTAATGAATTGTGGCAAAGGTTTTGAAATATTTATAGCAACACATATCTTGGTATATATAACATTATTTTACTCCTTCGTAGCGAATCTCTCCTTTATGAAGCTCCATGGGGTATTTCCAATATTCTTCAAAACATCCTTATTGATAAGTAGATATGGATTCCAAAATGTCCAACCCATATTGAAAGCTTTATAGCAAATTTTGTCTCAACATGTAAACTCTCACTCCTTAGTATTAAATGAAGGGCATCTCTCCTCCTAAACCATGGGCCACCATCCATTATTTTATTATTGATTTTTAAACTATAAAAGTTCATGAGGAAAAAAAATTTAGATAGAAAAGTCATAGAGTACTTTGAATTCAATCCCTAATTCCACTTGATCTAATTTTGAATCTTTGAAAATCCTAACTAGTATTCTTAAAACCTACATGTTAACCCTCCATTTTTAAGAACCATTATATCATGCTCTATCATATTATCCTTGATAATCACTTCTAGTATAACATCTACTTGCATAAAACTTGTCATATATTAACTCTTTCTCTTATCTCCAACTTGGGCATCAATACTTCTAGATAAGGAATCTTGATTTCCAATTAGGACTTTCCTTCTATGCTACCTATAGAGGCTCACTCTAGGATCACACTCGCTCCCAAAATTAAATATCTTGAAAGATATATTTCTAAAAAAAATTAATTATAAAGATAATCTAAAAATTTAATTTTAGTTATAATTTAAATCTTTAATATTTATTAAATGATAGGTTTGATTTTAATTTGATTTATTTTCTAAAGGGTCCGAGGTGTAGACCAATTGGTTCATCCAAAACCCATAAGGGGGGCGGAGGTCCAAGGTTCAAATCTTTGGTCTCGCCGGACTGAACGCTTGTTCCTTTCAGCGGCATAAAAGGTTTAAAATGATTGTGGAATGGTGGTTATAGGGGCGGACTGAGCGAAGATCTGTGTGGCAAATTCTGGGGTGGACAACGCAGAATACTGTGGCGGCCATAAAAATCTAGACAGCCTGCCCGGATTCGTGGCGGCTACCGATTCCACCATGTAAATTCAAAAAAAAAAAAAAAAAAATTATTAAATGACATTAGCTCAATTAGTTACATTCCTTGACTTTTAAGGAGGAGATTAAAAAAATTCTTACATAAATCCACACTTTAACTCCTCACTTACATAACTCCACACTTACTTAAATGACACCTATTACTCAAATATTAATTACACTCTAAACTAAACTATTTACATGGTACTTGAAATATTCTTGCAAGTTACTAAATAATGTAATACTTCCAACACCCCCCGTATTACATTATTTGGTATGAAGGTCCTTTGCCTTCATGTGCTTTCAATCCTTCATTCTTGTTTTGGTCTTTCAAGCTCTGGTTCTTGTAATCCTTTAGGTTTGGAAAATAAATCTATCCTTCTAGGTTGTTACCTGTACTTGTCACACTTCTGAGAAAATCATCACAATAATATAACTCATCACTAATATCAATGCTTTTCATCTTTTTATTTTTGAAGATGACATAAAAAATGCTCAAATTATTATTGGTCTCACAACTACCATCTTGAATATTAGTCCCCTGATGAATATTATAGGTGTCTTTCATATTTTTCAACTTATCTATCATCCTTTCAAATTTATTTGTTGATGTCCTATCTTGTTCTTTTGCTATGAAAATTTTATGTTCAATTAATACTTTTTTTTATATTGTTCTTCTAGTAGAAGTTGATCCAATTGTTTTTGTGCAAGTGTTATCACATCTAAAGCAAATATACCACTTTTGTAGGACCCAAGAGCTTCAACTTTGTTTAATCTTTTGATATGACATCTCTTACTGCCATTGATGATTTTGAATTCTATTGTTCTTCCTCTATCCAACAATTATGACACTAAAATTAAATTATTTGTTATCCTTGGAACATAAAGCACATTCTCTAGTGTACATTTTGAGTAAGGTAGACTAAGTGTAACATTGTCTGTTCCTTGTACTTGGTAGATTTTGTCATCAACTATCTTAATTGGTATACTTTGTTTCACTTGAATGGAGTCAAACCAATATAGGTTGCCAATCATATGATTGTTGGATCTTGAATAAATATACCAAGAATTATCTTCATACCCAATTTTTGGTTTTGTTTGAATTTTTGGTGATTCATTATAATTGAAAACATAATTGTGGCAATATTTTTTCTACTTTCAAAAATTTGTCTTCATGATATTTGCCTCTTTAAACATATATGATTTTGTAAAAGATCTATTTGTTGCACTCATTATTATTTTCCAACCTTATCCTTTCAATAATAAGCTTTTGAATAACTCTACAAAACCTTTTAATATCTTCACAAATCTCCTTTGAACAAAATCTTTAATTATTTTCCCTTGTAGTAGAAATCCTTATTACTCCAAAATTCAATATTTTAAATCTTCTTTTTTTCAAATAGTTAATTTTTCTCCTTCTTCAATTTTTATTTTAGAAATCCCAATTAATAATATATTTTTTCTTCAAATATATTAATAATTTTTCCTTCAATGATTCCAATTAATCACATAATATATTTTCTTCAAATCAACTTTCCTTCTTAAATATTTCACTTTTCTTTAATCTTCTTCTTCAAATATTTATTTTCTTCACTATATTAATTTCTCCTCATAATGAGAGGACTAGGACCCCTCATAAAAACCAATGTAAACTTATTGAAACAAATTATCCTCATAACTTCTCCAATTATTCTTCTCCTTCATTTTAATAATACTACTCACAATAATTAACTTTATTCCAATAAAATAATTTCCTCTAATTTTATTTAATATCCAATAATAGTATGTTATTTCTTAAAAAGAATCTGATTCTCTTTAATTCTTCTTGTATAATTCAATCTTTCACCAAATACCTTTGTAAATTTAAATAAATCAAAGGTTAATGTTTTGTACCTTTGTAAACCTTAGCTCTCCAATTTATGATGCATGCACTCCTTTCTCCAATGACACTCTTTTTCACGTTTTCACTGCGTTGTAATATCATCTTCAAACAAGTGCTATGTTTTACCTATTATCTTCCTTTTGCAATAGGGTTGTATTTATCTTTTGAAGCTATTGCCATTCTATTGTTCTTAATTTTGTTCTTTTCACCTGCTACTAGGTGTTTCTCTAATATGTCCTTGTTATAATACTTGGTTGACACATCTATAGGTGCTTTGCTACTATTCTTCAACGTTCTAGATCACTTGGTTTTCCCATGTTTTGCTTTGAGTTCTTTCCTATGCAATAGTGGCTTTGATTCTCCTCAAGCGTTCTACACTTCTCCAACTTCTTACTCCCTCTACCTTGGTTTGTAATGTGTTGTTTCCTCTAATATTTCACTTTCTCTATCTCTGCACTTGGTTTTCTCCATAACAACTCTGATGATATCTATACCTACAACTTATCTCCGTTGGCTTCAATTAGCCTTGACTCCTTTCAACATGGCTTCTTTCACAACTTTTGATTTCTATTACAAACATTGCTCCTTTCACAACCTTTATCTTTCTCCCAAGCACTACAAATGTGGTTCTGATACCATTGTTAGCAACTCAACACTTTCCTAATAAGATCTCACAATTTATCAAAATTGAATATTCACACAATTACATATGTTCAATCCATGATAACAAACTTATAAAAAATATTATTGATGAATGTATATCTACTTAAGTAATGAAAATACATTGTATTGCAAAGCTTCCTCGATCACAATGCTTTATCTTCAATATATACACACATGGATATGAGACTCTTTACATTCACAACCCTTGACCTTTCTACTTACACAAACTTTTCATCTCCTCACACACATGGGAGATCTAACACTTCATATTTCTCATGGGAGAAATACCACATAATAATAAATCTATTATTGACTCTACATATCCACATAAGGACAAAGACTCTAATGATTGCACATACTAAATGATAAACTCTTACATAACTCCATACTTACATGACACCTCACTTACATAACTCCACACTTACATGACACCTACTATATACTCAAATATTAATCACACTCTAAACTAAATTATTTACATGGTACTTGCAATATTCTTGCAAGTTACCAAATAATGTAATACTTCCTATACATCAAAGGTTAAAGTTCAATGCTCTATATACATAGAAATAACATGAATCACTAGGTCAATAATCTTAAAGATAAGATAAATATTATCAAGGATAATCTTGACACATTCTGCATCATCCTTCTCATGCCTCCTAAATAAGTAATATCTTCTTTTAAATTCTTGAACCACAAAATATAATCTTCAATGTTACTAAAATATCCCATCTTAAGAAAAAAAACCTTTGGCTCCAAGCCTCCATGGATTTAACCTTTCCAAACAAATATTTCAACTTTATCCATACTTAGTAAGATCACTTTAATATTGAATATGAAAAAGAATATAAGGTTCAACGGACATTAAAAATAGACCTATGACCTTCTTCTTATGGGCATAATTTTTCATCAAGAACTCAAATCATATACATAAAATATTCTTACTTCATAATAAACTAGTTATTTGGGTTGATCAAGCACTATAATTTCATCCTTTCATACAAATAACATAATCCAAAGCATTTATCTCATCCATAATCATCCCCAACACTTTAACATGTCCTTGAACTAATGCCATTAATGTCAAAAGCTTAATAAATAATTATGTATGTAAAAGTTATGGCCTCCAACAATTTGTACCTATTAATTCTCTAGGCAAAGAATAATTTAATCCCTCAAACCTTAGAACATATGCGACAAACAAAATCACATAAATTTTGTGTTATGAATATGTTATTTATTTCTAGAGGTTAGGGTAGTTGCAAATTCGATTATAATTAAAGATTTCTCCATTCTTGGTTTTACTTATATATACACATCTATCATATCAATGCAAAGTTTATCACATCCAATCTACATTTATAATATTTGATATTAGAGCTTTGATGTTGTGAAGGTTAGATCAATGTTACAAAGTGAAGACACCTTTTATCACATCCAATCTCCGTTTATAATATTTGATATTATAGCTTTGATGTTGTGAAGGTTAGATCAATGTTACAAAGTGAAGACACCTTTCAAAGTTTATGAGTCTATCCTGGTAGATATAGATAAAATTTTATGAATGCATACACCTTTCAAAGTTTTTGAATGCAAGAGACATCCATGTACTAATATCTAGTTGTTATTTGATTATTTTTTTTTGATGATGTATGCAGTCTTGTTGTGTTGTCATCTTGAATGAAGAATGGCCACAACAGTTGAAAGAGTCGTCTAAATTATGTCACTGAAGTAAAGATATTATTTACAAGAAAAGAAAGTTGATGCCTTGAAGTCATAGTTATGATTGTCTAAATCCATATGGTCAACATGAAGTCAAAACAGGTTGTTTAATTATTGAATGAAGAAGATGTACTATCAAAATAAAATTAAACTGCTCAAGAGGGTTTTTGGTTCAACGGTTGGGACAAATAGTTGATGTAGCCTAAACCAAAGTTTAAATTTCGATGACATCAAATAACAAAATGTTAAAAGAAAAGAACAACCCTTTCAAAAACCTACTTTATATATATATATATATATATATATATATATATATATATATATATATATATATATAATTGATCAACCCTTTCAAAACCCTACTTTTATATTTATATATATATATATATATATATAATTGAACCATGTAAGGGTCATTAAGTTAGAATAACATCAAGTAATTACCATCCGCATTTACCATATGTATTGTTGTCTTATCTCCTTTTCATTGTTTTTTTTAAGAAATAGATGAGTGGGGCAGTGATCTCCGTGAACACAGTTAATCTGGAAAGCTACCACTATAACTCCGCCCAGTAAAAGTTTTACTTCAAGTAAAAGGACATTAAAGGGGATCTCATTATTTAGGTAGGTGTTTTTTTTTTTTATCCCCGGAGATGAGTGATAGCAAGAAATTGTTGATTTTTTTTTTTTTTCATCAGGGACTGCATCAGATCATCAAATTACAAACTCACAAGGATTTGTTGGGCAGTCCACTGCGAAGAAAGCAAAACTTTCAAATCAGTTCTCAGATATGTCTCCGGGTGCATCTCAAATGAGCAATATGTCCAATCCCAATAAGCCCATTAAAATGACAAATAATAAAGACGAAGGCGGACAAAATAAAATAGGAAAGGTAAGCAATGTACAAGTTTTATCATAGGACATTGGATTATTTTTCTGAGGCCAAAGTATTATTGATCATTTTCGAGAAATCAGTGATTCTAATATTTTTGATTATAATTGTATTCAAAGCATTCATTAGAAAGTAATATATATTAATCTTGACTGCTGGTCACATGGACAAACCAAGGAGGGGATTGAATTTTGATACATTTTTTGTTTGTCTCCATGAACTCTGCAGGCTGCTGCTAGTGAGATTGGTCAAGGAATTCCATGGTCTACGTTTGAAGATCAGGTGATGTTATATTTTGCTACTAGATGTCAGAGTTATCTGTTGTTTGAAATTCATGATTATTACATGTGTGCATTTGGCCTGGCGATTGATCTTACTTGCCAGTATTCCATCTCTCAGGCGCTCATTGTTCTCGTTCATGATATTGGGCCTAATTGGGAACTTGTGAGTGATATTATTAATTCGAGCTTGCAAATAAAGGTGACACTTTTCTCTCTGCTTTATGATATCCACAAGTTTGGTTTTACTGTCTTTCTGTTCTTAATTTCTTAGTTTGAGTTGTACATTTTTACAAACGAACTCTAAACTCGAGATAAAATGAATATAAACTCTGAACTCGAGAACAGCAATGTTGATGTGTAGGTCTATTATTTTTCAAGTCTCTCCGGAAAGAAGGAATTGATTGTGTTTTTTTTTGTTGGGTGGATGTTGTTCATATTATTCGATATCAACAGTGTATTTTTCGGAAACCAAAGGATTGTAAAGAGCGCCATAAGAGTCTCATGGAGAGGATCAGTGGAGATGGTGGTGACAGGCCAGAGGATTCAGGCTCTTCTCAGCCTTACCCCTCTATTCTACCTGGCTTTCCAAAGGCAGGGTTCTCTTTATCTTTGCTGCTATGGATTCATTCTATGAATTAAGCTGAAAATACATTTATAGGTTTGTTTTATATGATTTTAATATAGGTAATTATATGCTATAAACACTAACATAAAAAAAAAATATGCAGTAAATATTGACATGAAAAATGTGAGTTATGCTTTTTTTCCCTAAGTTACGGTTCAAAGAATTCAGATTTTGGCAATGCAGGGTAGTGCTAGAACGTCGTTTCACCGTTTGCAGGGCCCTATGGAAGAAGAAGCACTCAAGACCCATTTCGAGAAAATTGTGCAAATTGGGCAACAACAGCATGCCCGGAATATTCAGGATAGCTAGTTTAGCACTGGGGATTATTATGAATTATGTACTCTTGTGTTGCCAGATTAACATTGATGCAACATTGCCCAAGAGTAATTTAGTTTTATTACGCTCTTTGCAATTCAATCACCTCAGTTTACTGAGTATAGAAGCACATTAAAGTCAGAGTGATTCAATGAAAAATAATCTTGAAAAATGTGCTAAGCATTAAGCTTTACACAATAAAGTATGCATGGTATTTGTTGAGAGGAAAATATGTATCTGTGGATTTCATGAACTTATTCATTTCATATATACTTTTACTATAACTCAATAACAACTGTTTTGTCTAATTATAGTTAGCATGTCTGTCCACAATTTACTAGAAATCTGAATCAAAAGTAGATGTGAGTCAAGTAGCCATTTCCCAAGGAGATGAAATGTTTCGTAATAACAATTTCTATTTCCATGTATAAACAGTCATTTCCCCGTTGACTGAGATTTCTGTTAGACCAGCTACTAGTTTTTTCTCATCTCCATGCTTTCACTAACATTAAGACATCAGATCTGCAAATAATATAATGTGAGCTACAAGGATCATTCCATCTTCATATGTCTAGCCTGCTAGAGATTTAGATAGATAGTACTTTTTCACAGCGATTGTAATGATTCCTTATTAGGTTTTATGTCTTTAAATAGTTGAATCAGTGTCATAAGATCATGCTTGGCAATGAGCAAAGGATATTTTCAATGATCTCATTTTGGAGTCATCATTCCTTTGTATAATAGCACCAGGGCCATTGGTGGTTTTATAGTCTATTCTACTCTAGTAAGCCAGTCCATTATCAGAGCATAAACTTGGCCTTCACATGTTAGGATTTGATGTTTGGTCTGGTTGAGCTGCCATTCCATTCTCTTCTGAAGTTTTCATTGTTAAATAATATTGTTATTCGTTTAGGCAATATTTGTACCTCTAATAGCTCCTTTTTTTTGGGGAAAAGCAAACATTTATCTATTTGTACACTCAAAGAAGACCAGAAACAGTAACAAGTCTTCCTGTTCTATACAGCCTTATAGCACATCTGATCTATACTGTGAGAAAAATTCCGGTAGGCTTTAAGGCCACCCACCTGTTATACACCAGTAGAAGTAGAACAAAAAACCAAGCATAACCTGTGATCCCTGACAACCTAAATAACAACATAATTATCAACTAGTCCAGGCCCGCCTTTATTTTGTAACTGAGAAATATTGCAATCCACACAGGCATTATCACAAGCTTTCTAAAAGACAAAGACAAAGGTACACAATATAGACACAGGAGCTGTGAGAGACCAGCCACCGAAATTGCTCTTGTTACCAGAAGTAGCCAATAAACATCAGTCTATAAACACAAAATTTACCATGAGTTTAACTGCGTTGGGAACAAAAAACCGAACCTTGTTCCTGTTACCCAAATTCATAACCTTATTACAATGGAAAAATTCAGAAATAGAGTTCAAAAGGAATAGAAGAAGTAAATACTCGAAAATTTAACTTTTTGCCCTGGAGGGGCTACATGATCTTGGGAGGAGAGAGCCTGGATGGGCTCAGTGAGGCAAATAGTGTTATTGTCGAAGTTGGTCTCCATTGTTTCTTGGAGAACTTTCATCATATCAGTTACAACAATGGCCGTATTCTTCTGAAACTACCTTACCTCATTCCCCACTGAATTTAACCTGAAGAGAATATTCTTCAGCTCGACAGCGTTGGCCCTGTGGCCACTAGAGTCATTGTTGAGCCATTCCAGAACTTCTTCATTGGTAGGATTTTACGCCATGAATGAAAGCCAAGCAGTTTCCAGCTCAAAGTTGACATCGATCAAGCTTGGGAGAAACTTCTCCATGAAGACTGTATCTTATTCACACTTTTATATCAAGCTGAATACTGTGATACTCCTGCCTCTTGAGCTCAGTCATAGTATTCTTACCCGTTGTTTCCATCAGGTCATAGATCTGATGAACTCCCCCAAGATTGAGGTACTTCACCACTCAATGGGGGCACACTGCTTTTTTAAAGAAGGATTTATGCCTACGAGTGTGAAGTGGGTCTCTCTGGAGGGCCCAGCCCTCCCCAGTTTTGAAATAACTTCGCATCTGCTTGTCTCCTGAACTCTCGTCACACAGTTTAGAGAAAATCAAGATCCTCCGCAGACAATTTTTCTCCATTTCCAACCACTTCTTGAATGCCAAGTCTCCAGATAGACGATTGCAGGGATAGGCAGGTAAAGAGCATTGCCTTTTTCCTCTAGTTTTAGGCATTTCCAAAGGATACATGCGGATTCTAGGTGGGCTACAGAGACAGCTGCAAGTCTTACAGAGGGAGAGAAGCTTCACCTGATGCACACACACTAATTGGCGGTGATTTCCTGCTAGATAACGACTTCAATATGAAAATACCATCATGGGGACTATCGATGTGTTCGTTAGTCGCGTATCATTGAAATGACATTTGGCATTTAAAACATCCTTGCACAGCGATTTGAAAGCTTCATCATATCCTGATGAGGATGAATCCTTTCCGTGCTTAACCGAAATCATTAAGCCAAGTGACAAATTGATCACATTGCATTGCAGTGACTTGGAATTGACAATGAGTTCACAAAATAGTCCTGCTTCCCTTGTTTTAAGGTGATAGGATTTGATCCCAAATTTTCTGTAAATGTGGGGTGTGGCTTGCTCATACTGCAAGGTTCCTCTTCTAGATCTTAAACTTTCTTTTCCTCCTGTGCACCGCTTGAGTTGACATATGAAGCAACCCCCCTTACCACATAATTACTTGGAATGATGTCCGGAATTTGTTTCATGTATCTAGGTAGATGGCAGGAGGGTGAGGTAACCACTTGTCCCTTACCTGGTTCCTCCCTTTTCTCATGTGGTTGGTGATAATTTCCCAATTTTCCAATGGGTTCTTTCCTGACAAAGGAAATCCTGCCCCAGATAATGGAGCAAGCAAGCCAGAAAAGTACATACGATTGTGCTGGCCTATGACCATAACATAGAAAGGCTTTCACAGTATGCATTGACCTTGCATGTTGACCAAACTGCTAAGGTGTCCCATCATGTTGTGGCATTTTATTTTGAGTTTCCATGCAGACCCCGATGCAAATCCCTGTATTACCGGAACTGGCGATAAAGCACCCAAGATCCTCCTATCCAAAGAATAATCTTGTGAAGGCCTATGATGCATGATCGATGGCATCTCCTAAGGCAGACCTTGATCCTCTCATATTCCATATTTTCCCACAGAAAATGTGAGCTCCTCCCAGTGTTGTTGGCATCGAGGGTGCTGCTTACGTTTCCCAACAGTTGAAGATCACGTGGACCCCATATTTTTCTGAAGGGACCCATCCAAGTGCCAGCATGGATCCTACGATGTGTGGCCAGGTTAAATGTATAACAAATCGTCTTTGTGGCTTCCTCCTCCAAATCCTCTATTTCACATTTTCAATGAGCACTCTTTTTTAAAAATGTAAAGAGTCCCTGTAGACGTGGCTTTGCAAAGATCAGAGGAAACGTAGGTCCCAACATATTCTTTTGTGGGAAAATACAAATTTTCAAAAGACTGCTTCTGTTGAATATTATGCTCATGTCTGCATGGATCAAAGCAATGAGGTTGTCTTTTCCTTTCAGATTTGTGTAATCATCACCATAACCAGCTCCTAACTTAACTTTGTCCCAATTGGAGTCCGTTTTAGCTAGAAAATCTGCAACCTTGTTCCCTTCTGTCTGAGTATAGAGCTACTCTGGTATGGCTTTATGCTTGGCCTTTATAACAATGTACTTTAGCTATTCCCTGATGAGCCAATGCTTGGCCTAGGAGGGAGAAACCCACTTAAGAGTGTTAACAAGGTTTTAGAATGGATTCAGTAATAATTTTATACAGGTTCTTTCTTTTGGCTTCCCCAATCGCATGTCCTATTTGAAGGCCTCTGTGTAGTTATTGGTAGCCATTCCAAGATTTCCAGCAAACAAAAAAGGACCTTGCCATTGTGATCATGATAAATATTTCCCATTCCCACATTCCCAGGTTTCCCTCTTGAGGCTTCATCAATATTGGTTGTGACAGTGTGAGGAGGAGGTGTTTTCCATGAAGATCATCATTTTACATGTTATTGAACCCATAATTTGGGGGAAGCTTTAATGACTTTTTAATCATCAGGATCTTTTTATAGGCTACTTTCCTATTGGAGCTGCAATGAGCAATCTATTCTGTATTGTAACTTTTTAAAACCATTTAGACTCCATTTCTTATCCTGAGTCAGTTAACTGTTTACTTTATGGAAACTCTCCTCTCTTTTCTCCCTTATCATCAATGAAGGGGCTATACTTTTATTGGTAGCTTAAACTTTGAAGTTATGCTTAGGGTACTTTTCTAAAGCTGCCTGGACTATAAGAGTGCTGTAAGAGCTCAAATTTTGCTAATAGGAGCCATTTTTGTCCCATTTTTGTCTCTGTTGCTTACTCTCTTATTTTTACAAAGAAAATCCGTCTTTGGGAGATGATCAATATATATTCATGACAGAAGCAATGTCCTTCAGTCCATTCTTCACATAAACTTCACATATGGGATCCATTTACGTAAGTTGATAATGCCCCATGTGGATTTTAGAGGTTCAATACCACATATTTAAAACTGGAATGGTTCATACATTCCATTTCCTGAGGTTAATGGCTTTGTTTAAAAGAAATGATTTAGTTATCTGTCATTTCTATTAACATCAAACTTCTATTTTTCTTGTGGATAATTAAGGCCTTTGGATCTATCCGATCAACCATTGCCAAATATGGACATGGCACAACCCTTTAAAGTGCAGGCATCGCATGGTAGTGGCCTTGGTCTGCCCAACTCTTTAGGAATGGTTTCATTAGTACAGCCTAGATCTGTTGGCATTTCTTCATTGCAAGGGACCAACCTCCTTCCATTGGGTACTATAGAAGGTTTATCAAGAATATCGCCCAGGTGTCCCACCCACTGGATGCGCTCTTCCGATGGACGAAGGATCATCAAACAACCTTTAAGGAGTTGAAGGCAAATTAGTATGTATTCCCAGATTGGGATAAAGAATTTCATGTTCATGTAAATATGTCCAATTTTGCATTTGGATGTGCATTTTTCCAAAAGGGGTAGTTTAAGCTAGACCAGCCTATCTATTTCGCTAGTCGATTGTTGTCAAGAGCCGAAAGGAACTATAGTATAACAAAAAGGGAAACACTAGGGATGGTTTATGCAATTTAGAAATTTAGATATTACCTGCTAACCAATCTTTTTGCTTTTTATGTGGATCATCAGGGTTGTACTTGATAAATAAACTAACTATTCACGGACGAGTTAGCAGGTGGCTCATTATGCCGCAAGAATTTGTATTCCAGATAGTAGCCAAACCTGGAAAGAAACATGTGATAACAGATCAATTATCAAGGATTCGCTCGGGGGAACCTACAAAGGGAGGAGTATCAGATGAATTTCCTGATGCTTAGTTGTTTGTAATTAGTGCAATACCATCAGGGTATAAGTGGACTGGACAATACTTGTCCACAGAGAGCTGCCAAAGGAGATACTGACAACAGAAAGAAACAAGATCATTATAAAGCCAACACCCTTTCATATAATAGCGGGCTTGTTGTATAAGATGGGACATGATGGAATATTGAGATGTGTAATGGAAGAAGTTAATGTGACGTTAAAAAAAGCTCACGAAGGGTTGACAAGAGGGCATATGGGACTAGATGCGACTGTAAGGAAGGTGCTTTTGGCAAGGCTGTGGTGGTCCACCCTTTATCATGACACAAAGGAGTTCATCAAGGCATGTGATACGTGCCAACAAGCTGGGAAGTCGTCATGAAGAGACTTCATTCCATTACACCCATCGCCACCACAAGAATTGTTTGAGAGATAGGGTTTGGACTTTGTGGATCCTCTACAACAAAATCAAAGAAGGAATTGTTGGTACATAGTAGTGGCTACAGAGTACTTGACAAAATGGGTAGAGGCAAGGGCACTACTAGATAATTCTGAAAAGAGTACAACCTGATAACTATATGAACAAGTGATCACCAGGTTTGGGATACCTTTGTAATTGACAAGCGACAGAGAAGGCCATTTAGTTAATGAAGTAATTAAGAAGATAACTACAAAATTCAAGATTTTACATTCGTCCAATCCATATTATCCTTGAGTAAATGGGCAGGAAGAGGCAATAAATAAAATATTGGTTTCTATCATGTATAAAACTTGTGGAGTTGAAGGTGCAGATTGGGAGGAAAGATTGCTAACAGTTCTATGGAGATAGAAAACTACCTTTAAGCCAACAACAAAACATAAACCATTCCAGTTAATGTGTGGGCAGGAAGCATGTAGGCAACAAATCCACCTCCCAGAAGAAGAAGAAGTGACAAAGAGGATTTGCCTAGTTTTGATAATTTTGATAGTTTTAGCAAAATATACAAGTAGGAGTAAAACGTACAAGGAGGAGGCAAAACGTACAAAATGGATGGTAAAATGTACAAAGTGCAATGAAATGCAAAGGAAATACAATTTGAGTTGTAATTGCAAATGAATTTGATAAATCATGTAATTAGACTTAGTAAAAGGGTGTAATTATGAATTCCGTTATACATGGGCAGTTGTGAATAATGAATTGCCTCAGGAACCGCTTGGAATGGCCTGGGCAACATTATATAAGACCCCCTTTTCAATTTCGTAAGTTTGGTTATAGTTTGGTCTGATTAGTCTGAGTATTGAATGCATCTATTTGATTATTGTGTATCTTTATGGAATCTTGTTAGTGATTGTACTACACCATTGAAGAGTAATGATGAAGAATCACTTTGCATAGTATTTTCTCATGTATTGTACGCTTATAGAATGATGGAGTAGTGTTTTGCAGTATCTGGTTGTGCATGTTACTTCTTAGTGTTTGTGGATAATGTTAATGCACTAATATGAAGAATGGAATTGAATCTCCACTAGTGTGAGCCTTAGGAATGATATGTGAGGAATATTGTATCAAGAAGGATATCTTGAAGGCTATTGTATGATTTTTGGATATTGCCATTGTGAAGAACTCTCTCAAACCCTAAGGATAGAACTTGCATGTTGGTAAGAATGGAGTAATTGCCATTCCAGAACTTCCCAAAACTTGTATGAGAGAGATTGGTAAAGAAGAGTATCCAAATTGGCACCTTGCTAAACTTTCAGTTCATACAAATCGTACACCAGACGTGCTACAAATCGTACAAAAGAACTTTACCCGATTTGGTAGTTTAGGCGATTAAGGAAAACTTACCCGATTTGGCAATATTGGCAAATTGAACAAATTAGTTACAAAACTATGTACGATAGCTTGCAAAACCGAATCTGAAGGATTGAATAAGTGTCAAATCATACAAGCACTGACACTGTATGATTTGGGATCGTACAATGGTACGATTTGAGTCCGTACAAGTTGTTTTGCGATCGCATATTAATTGTTGTGAAGACTGTACGATTGTACGATTTGGGTATTTGAACAAGGATAGTAAGTTGATCATTCTAAGCCCTAAGAATCACCTCCCCACTAGGAATACTACACCCCTATGCTACATTTGGCACCGTTGCCTTATCAAACTTGGCATTTTTGTTAAAATGGGTCAAACTGACAAAGTAAGAATATTACAAATTTGGAGGTGAATGACAGACACCAGTGTGCAAAGATGTAGGAGATGAGAAGTACGAGAGAAAATTCCAGTGAGAAGGAGCATGAGAATTTCTCAAAGAGAGAATGCAAGTAATTCAAACCATAGTACACATGAACCAAAAATAGAGCAAGTTTGGACATCTGAAGAAGGAGATTTTGAGGTGCTATTGATAGGGATAGAAGAGGAGGTACCAGAACCACCTAACATAGAGGAGCAAGTTGACATAGAAGCAGTGCATGAGGAAGGAGAGTGGATGGTGACACTTGAGAAAGTGATGGAAGGGTTGCAAGGGAGTGCAGAGGATGGGAGTCAAGCACCAAGGCAACATAGCGCGGGTCTCAAGAAGAAAGACCAAGACCATCTCCCTCACATCAGCGAAGGAAGTCATGGAGTGAAGATGCACATGAGTTTGGTCAATGACTAGTGGGATAGTACAAGATACCTTGGATAGAAACTTTTGATGACGAGCATAGTAAAACACCCCCAAGGAGGAATCAGATAGAGATTCCATGGGACACCTCAAGTGACGAGGATGATTCTCCAAATATGGCTAATAAGGCAGCCAAGCAAAGATGTCCACCCTTTATAGGTGAGGGTAAGGAAGACCCCACAAGACATATTGAAACCTGCATAACCATTTGGAGGGCAAATGGCGTAGACCAACTAGATGACTGGTTGAATTTATTTCCTGCTACCTTGAGAGGATTGGCGATGGATTGGTATCTGAAAAGGGAAAATGTAGTAGATTTTTGGACTTGGAATCAAGTGAAGGAGAAATTCATTGAAGAATTTCATCCCTTGAAGGATGATGGAGATATTATCACTAAACTTTGTATGACTAAGCAAAATCCTGATGAAGATGTAAAATCATACAACCATAGACTAAAGCAGTTAGTAGATAAGATGCAGATGCCCTTGGTAGATGTATTGGTAAAGCGGTGGTTCGTAGATGGATTGCTACCAAAATATAAGAAAAATATGAAGGTAATACCATCAGAAACGTATGATGAAGCTTTGAAGCATGCAAATAATTTTGAAAGTGACTCAAAGCAAACGTACACAGGAATATTATCTCATCCCAAGTCCAATGATTCAGATAGTGGAGAAGATGACACTATACAAAGGATAGTAGCATCATTCCATCAAGAATTTGACAAGATCATGAAAGAACAAAGAAGCAAGCCTGACAGGAATGACATTTGGTGCACAGAATGTAAAATCGAGGGCCATACAACTGTAAAGTGTCCATGAAATGATTACTGTCATATTTGTAATGTGATGGGACACGAGGTGATGCTATGTCCGTATGACGCAAGAGTACGTCCACAGGTCCTGACAATCCAAGAGCAAGAAGAGAAACCAAAGACCCTAGGAAGTGGGCAGCAAGCAACAAGTGGCGGTTATAGAAATAGCCGATGAGGTGGAAGGTAGAACCAAGGAAATCGACAAGGAGGACAGAGCCATTTGTAGTATGACTCAAAAGGGAGGCCGATCATACAATGTTGCAATTGCCAAGAGTGGGGGCATTTTGTGAAAAATTATCCTTCACCTCAGAGATAAGAAATGTAACAAGAAAACACTACACACATGTGTAGGTGGTGTGGTTCGGGTAACCACAAGGAAGCAAATTGCCCCAAGCAAGCGAGTTCAAGTAACCCATAAAATGTAAACTATTTAGATATTGAGGTTCCTCAAGTTAAAGAGGAAACTCAGGAAGTTTTAGCCATGACAAGGAATCAGGCTAAAAAGGATAAGTATCCTGAGCTAGCAAAAGAAAAGCAACACTGGAAAGTAGCAAAGAAAGTACTACAAGATGAAGCACAAAAATCTAAGCAAGTAAAGTTAGCAGAAGAGAAGGAACTGAAAAACCATCAGAAGAGAAGGTAGTTGTGCAGAATCTGGCAACATAGGTTTTGAACACCACAGTAGAGATCAAAATGGCTAACTTGTTGGAAGCTATCCCATCATTACAAAAAGTGATGGTGGAGGAGATACAACCTCACAAGGTGATGGAAGTGTAGAGTCAACCGATTCAGGAAAAGAAACAAAAAGATCAATTCATGGACCCCACCATATTAATGATTGATGTGGGAAAGAAACTTGCATTAGTTCATATGGATATTTTAGGGCACAAATTGATGCAAGTTATCGTGGATGGAGGATCCAGTGTCAATGTGCTACCTGAAAGGACTTGGCTAGAACTTGGCGCTCCATCTCTATGGGCATCGAGCTTTTGACTATATGGTGTTGACCAATATGGTATCGAGACAAAGGGAGTCTTGACAACACAACGGGTGGTAATAGCTGACCAAGAGTTCGTCTTGGATTTCGTTGTGATGATGCAAAAGCCTGCATATGATGCTCTATTGGGAAGAGGATGGCTACGTGTAGCCAAATTTAATCACAACTAGGGAAAGAATCAGATCACTTTTAAAAAGGGACAACATAAGTATATGATTAATTTGACTAATCAAAGGGTCAATGAGGATGTAGCCACGATCGACGAATCAAAAAACTCCTCAGGAGATGAAGGATATGAACCTGATGAAGAAGGAATGTTGTACCTTGATGAATGTAGTGAAGATGAAGCTAGATATGATAGTGGACTTCTTCATTGGCAAATGGAGGAGTACAAATTTTTTTAGCCCAAATGCCTCTGTATTGACTCAGAGGAGATCAAGGAAAAACAAGACGAAACCAAAGTCAGCCAGGAACCTAAAAAGGAGGCGGAAGAGAAATGGACGTTTCCAAAAAGTTTTGCAGAATATACAATAGGAGATGCAAAAATTGATGCAAGACCGACACACCCGAAGAATGTGGAGAAAGCAACGAGTGAGCCAAAAAATATCAAATACGAAGGACCCCGGATAGTGGACATCAATCTAGGGATGGAGGATGAACCTAGGATGATTCACTGTGGTGATGATTGGAACCCTGTATTGAAAGCGATAACTTTTAAGATATTCTTGGAATATAAGGATGTCTTTGCATGGATATACAAGGACTTGAAGGGAGTACCACCTGAGTTATGTGTCCATAAGATCACACTGATGCCTGGAGCACAACCAGTAAGGAGAAGACCATATAGGATGAATCCAAAATATGTTGCATTAGTGAATGCAGAGATAGAGAAGATGTTGGAGGCAAGAATCATCTTCAGGGTTACAACCAGTGAATGGGTATCACCTATAGTGGTCACCTTGAAGAAGGAAGTGGACAAAATCAGAATATGTGTGGACTTTAGGAGTCTAAATGCAGTAACCATTAAGGATCCCTTCCCTATTCCCTTCATAGATTCCATCCTGGAGGAAGTCGCAGGACATGAGATCTATTCATTTTTGGATGGATTTTTGGGTTACAATCAAATAAGCATAGCCAAGGAAGATAAGTTGAAGACCACATTTATTATGGAGAATGGCATCTATGCATACAATTGAATGCCATTCAGGCTCTGTAATGCCCCAACTACATTTCAACGCATTATACTATATATATTTGATCAGTTGGCAATAGGGAACTTCAAAGCATTTTTGGATGATTGGTCCATTTATGGGAAGATCAAGGAGCATCTTCCTGCCCTCAGTGAATGTATGAGTAGGTGCAAAAATGCACAAATCTCATTAAACCCTGGAAAGTGTTACCTAATGGTACCATATGGAAAGTTGTTAGGGCACATAGTGTGCAGTGAGGGATTAAAAATAGATCCTGATAAGATCCATGTGATATTGCACATGGAAGAACCATATGATGTGAGTTCACTTAAAACCTTCCTTGGATCGATGGGGTATTATCGAAGGTTTATCAGGAATTATGCACATGTGTCTTATCCATTGGATTCATTGACAAAGAAAAATATTCCTTTCAGATGGACAGAGGAGCACCAAGGAGCCTTTGAGGAGTTGAAGGCCAAGCTTGTCAATAGCCCGATTTTGGTGTTTCCAAATTGGGATAAGGAATTCCATGTCCACATTGATGCTTCAAATTTTGCAATTGGATGTGCTTTAGCACAAGAAGGATAATTCAGGTTGGATCAACCTATTTTCTTTGCTAGTCACCTATTATCAAGGGTGAAGAGAAACTACAATACAATAGAAAGAGAAGCCTTGGGAATGGTATATGCAGTCCAGAAGTTCAGGCATTACTTACTGGTAAATCCCTTTGCTTTTTATGTAGATCACCAAGCTCTGTTGTACTTGATAAACAAATCGGTGATACAAGGATGGGTCAATAGGTGGCTCGTCACCCTACAAGAGTTCGTATTCTGAGTGGTAGTGAGACCTGGTAAGAAGCATGTAATTGTAGACTAGCTATCTCGGATACGATCAGGAGAGCCTGCAAGAACAAGGATTTTGGATGAATTCCTTGATGCACAGTTATTCGCCATCAATGTTGTTCCATCATGGTACAAGTTGATTGGCCAGTATCTATCCATAGGAGAGTTGCCACAAGAGATGATGACAACCGAGAAGAAGAAAGTAATTATGAATTCAACACCCTTCTAGTTGATAGCGGGATTGTTGTATAATATGGAAATTGATGGTATCTTATATACATGTGTGATGGAGGAAGAAGTTAGAATGGCATTGAAAGAATCTCATGAAGGATTAGTAGGAGGGCACATGGGACCAGATGCAACTACTAGGAAAATATTACTAGTAAGATTATGGTGGCCCACACTGTATAACGATGCAAAAGAATACGTAAAAGCATGCGATACTTGTCAAAGGATAGGGAAGCCAGTAAAGAGAGACTTTATGCCATTGCATCCATCACAACCCCAGGAACTATTTGAAATATGGGGATTGGACTTCGTTGGACCATTGAAAACCTCTCGAAGAAGGAAGTGCAGGTACATTATGGTAGCAACAAAATACTTGACAAAGTGGGTCAAAGCGAGAGCACTACCTGACAACTCAGCTAAAAGTATCACAAGATTCTTGTACGAGCAGGTAATTACAAGATTTGGCATTCCATTGTAGATAACAAGTGATCGAGGAGGACACTTTGTAAATGAGATCATTAAGACGCTAACAACCAAATTCAGGATTTTACATTCATTGTCTAGTCCGTATTACCCCAAAGCCAATGGGCAGGTGAAAGCAACAAATAAAGTCCTGGTATCTACTTTGTACAAAACCTTTGGAATAGAAGGAGCAGATTGGGAGGAAAGGTTACCATATATTTTGTGGGCATACAAAACAACTTTTAAACCAACAATAGAGCATACACCTTTCCATTTGATGTATGGACAAGAGGCAGTGGTGCCAGTCAAATTCTTGATACCAAGTCTGAGAGTTGCAATGGAGCATCGCTTGGGTGATCAAGAAAGTTTGGAGGAGTGACTGAAAACACTGATTAAGTTGGATGAAATAAGAGTCATGGCACAATGGGCAATTGAGGTAGCCTAGAAAAGAAGGAAACTATGGCATGACAAACACCTGAGGAAGCTAGAACTTAGTCCGGGTGACTTGGTTCTAAAGTTTAATGGGAAGAGGGAAATCAAGCC
The DNA here is from genome assembly GCA_028583015.1 of Wollemia nobilis. NCBI lineage: Eukaryota > Viridiplantae > Streptophyta > Pinopsida > Araucariales > Araucariaceae > Wollemia > Wollemia nobilis. The sequence goes on along the minus strand of JAQPPZ010017175.1, from coordinate 3,068,907 downwards.
TGGTAAGTTGAAGACTTTATGGCTTGGTCCCTACAAAGTGGTGGAAGTAATGAATAATGGAGCAGTCAAGTTGCAAAACTTGAATGGGACTAAGGTACCCGACACTATAAATGGCTCAAAGTTGAAGCCCTACAAAGTACAGTGCTTATTCATTTCTTTGAAAGAGATTGAATGAAGAAGATGAGCAGGAGCTCAACGGAGAACTCAAGATGAGCAAGGTCCATCATAGGAAGAGCCTGACATGGGACTCGCACACTTATTTGTAGAAGGGGAGGAGACACGACCAACTATAGAACAACAAGAGTTGGTACCTCGACTCAGAGAAATAAGAAGATTGCGGGTGCATATCAGATTTGCATATGGGACCGAACGAGTAATAGAGGAAGATGAAGAATGGATTCCTCCAAATGAAAGAGGATATCAGGAGATAGTACTATTACCCAAAAATAGGGGAAGGCAAGAAGAAGCACCCCAAGTAAATCAAAACATGATGTATCCTCGGGTGGAACGTAGAGAACTACCCCAACAAGTAGAAGGATGAAGAAGGATACGACTAACAGTATGATATGAAGATAGAGTGGACACTTTTGAAATGGAAGTTCTAGAGGAGAATGAGAATGAGACCATTGACGAAGAATTGGTTGGACTTACTCCATTAGCTCAGATAGGGCTATTACAGCAAAGAATGTGACTATAGACCCAACAACTATAGGAGGAATATCAGACATTGCAAGGTCATAATGTAAGGTTGAGGGAACAAATCATCCAGGAATTGGATGGTACAATACAAAGGCTGGATGAGCAAAGAGCAGCTAGGCTATAGGAACTAGAAGGAGAAGCTGAGGACAATGAGGGGATAACTCAAAGAAGTGGTATAAGAAATGATGGTGCAAGCACAAGTTCACAAGTAGCACCAAGTGATCCACCAATGACAAATGAAGATGCAAAAATACTTTGGCGAGACATTGAGGAAGCAACCACATCACCTGAACCACAAGGTAACACATGAGAAGATTCGAGTGAATCTAGTGATGAAGGAATGCCTTGGATGGTAAGGGAACCTAGCACAAAAAGCAATGATGATGATGATTACCTAGGAAGACCCCAGGAGCCTCAGGATAACCTTGATCCCCCAGCCTATACGATAGCACATCGACAACTTAGAAGATCTCAGGAGCCTCAAGCCAACCTTGATCCTCAAGCTTATACAATAGCCTATCAACAACTAAGAAGACAAAGGAGAGAAGTAAGGATATTGGAGAGATTGATGAACTTACCAGTGGATTGGTCGGAGCAAAGAGAGGATAATCAGAATGACTCAAGTTTTGAGATGGACTTTTTTGATGCATACAGAGAGATCTTGGCAACCTCATCTCCACAAAGATGCTTTGAGGAAATAATATGGAGACATCACTTAATACATGCAGATTGTAGAATCAGAGCTCTGCAACAATTGCCACCAAGCATAATACAAAGTAGAAGTCCACTAGCCAATATTGAGTTGGTAGAGATAACTCTTGATAATCAAGCAATGGGAGGAAGGAATCGACAAGGACCCCTAAGGCTTCAGCCAGGAAGGGGAGGAGGTATTCAACCATGGAATGAAATAAGTCAAGGTGATGTTACACCAAGAGGAGGAAGAGGATGAGGAAGGTTTTGACCCCCTACTCCTAGATGGTCGGGAGACACACCTTTAGCATGTTTGAACTGGACAAGGAATCTGCAAGGTATACCAAGGATAAGGGGAATCTTACCAAACCCCACAAGGCGGTATCCATTGGGATGACCACCACTAATCCGACGAGGACCTCAAAGAGTGGAAGGAGGCAGAGGATTACTCCAAGGAAGGGAGGAACCACCAATTGTTTAGAGAGGTTCAATGTCAAGAGGAATAGGACGTGGAAGGCACTTGCAAGGTAGAGGCCTTACTGGTAGAGGAAGAGTGCATTTTGTAGATGAAAGAAACTAGGGATAACAAAGGATTCGATCGCCAAGTCTGGAGATAGAATTGATCCGAGGAGATAGGTGGAGAAGTCACTCAAATGATAGTAGAATAGTCAGAGCACCACTACCAAGGGATCAATCACCTGTACGACAAGAGGAAGAGACACCAGATGAAGATACTCCAGCTTGCAATTGTACAATTCCAAATTGTACACATGGTAGTGGAAGGCCAGGAAATTCGATAACATCACAAGTTGAGATGAATCGCCCTAGAGAGCAAGTGGTGCCAAATGACACAATCACTCGTAATGTCATGGTTGAACCTCCAAGAGAAGAATCATATGGGATCGTGCAAGTGAATGTCACTATGCGATTCCCATGATGGTAAGTGTAAATAGTATTAGGAAATGAAAAAAAAAAAGAGAAAAAAAAAAAAGAAAGAAAAAAAAGAAAAAGAAAAGAAAAAAAAATAAAATTCCTTAGTTGTGAAAATCCCTCGGGACGCAATTAAGAAGGAAGTTGGTTGAAAATCGGAAACAACGACCTCTTCAAGAGAGAGAAAAATGGAAAATTTCTCTAAGTGACAGATCGTACAAACCAGTTAGAAGGTGGAAAAAGCACAAGTTTGGAATCGTACAAGCAAAAATAGAAAAAGTATAGGCAGAATCATACAAGGAAGCCTATTGTACAATGTACGATTTTATGTGCAGATGTATGATTTTCAACCATCGCAATTAATGTTCGCATGAGTGGAATGATGAGTTGTCGAAAAAGAGTGGGAAAAAGATGAAATTACATGCAAAAAGTGGTGAGTTGTCGATCATCCGAGCAAAAGAAGACAAAAAGGCATGCAAGAGGGTAAAGTGGCACAATTTTAAAAAATTGAACGGTTAGGGTTTGATAGCAATTTAAATAAGTGGACATTTAAAGTAATTTTGCAAATTGTACAAGGGTAAATTCAAAATTTCGAGGAGAGCAAAGGTGAAAAGTGTGCAACTAGATAAAATATTTTGCATGGGCATTGAAATTCATCAATAAACTACAAGATTGCATGACCCATTTTTAAATTTGCACCAGGGAGACTTTTCGCATTCAAATAAAATCAAACCAAAAGAGAAAAGCAAGGGTTTTGACTCCATTAAAAGTAAATTTTGAATTTCAGCTGAAGGGAAGTGAGGGTTTGCAGTAGAAGGCATCAAAGCAAGAACCAAATTGTGAAAAACATCCACCCAGGGTTCAAGGAAATTATGGATTGGATCTAGAGTGAAGAAATTGCAAGAAAAAGGAGATTACAAGCCCTAATCAGAGAAAAAAAGCAAAAAAATGAATTGTAGAAGGTAGAAGAAAAAGGGGAGATGATCGTACAACCCTACAACATAGCCAAGAAAATTTATTTTTGGGAGAAATTACACCAAGTAAAGGAAAAATTGCAGATTTGCTCTAGAATTGCACTAGAAAGATAGATCGGGATATTTCGGCAATTGGGTCGGTGATAAATCATGGAAAGGAAGTGAAAAACATAAGTTTTAGGTGAATAAGGGTTTTAGAAGATGTGTTGTATGATTTGGAGGATAGATTGTACAATTTCAGGAAGAATTTGTGCGATTTCAAGCAGTTCGAAGGTCGATTTAAGCCTTTTTGAGAAAATTGTATGGAATTGTATGGATACGACAAAGGAGATCAAGTGGAAAGTGACATTGTACAGATTGGTATGGCCCCTATACATTTTGGTGCAGTCGATGTATGATTTGCAGTTGGTTGAATGGTTTGAAGTAGTTTGAGAGATTGTACGATCTAGAGGTGGTTGTACAAACAGAAAATGTACATGAACGGTTTGGAGGGTGCATTGTATGATTTACAGTAGCATTGTATAATTTTTAGAAGACTTTGGATTGCATGATAGGTGATGTCCAAAAAGAAAATCTAATCAAAGGAATGGCGGGAAAATGATTTTGTTCGAAGATTTTGGATACCAGTTAAGAAGAATTACAGCCAATAGAGTTGAACGGTCACCAGGACCTCTGCACGAGAGAGAGTCACATCCATGGCAACACCAAGGGTGATATTTTTAGTCCTGTGGTTGGTGTGGTAATCATCCTTGGAGGAGAGGAGGATATAATCCATGGAGAGGGCAGAGGTATTGGAGGGTTGATCGAAGAAGGACATCGCCAAGGTTTTAAGAGGAGGAAATGGCACAAGAAAGAGCCTCGAGGAGGGAACTACGCAGTGAAGTACATTACCCAGATCTAGAGGAGGATCTGAGAAGTGAACCTGAGGAGAACCATGTTGATATAACAAGGATATCATTTATACAACATGGAGGAGATACATGCCGAAAGTGGTGGAGCAAAGAAGAAAATAAGAACCACCTATGGAGAAGAGAATTTGAGAAGGCTGGTGTAGCTATGATAGCACATGTGCCACCGCACCAAAAGACCTTCTTTTATAACTATCTGTTGCAGATTTTTCAGGCATACGATCCTGCAAGTAGACTTACCTATGTTAATGTGGGCAAGCGATCGGTGAAGGTAGAGTTCATAGTAGAGGTGTTCAAAAGAACATTTGGATTACCAAAATACAAAACTGAGGTAGTCAAGAAGTTTCTTGATCCAATTGAGACACATCGCATCATCATTTCACTCACCAATGTGAAATCACCGATCGAAGCAAATATCTCGAGTGCAGGAACTCGAGGGATTAAATAGAGCCAGTTGATAGGGAAGGATTGGCCATGCACCATGAATATTGTGATGGCTCAACTATTAGGAGAAACATGAGCCATAGATATGCCAATATGGATGGCTCAATATGTGGAAGGTATCACCAAAGGAATTCGGTATGATTGGGGTACCTATCTAGAGAAAAAGATGCATGACATGCTGATAAAAAGATCGAAGAGTTTTGGGATGACTTTCCATACTATTAGATTGTTATTGAATGTTGTTACAGAGATAGGAATTCACTTTTTGAGCTTGATATAGCCTAGGAATATTGATGCAGGTAGGCTAGCCATTCTACGGTGGATAAAGTCAATGCCAATTCAGAAGGAGAAAAGAAAGCACCTCAGGCATTTGCAGTGCATGAGGATACTGCTTCGGATGAGGAGATACACCATCAAATAAAAAGACCTAGGAAATTACAACCTGAACTAGAACAACAAGCACTTCAATGACGGTAGCAGGAGCAGCCGTCAGTTTAGAAGAGGGAGGAAATTATGGGTAGGCAATCTAGCCCAATACAAATAACAACAAAAATACAATGGGAAAGAATGGCAAACAATCCCATTCCAGAAAAACAAGTCGAGCCTATACAATAAAATCAACAAGAGGAAGGACAATCAGACTCAGAGAAGCTGGATTTACACAATTGGAATTGGGTAGAAGTAGAGACGATGGTGGAATCCCCACAATTTTTCCAGTCTACCAATTTCAAAATTTTGGACTCTTCTAAAATTTTGGATGATATAGAAGTGAGGCAAATAGTACAAGAAGTGGTAGCCACTACACAGAAAGCAAAAGAGATAGCCAAGACGATGGTGGAAGACTTAGAGGAAGAGTCAAGAGCGAAGAAGAAGAATCCTCGCTTCATATTCATGATGGGAAGAGTTACGAATCAAACTGAATAGGGTGATGCACAAGAAGATACGAATGCATCACAGGAATAGAAAAATACTATTGTTGACAAGATCACAGTAATGGAAGTTCAGCAGAATCAGGAAGAAAAGCAAGTGGCATGTTGTGGCTGATCCACAACACACCCCAAAATTGAGGACCCACCTTTTTTTGCATGCTTTCAAAGAAGATCTCAGTGACCCAGATGCTAAATATCAGGAAAAAGGGGCAAAATTGCACAAGGATAAAGAGGTGTCGCGAAATCGTGACATGTCGCAAAATCACGGCCGAAAATGAAAAAGTGTCATGAAATCGCGACAGGTCACAAAATCGCGGCCAAAAATGAAAAAGTGTTGCAAAATCGCGACATGTTGCTCTATCGCTGCCAGAAAATGAAAAGTGTCGCGAAATCGCAACATGTCGCAAAATCACGGCCGAAAATGAGAAAGCGTAGCGAAATCGTGACATGTCGCAAAATCGCGGTCAAACCGGTCAAACGGAGCAGGAAGCAGAAAGCGTAGCGAAATCGCGACATGTCGCAAAATCACGATCAAACTGGTCAAACGGGGCAGGAAGCAGAAGGTGTCGCGAAATCGTGACATGTCGCAAAATTGCGGTCAACGCAGTCAACGGCAGCAGCTAAGGGGCACGGAGTGAAAAAGCATCGTGATTTCGCGACAGGTTGCAGTGAAGGTGCCCGAAGTGGAAAAACGTCGCGAAATCACGACGGTAAGCTGGAAAATGGTACAAAACAAGAAAAGTGTCACGATTTCGTGACAGAAAGTCGCAAGACAGCTCGGAATAGAAAAGTGTCGCGATTTCATGACAGGTTGCAGCCCAGCTGTACCGAACGAAAAAGGCGTAGCGATATCGTGACAAAAATCAGCAAAGGGGCACGAAGCATAGAGGCATAGTGATATCGCGACAAAAAATCAGCGAAGGCATACCAAGTGAAAAAGCGTCGCGATTTCACGACAGAAAGCCGCAGGATACTCCGGATGAAAAATCGTCACGATTTCGCGACAAGAGGCAGCCGAAGGTGTACGGAGATAAAAAGCGTCATGATTTCACGACATGTCACGATTTCACTGGGCGTGATGGCAAGAAAGGCTGCTGACAGGAAAACGTCGCGATATCGCAACATGTCGCGATTTCGCGACATGTCACGTTTTCGTGGCCAGGAAGGCGGACAAAGCTGCATGCATGAAAATGTCACGATTTTCATGGGGCCATTACGGAAGATGCAGAAAGTGTAGAACACGTGGCATACATGTATAAGGGTTACAGAAACGTTACATTCATAGAATATTATCAAATGTTTCAGCATTAAACATAAATTCAAAAGCAATCGGGAAGGTGAAGCAAAGCGATCTGGAAGATGAAACAAAGTGTCACAAGGACGAAACAGAGGGCATTGCCAGAAAGTATAAAAGCACAAGCACAGATTGACACAAGGGTCGGAAACCGCTGGGAGCAGAGTTGCAGTGCTAAAGGCCAGAGGGTCATTCTGGGCCTGCTTTAAGGCTATTTTCCTTCCTTTTGCTAGTTTTGAGAAAACCAGATGTTCTGCTATTGTAACAGGATTTATCTTTAATGCAGGAGTGTTCAAAAATTTGCATCTTGTTGGCAAGAAAGGAGTTATTTTCTGCATGCATGTTTTAATGTTTATCTTTCCTTTTTTCATATTTCTAGGCTTATAGGTGAAGTTGAATGCAAATTCTCTTGGTTGCTTCATGCGAATGTCTAAATCTGAAGATCATAATAAAACCCCAGAGACCAGCACTTAACTTATTTGGATTGTGCGTGTTTTGTAGGTCCCATAGGTTAGGTTGCATGCATGGAAACCTCACATCTTCGATTTTGCCAGGATGGGATAACATCAAGCTGAATGCAATTTTAATTTCTTTTTCTTTGCATTTTATTTTCTTTTTGCTGCACTTTATTTTTAGAAACCCCAATTTTAATTTTTCAAGCATTAAAATAAAATAAAAAATTAAAAAACTTCAAAATCCATAAATAATTCCTTCATGTTATGGCATTTCATTAAATGTTATTTTGAAGTTACAGCATGGTCATATAAAGATCAAATCATACTTGCTTTATTCGGGTTCAATGAACAATCATTTTCACAGTAAAATAAACCACAGTGCCCCTTGTTTTCAGTTACTTGCAACCACTAAGGTATTCCAAGCATTTTAATTGAATATCTTTATTTAAGATTATTAATACATAGATGCAGAATGCTAACATAACAGGAACCTTGGAGAAGTTACTTGTTTAATTTCTTTGCAAGCAGAGGATTTAGAACCCAAATCCTATCGGAGAGTGTGTTTTCACAATCGGGTGAAAATACCACTCAACAGATTGGCGCTAGAAGGAGGGCCTGAAGCGGTTTATTTTATCGTGATTTTAGATGCCACAGATTTATAATTGTTTAAGAAATTTATGTTGCTAAATATTTCAAGTCCATTTTATTAACATCTTCGGCCTCTAACACCACTCAACAGATTGGCGCTAGAAGGAGGGCCGAACGGGTTTATTTTAGTGTTATTTAAATTTAAATTTTTTATGCTTTAGTCCTCTAACACTCAGCGGATTGTAAAAGGACGGCCTGAATTTATTTACTTGCTCTATTTTAATTCAGGTATGCTGTATATTATTTTAACACTTTTTTGATTGTTCATACAGAAATATGTGATTTGATTTAAATTTGAAAATTTTGGTCTCATGCAATTAATTGACATTTGATTTTAATAAGTACATCTCTTGGTTGATGCTAACTTGATTTTTTTTTACCTTGCAGGTTGAATATTCAACAGTTTTGGTTCTAAAGTTACAGTTTAAGTTTCACTAATGGCAACATTTGAGGAGCAAATTGTATCCCTAAGAGCTGAAATAATGTCTCTAAGAGAAAGAATGGTATCTATGATAGAGGATCATTATGAGAGTTTATCTATACCTGTGGTACCCTATCAAATTCCTAAAATTTTATTGGATTTTTTACGGTGTTTTAACCAAGAGGTGCCACTAGGATACTTGCAAAAACTGCATGTCTACAAGGATACATTATGTAAATTCCAGATTTTCTATGAGGAGGTGGCTTGTAAGTTATTTGCATACATTTTGGATGATAAACCATTCTTTTGGTACAGCCAACTACCCATGGAGGTTAGGACTTCTTGGATACAATTAGAAGCAGCCTATCTTTGCCATTTTGGTAATCAGGTTGACTTAGAAATCCTAAAAAATTAGTTTTCCTCCATATGTAAAGAGCCTAATGAATCCTTGAGTCATTTTAATAGGAGATTTCGTGAGTTGCACTCCCAAATGTGGGAAAAATTTAACACATTGGAAGAGGAAGCCATGGAAGTATACCTAGGAGCCATACACCCCACACTTGCTTCACTCATTGAGGAAAAACTGAGTGGTTTGTCTCTAGATAAAATCCATGAGGTCTTAGAAGAGATAGAACGACAAGGTCTTGAAGAAGAAAAGGCACAACATGTTCACATGAGAAATTGTTCTTTTGATGCCAACCTACACCAACCATCAAACATAGCACCCTCCACTCCAATGATACCTAAGGTGAATGATCAAGGGGATGAATTTGAATACCCAAATTTTATGACCACCTTATATGTAGTCCAAGAGGAGGTGCAAATTACTAAGACAACATCCACTAGTGAGGATCATGTAGAGATACATGATTATCTAGATGAAGGGGTTCTAAATTCAACAATGTTTGATATATGTGATAAGATGGAACCTGCCATGGAATTAAATGAAGTGGTTGAAAGTGAAATGGAAAGAAAATCAATAAATAAATTTGAAGATATGATAGAATTTCACCACTTGTTCTTGGAAGATACTATTGATGAGATGTGTAAAATTAACAATCAAGAAATTTTTCACCCTTCAAAATATGATAAAATTGAATCATGGGTTACTAATTTGGATGATGATAGCCTTATAAACTTGAATTCAAGAAATAACCCACTTTTGGAAATAATTGAACCATCTAAGGAAGGTGAAGATAAATTTGATGAGAAATACATTGATGAATTGGAAGATGTTGAAGAAATAGTTGAACGTCACCACTTGATTTTGGAAGATGATTATTATGATGCTTGGAAGAAGTGGGAAGACTACACTCATTCCAAAACTACTAATGAAACTTGTGTGCTCATTGATATACAGGACAACATAATCGCCTACTCAAAGGAAGACTTTACAACTCCTGTACAACTTGAGGATGTTTTGGAAGAAAGTTTAAAATCTCATCAAATTTTGGAAGATTATAATGATTCTATTACCAAGGACAAAGAAGAAAATGAATTGATAAATGAATCAAAAGATCATGTCACAAACATCATGGAATTTCATTCTATGGATTTGGATGATGATTTTTACAATGGTTGGGGGAGATATGATGATGCATTCTTTTCTCACATCTCTATAGTTGAAACTCATATTTCACTTGATATGCAGGATGTTGAACCTCCTACATCATATGAAGATCTCATATTTACAAGATTTGAGAAGGTTGCAAAATTCGACCATGTTGAACATAAATTCATTGAAGATGTGGATACAAGTTTGCATGATGATTTTGAGGATTCACATAAAGAGATACCATGGATAGTGAACAAAGAATTAGAACCAAATGATAAAGAGATTGATCAATTGGAAGCAACTCAAATGAAGGATCATCAAGATGAGTCATGGGACATACACTGTGACCAAAAAAATTTGAGGGTTGAGAATTTGCATGACCATGTTTTGAATTTGAATGATGAAATGTCATTAAAGGTAAATGAAAAACAAGGTATAATTTTTAATCACACCTTTAATAACATGGTTTTAATGAATGGAAAAGAAGTTGATGCACTTGAATTGTTAAATAAAATTCATCAACAATTAATAATTGAATCTAGGATAAAAACTTTTAATGATCCTAATCTAGTAAATATCCTAGATGCTTGTAAATTGTTACACAAATTTGATTGGCCTACAAATTTGGAAAATGATTTGGCTTTGAAATTTGTAGAAATAGGCTCTTACTTACAAAATTGCATATTTGAAAAGGATAGCCTAATTCTAAATCAAGGAGGGAATTATGAAGTGTACATTTTAAAGAATAGACATGATAAAATTGAAAATCATTTATTGTCTAATCATTCTAGTAATTTGATGCTCACCTATGGGAGTATTATTGGAACTGAATCAAATTGGCATGGTGAGCATGGCAAGTGGAAGTTTGTTGCATTGTTTGGTCTTGTCTTGTTTTTGTGGGATTCCCACAACATTTGGTATGCATATCATGTTATATTTTTGTTGAAATGTTCTAACCATGTGTGGGATCCAGGAAAGTGATAAGCCAAGCTTTGCATCATCTTGTATTATAGTGTACATTTGTATATAGATTTTGGTTTTTGGTTTTTGGTTTGTGTTTTCAAATTTTCATTTTTGGGATTCCAGTTTGGTTTTGGATTGAATAAGTTTTAATTTAAAGTTGTGTGTTTATTTGACATGTTTTGTTTTGTCTATATATATAAAAAAAAAAAATGGTGAAAAAGTTGCTTTGAGATGCTAACTTATGTTCTAGATCGGGAGAATATGAAACATTGGAATTGTATTGTAAAATCTTCACAAGTAACACAAACAGTTTAATAGTATCGTTTGAAACTTGTGATGCATGAAGTAGTCAGTTTTATATGGCAATATTTCATCTGCATTTCAAAGGACAATGCATTCATATTACATCTCACTTTGCAATACATGCCATCTTAGTTGCAAATGCATTTCAAATACAAATCATTAAAGTGTGTCAAATCCTCTTAAGGTTATGCTATCACCTAAATAAGAAGAGGATCCTAAGGTTGGGAACTGAGGCTTGAGATATCTAGAACCAAGCACATTTTATACACATTAAAAAGGATCTTGAGCAAAATGATCAAAACCTAACTTGGAAGAAAAGGTTGGGCGAAAGAAGTATTTCATGTCTATCCTATTCATGCAGCATGATCCTTAAAACAGTGGTTTTGACCACTTCCATAAATCTTAAAGCCTAAAATCGAGTAGTAAGGATAGGGCTAAATCCTCATCGAACTTAGGTTGAGGATCCAACTCCCCAAAGCTTTGATTTGACCTACATGGAGTAGTAAGGATAGGGCATAAATTCTCATCTCGCTTAGGTTGAGAATCTGATTCCCCAAAGCTCCTATGTCTCATTTCATAATAAATCTTGGATTGGAAGGATCGTACTACATGTCCCTAGCAAGGATGGGTAGTCATCCCTAAGGTCCAAGAGGTAAAAAATAAATTTTTCCCATATCATCTTTATATTGGATTGGAAGGATCGTATTACTTGTCCTCTGCAAAGGATGGGTAGTCATCCCAAAGGTCCAAAGAAATGGAGATAAGTCTTGGATTATGGGGTTAGGTATGCCCATGCATGGCAACATGTCTTGTCCAAAAAACAAGACCACTGATTTTTCAAAGGGTTAGACTAGCATGACCACTTCTTCCATAATTGGTTAAATTATTTTGCTCAAAGTGAGGTAATGAATTCTAAGTCAGAATAGTAAGGACAGGGTTAACCTCCCATATCGGTTAGGTTGGGAGTCTGATTCCCCAAAGTTCTGATTTCACGTTCACTTGCACATGGGTTCAAGATAGTAGGGACTCATAACCAACTTTGGGATATAATAAAACAATTCATATAGTTGATCTTAAGAGGGTTTGATAATCTTGAATGTTTGTGTATGATACTAGAAGAAAGACTATGCCTTTTATAAAATCAAAATCACTTAGCATATTTATTAGATTACACAAGTCATTCACAATCTCACATATGCATTCATGTAAAACTGACAATGGAATGTTGATCAATTTCAAACGATAGGGAATGAAAGCACATTGCACACACCGAGCTAATACTTGATGATTTTGATGTTTCATATATTTATGATCTATGGGCATTTGTTTATATTTATTATGTGCTAACACATGTTTTTGAGTTTATATACTTCCAAATAAGGTTCTCAAGAAAATGCTCAAGAGCATTTGACAGCAGAGTCACCATTTGTTGTGGTTGATCCACAACACACCCCAAAATTGGGGACCCACATTTTTTTGCATGCTTTCAAAGAAGATCTCAGTGACCCAGATGCTAAAAATCAAGAAAAAGGGGCAAAATTGCACAAGGATAAAGAGGTGTCACGAAATCGCGACATGTCGCAAAATTGCGGCCGAAAATGAAAAAGTGTCGCGAAATCGCGACATGTCGCAAAATCGCGACCGAAAATGAAAAAGTGTTGCGAAATCGCGACATGTTGCTCTGTTGCTGCTAGAAAATGAAAAGTGTCACGAAATCGTGACATGTCACAAAATCGCGACCGAAAATGAGAAAGCGTAGCGAAATTGCGACATGTCACAAAATCGCGGTCAAACCGGTCAAACAGGGCAGGAAGCAGAAAGCGTAGCGAAATTGCGACATGTCGCAAAATTGCGGTCAAACTGGTCAAATGGGGCAGGAAGCAGAAGGTGTCACAAAATCGTGACATGTCGCAAAATTGCGGTCAACGTAGTCAACGATAGCAGCTAAGGGGCACGAAGTGAAAAAACATCACGATTTCGCGACAGGTTGCAGCGAAGGTGCCCGAAGTGGAAAAACATCGTGAAATCACGACGGTAAGCTGGCAAATGGTACGGAACAAGAAAAGTGTCGTGATTTCATGACAGAAAGTCGCAAGACAGCTCGAAATAGAAAAGTGTCGTGATTTCGCAACAGGTTGCAGCCCAGCTATACGGAACGAAAAAGGCATAGCGATATCGCGACAAAAATCAGCAAAGGGGTACGAAGCACAGAGGCGTAGCGATATCACGACAAAAAATTAGCGAAGGCATACCAAGTGAAAAAGCATCGCGATTTCGCGACAGAAATCCGCAAGATACTCCGGATGAAAAATCGTCGCGATTTCGCGACAAGAGGCAGCCGAAGGCATACGGAGATAAAAAGCGTCACAATTTCGTGACATGTCGTGATTTCGTGACATATCGTGATTTTGTGACATGTCACGTTTTCATTGGGCGTGATGGCAAGAAAGGCTACTGACAGGAAAACGTCGCGATATCGCGACATGTCACGATTTCGCGACATGTCACGTTTTCGCGACCAAGAAGGCGGACAAAGCTGCATGCATGAAAACATCACGATTTTCATGGGGCCATTACAAAAGATGTAGAAAGTGCAGAACACGTGGCATACATGTATAAGGGTTACAGAAAAGTTACATTCATAGAATATTATCAAAAGCAATCGAGAAGGTGAAGCGAAGTGATCTGGAAGATGAAACGAAGCGTCACAAGGACAAAATAGAGAGCATTGCCAGAAAGTATAAAAGCACAAGCACAGATTGACACAAGGGTCGAAAACCGTTGGGAGCAGAGTTGCAGTGCTAAAGGCCAGAGGGTCATTCTGGGCCTGCTTTAAGGCTGTTTTCCTTCCTTTTGCTGGTTTTGAGAAAACCAGATGTTCTACTATTGTAACAGGATTTATCTTTAATGCAGGAGTGTTCAGAAATTTGCATCTTGTTGGCAAGAAAGGAGTTATTTTTTGAATGCATGTTTTAATGTTTATCTTTCCTTTTTTCAGATTTCTTGGCTTATAGGTGAAGTTGAATGCAAATTCTCTTGGTTGCTTCATGCGAATGTCTAAATCTGAAGATCACAATAAAACCCCAGAGACCAGCACTTAACTTATTTGGATTGTGCGTGTTTTGCAGGTCCCATAGGTTAGGTTGCATGCATGGAAACCTCACATCTTCGGTTTTGCCATGACGGGATAGCATCAAGCTGAATGCAATTTTAATTTCTTTTTCTTTGCATTTCATTTTCTTTTTGCTGCACTTTATTTTCAAAAACCCCAATTTTAATTTTTCAAGCATTAAAATAAAATTAAAAATTAAAAAACTTCAAAATCCATAAATAATTCCTTCATGTTATGGCATTTCATTAAATGTTATTTTGAAGTTACAGCATGGTCATATAAAGATCAAATCATACTTGCTTTATTCGGGTTCAATGAACAATCATTTTCACAGTAAAATAAACCACAGTGCCCCTTGTTTTCAGTTACTTGCAACCACTAAGGTATTCCAAGCATTTTAATTGAATATCTTTATTTAAGATTATTAATACACAGATGCATAATGCTAACATAACAAGAACCTTGGAGAAGTTACTTTTTTAATTTCTTTGCAAGCAGAGGATTTAGAACCCAAATCCTATCGGAGAGTGTGTTTTCACAATCGGGTGAAAATACCACTCAACATGGCAGAAGAACAATAGGTGGACTTAATGGAGGAAAAGGAAGTCCAGGAACTTACAGGGCAGTAGCATTCTCATCCTGAGGTTTTTGATATTTAAGAAGATGTGGATGTTGAGAGGACTGCGGGAAAAAATCCACTGTAGAAAAGGATAAACATGGAAAAAGCACTAATGGAGCTTGGGGTAAGCTTTGGTCACCACTTGGAAGAAGAAGAAGAAGAAGAACAAACTCCTACACAAGAACTGCGAAGGATGCAAAAAAGCTACCTCTTGGAGGTACCACAGTTCTCAAAGATTGAAATTAAGGAGGATGCGAAAAGGGTGGAGGATCAGGTGGACCATTTCTCCTCTCAGATAGGCAATGTCATGGCTAGCGCTAAATTATAGTTTTGTATTGGACACATAGGAGAGTTGAAGCTATGGGAGGAACAAGTTTATCAAATTGGAAAAGATAACATAATGGGTGAGCAGTGAGGATTGTACAAATATAATTGTTGATATTCATGTACAACACCCATGGAGGTTACCCAGGGAAGAGGTAACAATGATGCTAGGAAGAGACAACTTGCCAGATAGAGTGAGAACCAATTATAGGCAACATTCAAGGTTGTACTTGAATAGAGCCAAATATTCAACTTGTCCTTTGAATACAGTGGCGTTGGAACATAAGAGGGTCACCTCAGGATTGGATATCACTCTAAGGAAGTTGAACTTCTTAACACATTGGATAGAGTGGTTGAGCATAGGATTGGAGAAGATCTATCAGCTCAAGGAATTCATACCTCCTGTGCTACAGTAGTCATGATGGGGCTCTAGCAAAACTTTCCAAGGATCTAGTTCCTGAACGAATCAGAACTCTACAAGATTTGTTCCCAAAAATTTAGGTTTAGGATTACAACAGACCCAAGGCCATCCTCACGATGACGACGTAAATCGCTAATAAATTTTTGGAGTTCCATATTCAGCCCTATCGATAGATGTCTGCTCTTCTTCAGCAAGAGTAACGTAGGTGTTGTTGATGGCATGATCACAAATTTTGTTGTTCATAATTTCTCTGATAGACCTCTCACAATGACAGAAAAAGAGCTTCTTGGGCTAGGATTGAAATATATCCCTGTCCCACCTCCCATGGTCCATGATGATGTTCGTGTGGAGTATGTTCTATTTTCTAGGCTTCTCAAGCTCTGGTGGTTTTTTGGTCCAAAAGGAAGGAACATCGCCAACTGGGAAGAACCTGCCTACTCTCCCTTTCATATTTCAAATTTTGCATGGGAACCTGATGTGAAATACCAACCCCTACTAGATATTCTTAATGACGAAAAGCATCGAGTTGAACAACTTGCTGCCATGGAGAGTATCTTCTAGCCTCCCCTGCCCAGGCATCTAGCAAGAGCCTTACACTCTCTTAGATCAGACCTGCTAAAAAAAATCTTGGCCTCACTGTTCTCAGTAAGGCATGGTACTTGGAAGAAGGGATCAGACAACTTTTAGATCTAGAAGTTTACCAAGAGGTTATTTTTGTTCCCTGGAACTCTCTTTTTTCTAGCTTGGATTCCATTGTTAAAAATGCACAAAGAAGTCTTCTCCTCGATCAAAAAATAGTGGATTATCTTATGTAAAAGAACCCCATCATTGCTCGAGTTTGTAATTTCTACCTCATTCCAAAGGTTCAAAAACAACCTATGAAGGGTAGACCCATTTGCTCCTATTGTGGTTATATGTTGGAGCCTATTTCTAAATGGCTTCACCACCAGCTTCTCCCCATTCTATTGGAGCAGCAAAATCATCTACAAGACTCTCTGAGCCTAATAAAAATCCTTCATGAAAGAGATTTTCCTCCAAGATGCGTTATGTTCACCTTTGATGTTGAGAGCCTGTACCCAAGCATTCCTACAGCAGCAGGATTGGCCACTCTTCAACACTTCATATCGGGGGGGTTCAAGCCAGGTTTGGTCCAGTTGATCCTCGAACTTGCAGAACAGGTCCTGAATAGACATTATCTAGAATTTTATGGTAAGATCTACAAGGCAAAAAGAGGTACAACAATGGGGAGCAATTTTGCAATTGTCTATGCCTGTTTGTTTCTTTGTTACTTGGAATTGCAAGTTTTCGGTTTTTTTCCATCTATTTCAAAAAATATTTGCTTGTATAAATGATTTATTGATGATGCTTTTGGAGTTTGGAATGTACTAATGAGAGTCTTCAAGCTCTCCTTGATGCTTATGGTTCTGTTTATCCCAGCATCAACATCACTACTGCCATTTTCACTTCTGAAGTTAACATCCTGGATATTTTGGTGGTCAAACCACCCTCCATGACTGTTCCAGGTCGTCTGGGTACTAAAATGTACCAGAAAACAATGAATGTGTATCAATATATCCCTTTCTGTTCATTCCATCCACCCCACCAGAATAATCCTTCATAGTCAACGAACTCAACAGATTTCTGGTCAGAGAGGCGGATGATGAAGGATTCAGAAAGAGGAAGCATCAATTTTTTCACAGGTTGAGAGCCCGGGGCTACCCGTCCCGTTTCTTATTTCCACTCTTTGCCTAGGTAGAGTTTCAACACTGGCCTGCACTACTCCAGAAAATATTCCAGAAGATCTCTTTAAGACAGCCAGGTCTCAAGAAATCTCCCCCAGTTTTGATGAAGCTATACAACTGCCAGTTTGTCTGTGATCTTTGTCTAAACAAAAACGTGCTTGGACCTCTCTACGAAAAATGGAGCAAAGACCCTCAACTCTCCCATATCAGTCATGGCATCATTTGTTGGAGAAACAACAAAAATATGAAGAAATTTCTATTTCACAACCGGGTCGTGAGAACCTAGCCCAACTTCAATCAACCATAAATTTTGCTACAGGGCTTCGATTCTCGAACCGTCTGAAGCGTTGGAAAGCTTATAAAATTTTCTATGACATCAAAACAACAAGACCTTTTTGGGGCCTCTAAACCCCTCAAAATGAGTTTTAAAGTTTAGAATTGTTTGTAACATCTCTTTTCGACAATCAATGCCCTGTATTCATGGGTGCACATCCCGAGGAGCATTTTTTAATGTTTTAAGGCACTTTCAATCGTTATCCTTGGCAATCACTACCTTTTTTGGCATATCCCAAGGTAACGATCCATTTTTCTTGATTCTCACCACATGGCATGTCGGCTAGGGCACCCACTGGCTTGAGAAATCTATATAAACAAGATGGATTATAATGTTTGGTCATCAGCAAAACTGATGAGCACTTAAGGTGCAAAACATGTTTTCAGAGTTTTCTCTTTCATTTCAGTCTCTCTTTTTCTTATGTCGTGAAGTGCCATTTTTGCATTGATCGCTTGTGCTTCTACTTCCTCTTCATTATTTTATTTCTGTTGTGCTAAGGTATTGTTGCGAAGTTTTTATTTCTTTTTTAATATAAGAGCATTCCATATTATCATTGGAGCATCTTGAATTCTCCAACAAATTGTTGCTCATCACTCTAGTCACTCGAGCTCCATTGAAACACTGCTCAAAGACACTCGAGCTCCACAAAAGTGCTACTCAAATCCACTCATAGCATTGCTCGACTAGAACCAACTTAGTGCCATCGAAGCACAACAAAGGAAAATGTGGAAACATACATTGGAGAAGCTTGCAAGAATACGTTAATAAGGCTAAAAAACCATAAAAGTAAATAAAATGTGAGCTAGTTGAAAAACCACACTCACACATCACACCCGAAAACAAGGGGAAAATAGAGTAAAAATATGATACATTCTCAATAAATTGACAACAATTTAGCAAAAAAATCACTAAAATAGAAAAACCTATAAAAATGGTAAACTCCTTCCACAAACCCTATGAGTGGGCCCTTTCTCCCTAGTCTAGTAGAAGGTCTTAACACACCAAAATTTATGTTCTAATTGCTCACTTAATCATCAACACAATATCTAAAAAATATTGCACTTTATTGAATAGTTATGTTGTTACATAGTTTACCACAAATTATAGTCTCTTATTTGTCAATCTATTATCTAATTTTTCTAATATTTTTCTAAATCATAACCAATAGGTGAGTGGAATTTTGTATACATGCTTCCATGTCCCTATCCTATGTTACATCAGTGTATAATAAACTATCATGTTGTTAACGCCTGATTTGTTTCCCTGCTGCAACATACTTGGCCTTGATTTAGGACAATCCACTTTGCCTCTAGCTATTTGCTTATATTTACCTCCAAAATAGTGGGAAATCAACCAAGAATAGGTTTATTATCATTGGCCATAAATTTCCACGTGTCAGCTTGCTCATCCATTGCATATTTGATTAGAATTATGATTTCCTATTGATTTTACCTATTTTTCCATAGCATCTTTGGAATATTAGGCTACACACATATCAGAAGTAGTTAGTTCTAATTCTGTCATGTGGAGGCACTTTAAAATTCTTTTTGGGTCCCTCCTCATTGATTTGATGCTCCTCAATCAGGTTTAGCTCCTCTTTTAGAATTTTTCCTTACGTTCCTATTATTCTGCAGGTGATTGCCTAGATCTTTCGGAGCTACTCCTACATATGTTGTGTCCAACTATCCTATGTCATGTTTCAGCTGCAACATGGTTGTTTTGACACCACATCATCCTAGAAACTCATTTTAGGTGGGAAAACACTTCAAAAATGCTCAACCAATCAGATGTCATAGAACCTTTATTTGCTAGTGGTTTTTATTATGCTATTTTATTGCTAAAATCATGCAAAAATATGACAAAAAGTGCAAAAAATAGTCAAAATAGTAGCATATTATTCCTTAACATTTAATCATGCTAACATCAACAAAATAATGCATTTTAATAAAATATTTGGCATAGAACTATATTATTTATTAAAATATGGTAGTTTTTCATGTCAAAAATGATGCAAAAATGAGGCATTATTTGGCCTCATCAATTGCTACCAAGGTTACTCCATTTCAAGCAGTATATGGTCTTCCTCCACCAACACCATCCTCCTATATTATAGAAAGCTCTAGGGTTCAAGTTGTCGATTCCACTCTCAAACAACATGCTACCATCCTCTAACAACTTAAAGTAAATCTTAAATTGGCCCAAAATTGTATGCATCAACAAGTTGATCAACACCATTCTAAATGCAACTTCAAAATGGGGGATATGGTTTTTCTTTACCTACAACCTTATAAAAAATCATCCATCTAGATCTATGGATTCCAGAATCTTACAACCAAATACTATGGTCCCTACCAAGTTTTATAATAGATTAGATCAATTACCTACAAATTGGCCCTTCTGATCACATTTAGGATCTATCCAATATTTCATGTCTCCTCCCTAAAGAAGGTTGTTGGTAATAAAGTACAGGTACAATCCACACTACCAGATTTAAATGAAGGATCCATCATTCTTGATCCTAAACAAATTTTGGATAGACGATCATGCACCCTCTACCACCATGTCATCATTGATGTTCCTGTTCAATATAGAGGATTATAAACTGAAGATGCCACATGGGAATCCCTCCATTAGATCCAACAATAATTTTCTCATCTTCAACTTTGAGGACAAATATTTTTGAAGGGGAAGGGCATGTTAAGATCTCATCCTAACACTATTATGTAATAAACCCCTTTCTAACATGGGGGAGCCCATCCTAATGATATTATGTAATATTTTTTAATAGTTTGTGGCACTAGAGGCACCTAGACAAGTGGCACACTTTAATGTAACTATTTTTTTTTGGTAGAAGATTCTAGATCGGGTGGCATTTTGCATGTAAGCCAACCCTTGAGTGTTAGGTTTAGGGTTATGAAGAGTATTTAAAAATGCAAGGGGTATAGATGGATGTATCTTATTGCAAATTCAAATTTTTATTAAGGATTTTGCCCCTTTGAAGAGGCTAGTGATTCTATATTGTGATTTTGTGAGATTAATATAGATTTTTACATTTTCAATTTGTATTGCAATATTTTGTTTTTCATGAATTATTACTTTTATTGAAATATTTATGTGGATGTGTTTATTTTAATTAGAAGGTTCCTAAAAAATGTACTCTTATTTTTTTGTTCCCACCAACACTTTTATCTTCATCAATATCTTTCATTTTTCTATATTGTTCATGATGAGACTTATCTTATAAAGATTTATGCTATCCTAAAGAATGAAATACAAGGAATATCACCATAAACACTTTTTTATTTATGTTTCCTTGAAAACCTTAATAGAAAAGTATGATCCTTCACAGTAATTACTTTCTTATGCTTCCCTAGAAACCCTATATTTTCATAGATATCCTCTATATGTATTTATTTTTTGTTTTGCTCTTGAAGCCCTAATGGATACACTCTAAAATACTTGTATGTTTATTGCAAGAAGAGGATTTCATGATTCTTGAGGAAAATGAAAATGATTTACCTATATTAACCTTGACCTCCATCTTGTTCACTTTAAAATTTGCTTCCCCATATTCCTTTGCACCTTTAACTCTTGAATTTGAACTTGTGCATTGCACTTCCTCATCTCTTGTGTCATTGTTTTCTCTTGATGGTTGATTTAAGCAAACTATAAAGGCTATTGTCATTTAATTATGTAAAGGAGTTTTTTCCACTTTCTTAGAAATGGAAAATATTTTATTTGAACTAGGTTATACTATGATATGATCTCCTTGTTTCATATTGAAGTTTATCTTCTGCATAATATGTCCAATATCCTTCTCCATAATTTTTACTTTGCAATTTTTTGTCTTATGTATGATCTCATAACATTTGTGACATTGGAATGCAATATTTTCATAATCCACTTGTTGATCCCATTCACTTGATTCATATTTAATCCTAATGGACTATGGTTAAGGTTTTGGAAATATCCATGAAAATATATATTTGAGTGTATACAACATGTCTTCTCTCCTTAGTAATTGGTCCCTCATTTATGAAGTCCCCTATAACATTATCAATATTCTTAAAACCCTTATTAATAGGCTTATAAGGAATTATGAAAAGCCTAATCCACACCAAAAGCCTTTTAATAATATTTGTATCCACAAAAAAATTCACTCAGTGGTATAAATATAATGCATCTTTACCCCTAAATCAAAGGACACCATGCATTATTTTATCCTTTATTTCTTTATTGGAGAAGATAATAGGGAAAAAAAATGGAAGAAAATTCATTGAGTAATTTTAATTTAATCCCCACTTCAATTTCATCCAATTATGAATCTCCAAAAAACCTAGCCAATATCCATGAAACTTGTATATTAACCCTCTAGTTTTAAAAACCAATATATTGTGCTCAATCACCTCATCCTTGATAATGATAATCAATTCTAGTGTAGTATTTTCTACTTGGATATGGTTTTCCATCTATTTGATATTCCTCTTATTGCTATCTAAGCAATCCATAGTTCCAACTAGGACTTACTTCTAGTTAGGACTTTTAAAATAACTTTCCTACCATGTTACCTAGATTTTATTGACATGAATCCTTTATATTTTGAGTTTCCCTAAGATGTGGAACAAGAAGAAGTGGTGCTCTCTCCTTGTTCACTTATATACATGTATTATTATAATATAAATATAATTCTAAGCATAAATTTTACTTTCATCATACCAACCCTTAATAAGTTAAAGAATTATTTAATTAAACATATATATATATATATATATATATATATATTTTAATTCATAGTTCCACTAGACTTGCAACTAGATTTTGATTACAACCAATCCAACAACACCTAAAGCCTTCATGTGTTACATGAAATACTTGCAAATAAAATTAAAAATGATAGTCAAACAATTTAATTACATGATATTTCCACATTCTTACCAAGAAATAACTTATATATAGATAGTTGATGATTATGGCTTTAATCAAATCCACTTATGTTGAATTGGATCCAAATGATGATCTACCCATGTTTAGGAGATCCAACAAGCTTAATAGAGGTTGAATGGATCTAAATTTTATGCCTTTATTATCCTTGTGTCTATAGACTTTGTATACACAACATCTTATTTTCTTGAAACTCATTTTTTTCTCGGATTAACATGTCAAGCATCACATTAAAATATACAATTTTTATTTTTAATAAGTTATGTGTGGCTTTATTTGGGGGTCATTCCCATTTAAATGAAAAGGAATTACAATTCTCTCATTATACTACTATCAAGTTAATTAAACCATATCCATCTTGTATTTTTATCAAAGATATTCTTTAACTACTTTTCTATCAAAGATATTTGTCATCTTACTCAAATTGCTAAATTCCTACAATTAACTACTTGATATCATTTTTATTAAGAGATAGAATCTCACTACTCCAATTGCCTTCTAAATTTGAATTTTGCCAATATTCAAATCAACACCATAAATAGATAAAATATTTTCTACCTAGTTCCATATATATTTGTTGTGTATAACAATATTTCAATTCTGTAATACATTTTTTTAATCTTATTCAAGCCACTAATATTCCAATATATTGTTTGCATCATCACTTTATGTTCTTATTTGTTGGTTTAGCCCCACTTTTATTAACACTTGCAATATTTGCTTTTATTTTCCCATATTAATATTCCTATCAGTTTTGTGCCTTACGTTGATCTAATGTTAGTACCAGAGTCCTTTGGTCTAGCTTTTTCCAAAACGCTATTGTTATTTTGGTTGGGTAGTGGATGAGAGCTTTTTTAGTCCAGGGGTAGTGTTTGGCTGCTTTTTTTTGTTGGGTTCCTTCATTGGGGGGTCTTATATTCTTCTGCATACCAGTAGGATTAGAACCCATAGGGGTGAGAGGTTTTTTCTCATTGATTTTCTATGGGGTTTGAACCCACAGATCCCAAGGTTTTGGGTCCTTTCCAAAACCTTACTCCATGGCCCCTATTTTTGTTCTGAGATGGAGGTTTGGTATGAGTTGTTCTCTGGAGTTCGAAGGATGGTTGGAATCCAACAGGATCTATGGGGTTTTAGTCTTCACAGATTTTTGAGATGGAGGGTTTTACTATCGTTGGAACAATATGTTATGGATCTCCACTTTTGACAGTTGGTTTCTATTGATTTGGTTGAGCAGGTGATCCAAAGTTTAAATCCTTTTTCTGCGCTCAGGTCAGGGAAGAATATTTTTCATTTATGTGGAAGTGCAGGGGCCCTAAGTTTTTTATGCCTCAAATATGAATCGTTGATACCCTGAGTCCTGGTTGTCAGGGTTTGATGACATTGTTGGTCGGTTGGTTGGTCCCCCGCTAGGCAGGATGAGGATAATTTTAATTTTGATTTTGTGTTTAAATTATTGTGCTGCAATTGGATGGAAATGTAAGTGATTATTTTTTCTTCTAGTAGCTTTTCTGTTGAGCCTGCCTTTGTGCTAGATTGAAGATTGTAAGTTTTGGTGATTGGTTGACTCCTTTTGGAGCTCTATGTACAAGGTTGTTGGATCCTTTCAAAACCCTCACCTTTTACCTACCAAAAAAAATATTCCTCTCAGTTTATTTTTCTCTTTTTTTTTACTTCTTGGGTCTTCTCTTTTTTCATTCCCACCATGCTTTCATTTTCATCAATATCTTTGATTTTTTAATACTATTTATATTTTTCCAATGAGTTTACACGGGTTTCTATGAGGGGTCCCAGTCCCATCATACTGAGTTGGGTTTGAATCTTGAATATTATTTATATTGGAACTTATCATCTATAGGTTTTTCTTGCTTTGAAGGATTTGAAGTGCAATGAATAATCTCAAAAACACTTTCTTTTTATGTTAACTTGGAAACACTAAAGTGCAAGGGTACTTTTCCATAGCAATTATCTTCCATGTTTCCCTAAAAATCCTAAATTACTATGGATTTTATTTTTCATCATTTCTTTATTATGTTACTCTTGAAACCATAAAGTGTAAGGAATAACCTCTACACTGCTTTTATTTATATTTTTAGAACATGATTTTATACTACTTGAGGAAAATGAAGATGATTTACTTGGAATGAACTTGACCTCTTTTACCTCCTTTGTTTTAAAAATTTTCTCCACATCTTCCTTTATACCTTTAATTCCTTCTAAATTTTAACTTCCAAATTGTACTTTTGCATCCCTGATATCCTTCTTTGTTTCTTCTAATGGTTGATCCAAGTGAACTATGGTGACCTTTGGCATATGATGCTACAAATCGGCTTTCTTTACCTCTTCTTTTGAAGTGGAATATTATTTATCTAATTAAGCTTCTACTACAGTATGATTTCCTTTCTTCATGTTGAAATTTATCTCATGAAGTCCCATGGGGTATTTCAAATATTCTTCAAAACATTCTTATTAATAAGTTGATATGAAGTCCAAAAAGATTAACCCATACTGAAACCTTTTTAACATTTTTTATCTCAACATAAAATTCTCACTCGATATTAAATGTAGAGCATATCTCCTCCTAAACTATAAAAGGTTATGAGGAAAAAACTTTAGGAAGAAAAGTTACAATGTACCTTGAATTCAATCCCTAGTTCCACTTGATCTAATTTTGAATCTCTAGATAGTATACATGAAACTTACATATCAACTCTCTAATTTTAAGAACCATTAAATCATTCTCAATAATCTTATCCTTGATAACTACTTCTAGTATAACATTTATTCCCTAGATCAAACATGATATATATTCACTCTTCCTCTTATCTCCAACTTGGACATTGATACTTCTAGCTAGGGAATCTTGACCTCTAATTAATAATTCCCTTCCATGCTACCTATAGAGGCTCACTCTAGGATCACACTCACTCCCAAAATTAAATATTTTTAAAGATATATGTTTAACATAAGTAATTTTAAAGATAATCTTAAAATTTAATTTTAGTTGTTATTTAAAATATTTAATATTTATCAAATGACATCAACTTAATTAGTTAAATTCCTTAATTTTAGTACTCATTTTTAGTTTCAATCCTTATTGTTATCATTATAAATTTTATCTTATAGTAACTAGTTAATTCATGATTTTGATGCCTTGTTAGAAAAATTTACTTGACTTTCCTCAAATTTATTGATCATTAACTTCTATTAGTCAAATGAAGTCATGATTATGCTTATGGCACCTCATAGATAACCATGAATTAGTGAACCATGGATTGACTAATTGGAAACCAAACACTCAGCAAATTTCTTTTTGCTTACTTCATGATTGTGCTTTTGAGGATGACTTGATACATTGTCTTTGGTTATTTAACTTATTTTAATTTTTCAAACTTGATTCCCTTAATTTTGCTTTGATTCTATTGATGTGGTCAATTAACCAAAGGGAGTGGTGTTAACTAGTATATCCACCAAAAATGAATGAGAAAAGAAAATAGAGCATCTAAGGTTAAAGTTTCATGCTCTACATTCATAGGAACAACATGAATCACTAGGTCAATAATTTGAAATATTTCAAAAATATTTTTTGGTAAGTAGTGTTTGTATTTACAGCGGGTTTTAACAAGGATCCCAAAACCTGATTACATAAGCAATGGGCCTAGGGCATCAATCCCTTGAAACTGAACACCAAAACAGAAATTCCGCCCAGCGGTAACAGTAAGCATGAAACAATCCCTCTCAGCGGGAAACAAACAAATAAGAAAGAAAGTAGTTTTGGAGATCCCGCCCAACGGGGAGTAGCCAAAAACCACCATCGAGAAGATCTCACCCAGTAGGATGCAAAGAAAAACCGTTACAATAAAATCCCGCCTCGCGAGAAGCAGTCAAAACCATAACAAACAGTCCCGCCTAGCGGGAAGCAACAGGGAAATCCCGCCATCCGAGAAACCAGCAGAAAGAAAGGATCCCGCCTCGCAGGAAAACCGACGGATTTGGTGGATCCCGCCCTGTGGAGAAACCATCCCGCCCATCGGGAAAACATTCCGTTCAGCGAGAGCCATCCTGCAAGAAGCTGACAGCTAGCACAGAGAGGATCCAGCCCATTAGGAAGTGACCAGAGAGTTGCACCATAAGGAACCCGCCTCGGGAAAACAGAAGAGGATCCCAGCAGCAGGGACCAAGAATCCCGTCCAAGCACAGAGCCCGTCGAGGATTCACAAGAAAAAGGGGGAAGCTGTCCAAACCCTAAACCGTCACCTCCACCGCACCGAGAAACGCAGGGGACCAGATCCACGCAAATAACCTGCAAAAAACCCCAGGTGGAAGCCTGAGGGAAAAAGGGAAGGGATCCCCAACCAAACAGGGATCCCTGGGAAGCACCAGTCCAAAAAAATAACCAAGGAAACCCTAGCCGATCGGGAGGGGTGCAGATAGTGGAGAAGGATCTCCCCCGGGAGATCATCTGCAAACAACCACTCCCTGGGAGGGATGACCTGGGTTGAGCCAGGGACTGGGCAGGAACCAGGAGCCATGGGAGGGGGAGCAGGGGAGGGACCAGAGCCCTCCCCTCTCTACTTTCTTCCCTCTCCAAATCCAGATCAATTATCCAAATATTTCATAAATATTATCAAGGATAATACTTGACACATTCTTCATCATCCTTATGATACCTGATAAATAAGTAATATCTTCTCTTAAATATTTGAACCACAAAATATAATCCTCAACATTACTAAAAATTTTATCTTAAGAAAAATTAAGCTCCAACAGACTGGTCTTCATGGCTTTAACCTTTCCAAATATTTTTTTAACTTTATCCATAGTTAGTATGATCACTTTAATACTTACTGTGAAAAATAATGGTAGATTCAACCAACATAAAAAATAGACCTAGGACCTCCTTCTTATGGGCATAAATTTTCATCAAGAACCCTCATTATTTTTATCCTAGATACACAAAATATTCTTACTTCACAACAAACTAGTCATTTGGGTTGATCAAGTACTATAATTTTATCCATTCATGCAAATAACATAATCCAAAATATTTATCTAATTCATAATCATCCCCAATAATGTAACAGGCCCTTGAACTATTTTCATTAACATCAAAAGCTTAAAAAATTAGTTTTGTATGCAAAAGTTATGGCATCCAAAAATTTGTACCTATTAATCATCTAAGCAAAATATAATTAATCTCTCAAGCATTATAAAATATGTGAAAAACAAATTCACATCAATTTTCTATTATAAATATGTTATTCATTTATAGAGGTTAGGGTAGTTGCAAATTCAATTTTAATTAGAGACCTCTTCATTCTTGTTTTTACGTATATATACACATCTATCACATCAATGCAAAGTTTATCACATCTAGTCTACGTGTACAACATTTGATATTAGAGCTTCGATGTTGTGAAGGTTAGCCCAATGTTGCAAAGTTAAGACACCTTTCAAAGTTCATGAGTCTATCCTAGTAGTTATAGATAAAAGTTAAAATCTTCTTGGCCAATCCGAGAAGCAACTTAGTAATCATTGAGTTCATGTGAGGAGAAAGATCCTACTGACATGTTTGCAAAAGATAATGTTTTATGTTCTTTTTTATTTATTTATTATATCTATAGGTCTGAAACTAAGAGATATAATTTTCCCACCAAGTTGTAGAGGTCAAATAATAGAGCCATCTACAAGTTTTTATCAAGAGGTGATAGAGTCATTTGGTGAATTAAAAGGATCATCATATGGGTGACTGACATTATTTGTATATTATCTTGAAGAAGTTATCATGAAAGGAGACACATTAGCCATCTGAGTTGTTGAAGTGTAATTTGAATGAAATATTTATTTTTTTATAATGTGTGAAGTCTAGTTGTGTTTTCATATTGAATCGAGAATGACCACATTAGTTGAAAGGATCATCTAAATATAAAACAAGACACATAGTATTGTGTCAATGAAGTAAATACATTATCTAAAATAAAAATAAAGTTGATGCCATGGATTAATAGTTATGGTTGACATGAAGTGAAAATGGATCATCTAATTATTTGCACGAAGAAGGTATGCTATTAAAATAAAACCTGATCATGTAAAGGTTATTCTAGTTAGAATAACATCAAGTAATTACCATTTGTATTTGTCATATGTATTGTTGTCTTATGCATCATCTAAAAGTGTTGAGTAGGTAATATACAAGAAGAGAAAGGTTCATCCATGTCAATGGCATGCTTGTTGGAAGCATCAAATGCAAGGAAATACTTGTTGCACAAGGGCTATGCACAAAAAGAAGAAATTTATTATGATGAGATATTTTAAGACCATTTGGATGGTTTTCACAATTGCAAGGTAATTTGTTTAGAAGTTTTATCAAATGGATATGAAAAGTGCATTCCTTAATGGTGACCTCAATGTAGAAGGGTACATGATGTAGGTAGAGGGATTCATCATACATAGTGAGGAAAGGAATGCGTGTAGGCTCATCAAATCTCTCTATGGCCTAAAGCAAGCTCTTGAACCTAGTATGTGAAGATTAGTAATCATATTCTATGGCATGGTTTTTTTTGCAATTCTTATGATTTGAAAATTTACCTTAAATAGTAAGGAAGATAGATAATAATCATAATTATGTATGTCAATGACTTGGTCATCATTGAGATTTTAGTAAAGCTTATTTAAGAGAACAAGAGAGTCTTGAAGTAGTTGCTCAATATGACTAATCTTAAAGTTGTGCATTATTTTCTTAGTTTGGATGTGTGGAAAATGGAAAATCATGCATTCATATCATAGATGAAGTATACCACATTGCTCGAGATATTTTAGATGACATATTGTAAGCCCATGGCCACTCTAATGGAGATAATATTGTAGTTTTCCCAAAATGATCCATCCCACAGGTGAATGTAACTCTCTATTGATAGTTGATTAGGAATCTCATTCATCTAACTTACACTAGCCTAGATATCATCTACATTATTATATACATTTCACTATTCAAGTAAAAACTAAAATTATATCATTAGAAAGTAGCAAATAAGGTACTCTTGTATATCCATAGTACAACTGAGAGTCATCTAGAGTATAAGAAGAATGATAAGTCCTTGATAATTTTATAGATATAGACTATGCAGGATCCATTGATGAAAATAAATCTACATCTGAATATGTATTCTTTCTAGGATCTAATCCAAACTCTTGGATAAAATAAAAGTAGTATGATGTTTCTCAATCTTCCATTAAGAATAAAATTCACATTGTAGAAGTAGTTATATATGAGGTGATATGGTTATGTCACATCTTATTAGGAATGGATATTCCACATAAGTAAACAATGATCCTGAGTTGTGACAACCTAAGAGTTCTCAAACTTGTACAAAATTTAGTTTTTCATGAGTGCATGAAATACATTGAAGTCCAATGTTACTTCATTTATGAACTTGTTTAATAACATAACATACAACTTCGAATTTGTCCAACTGAAGAGCAACATGCAAATATTTTAACAAAAACTTTTGCACATGTTAAATTTTTAAAATTTAAAAACTTTTCTTGTGTACACATTGATTGAGTATTGATCTAATAAGGGAAGGAATGTTAAAAATGTGTTATTTAGTTATGGAGGTATGATTAGTTGCAAATTTAGTTATAATCAGATACATCTCTGTTCTTTCTTTTGCTTGTATATACATATCTATCACATCAATATGAATTTTATCATAACCAATCCATTTTCATGCCAATAGAGGGTGAAACTTGTCAATTTTTTATCACTTGCCTACCATTATTCAAAGCATGTGAATCAAATTCCACCTTGGAATGAAATTATCAGATAATCATCCCTATTTATTTATAAAAATTAATTGCTTTAGCCAAGTAGGATCCACATTGGCCACCACATAAACTTCCAATTCCATCTCAAATATAATATAAAATAAATGAGGGCTAGTAGTATTTAAACTTACACATCTTATGTGATTATTTATTAAGGCTAGCCAAGCTATACATGTTCCCACAACCTTTAGTTGATAATCCAAATGGGCCTTTGATATATGAAGGTATTGCATCTTCCTATCCTCTATAAAGAATATTGTTGAGGATACATTGAGGATCAAACCATTAACTCCTCCTATCATAATATTAACCCATCATATCTAAACCAATAAGGTATATTTCATGGTCATTAATGAGATCTCCTAGCCACATCAAACAACATATACAAGCCAAAATATGAAACCTATATCATTTAAGAGGGATGTGAGTATGATTTTAACATGCAATCCCTCTTCCCAACAAGTCATATCCACCTAATATTGTCCATGAGTTTTAAAACTTTTGGCTAAAGCAAAAGGACTCCCCCTAGAGAAATGAATATTACCTCTAAATACATAGAACAAAGACCAAAATATGGTGAATTGTGCATGAAAATGTCTTAAGGGATTAAACCAAGGAATTTCTATATCAAAATACTTTATCAAAGACAACCACCAAGTTATTATATACTTGGGATAATATCCTTGTAAACTTCTCTTCCACCCTCCTCATTGACTCTAATGAATACCTAATATGCCAAAGAGATAATGCCTAACATACACCCTATGCTAACAAAAATCCCAACAAAGTGCACCAATTACAAAATACTAAAATAGAGGGATATGGGTGGTTTGACCTTGGAAAAACCAAGGTAAATCTTATTCTCAATCTAGTATCTCACATTCATGCATAAAAAAGAGAACTTTTATTTAGAAAACAAAAATGAATTTTACCCTCAAAGAATTATAATCTTTGGATGAATGGATAAGAATCTAGTAGATTTTCCTTCTTCTTTACCTTATGTTTAATTTGACTCATGAATCATCAAGAGGTAACTCATCCTTGTAATTAAAATAAAAAATAGATAATCTAAGAAAGTTTCTATATGACCAAGCTATTATGCTCCATATTTGCTCTAATACCATGTTGAATTTTTAAAGTATTTTTTTGAGATAAATAAAAGCAATATATCAATTCAAATAATATAGCAAGACAAATATAGAGCAAAAGGAAAGAGTCATAGTACATAAGAGATGAAGGGTTTCCTTAGGCACCCATACAAATTATCAAAAATAAATTCACACAAATGTAATGGATTGGGTGGGTGAGGGGTATCAATACCTCAATCTCAATAATTAATTACAAGTTATTTAACCCTTATCTAATATATTATTAGGATTAAATGGTAAGACTAGATTAACCATATCAAGGCTAAGCCATGGTCCCATAATATAAATACATAAATCTATATTAAAAAGTATACAACGACTTCCCATTGGCTTACCTGTGATTATATCATATATTATCATCCTTGGTCGATAAAGCTAGATTACATATTTTCAACTACTTTTAAGTATATATTAACCAATGCCATTTGAGGTTCAATTAAATGTTGAAACCTCAAGTTGTCCCTTGATTTTTAGGCTTATATAACTAGTATATGTACTCCTAAGGAGAAAAACCTATTTTAATATATTTTCTTACCTTTGGAATTTAAGTTTCCCAACCTTAGAATTTTTATAGAATATATCTTAAAATTATGATTAGTTGAGATTCAAAACCTTATGAGAAGCATTTAGAAGCATTATAACTACATGAAGAATGTCAAGAGCAACTTATATAATAATATATAATAAAAATGTCAACACTTGTTAACTAAAATTTGGAGACAATCCTTAAATATAATAACTATATTGAGAATAATATAGGTTAATTTCATAAATATTCCTCAAATTGGATTGGTATTTATAAAAACACTAACACTTTGGAAATGGATCTTATACTTTATGTTCATTGATAAATAAAAATATAAAAATATGTAAATATCATAAACCTTAAGAGCTACTACATTTAAATGCATGTATTCATCCTATTAAAATAAATACTCCAAGTTGGCATCCTTTGTCATAAACTAGTATTTTTAGTTGATTGTCCTAGTTAAGGAACCTTGTAAGATTTAACTCTAAAGGTTCCTTCCAATTTCCATTACCTTAATCCTTGCATATATTCTTGATTTTTAGATTTATTTAATTATTAATACCTAACATGGATAATTTTCCCTAGTGATCACTAGACACTCGAATTAATAATTATTGATATTTTTTTTTTGTATGAAGGTAGGTATGAGCTAAAACATCGTCTTTCTAATAAATTTTGTAAGTATGATACCTTGAGAATCAAATTCTAATCCAGTATAATTTTGAAATGGCCTAAAAACCATCAAATGATCTTGCATTGATGTTAAAATATAACTAAAAATATTCTTAGATTATCTTATAATTGCTTCATCAATAATAACATTAGATATACAAATAAAATGTTATGCCAATATTAAGATCCAATATATTGAATAGGACTAGAGTTAAGTGGGTATTTGGGCTTAGTTTGAGATCCTTTTTTTGCTCACTTATAAGGTTTTAACTTTCTTTTATGTTAAATTTAATCTCCCGTATGATCTTATGATGTCACCCGTATTTTATGTTGAAATCCCTAAAGTCCTTAGCCTCATAATGTGTTGCCTTTATTATTATCAAAATCCCAATTCCCTACTTATTTTTGCTTCATAAAATACCCTACAGATTCTAATAGTTCACAACATATATTAAGTTTATATTTAATCTATCTAAAATAAAATAAGTTTCAATATTATTTCATCCATTCTATAGTCAATCTATCTAAAAATAAACAAGTTTTAAGACGATTATAGTAAATACATGAAATTTTTATAATAAAGAACACATTTAATCCATATAAATGACAAGTAAATATCCATGTCATGCCCATCAAAGTTAAATAAATGAATATTCATATATTTAAAGTAAATTTAAGTGTCAATATACAAAAGGAGACTATCTTTTAAATCATATATAGTATCAATGACTCCCATGTACAATAATTCTCTAAGAATCCTAAAAATTCATAATTTTTTAAAGTCATATGAATAAGATATTTATTATTGGTTGTTTCTCCAACCCATACCTTCATCTTGTAGACCATGTCTAGTCCTAATACCATATTAGTAATGCATATTTATATTTATAAAATATTTCTTGATCTCTAGGATCTCCACTCATCATAAAATATACTTTACATGGTGAGACACCCTCACTACTAGAGTTAATATTTTGGTGTGAAACCTTATAGATATCAAACAGATAATATCTTATGTTTCTTTGCTCTTAGTATAACTACCCTAGTATACCACTATTTTAAATCAATACCAAATAAAGGAAAACAAAAAATATTTTTATGAAAGTGAGGAAGGTTAGATTGGAAGCTAGTATATGGGTACATCCTAGGAAAATGATCTAGGTGTGAAGATAACTATGATAAAAGTATGGGCAAGAAAAAGACACAATATAACTAGTAGAAACAAGTGTAAAGAAAATATGTGGATATAATTAATCAGTACAATGAATGAGAGAGTGTGTACTAACTTTTGAGGGTACTAACTTCTTGGGTGGATGTCATTTAATAAATATGCTAGTCCTTGGATGCTTGAATTTCTTTAATGCTTCATGTATTAAGTAATTGAGCATCCTTGATGTCCTTATTTTCTTGTTCTAACCTTGGTTAATGAGGATCCCAATAATTGACCTTGAGGTAAGTACCCCTTTTTACAAGAAGAAATAATATATGGGATAAGAGTTATCTCTTCTTATGTATATTGGATATAGAGAGTTATAAGAGGATTTGGAAGACTAACATAGGATATTATGCTATATAAAAATCCGGGATTAGAACAAGTTTCTTGATCCTATTTTATCTAATTCGACATGTTCTATTACCATTCTAGAGAGAACTTGCTTGGAATCATTTTTGGAATGATAAATTTGACCTGGTTTGTATAGTAGTTTAATTTATTGGATATTTCCTCAAATATACTACCAACATTAGGTATAGTCATCGACTAGACTTTAATTGGAAAACTTTATAATGGAATTGAATTCTATGGGATTAAAAAACATAAAATTTGAGTTCAATTTTACTTTGGGAATCAATTTAGGTATCTATGTCACTTATAGATCATCCTATATTGGGTAAACTAGGCCAAATAGCCTAAATATGCTTGTCTTTGGATGCAATATCTTGAGTGCTTAAATATATTTGATTGCCTTATTTGCTTGTTCTAACCTTCTTGGTTGATGGGGAGCATGACTACTTGACCTTGAGGTAATAAATCCTTTGTAGGTGAAGAGATAATATAGGGGAGAAAAACAACATTATCTTCTTATGTATGATGGATATAAATTCTAAAGACTTGTTTAGAGGGATATTAGAGAATTTGAAAGACTAACCTAGAACATTATGCTATAATAAGATCTAAGAGGAAATGTTAGGTTGTTTAATAAATAATGAGTAGGAGGCCTTAAAGGGCTATGTATTGGATAATACTACATATATATATGTTAGGCCTTGATATAGGTTATTTAAAAAGGTTCTTCAAACTTGGATTTTAGAGTCAAGTACATTCAGGTGGAAGTTCAACAGGTTGGTACACTAGATTAGTATCACTCTAGAGGATGTATGGGCACTTCTTGGGGAAACCATTATCATAATTCCATGGTTTTATGTTTCCATGATATATGTTATGTATAGGAATTATGTAGTATACTTTACTAACATAGAGAAGCATGTGTCATGGTGGCTGAATTTTAACAATGGAATCTTTTGATCTTTTGACCATTTGCATGTTTGAAAAGTCATAACTAGTTTTCTTTGGGGTAGATTATTTTATAATAATCAAATAACACAATACATTTATACATTATGATATATGCACATGTGATTATCTAGAAAGGGATTAGGTTTATCTAATGGGAGATTGTTCTTACAAACCTCCTCCATGAATTCTTTAGCATGTGGATGCAAGGTCGCTCAGATGTGAGTAATGACCTTTTTGATATGGTGTATCTATAAGATATTCCCCTAATATTATGATGGATGGATTGACCCATGATATAGGTGTATATTATCCATTAATCCATAGATGGATTATCAAATATGGTGTAGGGACATGGGGAGCCTACTTTATAGTGATGTTGGAGATAGATTCATAAAGGTATGTGGTATGACATCCTTATGCCATGTTTGGATAAGAAGATGTGATATAGGAACTCGAGAGACTAGCTATTTGGAAATAATGAATAAATTATAGAGATTTTCCATATTTCAAGCCTATGTTGGAAACTAAGATTGAAGAGACCCATTATACCTTTCTTGGAATTTGTGTCAAGAAACATCTAGGAGAGATGGACAAAGATAGTAGTTCACTTAAGCCCACATAAAAGATAGAGGTTAATACATATAGGTAAGAAATGTATCCTAATTTATATAAATTCTAATATGGAATATCAATATAACTTTATTTTTCTTGAATGTCATTTATGTCCTTTGTTCTTTTAACCTTCTTATTTGATGGGAAGCCCAACTATTGATGTCAAGGTAATGGCTCTTTTAGTAAAAAAAGCCAATATAGGATAGAAAAAGAGTGTTCTCATTTTATATATAATGGATATTGATGCTAGATGCTTCCTTTTAGGGATATGAGAGGATTTGGAGGACTAAACTATTACATTATGCTAGACAAAAATTCATCCTAGTATACTAGTTTTTGGATACAATTTGCTTTTAATTATTGTTGGAATGACATATTTACCTACGTATTTGTAGTAATTTATTTTTATTTTTATTTTTTATTTTATTTTTAAAGTGAAAAACCCTTTGTGGAGCCGCCTTGGTCTGAGAGACCATGAACAGGGGGGTTCTACACCGTCAAAGTCACCCGGGGTCGCACCCGACCCCTGCCCGCACCAACATTATCAATTGGATTTTGGATACCCAATTCAGCTTTTTGGTAGGGTGGAGATTTGAACCTAGGACCTCCCTTGGAGGATTGTCCTCTCCTCTCCAACTCACCTACAACACCTGGGTGAGTAATTTATTTATTTAGATATTTTTGTAAGTGCACCAATAAACATTAAATGTAACCATTGGCTAGGCTTTAATTTAGAAATTGATAATGGAATGGAATCTATGGGACCCATAGAATCCATATATCAAGTTAATTTGATAAAAAAAAATTAAACAGGTGCATGGTTTATAAAATATCGACATAGTAGGTAATGTAGTCATCTTAGGGTAATATAGTTTTCAATTACAAAGAGAAAAATAAAATTGGATGAATCTAAATGTAATCAGACCTTTCCTAAGTTTTCTAATGGACCTAGCTACCTTCTAGATGACATAATGATTCTTAGAGTTCACAATGCTTTCTAGAAATATTCTAAAATATATGCTCACCATAATCATATCCAAAAAAGATACAAGAGAAAATTAAAGATGGTATTGATAAATAAAATATAAATAGAGATAGATGACAAGATTTGAGATAATGAATAAGGATTGGATGCTTGTAGGCACCTCATAATATTTTAACATATTACATACAAATACAATGCATTAGTCATTGGGGGTATTTATAGTGATACCAAAACCCCAATTAGAAGTTAGCCTCAAGCTGACATTCACTTGACTTTGAGGTTAAATTATAATAATATAATAATAATTATATTGTTTAATCAAGTTTATCCATAAAGGTGGATTAAATAATATCACTAAGGGTGAAATGTGAAGGGTGTCCTTAGGATTACATGAACATGCTTGTAGGCTTACATAAATGATGCCCAAATATTTTGCATGAGGAATGTTTAAAGGCTTACATGTATACTTGTTGTTGGCCACATTAATAGTGCTCATAAGCACTTCTTCCACACTTTTGACCTTGGCCTAACAAGATCAAACTACACATATTTTAACAATCCCCATAATATAATCTAAGGGTTCAAGGAGACAAAATATTAGAGGTAACACCTCCACTCATAATGGATGTTGTAATAGACCTTTGTTTTATCATATGCATCCTCATGTTCATCATCAGAAAGCTTATGTTCAGCTCTCAAGAATTATATCTTAGTCTTCTTCAATCTTGTTATGAAAATTTTTGTGGAGTTTCCTTCCCTTTTATAATACTCATAAGTATTTGGCTTCTTTTAAATCATAGACTTACCCTTGCGCAAATGAGCCTTAGATGCCACTAATTTAAAATTATTTGGATGAGCTTGTGTATGAGAAAGAGATCCATAATTTTTCATTGCAACTTTATAATGAATAAGAAGCTTGAAAAGTTATTAAAAAGAGATAAGTTATGGATCCTTAATAGTCATAGCATTCACATAAAGAACCAATCCAACTATATGAAAAGATAATAAAGATTGAAAGTGATGGATTTGACATACTCTTCATCACCCATTACCTTACCTCTTGTTATAGCTAATTAAAAATTTGGGGCTTGGAAGTGTTATATGTAGTCTTCAATATTATACAAATCTAGGTGAATAGATCCAGCTAGGGGTTTACAATATTTACCCCCCTTTGATGTTGCCTTTGTCATGCTAAGGCTTGACATACTCAATTCCATAATGAGCTAGGACAAGATCATGCTTGTCTATTTGGTGTTAGGAGAGGGTAAGCCAATGGTAAAGGTTTATACATACATTTTTAAGAGGTGACAAATTTGATTTCTCTCTACAATATTGTCTTAGCCAGAAGCACTTTGTGTGCTCTTTCTGAATTAGAATCAGAATCAGAACTAGACACTTCACTAGCAATATTGCCTTTGTTTTGCTTCTATGATGTGCCTTTGCCTTTTTAGTTTTGCTTGTTTGGAAACCAACACTGAATGGTGTCATGGTTGTCCTTTTTACAATTTGTGCAAAACTTTTATTCCTAGGCAATTTTATCAAAAACAAATTCACCAAATAATCCTTCTTTATTGCAAGTACTTCAAGCATGGTTGCTATTATGAAGCCTAAAATAAAAGGTATAATTTTATGATGAATTCTACTTTTCTAATTGCCTTTACAAGTTTTATCTCCCTCTTATCAAAATCTGTGTTTGAAGGAAGAAAATAATTATCCCCCCTTAGTGCAAAAAAATTGCTACTTTCAAGGTTCCTTATTTTATAAAAACTTGTTCTTTCTTTTGATATTCCCTAAAAGAGTACCAAAAGATAAATCACTCAAAAAGATATTTAATGGA
The DNA here is from genome assembly GCA_028583015.1 of Wollemia nobilis. Classification (NCBI taxonomy): domain Eukaryota; kingdom Viridiplantae; phylum Streptophyta; class Pinopsida; order Araucariales; family Araucariaceae; genus Wollemia; species Wollemia nobilis. The sequence goes on along the minus strand of JAQPPZ010017175.1, from coordinate 3,030,079 downwards.
ACCTGCCTGAAAATCCTCTTGAAGAGGAATAATCAGTTTGAGGAAATTAAGCCAAACAAATAAGAGTGAATTAGGGGTTTTGATTTAGGAGAGAATATCAATTAAAATTGGTTTTAAATCTATGCAATGCTTTACACAAATTATTGTGAAATTTTGGGGTTTTGAGTGTTCTTGATTTTATGACTTATAATTGCAAAATATAATGCAATAATCAAACAAGAATGCCCACAAAATTCTTATCACATAGGTGTCAGTCACTGCTGAAAATGCACCTAATTTGCCAATAAAGGTGTCGAGTAAAATCGAAAATGCACCTTCTAATTTTTGCAACAAAATTTGAATCTGTGTTGTGCAAAAAAATTGGTATTTTATGTCTCCTCTTGTTTTTCAATTTTGCAAAGAATGTGGCATAAAACAACTGCATTTCCTTTTTGTGTTGCAAAATTAACAAGTTTGATTTAAGTGCTCCTCACTTTTGTGTTACAATTTTGCAAAGAAGTACAATTTCTTGTCTTCCCCCCTTGATTTGCAAAATTAACAAATGAGCACTTTGTGTTTTAACCCTTTGATTTTCACAATTTCCCCTTGTATTATAATTTTGCAAAATAAGAACCAATATTGGTTTTATCCCCCTCTTATTTTGTAAAAAAAAACAAGGTTGTAAAAATGTGGATGTTCCTCCAATGTGCAAAAATATGTATGTGCATGATTTTGTGTTATATCCCAAATTTTTGAGAAAACAAAATGCACAATTTTGCTTTTGATTTTGCAAATGGTTTTGTTTTTCAAGTGTCTCCCTTGTGTTACAAATATGCAAAAAAGAATCAGTAGTGCATGTCTTCCCTTTGCTTTGCAAATTTAACAAGTAGCACTCCTTTCAAGACAAGTCAACACACGACTCGCGTTTGAAAGGTATCCAGACTAGCCGACCCATGACTTGGTTTTTATGGACCCAAGGTTTCAATTTCTTCTCAATTTTGCAAAAAAATAGAATGTGCAATTTTAAGTCTTATATCCCCCCTTGGAGAAAACAAATGCACACTTTGCCTTTGAATTTTACAAAATTTTCAGTCTCCTTGTTTTCTAATTTTGCAATAAAGAATCAAATGTCTTTGATTTTGTCCCCCTTTTAAGTTGCAAAATTAACAAGGTTGAGAAGAATTTAGGGCTTTCTAATTTGCAAAAAATAGGTGCTCTTCTATGTCTTATATCCCCAGTTGGAGAAAACAAAAGCTCCTTTTGATTTGAAAATTGCAAAAATAGGTTCCCTTTTAAGTTTTAAGTTTATTTAAACTTTTCTAATTATTTTAAGTATAATTTATTAATAATAAAAATTATTTTATTTGAAAATTTACTTTTTATTAAAAAAATAATTTTATATAAAATAATATTAAATAATTAATAAATTAAACTAAAAAACAATTAAAAATAAATAAAAAATAACTTACCTTGAACGCATAAGAGCTTGCCTTCAAAAAGAAATACAACCTTTGCCCGATGGGAGTCGAACTCTTGACCTCCCATCGGGCAGCGCCTTAGTGCTGGGGCTCCAACCAGCCAAGCTAGCGGTGTGGCTGGGAGCTAAGGGAGACTATCTCCCTTATATTCCCTTCCCTGCCCACCGACGAGGAATTGAGTGCGCAGCATCGTGCACTCTAAAGCCTTAAAAAGGCTTTGGGACTTTAGTCCCACATGCGCTACGTGAGCGCATATATGTTGTTTAAAAACAATATAGCACACTTAGTGCTTTGACTGCCTCTGGGCAGTCGACACCTGAAGATGTCATTTTACCTCTCGGAGCACCAATGAGACTGCACCACATGGACAAACCATGCACACCCTCACATGCCCACATTGGAGACACGTCAATGCTATATGGACAAACAAAATCATGCCATGTCAGAACCCATTCAATGCCTCAATCTACGTGCCTTACTGCTAGCTCAGTGCCCAACTCACCTTGTCACGTCAACTCCTATCAAGGACATGTTAGTGCCTTGAAGTTCGCATCGCCAACTCAACTCATTAGGATCACCACGTTAGCTTCTCGAGAATCATGTCGTAGGTCAATTGTTCGCCTATCACCACGTTAGCTCCTTGGGATTCATGTCGTAGGTCAGTTGTCTACCTGTCACTATGTCAGCTCCTCGAGAGTCATGCCACCTTAGCATACGGGAGAACCAATCAGATATTGACACATCAGCATAAGGTACCTCGATTTCCATGCAACGTCAACGCTAGATGGACAAACAAAATTATGATATATCAGCACCTAGTCAATGTCTTGATCTGCATGCCTTACTGCCATCTCAGTGCCCAACTCACCTTACCACGTCGACTTCTGTCAGGGACACATCTGTGCCTTGAAGTCCACAATGTTAGCTTAGCTCATTAGGATCACCACGTCAACTCCTCGAAAGTCATGTTGTAGGTCAGTTGTCCGCATGGTGCCACATCAACTCCTCAGGAGTCATGCCATAGGTCAGTTGTCTGCTTGTCGCTACATCAGCTCCTTGAGAGTCGTGCCACCTTAGCATGCGAGAGAGCCAATAAACAATTGCCACATCACATGCACGAAAAGCCAATCAGATATTGACATGTCAGCACATGGTGCCTCGATTTCCATGCAGTGTCAATCGGTTATACGGGTACCTCAATTTTTATGGGTTAGGGGGTCAGGTTTGATGATGTTTGAGTGAGTCAGAACCTTGTTCGTCGTGCATTTCATGTTCTGGTGGGCCTCCTAGGGCCTGGTTTAAGGTCATCATCATCTCTTGATATGACATTAGCATCGACAGTCGAAGGGCCTTGGAGGGCTTGGAGGATCGCCTACCCACCAAGGAAAAGAATATGGTAGGAATTCGAAGGCATCAGTTGTCGAAAAATGGTAGTCTGATCGTCGGTCCAGTCAGCTCTATGGGCCACCTTGGACTAGGCCATCAAAAAATAATTATTAAAATAATTAAATCAAAACCATAGTTCAAACCTTGCCTCAATTTTTGTGGAACAGGGAGACTTGCTACTCGCCTTGTCCAGTGCTCTGCTCACAGGGACCCGGTGGAATGAGCCTCGCTCATCTTGTCCAGGTAGGTCACCATGGCTTTGATGCCAATGTTAGAAAATTGTAAGAAAGATTAAATAATTCAAATCATAAGCGGTGACATATTATTTATATTGAATGGGGTTTAAATAGGACAATAGGAAGCTAAAAATAGCTTTAGGGAATAATAAAATATATTATCCCTTAACTTAGCTAACTAACGCGCTTTGGGTTGCCTCCCCCAAAAGTCAGCTAACAACTAACCTAATCAACTAACGTAGTCAAATTGACTACAGTGACTAACTAGGTAACTAGTAAAAGTAATTACTAGTGGTAAAAAGTAACAAGCTACTTTTTACCATGTAGTAAATCAACTCTACCTAGGTGAATATTATAAATTACCTAAATGAGGTAATAATCATAGTTACCAACATAGTAACTCTAACAAACTATAAAATATCAAAGATTAATAGTAATGATTGGTCTTGGAATCTCAGATGCATACTAACATCACATAAGTCTCTTAAATATTACAACAGAAGTTTGAGATTCTATCAATACATTGTTTGATTCATAAGCATCAAGTGAAAATATCTCACTCAAGCCAAAAAATTGGATTAAATATGATAGAAGGTAATGATATTGTCCAACATCTAATTAAGTTTTGTTTTTTAAACAATCAACTAGTTGGAATTAATGCCAAGGTAGAAAGTGATGATGCTAAATATATTTTGTTAAATAACATGCCTTCTAGTTATGCTAATATTGTATTCACATTGAACAAAATTAATCCCACTTTGGAAGATGTAATTTCATCTTTGATTGACAAAGCAAATCGAGTTAAGAAAAATGACTTGATTAATGAAGACAAGGTATTATTTGTAAAGAAGCAATATAATAAGGCATCTTCATCCAAGTACCTATTTATGTGCTTCTTGTGCAAACAATGGGGTCATATAGTGATGAACTACATCCAATAAGCCAAGGACCTAATAAAATATAAAGGTGAAAATAAATAAGACATTGGTTACAAATGAAGACAATGATGAAGAGTGTAGTCTTGTAGCACATGACACAAGGATATTGAGTAGGAATATATTTATTGAATTGACTCAATATTGGTCCTTGTGAAGAATTTTATTTGTCCTTATTCACAAAGGGATCTTTAGTCTGGTCGTAATTCCCACTAAAATTGTGATTGATGTATTAAGTGGAGGTCCATGTCATACTTATCTATGATTGGTTGTATGTGTCCCCAATCATAATTATTATAAATAGTTTTATGTTCCTATCATAATTGTTGTGATGTTGGATAGAGTGTATCCCTATCGAATTATGTTGTATGACCATGGATAGAAAAGTGTGTCCCTATCCTTTATTAAGTGTCCAATGATGCCACTTCCACTAAAGAAGCATAGTGAGGTCATTCTCACTATTGTTTATTGCAAATAGTTAAGTGTCTCCCTCTTTGTACTATAAGAGTACTTGATGAACTATTGATGTGTCCTAGTTTATCATATGGTTATTTATATTGTTGTATCCCTACCCATGTTTGGATTATGATGTAGTAAGTAGAAAATATTGGGATTTATTAGATTATATGATGTGATAAATCATAACAAGGTAAAAACAAAGATGTTAGAACCACTGACACAAGAGTCATGTATGAGTTATTAGTTATAATTTCCACCAATTATGAAAATCATATTGTTAGTGTCATTGCTCTATGTTGGGAAACTAATTTTCATTTTCATAAGCTCTAGATTAGTGAAAATCAATTTAGCATTTATAATGAACACCTCCACTTGTTGGTTCTGAGTTATTTTGGTTTGTGTTTGTTTTTGTAATGAAATGATTGGTTTTGCTTGTTTAGTTTGAGACATTGACTTGAATTTCATTCATAATGCAATAAGGAAACAAACATTTGAACAAACGATAAATTTTCAATAAGGAGATCTATTTATTTAATTTTTTGACCTGAAAGTATAGGTCTGTATTTGCACGACAAACTAGAAATTACACAGCTGAAATGTTCATTTGCTCATAACTCGATCACCGAAACTTCAATTCCTTCCCCGTAAAGTGCAGTTGTCTCTCCCAATGAAGTTGCCCAAAATGTAACCTTCAAAAATGTGAATCCAAGCCTAATTAATTGTTGCATGCACCCCAAGGTAGCTACAGGAAATATGTATGGTTATGGAAGGGTTCTACCTTACCTTGAAATTTGTGCCTCACTCTAAATACCTTTAAAATACCACTAAAATGATCAAATGGTGAGCCGAAGAGATTGGTTTTCTACCCAAAATGATTCGATGGAATATTTTCCTGCTATGAGAAAATGCCACAATTCCCTAGGCACCCATATATTGTACGACCTGCTCCATTATTGCATCTATCACTCCAAAATCAATCAAAATGGCACTAACCCAGATGAAGTATAGCCAAAATAATATAACCCAGATGGTCAGTTCATCAACCTAGATGAAATCAAAATTTGACAAACCCTTGTCTGCCTCTGTTAAGCTCAGATAATCTCTCTGTGATGAGAAATTCAATCCCTGATCAGCTATATATGGTCTCACACATATGAAACTAATAATCTCGCTCAGAAATCCACTCCCAACAAGCCCTGTAGATTCTCTGACGAAAATATTTGCAACTCTTCACAAAAAACACAAAATCTCCATATGCAAAATGAGACCCAATGTGAAAATATGAGGTGAGGGTCGAATTAGGGTTTGGGCACCACATTTGCCTTGGGTTTTTAAAATTCAAATGATGTCTTTTAATACATGTAAAGGGGCCACTCCCACCCCCATGTCCTAGTTGAGTCACTTTTTACCTTTTAAGTTATAACTTAACATTATAATTCATCATTGTAACATGTTCCCATTTCCTAGTGACCATTGTCTTGGTCAATACTTGTATTTGATAGAATTAAGCCCTGTAATTGGTAAAATATCTTGTGCCAAGGTAAAAATGACCTCCTAAACCAAAATTGAATCTTTACCATGGATTAAAATAGTGAAATCTTTGCCAAATTGAGTCCCACACCATTCTGTTTAGCCTAGGGTACCCTCGTGACTAGGCTAACAGGTCCTTATTTCTCCTATTATTGAGAAGGGGACATTACAGTTTCCCCTTCTTGAAATTTCTTATCCCCAAGCAATTGTAAACCTGGAGTCTGCAATATTGACTCTCCCTCCCATGTGGCATCTTCCTCAGGTAAATGTTTCCACTTGATTAAATATTTCTTAATGGTTCTCCTCCTGAGGGTACGTTCACATTGGTGAATCACTACCTCTAAAATTGGTACTGTTGGCATTTTTGCCACATTTATTTTCATTATTGATTATGCATGCTTAAGCTATGGCCCAATGCAGTTTTGTGAGTTTCGATGATTAAAAGCGGTCCAAAATTAAATATTTTGCTGATTTCCAATGCGGTCAAGATAGAAGAACGCGCCCAAGCTACCAAAATTGAAGATTTCCATTTATTCGAAGCTGTTGTTCGTGGATTGTTCTAACGGTTTCATGCACATTTTCAAGAACACAATTTAATGAAGACTGCCGACTCTTTATGGCATTTAATTTTTTGGTCTTCAAGGCTGCGATTAAGGGGATCATGTTCATTGTTTTCGTTGCACAAATTGTAGATCTCGAGGAGGTTTGTTGCAAATTTTAAATGCTGCAAAGAGGCCAGCCCTCTATAAAAACCAATGTAAATCTCATTTGCAAATGTCGGGAGTTTTCTGCTAAAAGCTTGAAGTTCATTTGCAGGAATGAAAGAATTGGCCTCTGATTTTTCAAGCGATTGTTTGTGAGATTTTCCTTTCTGTTATTTACGTTTCTAATAACACTCATATTCCTTGGTTGCTGTTTCATTTGAATTCTGCATGTTGGATTTAAATATTGCTTGTAAGGGAATGAGTCCTGGAATGTAATCTTGGAGGGATTTTCTGCGTACGGTTGTGAGGGAATTAAGTTGATATCTTCTGTTACTTGTTGTTGTTGTACTTTAAGTGATCTGCTGTTGTTCTCCCCGATCTTATAACTTCGGCTATGGCCATATTTCCCGTTTCTTTTCGCAAAGTTTTAATCTCTTTCCAGCAACTCTAATCTTAAAACAAACTTAGTTTAGTAAGGGAACCAGCCCACTCTGGAGATTGGTCTGGGAGCCATTTCTTGCTTCCAGCCTTTCAATGTTGGCCGGGTCTAGGGTGTAGTTTATATAAAAATCCTTTCCTATGGCAGATTCGTGACCAACAGGTACTAGCCTGCCTTCTTCATATAGAGGTGGTAAATCTACTGAGGGTGTGATATTGTGTTCCAAGGCCTTCTTGAGGTGTGGCACATGGAACACATTGTGTATCCTGCTGCTCTCTGGTAGCTCCATCTCATAAGCTACCTCACCCACTCGTTGAAAGACTCGAAATGGGCCATAGAATAGGGATTTGAGCTTCTTAGCTGCACTCCTCTTCAGTGATGATTGTCTGAATGGCTATAGTCTCAGATAGAGCATATCTCCTACCTCAAATATGCGTTCAATTCTCTTATGATCAACATATTTTTTTTTTGCTCCTGTGCCTGTATGATGTTCTCTTGCAATGAAAGCATGATATCATGTGTCTCTTGTAGAATATCTTTGGATCTGGGAACTCAGTTGTCACCTAACACCAAATCCATGAAGCTAGGAGCTTCATACCCATACAATGCCATGAATGGGGACATTTTTATTGACATGTGATAGGATGAATTATAGCAGTACTCACTCATATGTACCCACCTAACCCATGCCTTTTACTGCCCCAACACATAATTCCTCAAATATCCTTCTATCCATTTATTGATAATTTTGGTTTGACCATCTATTTGAGGATGATAACTTGTGTTGGGTGTCAACTTTGTCCCACACAATCTAAACAACTCCTACCAAAAGAGACTCATAAACTTATTGTCTCTATCACTGACTATGGACTTAGGTAGGCCATGCAATCTGAAAATTTCCCTGAAAAATAGGTCAGTCACTTGTTCTGCTAAAAATCTTGTGGTTATAGCAAATAAAATTGGTTTTAAATTTGTGCAATGCTTTACACAAATTATTGTGAAATTTTTGGGTTTTGAGTGTTCTTGATTTGATGACTTATAACTACAAAATATAATGCAATAATCAAACAATAATACCCACAAAATTCTTATCACATAGGTGTCAGTCACTATTGAAAATGCACCTAATTTTCCAATAAAGGTGTCAAGTAAAATCGAAAATGCACCTTTTAATTTTTACAACAAAATTTGGATTTGTGTTGTGCAAAAAAATTGGTATTTTATGTCTCCTCTTGTTTTTCAATTTTGCAAAGAATGTGGCATAAAACAATTGTCTTTCCTTTTTGTGTTGCAAAATTAACAAGTTTGATTTAAGTGCTCCTCACTTTTGTGTTACAATTTTGCAAAGTACAATTTCTTGTCTTCCCCCCTTGATTTGCAAAATTAACAAATGAGCACTTTGTGTTTTAACCCTTTGATTTTCACAATTTCCCCTTGTGTTATAATTTTGCAAAAGAAGAACCAATCTTGGTTTTATCCCTCTCTTATTTTGTAAAAAAAAATAAGGTTGTAAAAATGTGGATGTTCCTCCAATGTGCAAAAATATGTATGTGCATGATTTTGTGTTATATCCCAAATTTTTGAGAAAAAAAATGCACAATTTTCTTTTAATTTTGCAAATGGTTTTGTTGTTCAAGTGCCCCCCTTCCTTGTGTTACAAATCTGCAAAAAAGAATCAATAGTGCATGTCTTCCCTTTGCTTTGCAAATTTAACAAGTAGCACTCCTTTCAAGACAAGTCGACACACGACCCGTTTTTGAAAGGCATCCAGACTAGCTGACACATGACTTGGTTTTTATGGACCCACGGTTTCAATTTCTTCTCAATTTTGCAAAAAAATAGAATGTCCAATTTTAAGTCTTATATCCCCCCTTGGAGAAAACACATGCACACTTTGCCTTTGAATTTTACAAAATTTTCAGTCTCCTTGTTTTCGAATTTTGCAATAAAGAATCAAATGTCTTTGATTGTGTCCCCCTTTTAAGTTGCAACATTAACAAGGTTCAGAGTAAATTAGGGCTTTCTAATTTGCAAAAAATAGGTGCTCTTCTATGTCTTATATCCCCAGTTGGAGAAAACAAAAGCTCCTTTTGATTTGAAAATTGCAAAAATAGGTTCCCTTTTAAGTTTTAAGTTTATTTAAACTTTTCTAATTATTTTAAGTATAATTTATTAATAATAAAAATTATTTTATTTGAAATTTTATTTTTTATTAAAAATAATAATTTTATATCAAATAATATTAAATAATTAATAAATTAAACTAAAAAATAATTAAAAAAATAAAAAATTACTTACCTTGAACGCATAAACGCCCACCTTCAAAAAGAAAGACGAGCAGCGCCTTAGCGCTGGGGCTCCAACCAGCAAAGCTGACGATGTGGCTAGGAGTTAATGGAGACTATCTATGTGGCTTACTTCCAGCTCAGTGTCCAACTCACCTTGCCACGTCAAATCCTATCAAGGACATGTCAGTACCTTGAAGTTCGCACTGCCAGCTCAACTCATCAGGATCGCCATGTCAGCTCCTCAGCAATCGTGTCGTAGGTCAGTTGTCTGCTTATCACCACATTAGCTCCTTGAGAGTCATATCGTAGGTCAGTTATCTACCTGTCGCCACATCAGCTCCTCGAGAGTCATGCCACCTTAGCATACGGGAGAGCCAATTAGATATTAACACATCAGCACAAGGTGCCTCGATTTCCATGCAACATCAACACCATATGGAAAAACAAAATCATGATATATCAGCACCTAGTCAATGCCTCGATCTGCATGCCTTACTGCCAGCTCAGTGCCCAACTCACCTTACCACGTCAACTCTTGTCAGGGACACGTCAGTGCCTTGAAGTCCACACTGCCAGCTCAGCTCATTAGGATCACCATGTCAGCTCCTTGGAAGTCATGTCGTAGGTCATTTTTCCATATGTCACCACGTCAACTCCTTGGGAGTCATGTCGTAGGTCAGTTGTCTGCTGGTCGCCGCATAAACTTCTTGAGAGTTGTGCCACCTTAGCATGCAAGAGAGCCAATCAACAGTCACCACATCACACACACGAAGAGCCAATCAGATATTGACATGTCAGCACAAGGTGCCTCGATTTCCATGCAATGTCAATCGGTTCTATAGGTGCCTCAGTTTCTATGGGTCAAAGGGTCAGGTTTGATGATGTCTGAGTGAGTCAGAACCTCATTCGTCGCACACTTCATGTTCTGGTGGGACTCCTCAGGCCTAGTTTGAGGTCATCGTCGTCGCTTGATACGACATCATCATCGATGATCGAAGGGCCTTGGAGGGCTTGGAGGATCACCTACCCACCAAGGAAAAGAATATGGCAGGAATTTGAAGGCACCGTTGGTCGGAAAAGGGTAGTCCGATCGTCGGTCCAGTCAGCTTTGCGGGCCTCCTTGGATTAGGCCATCAAAAATAATTATTAAAATAATTAAATTCAAACCATCGTTCCAACCTTACCTCAATTTTTGTGGAACGGGAAGACTTGTTGCCCACCTTGTCCAGGGACCCGATGGATCAAGCCTCGCTCGTCTTGTCCATGTAGGTCACCATGGCTCTGATGCCAATGTTAGAAAATTGTAAGCAAGATTAAATAATTCAAATCATAAGCGGTGACATATTATTGATATTGAATGGTGTTTAAATAAGACAATAGTAAAGCTAAGAATAGCTTTAGGGAATAATATAATATATTATCCCTTAACTTAGCTAACTAACGCACTATGAGTTGCCTCCCCCCAAAGTCATCTAACAACTAACCTAATCAACTAACGTAGTCAAATTGACTACAGTGACTAACTAGGTAACTAGTAAAAGTAATTACTAGTGGTAAAAAGTAACAAGCTACTTTTTACCATGTAGTAAATCAACACTACCTAGGTGAATATTATAATTTACCTAAATGAGGTAATAATCTTAGTTACCAACATAGTAACTCTAACAAACTATAAAATATCAAAGATCAATAGTTATAATTGGTCTTGGAATCTCAGATGCATACTAACATCACATAAGTCTCTTAAATATTACAAGAGAAGTTTGAGATTCTATCAATACATTGTTTGATTCATAAGCATCAAGTGAAAAGATCACACTCAAGCCAAAAATTTGGATTAAAGATGATAGAAGGTGATGATATTGTCCAACATCTAATTAAGTTTTGTTTTTTAAACAATCAACTAGCTGGAATTAATGCCAAAGTACAAAGTGATGGTGCTAAATATATTTTTTTAAATAACATGCCTTCTATTTATGTTAATATTGTATTCACATTGAAAAAAATTAATCCCACTTTGGAATATGTAATTTCATCTTTGATTGACAAAGCAAATCGAGTTAAAAAAATGACTTGATTAATGAAGACAAGGTATTATTTGTATAGAAGCAAGATAATAAGGCATCTTCATCCAAGTACCTATTTATGTGCTTCTAGTGCAAACAATGGGGTCATATAGTGATGAACTACATCCAATAAGCCAGGGACCTAATAAAATAGAAAGGTGAAAATAAATATGACATTGGTTACAAATGAAGACAACGATGAAGAATGTAGTCTTGTAGCACATGACACAAGGATATTGAGTAGGAATATATTTATTGAATTGACTCAAGATTGGTCCTTGTGAAGAATTTTATGTGTCCTTATTTACAAGGGGATCTTTAGTTTGGTCGTAATTCCCACTAAAATTGTGATTGATGTATTAAGTGAAGGTCCATGTCATACATATCTATGATTGGTTGTATGTATCCCCAATCATAATTATTATAAACAGTTTTATGTTCCTATCATAATTGTTGTGATGTTGGATAGAGTGTATCCCTATCCAATTATGTTGTATGACCATGGATAGAAGAGTTTGTCCCTATCCTTGGTTAAGTGTCCAATGAGGCCATTTCCACTAAAGAAGCATAGTGAGGCAATTCTCATTATTGTTTATTGCAAATAGTTAAGTGTCTCCCTCTTTGTACTATAAGAGTACTTGATGAACTATTGATGTGTCCTAGTTTATCATATGGTTATTTATATTATTGTATCCCTACCCATGTTTGGATCATGATGTAGTAAGTAGAAAATATTGGGATTTATTAGATTATATGATGTGATAAATCATAACAAGGTAAAAACAAAGATGTTAGAACCACTGACACAAGAGTCATGTATGAGTTATTAGTTATAATTTCCACCAATTATGAAAATCATATTGTTAGTGTCATTGATCTAAATTGGGCAACTAATTTTCATTTTAATAAGCTCTAGATTAGTGAAAATCAATTTAGCATTTATAATGAACACCCTCACTTGCTGGTTCTAAGTTATTTTGGTTTGTGTTTGTTCTTGTAATGAAATGATTGGTTTTGCTTGTTTAGTTTGAGAAATTGACTTGAATTTCATTCATAATGCAATAAGGAAACAAACATTTGAACAAATGATAAATTTTCAATAAGGAGATTTATTTATTTAATTTTTTGACCTAAAATTATAGGTCTGTATTTGCACAACAAACTAGAAATTACACAGCTGAAGCGTTCATTTGCTCGTAACTCAATCACCGGAACTCCGATTCCTTCCCCGTAAAGTGCAGTTGTCTCTCCCAATGAAGTTGCCCAAAATGTAACCTTCAAAAATGTGAATCCAAGCCTAATTAATTGTTGCATGCACCCCAAGGTAGCTACAAGAAATATGTATGGCTATGGAAGGGTTCGACCTTACCTTGAAATTTGTGCCTCACTCTAAATACCTTTAAAATACCACTAAAATGATCAAATGGTGAGCCGAAGAGATTGGTTTTCTACCCAAAATGATTCGATGGGATATTTTCCTGCTATGAGCAAATGACACAATTCCTTAGGCACCCATATGTTGCATGACCTACTCCAGTATTGCATATATCACTCCAAAATAAATCAAAATGGCACTGACCCAGATGAAGTATAGCCAAAATAATATAACCCAGATGGTCAGTTCATCAACCTAGATGAATTCAAAATTTGGCAAACCCTTGTCTGCCTCTGTTAAGCTCAGATAATCTCTCTATGATGAGAAATATAATCCCTGATCAGCTAGAGATGGTCTCACACATATGAAAATGATAATCTCATTGAGAAATCCACTCCCAACAAGCCCTGTAGATTCTCTGAAGAAAATATTTGCAACTCTTCACAAAAAACACAAAATCTCCATATACAAAATGAGACCCAACGAGAAAATATGAGGTGAGGGTCGAATTAGGGTTTGGACGCCACATTTTCCTTGGGTTTTTAAAATTCAAATGATGTATTTTAATACATGTAAAGGGGCCACGCCCACCCCCATGTCCTAGTCGAGTCACTTTTTACCTTTAAGTTATAACTTAACATTATAATTCATCATTGTAACATGTTCCCCTTTCCTAGTGACCATTATCTTGGTCAATACTTGTACTTGATAGAATTAAGCCCTGTAATTGGTAAAATATCTTATGCCAAGGTAAAAATGACCTAAACCAAAATTGAATCTCTGCTATGGATTAAAATAGTGAAATCTTTGCCAAATTGAGTCCCACACCATTCTATTTAGCCTAGGGGACCCTCGTGACTAGGCTAATAGGTCCTTATTTCTCCTATTGTTGAGAAGGGGACATTACAATTTCCCCTTCTTGAAATTTCTTGTCCCCAAGCAATTGGAAACCTGGAGTCTGCAATATTGACTCTCCCTCCCATGTGGCATCTTCCTCAAGTAAATATTTCCACTTGATTAAATATTCCTTAATGATTCTCCTCATGAGGGTACATTCACGTTGGTGAATCATTGCCTCTAAAATTGGTACCAGTTTACCTTCTTCATATATAGGTGGTAAATCTACTGAGGGTGTGGCATTGTGTTCTAAGGCCTTCTTGAGGCGTGGCACATGGAACACATTGTGTGTCATGTTTCTCTCTGGTAGCTCCATATCATAAGCTACCTCACCCACTCACTGAAAGACTTGAAATGGGCCATAGAATCAGGATTTGAGCTTATTAGCTCCACTCCTCTTTAATGATGAATGTTTGAATGGCTACAGTCTCAGATAGACCATATCTCCTACCTCAAATGTGTGTTCAATTCTCTTATGATCAACATATTTTTTTTGTTGCTCCTATGCCTGTATGATGTTCTCTTACAATGAACGCATGATATCATGTGTCTCCTATAGAATATATTTGGCTTTGGGAACTCGGTTGTCACCTAACACCAAATCCATGAAGCTAGGATCTTCATATCCATACAAGGACATGAATGGGGATATTTTTATTGACATGTGATATGATGAATTATAGCAGTACTCACTCATATGTACCCACCTAACCCATGCCTTTTGCTATCCCAACACATAATTCCTCAAATATCCTTCTATCCATTTGTTGACAATTTTGGTTTGACCATCTATTTGAGGATGATAACTTGTGTTGGGTGTCAACTCTGTCCCACACAATCTAAACAACTCCTACTAAAAGAGACTCATAAACTTATTGTCTCTATCACTGACTATGGACTTAGGTAGGCCATGCAATCTGAAAACTTCCCTGAAAAAGAGTTCAACCACTTGTTTTGTTAAAAATATTGTGGTGATAGCAAAGAAATGGGTAAACTTGGTAAGTCTATCTACCACCACAAATAAAGAATCCTTTCCCTGTGCCTTGGGAAGTCCTGTAACGAAATCCATAGATATACTTTCCTATTTTTGTGAAGGAATAGGAAGTGGTTGTAGTAACCCTACTGGAAAAGTATGCTCATGCTTGTTTTGTTGGCACACATAACACTCTCGGATGTACTGCAAAACCTCATCCTTGAGTCCTCTCCAAGAAAACCTCTCACGAATCAGCTTGTAAGTCTTGTAGTAGCCAGGGTGACCAATCACTGGTGCCTCATGTAAAAGACTAAATATTTGCCTCTTGAATTTGGAATCTATAGGAATCCAAATTCTCCCTTTGTAATAAATCACATCATCCCTGATAATATATCTATCGTCATCATATGTACTATCCAATACTCTGCGAGAAAAATCATCTTTGGCATAGTCTACCATAAACTTGGGCCTCCAATCTTCTGAAATCTCTGTCAATGAATATAAATGTGGACGTCTAGATAGTGCATATGCTACTATGTTCTTCTTTCCTTTGAAATATTCAATGTCAAAGTCATAAGCCTGTATTCTACTGACCCATTTCATCTACCTATCATTCAAATCCTTTTGGTTCATAAAATATTTAAGGCTGTTATGGTCAGTTTTTACAATAAATTTCCTACCCACCAAATATTGCCTGAATTTTGCTAGTGCATGCATAATGGCTAGCATCTCCCGATCATACACTAAATAATTCATCTTTCCTCCCCTCAAATTCTTGCTCTCAAATTATATTGGATGCTTATTCAGCATTCACACTACTCCAATACCCTCTCCTGATGCATCACACTCCACCTCAAATGGTTTGGTGAAATCAGATAAAGCCAAAATTGGAAAACTGCTCATAACGTGCTTAAACCTATAAAACACATGTTGTGCCCTTTCTAACTATTGGAATGCTCCCTTCTTTGTTAAATCTGTAAAAGGTGCCATAAACTGTAAAAACACTTTGACAAAATTATGATAAAATCCACACAAATCGAAGAATCCCCTTATCTATGTTAGGTTTGTGGGTGTTGGTCATTCAATGATTACCCGAATTTTCTCTGGATCTACTCTAACTCCCTATGCACTGATGATATGACTTAGATATAATAATTCGGTCATGCCAAATTCACATATATTATCTTTAGTATAAATAGAATCTAACTCCAAAATACTAAGCACCTCTTCAAGGTGTACCAGGTGCTCTTCCCATGATCTACTGTAGTCCAAAATATCATCAAAGAAGACTAACACTGTCTTCAGGAGCTTCCTTCTAAAAACCCTATTCATTAAATATTGAAATGTTGTTGGGGTATTAGTCAACCCAAAGGGCATGACTAAAAACTCAAAATGGCCATAATGACATCGAAAAGCTGCTTTTCCACATCTGATTCCCGCATCCTTATTTTATGGTATTTTGATCTTAGGTCTATTTTGTGAAGTATCTGGCACCATGTAACTCATAAATCAATTCATCTATTCGGGGAATTGGGTATCAATTTTTTATGATATTTTTATTGAGAGTCTGGTAATCAATACACATACGCATGGACCCATCCTTCTTCTTTACCAAAACAACAAAGGATGCAAATGGGCTTTTGCTTGGCCGTATGTGTCCCATCTTAATTAATTCCTTGATTGCTCCCTCTATCTCATCCTTATGATATTTTGGATGTCGATAATGAGAGGTAATGACATCTATAGCTCCTTCCTCAAGCTCAATAATGTGCTTTGTACCCCTATTTGGTGGTTGCCCTGGTGGTATATCACTAAATACCTTGTATTTTTGAGTATTTCTTGGATGTCTAGATGATATATACTGTGCTCCTCCTTTGTAAGTGTGGGTAAAATAACACGGTGGGTTGCCCACTCTATCTGATCATACCTCCTAAACCTCTCCATACGTTTGAAAGAGACAACACGAGGTTCTCCTATTGATATCCCTCGTAACACCACCTATTGACCATTCACCTCAAACTTCGCTCCATTTTATTGAAGTTGAAGGTAACTTCACCCAATGTCTGTAACCACTGAATACCCAACACTACATCCAATCTCTTTGTGCTAACCACAAATAAATCATCACATACCTCATATTTTTCCAAAGTAATCTATAACTATGGTACCTTCCTGGTGCAGGTAATAGAGAAACCATCAGCAATCATTACTTTTAACTCATCCACTTCAATTGTCTCTAATCCTCTTCTGGCTACCAACCCCTCATCAATAAAGTTGTGTGTGGCACCTGTATCAATCAATGTTACCATACGCTGCCCCTTAAGAACACTCTGTATTCTCAAATATTGGGCTCCCTGAACACTATGAAGATGAGCTAGAGTGTTATTGTCCTTCCCTGCTTGATCCTGGGTGGTCTCTTGGTCTTCTAAGGCATGTTCATCCTCACTGTCCTGATTTTCTGATTGCTGATCAAAATTTTCAGAATTAGTTTCATCATCTGAATGATATTCTATCAGTTGTAAATTATTGTTAGACTCACATTTATGCCCGATAGTCCATGACTTTTTGCAAGTAAAACATAACCCCTTCTTTTGGAGTTCATAAAGGGTGTTTGGATCTAACTTTTTGATGGCAAGCCGGGAAACACACAACAACACTTCACAAGAATTTGCTGTAAATTGCTTTTAAGACGTTTTTACAATATCATTTCCAGGCTTAAAACTCCTCCTCTACAATCCCGAACTCACCATCCCTTCCATTACAATTTTTCGGGTTTTTATCGAGGCCCCGATCCTCTCGGCAATTAATGCCCGCCTAACGAAAGTTTCAAATTCAATTTTTCCCCCTTCCTGGGTTTTTCAAAATTTTGATCATAAATGGGCCATCTGCCCGATCTACCAGGAAGCTTTCATTAATGGCTCTCCTCGACCTACAACCGTCGTCTTGGTAAGATCGTTCTTCTGCACTGTGGTCTCCTCCATAATGGCCATCGCCTGTGTCTGTTTCATTGTCCGTACCTGTTACTTTGCCAATAATAAAAATATACGTGGTCATGGCCCTCATCTTGTTTCAATACACGTAGTTGTCCGCATGTAAATCTGGCCATGCCTTCTCCTTGACGCAATAAATTTGAAACACGCGCCCTTCACAACTGTCATGCTACACGTGGCCGTCCACGTGTCAAACTCGGCCTTGCTCGACCGTCCGCTTGTTCTCTTTTGGGCCTTGCCCTGCTCTCTATCTTCTCTAACTTTCACAGTTATCAAATGTTATGCCACGTGTTGGCCTTTGACTAGCCACGATATCACGATGGCACCATCCCCTATGCCTTTGCGTTGAACAATCGTCGCGATATCGCGACGTCACGATATCGCGACGGCACCATCACCTCTGCCTTTGCGTTGAACAATCATCGCGATATCGCGACGTCGCGATATCGTGACGGGACTTCACTGCTTACCTTTGCCTCGAACTATCGTCGCGATATCGTGACGTCGCGATATCGCGACGGGACTTCACTCCCACCTTTGCTTCGGACTATGGTCGTGATATCGCGATGTCGCGATATCACGACAAAACTGGCTCAAGCCCCGCCAAGCCTTTTGAGGTCGCGATTTCATGTCGCGATTTCGTGACCCCTCCCCATGCTTCAAGAAACTTGCCCTCTTTGCTCCACAAAACTTCCCCCCTTGGAAAACACCAAAAATAAAACAAATGCAAGGTACTTAGAAAATTTAAAAACATTTTTGGAAGATGCAAGATTGCTCTACGGTTATCGGATGCTCCTGCATCAGACACCCGGGGTAATAAAATAAAGTGACCCTCACTTTTGTTTTGTTAGGGGAAGACCCAGGCGGTCAACCTCCGTCTTCGACAACCAAGTTGCATCTTCAACTGGTCTGCCTCTCCACTTTATCAAATACTCAGAATACTGCTTGTTTCTGGTGCTTCGCCTTCACGAGTGTCCAATACTTCCTCGACCTCATCTGTGGTTGGAGTAGATGCTGGAACTTGCCATAATTCTGCACTTGGTACCTCTGTACTTTCTCCTTCATGATATTCTACTAGATCTGAAATATTAAAAATAGGTGAAATATCAAGCCAACTTGGCAATTCCACTTCATATGCATTCCCTGACTCCCGTTTTCCCAGTATTCTGCAGGGCCCAAACTTCTTCATCTTCAATTTGTTATAAGTCTTGGCAGGAAATCTCTCCTTTCTGAGGTGCACCATGACCTCATCTCCTACTTTAAACTCTTTGAACCGTCGCTTCTGGTCTGCCCTTGTCTTATATTGAGTATTCATTTTAAGAATTTGTTTCCTTACTTCTTCATGCAGACTTTTCATATGTTCCGCAAATTCTTCTGCCTCGGCACTACACTTTTCTCTTTGGTTCAACTTTCTCAGTTCAGACACATTTCTCGGGTTGTTTCCATATATTATCTGGAATGGAGATTTATTTGTGCTCTTATTTCTTGAGCTGTTATAAGAAAATTCTGCCTACGGTAAAACTAAATCCCATCCCTTGGGCTGATCTGCTATCAAACATCTCAATAAATTACCCAGGCTTCTGTTCACCACTTACATCTGTCCGTCAGTCTGTGGGTGGTATGCAAAATTGAATTTCAGATCTGTCTTCATCTTTTTCCACAAAGTTCTCCAGAAGTACCCAACAAACTTTGTATCCCTGTCAGAAACTATGCTTCTTGGTAGACCGTGAAGTCGTACCACTTCCTTGAAGAATAATCCAGCAATGTGAACTGCATCACTTGTCTTTTGGCAGGGAATAAAATGTGCCATTTTGGAGAATCGGTCAACCACCACAAATACTAAGTCATTTCCCCTCTGTGTTCTCGGCAATCCAAGAATAAAATCCATGCTTATGTCCTCCCATGGCCTCTCAGGTACAGGTAGCAGCTGGTATAATCCTGTGTTTTGCCTTATGCCCTTTGCCATCTGACATATTCTGCATCCTTGCACAAACTTCCTCACATCTTGCTGAAGTTGTGGCCAGTAATAATTTTCATCCACTAGGGCAATAGTCTTATCCCTACCAAAATGTCCAGCCAGTCCTCCGCTGTGCTTTTCCTTGATCAAGTTCTCCCGCATGGAGCTCCTTGGAATGCATAATTTACTTCCCTTGAACAGCATTCCATTTTGGATTAGGAAATCCAACCATTTTGTTCGGTCCATCGTAACAGGTGTTAAGCAAGCCATCCAGGCTTCTGCAAAATCCGGATCTTCAGGGTACAAACCCTTCAGTTCTTCAAATCCCACTACTTCCACGGTCAATTTAACCAGTAAAGTCTGCCTTCTGCTCAAGGCATCTGCAACCTTGTTTTATTTCCCACTTCTGTGCTTCAGCACAAAGGTATAACTTTGGAGGAACTCCACCCACTTCATGTGCCTTTGATTCAGTTTTGTTTGACTGTTAATGTATTGTAAAGCCTGATGGTCAGTAAATAGAACAAACTCCTTTGGCAATAAATAGTGTCTCCACTTTTTAGAGCTTGAACTATAGCATAAAATTCTTGGTCATAGGCTGAATACTTTTTTCGAGCATCATTTAGCTTCTCCTTTGAAATAAGCAACGAGTCTGCCACCTTGACTCGGTACAGCCCCTATTGCACTGCCATATGGCATCACAGTCCACCTGAAATACCTTGTCAAAGTCTGGGAGTGCTAAAACAGGCTGTTCTGTGACCTTTCTCTTTAATGCATCAAAGCTCCTTTCAGCCCCTAATGTCCACTTGAACTCTTTTTTATCCCCCCTCATTGTTTACGTGAGAGGTGCACAAATGCTGTTGAAGTTCTTTATGAACTTCCTATAAAAGCTGGCCAGACCATGAAATGATCTTACTTCTGTTGTGCTTCTTGGGGTAGGCCATTCAATGATGGCTCTCACCTTCTTTGGGTCCATTTTCAGTCCTTTTGCTGAGATTACAAACCCCAGGTATACTAACTCTTTCTTGACAAAATTACACTTTTTCAGATTTATTAATAACTGCTCTTCCCGTAGCTTTTCAAAAACTCTCCTGATATGCATTAGGTGTTCCTCCAGGGTTCTGCTGAATATCAATATGTCATCTAAATAAACAATGACAAAATTTCCCAGAAACTCTTTTAGTACTTCATTCATCAGCCGCATGAAGGTACTAGGTGCATTGGACAGCCCAAATGGCATGACCAACCACTCATACAAGCCTTCTCTTGTCTTGAAGGCTGTCTTCCACTCATCTCCCTCTCGGATACGGATCTGATGATAGCCACTTTTTAGGTCAATCTTCGTGAAGTACTCAGCCCCACTTAAACAGTCCATTATATCATCCATCCTTGGCAATGGGAATCTGTATTTGATAGTGATTTTATTGATTGCCCGAGAGTCTATGCACATTCTCCACTCTCCATCCTTCTTGGGTGCTAGCACAGCTGGCATTGCACACGGGCTAAGACTCTCCCTAATCAATCCCTTCTCCAGCAACTCCTGGACTTGCCTGTTTAACTCCTTAGTTTCTACGGGTGTCATTTTGTGTGCAGCCTTATTCGGCAAGCTTGATCCCGGTACCAAATCTATATGGTGGCTAATTTTCCTTAATGGGGGTAAACCCTCAGGCACATTATCAGACACAATATCTGGAAATTCCTCCAGCGAGATCTAGGACTTCTGCTTGGGGTATCCTGGCATTCCTTCCCCCTAACTCTAGGGATTATTGCATAACATAAATGTTCATGCTTCAACCCAGGAACTTTCTCCCCTCAACTAAACAGATTATGGAATTGTTACATACCTTTTCATCCACATCCTTTAAGGGCTTTAGTTTATGGCGTACACCATTCTTTGTCAATGAGTAGGTGTTGGCACGGCCATCATGCACTGCACTTCGGTCGAATTGCCAAGGTCTCCCCAACAACATATGGCAAGCATCCATAGGCGGGATGTCACACGAGGACCTCATCACAATAATTTCCAATATTAAATTTAACGAGCACTTGTTCATTGACCAAAGCTCTGTGGTCCTTCTGTAACCATGCAACCCGGTATGGATGCGGGTGCTTCTTCCTCTCCAACTATAGCTTTGTAACCATTTCTTTCGAAACCAGGTTATCCGTGCTACCATTATCAATAATAATGTTGCAAACTTTGCCCGCACACTTACATCTTGTGCGAAATAAACTTCTTCTCTGATCTGTGTCCTTCTCCTCATTCAACAGGACTCTTCTTACAATCATTGCTTCCCCTCTCTCCGCTTCTTCGAAATGCTCAGACTCAGCTTCTTCCTCTGCCACAGCAGCCCTGGCTGGACCCTCAGGCCTCTTGTTCACCCTTTCCCGGTGTTGTGGACACTCAAATGCCCGATGTCCTTCTTCACCACAATGGAAACATGTCCCACGAAATACTCCTCTTCCAAATCCTCGTCCAGATCCACCCCGTCCTCTTGGGTAGCTATTTTGATCTCGGGGCTGATAAACATCCTCTTCCCTTTGATCCTGGTTACTACTGGCTTCACCAGTCTTCTTCGGGTCTTTATACTTTTCTCCATTGGTTCTCCCACCGAGTTCTTCCACCACGGCCCCTTCCTCTTTGCTTGCCTTCAAATCGCTTTGTTCAGTTTTTCTTCCACCTTTAAGGCAAGCTGGTAAGCATCCTCAATGGTGCTTATCCGAACCAGGCTCGGTTCCTCCTGGATACCGAGTCTCAACCCATTGATATAACGGGCCACCTTTTCTTTGTTTGCCTCCAAATGCCCAGTTCTAATAGAGATCTTGTAGAACTCCTCGGTGTACTCTTGGACAGTTTTGTTTGTCTGCCTCAAACCCTACATTTTTCTTAGCAGATCCAACTCGTAATCTTCCGGGATGAACTGTCTTTTCGGCTTCTCCACCATTCTATCCCATCTTGTTATTCTCTCCTTCCCTCTTCTGTTCCTCTCCAACTGTATTCCCCTCCACCAAATGTTGGCATGACCCTTCAACTTGGTCTTAGAAAATCTGACCCGGTTAGGGTCTTCAACCTCCTCATATTCGAAATACTCTTCTAAATCATTTATCCAGTCAATCACTTCTTCTGGATTTAGGTTTCCCGAGTATGTAGAAACCTCCATTTTCGGTTGTTTTCCAATCTAAGAGATGGCCTTGTACAACCGGGCTTGTGCAGGGTCCACAGCCTCTTCCTCTTCCTCAGATTGGTCTTCTTCTTCAACTTCGTCTTCACTTTCCTCATCCCTTCCGGGCTCGTGCCTTCTGCGTAACTCTGCTTGCAGGGCTTGAACTTGTCTCTGCAAGGCTCGGAAGTCTTCGGCCGACACCACATTTCCTACTCCGCCACGGTTTCTTCGTGGAGGCATTATATATATATATATATATTTTTTTTTTTTTAAATCCTTCCACAGATCCTGGTGTAGCTGCCTCTCTCCGGCGATCTGTTACACGCTCAGGAGCTCCCGCTCTGATACCACTTGATGGCAAGCCGGGAAACACACAACAACACTTCACAAGAATTTGCTGTAAATTGCTTTTAAGACGTTTTTACAATATCATTTCCAGGCTTAAAACTCCTCCTCTACAATCCCGAACTCACCATCCCTTCCATTACAATTTTTTGGGTTTTTATCGAGGCCCCGATCCTCTCGGCAATTAATGCCCGCCTAACAAAATTTCAAATTCGATTTTTCCCCCTTCCTGGGTTTTTCAAAATTTTGGTCATAAATGGGCCATCTGCCCGATCTACCAGGAAGCTTTCATTAATGGCTCTCCTCGACCTGCAACCGTCGTCTTGGTCAGATCGTTCTTCTGCACTGTGGTCTCCTCCATAATGGCCATCGCCTGTGTCTATTTCATTGTCCGTACTGTTACTTTGCCAACAATAAAAATATACGCGACCGTGGCCCTCATCTTGTTTCAATACACGTAGTTGTCCGCATGTAAATCTGGCCATGCCTTCTCCTTGACGCAATAAATTTGAAACATGTGCCCTTCACAACTGTCATGCTACACGTGGTCGTCCACGTGTCAAACTCGGCCTTGCTCGACCGTCCGCTTGTTCTCTTTTGGGCCTTGCCCTGCTCTCTATCTTCTCTAACTTTCGCAGTTATCAAATGTTACGCCACGTGTCGGCCTTTGACTGGCCGTGATATCGCGACGTCGCGATATCACGACGGCACCATCCCCTCTGCCTTTGCGTTGAACAATCATCGCGATATCGCGACGTCGCGATATCGCGATGACACCATCCCCTCTGCCTTTGCGTTGAACAATCGTCGCGATATCGCGACGGGACTTCACTGCTTACCTTTGCCTCGAACTATCGTCGCGATATCGCGACGGGACTTCACTCCCACCTTTGCTTTGGACTATGGTCGCGATATCGCGACGTCGCGATATCGCGACAAAACTGGCTCAAGCCCCGCCAAGCCTTTTGAGGTCGCGATTTCGTGACATGTCGCGAAATCGTGACATGTCACGATTTCGTGACCCCTCCCCATGCTTCAAGAAACTTGCCCTCTTTGCTCCACAAAACTTCCTCCCTTGGAAAACATCGAAAATAAAACAAATGCAAGGTACTTAGAAAATTTAAAAACATTTTTGGAAGATGCAAGATTGCTCTACGGTTACCGGATGCTCCTGCATCACTTTTTGAACGTGCCATTTTTTTGGTCAGCGCCCTTTTGGTGGTCAGTGTCCTTTTTAATTGGTTTTTGTTTCTTCTCTTTTTTAAAATCCTTCCCTTTGTATTGACTCTTAGACTTGTATGAAGTGACTTCCATGTCCCTAGCCTGTCTAATGATATCATGCAAGGTAGTTGGGTTGAATGATTTGACCCAACCTCTCAAAGGTTCAGATAACCCATCCATGAATAAAACCATAAAATGTCTCTCTAACATATTTGTGACCATCACTAACAAACTTTGGAATTTAGTTATGTAGGAGTCCACTGAACCCCATTGTCTTAATTGTGCCAACTCCTTGAATTCCAATTGTTATTCCTTCCTATTAAATATCTGCATAAGACTCTCAATGAAATCAGCATAAGTATCCACCATGTCATGTCCTAAAGAGTGCATACAGTGATGCCACCAATCATGGGCAACACCTTCCAAATGCAGAGTATAGAATTTAATGGCCTCGTCTTCTATCATTGGGTTCAAAGGTAAATAAGTGTCCATTTTTAGACCCAGACCTTAGCTGTCATTTTTCCTAATGCATCAAAGAAGGGTATATGAATTTTTCCTATCCTCTGTATTTTTGGGCATCCCTGAGATATGGACTGTACAGGATATCCATGTCCCTGTTGGAATTTCCCTTGCTAAAATTGTCCCTGATGAACGAGCATTCCCCTATTTCTAGGATTTTTCCTGTTATGAGTGTCCACGAAGTCCCTAAATGACATGAGATTCTAAAAATTAGAACCAAGTGTCTCCCACTCATACCTGTACTACTGATACTGATCTACCACTAAAATTTTGTGTTCCTCTTCTGTTGGGGCCGCTACTGGGGCCACTAGAGGTTCAAGACATGGTAGAAATTTGGGCATAAATGGTCTAGAGCTACTAGCTCTCTCTATCCTGGTATGAGTGACCATCCCGTTAACTGTTGATTCCTCATTTCCCATTTCTTGTACTACATTAATCCCATGTACCTATTGTGTCATCAAACCCACTAATTGTTCCAAACTGTGTTGCATGTTATGTTGCATCTGTCTGATATCCTTAACCATTTTTCTCTCT
The DNA here is from genome assembly GCA_028583015.1 of Wollemia nobilis. Taxonomy (NCBI): domain Eukaryota; kingdom Viridiplantae; phylum Streptophyta; class Pinopsida; order Araucariales; family Araucariaceae; genus Wollemia; species Wollemia nobilis. The sequence continues at coordinate 3,004,610 of JAQPPZ010017175.1, read as the reverse complement.
ATTTCATCTTGTGTATTTCTATCCCCCATGGTAATAGATGGTTCGGAAAATGAACTTATGGATATTCCCAATATGTCAATTACTCTCTGATCCGAAGGAGGTTTGGGCCACTGCTTCTGCCTATGCTACCAATTCAAATAGTCATGTTTTATTTTTTTCTTCTCCCTCTCAAAAGCCCATCTGTCCCTCTCACTCATGAAACATGGGCTTCATAGGTTGGCAAGATTAAGTGGCTTTGATACCACTATAATGAACACCCCCACTTGCTGATTCTGAGTTATTTTAATTTGTGTTTGTGTGTTTTTGCAATGAAATGATTGGTTTTGCTTGTTTAGTTTGAGACATTGACTTGAATTTTATTCATAATGCAATAAGGAAACAAACATTTGAACAAACGATAAATTTGCAATGAGGAGATTTATTTATTTAATTTTTTGACCTGAAAGTGCAGGTTTGTATTTGCATGACAAACTAGAAATTACATAGCTGAAACATTCATTTGCTCGTAACTCGATCACCGAAACTCCAATTCCTTCCCCATAAAGTGTAGTTGTCTCTCCCAATGAAGCTTCCCAAAATGTAACCTTTAGAAATGTGAATACAAGCCCAATTAATTTCTACATGCAATTTGAGATAGCTACAAGCAAGATGTACGACTTCTAAAGAGTTCAACCTTGCCTTGAAATTTGTGCCTCACTCTAAATGCCTTCAAAATACCACTAAAATGATCAACTAGTGAGTCGAAGAGATTGGTAAATTGCTCATAATGATTCGATGAGATATTTCCCTGCTATAAGCAAATGACATGATTCCCTAGGTGCCCATATGTTGTACGACCTACTCCAGTATTGCATCATTCACTTCAAGTACTGACCCAGATGAAGTATAGCCAAGACAATATAACCCATATGGTCAGTTCATCAACCCAGATGAATTCAAAATTTGGCAAACCCTTGTCTACCTCTGTTAAGCTCAGATAATCTCTCTATGATGAGAAATTCAATCCTTGATCAGCTAGAGATGGTCTCACACATATGAAATTGATAATCCTGCTAAGAAATCCACTCCCAAAAAGCCTTGTAGATTCTTTGACAAAAATCTCTGCAACTCTTCACCAAAAACACAAAATCTCCATATGCAAAATGAGACCCAACGTGAAAATATGAGATGAGGTTCGAATTAGGGTTTGTGTGCCACATTTACCTTGGGTTTTTAAAATTTAAATGATGTATTTTAATACATGTAAAGGGGCCACACCCACCCCCATGTCCTAGTCGAGTCACTTTTTACCTTTTAAGTTATAACTTTAAGTTATAACTTAACATTATAATTCATCATTATAACATGTTCCCCTTTCCTAGTGACCATCTGCCTTGGTCAACACTTGTAGTTGATAGAATTAAGCCTTGTAATTGGTAAAATATCCTGTGCCAAGGTAAAACTGACATCCTAAACCAAAATTGAATCTCTGCCATGGATTAAAATAGTGAAATATTCACCAAATTCAGTCCCACATCATTATGTTTAGCCTAGGGGACCCCCATGACTAGGCTAGCAGGTCCTTATCTCTCCTACTGTCGAGAAGGGGATATTACAACATTTCCTATAAAGTCCTACATATAACTATAATAGGTCTATAAATTGATATCACCAATATGTAGAGCTTGAAAAACCCATGCAATCTACAAAAAATGGGCTCCAAATGCTTTTGTATGAAACTGTTATGGCCTAGGGAATATTTGATATATTAGCACTTATATTAAAAGAAAATAAACTATCAAACCTTAGAAAAAAATTGCCAATCAAATTCATCTACTTTGCATAATCTCTCTACTAACACTTGTCTAAATTAGACTAAATATTATTTTCTTTGGTTGACTAATCATGGATTGACACTTTGAATAATATTATTGGTTGAAAATCCTCATATATATATATATTGGTTGACGATACTCATATTATATATATAATATGAATTTTTGAGAGATTTGTACGTGATAGGGCTAGAATCAATAACCTCACCCACTCAAGTGTGTGAATAGACCAATGCATCGTGTATTCTCTTTAGAGATAACAATTTAATGGTAAATAAAACATTTGTTAGGTGTATCATACCTTGACAAAAAAGGGTTAGTATTAAGGTTTGATCTTAGGACCTAATTGCCACAAGAAATATTACCAACCAATATGCTATTGCTAGAGTTGGAAGAAGGCTCTTTACCATTTGATTGTGTGTATACTATCCATCACTAGCTTTTTGAAAGAAAGCATCATGTTATTGAAATTATTTATAATATTTGAACTAATGAACTCTAACAAACAAAGGAGAGATCTAACCATTACACTATAACCATTGGTTTGAGAAAAGTTATAAGAACCTACTAAATTGTTCGAAGGATGAGGGGTCTACGTACACCAACTCCAACATAGATCATAGCCAATACCCTTGTAAAAGTAGAAATCTTACAAAAATGTTGAATCTAGAGCTCAAACCTAAGACACATGCTTTGTTATCCAACATCATTGTCATCATGGCATTTTATCTAATGCAAATGGGAGATTGGCATAGCTCCTTATGGAAAGGAGGAAAAAGAAACAAAACAAAAAAATAAATACTGGAGAATCGAAACCATGAATTTTTAGTAAGAAACAAACACCTTTATCAATGTGCTATCTATCTCAAGTAATCTTCACTCATTATTGACAAAAATTAGAAGATAGCCATCAACTTGATGCAATGTAATTTCTACCCAATGCTCTGATACTATGTTGAAATTAATAATGCTTTCTAAAAATAATCCAAAACATACATTCACCACAATCATATCCAAAAATATGCAAGAGCAAATTAAGGATAGCATTGATAAATTGAAGATAAATAGAGAGATAAATGACACAATTTGAGAGAAGGAATAAAGGGTAGGTTCATGTAGGCACCCCACAATATCTTCACACATTGCACACTGATACAATGGTTAGCCATTGGGGTATTTATAGTGATACCAAAACCCAATTAGAATTTAACCTCAAGCTAACATTCACTTGACTTTGAGGTTAAATTATGATTATATAATAATAAATTACATTGTTTAATCAAGGTTATTCATAAAGGTGGATTAACCAATATCATAAGTTCTAAATATAAAGGGTGTCCTTAGGCTAACATAACATGTTTGTAGGCTTATGTAAATGGTGACCAAAGGATTTACATGAGGAATTCTTGTAGGCTTACATAAACACTTGATAATAGGCTATATTAATAGTTCTCATAAGCAGTTTTTCCACACTTTTTGCCTTGGCCTAACAATATCATATTACACAAACTTAAACAATGATGAGTTTAAACCTAGTTGACTACGTCATAAGGGTAGGAACCTAGAGACTCTAAGGCCTATGCACCTCAAATTATACTATATCTTACCTGAGTATCCATGAAATAGGAATGGGTTATAACATGCTTCTTATATGAGTTACATTTAAATTTTAATCTGGTAATTTTCCTAGTATACATCTTGCCTCTACAAGGTTCCTATTTTGCCACAAAGTGAAGCTAAATGAAGTACCTCAAGAAATAATATATTATAGCCTATGAAAATTCAAATAAAACATATGATCAAATATATCTTGGGATCTTACAACCACCATGGGTTAATATAGAAACCAAAATTAGCTTAAGACAATAGTAGAGTGAGTGGATGATGATGGAAAAATCAAGTTATCATAGGGCTAGAGATATACAGTAGCATGATCTAGGTATTAAGCTAAGTATGGTAATGGTGTAGGCAAGACACAATCTAATTAGTAGAATCAAATATAAATCAAAATACTTAAAAGTAATTAACCAATGTAATAAAGAAGCAAAATGCAAGAATATAAAGAGAAGAGAGAATATGTGTACTAACATCTTAAGTGGATGTTCTTTGATGAAGATTTTTATCCTTTGATGCTTGGATTTATTTGACACTTGTTATATTGATTGAGTGTCCTTGATGTTCTTCTTTTATTATTCTAACCTTATTTGTTAATCAGGATAAGGATCAATGACCTTGAGGTAAGGACTTATTTTTAGGAGAAGCTAATATGAGGTAGAAGAGAGTGTTCTCTACTTATATTTGATTGATATGGATGATAATTACTTCATTGAAAGGATATGAGAGGATTTTTGAAGACTAACCTAGAATATTTTGTTAGATGAAGAGCTAGTAAAAGAAGAATATTAAGTTTCGCTTCATCCAATTTGACCTAGTTTGGTACTAGTTCATCTGATTTGTTGATTTTGATTGAAAATAAAGCTTCCATATGGGTTTATATTATATCTAATAATATGATGTGCATAAACCAATACCACATGATAAGTTCTTTCATGATCCAAAAAATTATATTAATGATTAAAAATTATTTTCCTAAATTGTCAAAAAAAAAAAATTAATTCATTAGAAAATATATATTTCCCTTAGAAAAAAAGCATGTATTAAAATCTACATAATAATACATAAATATTTTTTAAGTAATTTTTGCATGGATAAATGTTCACGTCTCATATTCTTGTCTATGCCAAGTATATTCAAACGTATCTATTCTACATCCTTCTTTTTTTTGATGAAAGGCCATTTTAATTATAAAAATAAATGTTCTTTACAGCCAAAAAAAATGTGGGTGGAGAAAAAATCACACCCCGAATGCCACTAACAGAAAATAAAATTGCACCACACAGGCACCACGACCATCAATAGTAAACTAGAAACAATCTACAGCCAGAAAGGTTTTTTAAGAAGGATGCATGTGGTAGACAGGGCCTTATCCATTTGAATTGGGTGGTTCCCCCCACCCATAAAAGCACTCCTCACCCCATCCTGAAGCATGAGTAATTGGATAAGAAGGACAGGACTAGCCATAAATATACCCGTAGTTGGCTAAAGCTCCCAACCATCATTAGGCACAGGCACAAATTGTAGAGTGATGACATGTGTAGAATGTTGAGAGGTGTACATATCTGACTGTTGCAATGGGCCTCCATAGTCATGGGATCTGCTCTGAGGAGGCTAACACCGTTCATGATCAGGACATCGACGTGAATGGTATCTGGCTGGGTGATGAGGCGAACGATGAGGGGCCTCCTTACTGACAGCATAAGGGGCATCAGCCCAGTATTTCAGCAAAGCCTGCAAATGTTCAGCTCTATAGCCACCTTTTTAGTCTGGTCACTGATATGAAACCACACATCATGAAAAACTTTGAGCTTGTCAGCAAATGAAAAATACTGAGATGGATCAACCTGCTTGAAAATAATCTTGTTTCTAGATTTCCAAATATGAAATAGAAGGCTAACTCTGAATAAATGCCACACATCCAAATTTTAATATATAATCCTTTGTGACATGAAGAATACCCACATCTTCTTTATTTAAGTGCTTATAATTGAGCAAATTTTGGTCAATTTTGAAAAATAATGCCTCAAGCAACAACATCAATTAAAATACATGGAATCATCTATATTTAAAAGAAAATTCAGTTATCAAATTATCTATTTATTATAAAACATGTTGATTATAAGTAATATTTTTTGTTGCAACCAATGGTATTTCCTAGTTAAATGACTCTTTTATTATATATGAATATCAACAATATTATTTTCTCAAATTAAAAAAATGAAAATCAATATTATTAGGGGAAAAATGACCAGGTCTAATTGCCTAAGTTTCTATTGTCCAAAAACTTTAAGGATCAATTTTTAAATTTAACAATGAAAATTCAAGGACGACAATAATTCTTACATAAGCACCTTCATGCACATTATCAATTTCTTCAATGAAGGAGCACTCTTCATTCACTCTAGCTTAGGTTTTGTTGTGTCTAATTTTGTATCTTTAGTTTACTTTCATTTGGCTACACCTTTTAGGTGGATTTTGCTTTGCCAATTTTTCAATTCAAATTATCTTTTTTATTTTTAAATTATAATTTTATATCATTTCAATTTTCCAACATATGAATGTTCATTATAATTTGTCTAAATTTATTCTATTATCATTTATTTGTTTGAAACCTTTATTTTGGATCATTAGATCTTATTTGTGTTATTGAATTGGAGAATATAACTATTTAAAAAACCCTTGCATATCTTTATTTTTATTAGTAGGGTTGATAATCATAGATAGATCTTTATGGATAGAAAAATGACAATATACTAAAACAATCCCAAGTACATGATACAAATATTTGAATTTTTTAATTCAAAAATAAAAATGAATAAAATATAGTTTTTTTCTATTTACATTTTTTATTAAAATATATAAAATTTCTCTTTATTAAAATTGTATGAAGCATGTCAAAATTTTGTTCTTGCTTAATAGAATAGGTTTACATTACCCTTTTTTTGAAACCTACTTTGGGAGTAAGGTAATGTGCATATACAGTTTAATTATTCCATATACATAATATAGAGTCCTTACACACAACTATCAAAATCTATCTTTAGAGGGCATCATCTCGAGTAATCCTCTAACATCACTTGGAAATTGAAAGTCTTCCATTAGGTTGTTTTGCAAAAGCTTTGCTCATACATATATTCTAAATAAATGATGTGAATTTAAAAAATCCAAACCCCTTATTAAAAATAATTTTCAATGAGTTAATGAGTTGAATAAGGTTGATGGTAGTGGAACTATGGTGTGCTTGTAACTTGATATCTTAGACTCAAATCCAATTCTTACCTATAATTTTGGCCATGGGACCTATACATCCATCTATATTATAATAAAAATTTTAAAGAACTCATAATTGAATCATTTTGTTTACTTAGACAAAGTTAAATATCCAACATGAAGATCTTACTACATTCATTCCTCCAATATTTCTAGTTTTCTAGTGTAATAAATGTTACCCCATCACATAGACCATCACATTAACATTTATTGCATCACAACTACTTCATTAATATGCATACCAATCAATTAAAGTTGATAATCTATATGGCCACAAGAAGAAGATATCATTGATGATACTTTATAAATGTAAGGCCAATTTTTTTTAAAAGTGTGTATGTATGTATGAATATAAACAAGTTTAAATTTGTACAATAAGGTAAAAATGAAACAAAAATATAATTTTATAATTTCTTGATGACATATATAAAAGTCACATGAGCACATAAAAATTATCATCCCAAATCTAGTACGTGTTAGCTATGGGTCTAGCTATTCATATTTGGGTTATGGCTTTGCTCCCTATGTGTGTTAGACTTTTTCACCTTGGTAATTGAATTCCACATAAATTTATGGTATAATTATGTGGATATTGTAGGGATATTGATGTCACATAATCACGTAGAGTAGGATTGCAAAGCACTATATAATATTGTCACATGTAACTTGATCCTCACTATAGTGATATCCTTGCATGTTATTGTTGTCTTGAATATTTCCAATTATCAAATGATTTCATTACATATTTTACTAGATCAAAGACCTCCATATGTTGTCTTGATAATAAATCCATAATTTAATCAATCCAAACCTAGATTGCTCCCATAAGGGCATGGAGAGGATATAAATATTAACAATTTATAAAAAAAAAATACGTTTTCTTTTAGATTTCTTTTGCATATAAAAATATGATCATATTAGACTCGATATTCCATCACAATATTGATACTTCAATCTCCCTCTTCCTAGTTTAGGTTTCAGGTAGTATCTCATCTATCTCAAGAAATATCTTGTAGGAAGTGTGTCCTTATATTGGAGGTCTCTACCAATAATATACTCATTCTAAAACCTACCATAGTATTACCACTTGCTAGTTAGTACAAAGTACTAATACCTATATCTTGTTACTATCATTCATTTCCATAACCATTACCTTCCTATCCACCATTTGATTGATGTACTCATTCTAAAACCTACCCTAGTCTTATTGTTTACTAGTCAGTACTAAGTACTAGTGCCTATATCTTGTTGTTATCCTTTGTTTCCATCACCATTACCTTCATGTCCACCATTTTATTTATTATATTTATCTTTTACTCCTTCATTATATTATCCTTATTTAGGTTCCTAATATTATAGAGAGAGTTAACCTAACAAGCACCCAAATATATGATATATATATATGTATGTGTGTGTATGTATATATGTATATGTACACACACACATATATATATATGTGTGTGTGTGTGTGTGTGTGTGTATATATATATATGTGTGTGTGTGTGTGTGTGTGTGTGTGTGTATGATGTTTGATCTACCTTTGATTTCCCTTAAGTTCATAACTATTGATAAATTCTCCATATTTATAGTCCATGCCTCTTTCATACAAAAATATAGTAGGGTTGATAACTTTATAGTTTAGACATGCATTTTTCCTATATGACCTCATAGTATAATTCTTAAATTAAATTCTATTTGTCCACATTTATCCTCTAATAAAATTTTGGTCCACCAAATTAATAACTAAGTGGTAAGGAGGGATCTTAAGTATCTAAGTCATGGCCAATTTAGAATGGCTCAATAAAGTGAGCACTTTTTTGGATCACTATGTATAAATCATGGTACATCTACTAAAGTATACTCATTCCCTAATTGTGTAGTATCCTCTACTCCTCCATATTATACATGATGATATCCAATTAAATAGGAATATATCACTATACTTTTCCGATATAGTCTTAGATTCCAAGACATCAATCATGGTATTTCATAAATTAGAGATTGGATATTGACTAAAATGACTAACTTGGACACCCTATTTTAAATTCCCTATTCCAATAATCTTGTTATTATCAAATTTTAGATCAACCTATTCCTCTATCACTAACAATCCAAATAATCTTTATGAATCCTCAAGTATATCATTCAATATCCAACTAACATGATTAATCGATCAAATTTTATAAATCCTTCATACCACAATCACATTGAGTTTAGTCCATCCTCTAAGAGATCAAAACATTAGGTTTACAATCCAACAAAGGTATCTAGTAAGTTTTGCTACACCTAGAGATTGAAAATCATATGTAAAGCTTCCTATGATAATGAGAAAAAAATTTAAAATTCACATCACTCAAAACAAAACTTGTAGAAAATGGTCTTTATTAGTCAAAAATAGTATTTTTTATCTAACTATAACAAGCAATTTTATCCAAGCATGCCAAATTTAAAAAATTTAATATCCAGCTATTCAAAATAAAAATTAATGTCTATCCACTACTTATTTTATATCCTAGCAATTCTACAAACTTTAGTTTCATTTTCAATGAATTGATATGAATACCTAACTTATTTACCCATTTCAAGTTCGAAATATTAAAAAATAGGATTTGGACCTTGTTAAGTTGGTGGTTGTAAAGAATTGGGTTACTATACCATTCTTATAAATGTCAATAATAAATTTCTCATATGAGTCAAAAGCTTTAATCATATAAAGTTACCTAACTTGCGAGGCAAGAGGGAGTGCAAGCTCGGAGAAAGTGTGAACTAAGACTGAGTGCAAGTTGAGATTTAGTCATGGCAGAAGAGCGATGAATTCATCTGGAGAGCATCAATGCTCCAAACCCTTACCACGAATTCATGGAACATAGTTTCCAAAAATTATTGGAGCGAAGGAATATCAAGAAAAAGAAGAGATAGGGATTATTGTGAGCCAAGAGGGAGTGCAAGTCAGGAGCAAGTGTGAGGTAGAAGAGTGCAAGTTGGAAGCGAGTGCAAGTTGAGAGGGAGTGAGATCCAAGAGGGAGTGCAAGCCAAGAGTGAGCTCCATTGGCTAGTATGGAAGGGAATCCATATTTAAAAGTTCTAATGGAAAGTCAATATGCCCTAGTTAGAAGTATGGAGGCCCAAGTTGGAGATAAGCATAAGAACGAATACATGGCAAGTTCGATCTAGGTAGTAGATGTTACACTAGAAGTAAGTATCAAGGATGAGATGATTGAGCATGATATAATGGTTCTTAAAAGTAGAGGGTTAATATGTGAGTTCCATAGATCATGACCAAGGTTTATAGAGATTCAAATTTGGATCAAGTAAAGTGGGGATTAAATTAAAATTACTTTGTGACTTTTATTCCTAAAGGTGTATTCCTCATCATCTTTTCCTATTCAGAAATTAGGAATAAAATAATGGTTGGTGGCCCATGGTTTAGAGGAAGAGATGCACTTTATTTGATACCATGGAAAGATTTTTTTTTGGTTGAAACATAAACTATTAAGAAGCTTCCAATATGGGTTAGGCTTTTTGTACTTCCATATCATCTTATAAATAAGGATGTTTTGAATAATATTGAAAATACCCTAGGGGAATTCATCAAGGAAGGACTAACTATTAAGGAGCAAAATCATGCTATATATACTCAAATATGTGTTGCTATGGATATTTCAAAACCTTTGCCACAATCCATTAAGATTAAATTTGAATAAAGAGAATGGGATCAACAAATAGATTATGAAAATATCATATTTTTTTGCCACAATTGTTATGAGATTGGACACATGGCAAGAGTTTGAAAAGTGAAAACTATGAAGAAAGAGATAAAATTCTAGCGATGAGATAAACTTCAAGACAAAGCAAGGAAATCATACAATAATAGAATTTAGATTAGATCAAGTATATTCCACTCCAAAAGAAGAGGTAAAGAAATCCTATCTACAGTATCATTAGGTAAATTCAGAAGGAATTAAAGCTGCAAAAGAAGATGTGGAGATAAATCCTAAAACAAAGCCAACAAAAGAGGTAAAGTTTTTTCCTAGTAAATCATCTTCATTTTCTTCAAGTAGTATAAAGTCCTCTCCATGTAATAAAATTTAAAGAGGCAAATATGTTATCCCTTGCACTTTAAGGTTTCAAGAGAAACATAATAAAGAAATGAGGATGGACGAAACCCATAACAATGGGCAGAATAAGAAGGTAACTGCTACAAAAGAGCATCCTTACACTTAGGGTTTCTAAGGAAACATAAAGAAGATTATGCTTTTGAGGTTATTCCTTGCACTTCAAATCCTTCAGAACAAGACAAACATAAATATGATAAGCGTTACTATGAGAAGTGTGAGAATATTGAAGAGATTAATGAAGATGAAAGTATTGCTAGGAATGAAAAAAAAGAGGAAGACCCAAGAATCAAAAACAAAGAGAAAAAAAAATCCAAAGGGATATTGATATGGAAAAAAAAAAGCAAATATCACAAGTATTGACAAGAAGTGGGGCTAAACCCACAAATAAAAACAAAAAATAAGAATGAAAATAATATTTTGGAATATTAGGGGAATGAATAAGAACCCTAAAACAAGGTATTAAGAAATTGTGAGGTTGTTATAGACAAGATATTTATAGATAGAAGTTGGGCATAAAATATTTTAGTCATTTGCAATGTTGAATTTCATCTTAACATAATTTAAATTTTGGAAGGCATTTGATATAAAAGGGGTTAATTATGGAAACTTAGTAGTTTGAGAAATATGGAGAATATCTTTGATAAAAAGGCAAATGAAGAGTATCTTTGATAGAAATGCAAAGTTGGGCATGCTTTAATTAACTTGTTAGAAATGTAGTGAGAGCAATGTAATGTTTTGTTTTTATAATGGGAGTGGTCCCCAATAGAAGCCAAATATACTTAATAAAAAAAAAAAGAGCTTCAATCATATAAGAGTAAAAAAATCAAAATAAGAGATATTTTTGGTTTTGTTGTTTATATTTTAATATTCTTTCTTATTTTGACACCTTTTTTACTTGTCAATCCCATGATTATATGTCAATCATCATAGCCTTATGATAAATTAGTTAATGCATAATTGTTTTTAAACCCATTGACATCGTTACCAAGTGTTATAACCTATGAAAGGGGAATTTTTCTTTTGTAGGTTTTCAACAAGTTTTATTTCAAGTAGTTCATCAATTTTATTTTACAATTTTATTTAGTTTGGTTCAATTTTATTTGAAGCTATGAATCCTCTTATGGATTCAATTTTTACTATCAATAAGGTCAAATATCAAAGAAACAAACAGATTTTAAATCAAGAAAGGAAGGACATTCACTATATATGGTAAAAGACCATTGCCAACTTAGTTGAATCAGTCCAACAGCTCCTTAAACACCCCTAGAACTCCCACCAAATATGGGATCAAGTGATGCAAAGATTGAAGATTAACTCTTTTAAGGACAACCAACTTAAAGGGAATGTGAGTAATCGAAAAATGGATAAAACAAGGAATTGGCAACCTCCTCCTAAGGATTTTGGAAAAGTCGATACCGATGGAGCCTCTAGGGAGAACCTTGGAAAAGCTAGTGCAAGAGAAATTGGTAGACTTTCATATGGTTCCCTGGTTTTCACTTTTGCTGAGAATTTGGGTTCCTTTCCAATAACCTTGCTGAGGAGTATGGTATCCCTAGAGGCCTTCGAGAGGCTACTAAGGTCGGATGGAAAAGGTATTGGTTGAATCCAACTTTCAAGTCATGATTAATCTGTTGAATACTCCTAAGAATCATAAGGTTGATTGGAGAATAAAAAGAATTGTTGAGAAAATTCAATTAATCTAGATGGGCTTTTTGAAAGTTGAATACATTCATGTGGTCAGAGAACAAAACAAGAGTGTTTATGTTTTAGCTAATTGGGCATTGGACAAAGGTGATCTTACTCACTACGACCACCCTCCTAGATGGTGGGATTCACAAATAAGGGAAGCTCTTCTTTCTATCCTTTCTCTGGATGGCTCTAGTACTAGAGGTATGTAGTTCATTTTTTCTTTGTTTTTGCTTCTCTTTGGTTCGATCAGGGTATTTTAGTTCCCTTGCTTAGACTAATCATTCTTATGTTTCCTCTATTGAATCTTGCCTAAATAGTCTTTTGGTCTAGAAGGGACAAAGTTGTTTTTTGTTTTTTCCTTCTTTTTAGTTTTTTGGTGTGTTGTTTTGTATTATTTTCGTTTTGTTTTAATTTTGTTTTTTTGGTGTTTTTGGTGTTTTTGGTGTTTTTGGTGTTTTTTATGTTTTTGTATTTTTTTGTGTTTTGTGTTTTTATTTTTTGTGTTTGTGTGTTGTTTTGTTGTTTTTGTGGTTTTTTTGTGTGTGTTTTGTATTTTGTTGTTTTTTATTCTTTTTTGTGTTTTGTTTTTATGTTTTTGTGTTTGTTTTGTGTTTTTTTTGTTGTTTTTTGTTGTGTTTTTTGTTTTTGTTTTTGTGTTTGTTTGTTTTTGTTTTTGTTTTTGTTGTTTTAGGCATGCTCTTTGAGTGTGCCAAAGGTGACAGGCTAAGTGCAAGACCTAGGTGTTTTTGGCAGAATAGATACCCCTACCTCCTTAGGATTTACCCGAAAGTGGCATCCCAATTGGGGTGTTTTCCACACACACAAAAAAGATAAAATATCCATTACAATAGGTTTAGAGTTTATTTATCAAAGGTTAAAGGGGATAATTATGAGAATAGTTTTGACCAAGGTAATTTTGATAGGTAAGGCATGCAAAAGGAGTAACTATATGATTTAAAAGCATATGGGCTTGAAATCTTATATTGATTTCAACCAAAATATATATAATATTTAGTATAATTTTTGGATTATAGCTCAATGTTTTGACCTTCCAAAATGCAATGGAATAGAGCATTGTTTTATCAAAGAGCTTATTGTATTTTGGGTATAACTCTTTCAATCAATAATATTTTTAGACGATTAATATTGTATCTTAAATAGGATACAAATTAATCTCAATGTTTAAAATTTCATCCAAAAAATCATCAAAATCAATGCACTACACTAAAGATATTATGTGTCATATTTTTTATCATAAGTCATAAAAATAAATCAAATCAAGCTCAAATTCTAAATGAAGCATCTTGGAATAAGGGAGTATACTTTCACTAATTTTTTGCAAAAAAATTATTTGTTGTACCTAAAAATGGTAATATATTATTCTAGTTTGACTTGTTTGGAAATTAGCACCAAAATTAGAATGGCGACTTGCACAAGAAGAAAGCATGGAGATTTTTAAAGGAAAGTAGATTTAACTTTTTATACATGGAATTAAAGGAAAAACTTAGAAATTTTGTCTTTTTATATAAATGTGGCTAAGGATAGTGCAAAGTATTGTTTTTTCATTTATATATGGATGAATTTAAAGAAAACCATAGGGCATCCTACAAAGAATGCATATTCTTTATAAAGACAAGAATTTTCTAAAAGGAGATACTCAAAGAGGAGAAAAATAGGAAGTCATAATATTACGATGTACCACTACTATTGGGGTTGCTACACTTTAATTCTTCATAGCTCCTTATCCCATACCATAAATAGTAGCTTAGTGAACCAAGAGTTAGGAGTTTAACAAATTGACACCTTGCATCGATGCTTATATCTCGTGTAAGTTTTGGACTTGGATAGATTTGAGTTTTATGACTATGATTATATCCCATTAAATATTTTCTCTCATATGCAGACTAGTGGATTTTGATCCATGTGTTGAGCATAATTATAACCTCTATTGAGATTTATCTAATCAATAGAATTTTAACTTTTGGTTTCTAACTCATGCTTCTTGTGTGTATGCTTATTTTTATATTAAATAATGGAGTGAATTTTGGTTCCTAATGAATAAGACTATGAGCATATTTTGATGCTTCTCTTTTCTTTCTTCTTCTATAAATTATTCATTTACAAAATCTCATCAATTTGAGTTTTATTATATTTGAATTATGTTATCATAACTAGCCTAAAGTGGGAGGTTGTAAAACCCTCAAATATGCTTCACTCACTCTGTAGGAAACTTTGAGGAATATTATCAAGTTGCTTTGAGGACATTTAAACATCTTACCCATCAAAGTCTTAATTTGGATTTAAAATGTAAATATTTCATAATAGGGAGGATCACAATAGTTTTTTGCTTGATTAGATACCATGTTACTTTGTATTGACCCATGTTATTACTTTGAATACTTTTATATGCACATTTTAGTCTTACTAACAACTAGCAATTATATTTGTAAAGTTGGAAAATATATGTTGATGGCTTGAAAGTATTGACAATAGCCCAAATGGAATAGAATATTCATTGGAAATTTTATTAAGGTCTAATTCGATTAGAAATGGCCTTTTAGCAAGTTGGAATTTTGATGATGTAATGGTCCTCATCTTAACCTAAAATCATATTGTAGTTGGTCTTGAAGTACAAGATATGAACCTCTTTAATAGTCAATATGATGAGCGTTAGAAAAATAGTTAGGATGAAAGTGGTTATGAGGATTAGAATGAGAGTTATGATGAAGTTTAGGATGAAAGGGGTTATAAAATTTAGAATGAGGGTTAGGATGAAATTGGTTATAAGGATTAGAATGATGGTCAAGATGAAAGTGGTGATGAGGGTCAAAATGAGGGTTAGAATCAAGGTTAGGATGAAAATGGTAATTACAGTTAGGATGAATGTGATGATTAGGGTTAGAATAAAATTGATGATGATACCTAGTTTGGATAATACCTTTGTTTGATCTCATATTTCTCTAATATCCCTAGGTTGAGAGTTATGGGTAGGAGAGTAATTAAAGTGTCATTACTATTTCACTAATCTAAACCTATCCTTCATTTTTTTCAACTTCATACTATTTTTATATTATCTTAATTAACTTTTCTTTTGTCCAAAGCATTATGCAAATTGAACGTGTTCATAATAGCATGACTTGAGTTCAAATCCTCGCACTATGATAAGTCAACTAGCACCTACACACACCTAAAACAATGAGGATCATGATAACATGATTAAATTCTATATATAAGCAGCTTTGTCTTAATCCAATCTATCTATAAAAAATTTATATTTACTTTCTTCATAATTTGTTTTATGCACTCTAATAAATTTTGGTGGAATATGAAGAAGTTTTAGGGCTCAATTTTGGATAGAATGAAATCTTGTTTTGGAAAGGTAAGTTCTTAACCATGGTTGGAAGGCTACAACTCACGAAGACTACATTGCAATCCACCCTTATATATAATATCGCTTTCAATGTTACCAACAAGTATATCATCTAAAGTTTATAAAATTCAAAGATATTTTCTTTAAAAAATATATATGAGGAAATTTTTTTGTATCCTATTTATAAGAGGGATGGGGTTTGCAAAAGAAAGAATATTGGAGAAGTAGGCCTACAAACTACCAACTTATAAGTTTGGCATTGAAGACAAAACTTGGATGGACATTATTCAAATATCAAGGAAAGAGAATATATTACTTCAAAAACATGTAGGTTTTATTGATGTTAGAAAATTGTTCAAAAAAATAATCCTACCTAGAGGCTCGACAACATGGAATGTCGCATCAGATAGTTCACAATTGATTAAGAAACATATTAAATTATCATTCAATAAGGGGATTCTACAAATTATTGGTTGCATGTTTGGTTGAAGCCTTATCTTCTTATTTTTTTATCCATAACGACAATCATTGGAATAAGCATGTCTAGCTTGTAATGGTCCAAAGGTTAAATACTATATTAATGTGAGCAACAACTCAAAATCATGGATTTCTATTAGTAACTTGGTTGAAGAAGAGAAACTAAAACAAATAATGGATGAGCTTCAAAATATGCTTCAAGAGTTTTATTTGCCTACGTTTATGCAGAAGGATGGGTTGGTTTGAAATCTATCAAAAGATATTAGGATATCAAGATTTAAAATTTTTGGAATTTCCTACTAATAATTTCGCTTGGAATAATGTTTAGCCACTATATAACCCTCGGTAAGGCCTCAACATTCCTTTAATTAGCAATCCAAAGCAAGTTTCTTAAAGGTAAGAGTCTACAAAGAATAGAATAGCATGGACATTTCAAGTATGTCTTGTATGAAGATGATCTAGAAACATCATATTATTTACTTCATCATTGCCCCATTGCTTACACCATTTAGGGTTATTTTTTATAATGTAAGACTATAAAGGATAGCTCCATCAACATTGAAAGAGTTGATAAAATTTTGGATTAATTGTTACAAAGTTAAAGCATTATGCATTCTATGGAGGATTGGTTCTATCATTATTTATTGAAAAATAATAATATAATTTCAAAAATAAATCTCAAATTCATGTCCTATGTTGGGAGTTGTATTATTGCCTCTTGCATAATGTTTATGAACATGATGCTCATCGTGGGAAATATCGTGAACATGAGTCTACAAAGAATAGAATATCATGGACATTTCAAGTATGCTTGTATGAAGATGATCTAGAAACATCATAATATTTACTTGATCATTGCCCCATTGCTTACACCATTTAGGGTCATTTTTTTAATGTAAGACTATAAAGAATAGCTCCATCAACATTGAAAGAGTTGATAAAATATTGGATTAATTGTTACAAAGTTAAAGCATTATGCATTCTATGGAGGATTGGTCCTATCATTAATTATTGAAATTTATGTATTGAAAGGAATAATATAATTTCAAAAATAAATCTCAAATTCATGTCCTATGTTGAGAGTTGTATTATTGCCTCTTGCATAATGTTTATGAACATGATGCTCATCGTGGGAAATATCACATGTAAAAAAAGAGGTGGTAGCCTCTTGGTTTTAGGAATTGAATATACATGGAGTTAATTAGCTAGATAATTGAGGTGTAGATAATTGGTTTCATAAACTATAAGGAAATTAGCTAATAGATAATTTAGCCAATTGTGATGTTGATCTTCATCTTGGTGAAGATTCAGATTTTAGAAGGTAACTGGACCAAGTGATATTTTCTTTCTTTATGAAAATGATATCAAAAAGTCAGCAATTTAAGGAAAATGAACATATTTGATAGAAAAAAAGAACAAGTTGGATATGGTTTAATTGACTTGACAACAAATGTAATGTTTTGTTATTGATGGGAGTAGGGCCCAATAGAAGCAAGACATAGCTTATTAAAAACAAAAAATGGTGGAATATGTATATTTTAATTGGTTATATGGGATAGAACATGCCCACCCATATTACATCATGACCACATAGTGGTATTAGAACTTGCCAATTATGCATATATTGCTTTCAACAAGATTTAAACTTAGGTTTCCTCCTTGAAAGTTGAATAATTTAACCAATTGAGATCATGTCATTTGATTAAAATGTTAAGGTTCACCCCTGAGATTTAAACCTAAATAAAGGGTGTAAAGCTCTTCATTTCCTATAAATTGCTTTATACCCTATGGGCAAGGGAATATGTATGTTTTTATCTTGATTTAGAACTAAATCATTTGTATTTTCAATATCCTTTAATAGTATGCAGAAAAAATATGTAATAAACAACTCAATATAACATGTTGTCTAATGTAATGCAATATAAAGAGGCATGTGGAGAGCCTAGGAATATAATGCAATATAAAGAGTTATGTGAAGAGCCTAGGAAATAAAAGTTCATATAGACTAAAATTTTATAAATGGTTTCTTTAACAATGATTTTGCAACTTTGTTTTGTATTGTCATTCCAATTCCTATGACTACATTCACCCCTACAACCATTAACTTATATGCATGGATTAAGACATATCATCCATAAACCTTAGAGGTGTGTATCCTTTGAAAATGACATCTATGTGTAAGTGTTATTTATGTATTAACCAACAATCAGTTACAAGATGAATAATAACATACTAGACCTAGATGAACAACTAAGCATAATGAAACAAGCTCAATGGATGACTAACATATTTTATGCAAATATAAGAGCATCAACTAATCATTCATGGGTGACTTTTTAAAACTAAGCATTATATTGTTAGGATCAATAAAGAGCATGTGCAATCAAGGGAACTTGATGAAATTGTGTGTTGCAACTTCAATCTTAGCTTTCTATAATGCCCTCAAATTTGTGATTCTCCATATAGATATAAGCATTAAATGATTACTTGTAATAATCATTATAGATAGATATAGAATTTGATTGTAAAATATAGTATCTTTCAAATATGCAAGCATTCACTACAACCTAAAACATAAGTTTATGTTGCAAAAGAACACATACATCAATGTTATTTTACAATGTGTGCACTTCTAGATGTTCCCATTCAAAATTTTCAAACTTGCAATATTACCATGGCCCAAGTAGTAATACATTACTAGTCGAAACTAGTTCATTGTATGAAATAGTAAACAACTTCCATACATTTCATAGCCCACATACTAGAGACATGTTGCTAACAATAGTCTTTCAAGTAATCGATAGTAATTTTTCACAAAGCAAATTTAATATGGAATCCATTCTACTATCACTAATCTTGTGTTCAAAAACTATTTGAAAAAAGGTGTTATTGCCCTCTTATTCCCATTTAATTTATTTTATCAAATAAAAACATGCCTTAAGGAAAAAGTAGAAATATCCTCATGCATAGCAAATGCAAATATAGGTAAGAAGATAGGAGGAAGTGCGAGCAACGAGTGCGAGTCAAGAGGGCATGCGAGCCAATATTGAGGATTTTAGATATGGTGAAAGAGCAACAGATTCATTCAAAGTGTATCAATGCTTCAAACCCTTACCATGAATGCAACAAATATTATTTTCAAAAAATTACCGAAGCAAAGGAACTTCGGGAGAAATAAGGGACAAGAGCGCGTGTGATCCATGAGGGATTGCAAGTTGGGAGGGAGTGCGATCTAGGAGGGATGTGAACCGAGAGCGAGTGTGAGCCAATTTGAGATCTTCAGATATGGTGAAAGAGCAATAACTTTGTTCAGAGTGTATCAATTCTAAAACCCTTACTATGAATACGGTGAATATTGTTTTCAAAAAATTATCAAAGCAAAGGAACGCCAAGAGAAATAAGAGAAAGCAATGAGTGTGAGCTAGGGGGGAGTATAAACTAGGAGGGAGTGCAAGCTAAGAACAAGTGCAAGTTGAGAGCAAGTGCGAGTTGAGAGGGAGTGCAAGCCAGGAGAGAATGCAAGCCAAGAGTGATCCCTAGTCCCAACCCCACTAGTTAATTTGGAAGGAAAGTCATATTTGAAAGCCCTAATGGGAAGTGAGGATGCCCTAGATGGAAGTATGGATGCCCAAGTTAAAGATAAGGGGAAGAGCAAATATTTGGAAAGTTTGATCCAAGTAGCAGATATTGCATCGAAAGTGACCATCAAGGATGAGATGATTGAGCATGATATAATGGTTTTGAAAAGCAGAGGGTTAATATGTAAGTTATAGATCCTTTCCAATGTTTTTGGAGATTCAAGAGTGGATCAAGTGGAAGTGGGAATTGAATTCAAATTACTCTTGAGTTTTCTTCCTAAAGGTTTTTTCCTTGTCATCTTTTCTAATTCAAAAATTAAGGATAAAATATTGAGTGGTGGCCCATGGTTTAGAGGGAGAGATATCCTTTATTTAAGACCATAGAATAAAAAAATTCTATTGAGATAGAAACTATAAAGAAGCTTCTGATTTGGGTTAGGCTTTTTGGACTTCTATGTCAACTTATCAATAAGGATGTTTTGAAGAATAATTGAAATCCTATCTACAACTTCTTATGGAAAAGGCCACCATAACTCACTTGGATCAATAGTTAGAGGAAGCAAAGAAGGATATAAGGGATGAGAAAGTACAATATGTAAGTTCAAGTTCAGAAGGAATTAAAGGTGCAAATGTAAATGTGGAGGAAAATCCAATCACAAACGACAAAAGAGGTCAAGATCTTTCCAGGTAAATTATCTTCATTTTCCTCAAGCAGTATAGAATCCTCTCATGGTAAGATAAGTGAAAGTGGTATAGAGGTTATTCCTTGCACTTTAGGGTTTCAAGAACAACATCATAAAGAAATGAGGATGAAGTTCGTAGCAATTTAGGATTTTCAAGGTAGAATAAGAATGTAATTGCTTTGGAAGAGTGTCCTTGCAGTTTAGGGTTTCCAAGGCAATATAATGAAGGATGTGCTTTTGAGGTTATTTCTTGGTCTACAAATCCTACACAACAAGACAAACCTATAGATGATAAATCTTACTTTGAGCAGTGAGAAGATTGAAGAGATGGATAAAGATGAAAGTATTGGTGGAAATGAAAAAATATATGAAGACCCAAGAAGCAAAAACAAAGAAAAAGAAACCCAAAGGGATATTGATATGGAAAAACAAAAGTAAATATCGCAAGTGTTAACAAGAAGTGGGGCTAAACCCACAAATAAAAACAAAAAATAGCAATGAAAATAATATCTTGGAATATGAGAGGCATGAATAAGAACCCTAAAAAAGGTATTAAGAAACTCTCCTATTTTTATAGACGATATAGTTAAATGGGTAGCAAATATTTTAGCCATTCATGGTGTTGAATTTTATCTTGACAAAATTTCAATTTTGAAAGGCATTCGTATGAAATGATAAAAAGGAATTGATTGCGAAAACTTAGCAGTGAGGAAGATGGCAAATCTCTTTGATAAGAAAGGCAAATGAAGAATATTTTTTATAGAAATACAAGTGGGATATGATTTAATTAATTTGATAGAAATGTAATGAGAGCAACGCAATGTTTTGTTTTGTTTTTGTAATGGGAGTGGCCCAATAGAAGCCACACATGACTTATTCAAATATATATATAGGTAAGAAGATATCCTATATTTCTAATTTATTTTGTTAATTAAAAAACATAAATTAAGAAAAAATGTAAAGGTATTTCCATGCCTAACATATGTAATTATAGATAAGAGGATATCCCATATTCTAAGATTTATAAGTTTGTTATCTAAGTCATTCCTATTCCAATCAATGATTTTAAATTTGTCTTCATATTAGCTATCTTTATTGGCATAATCAATCTAAGCATAAGTAAAACAAATTACCAACATAAATTCTATTATTTTACTTGAAAAAAGTCACAAAACAATGTAAATATTTGTTTCCACGTAACTATGTCATTAAAAGTTCACTCTAAAGCAAGCTTAATAGCATGAATGCATTACATATATCAAACAATCAAAATGAAAAATATTAGCAAATAGCATTATTACAAGAGGACATGAGGATGGAACGGAGCAAAAGGGGTGCAAACCCTAGGTGCAGTCAAGCGTTGCAAGAAGAGGGTTGTTTGCAACCCGCTCGTTGTACTCAAGAGGACATGAGGATGGAACAAAGCAAAAGGGGTGCAAACCCTAGGTGCAATCAAGTGTTGCAGGAAGAGGGTTGTTTGCAACCTACTTGTTGTACTCAAGAGGACATGAGGATGGAATGGAGTGAAAGGGGTGCAAACCCTAGGTGCAATCAAGCATTGCAAAAAGAGGCTTGTTCGCATTCCGCTCGCTATATTCAGAAGGATACTAGTCGCTCTTCAGTATTTGAGAAAGCCTCTTCAATCAGAAAAAATGTCTCTCAAGGATCTTTGGGTTCGCGGGTGGAGCTTTTTGATGAACCTCTACCCTCTATCAAGATTTTGGAGGATGAATATGGGTTGGATCTGATTGATCATGAAACACAAACAGTTATCTGCAAACTAAGTGGTAAAAGACCACACCTAAGGGAGCTCAAAGGATACATTAAACTTTGGTGGTCTAGTAAATTCCAAGTAACTTTGCTACCCAAAAATTTCTTTTATGTTTCTTTTTTTTTTTTATTTAGCAGATAGAGATAGGGTAATCTATTATAGATACAATTGGTTTTTCAAACAAAGGGGTGTCTATATACGACCTTGGACTCCCAATTTCAACCCCCTTATAGAAGAAGTTGATGGCTTCCCAGTCTAGGTGAATCTATATGCTCTCCCTATGGAGTTTTGGGGAGAGAAGATATTCACCAAAATTGGTAACACCATTGGTGCATTCCAATATATGGATGCCCAAACAAAGAAAAATTTGTCCAATAAAATTAATGAGTAAAGCAAGATTGGTTATTTGAATGAATGTTTTAGTTCCTTAGCCTCAATCCATTACTATATCCTCAAGCAAAAGGGAATGGATCCAAAATATTGAATATGAAAACTTCTCCCTGAGATGTTATGGTTGTCAATAATATGGCCACCTAAAGAAGAAAAGCACGGTCATTCGATCATGCTCAGATTCCTCCTTGGTAGAGGAGAAGGCCCTACACGTGAATTATCATAAACCTTCAAATGTTCCAGTTCACAAGGAAGATCATTCTCCAATGGCATCAATTGTCCAACACGAATCAAACGCGCAACAAAAGACAACCCCAAAAGGAGAATTCAAAACAGATCATTGATAAAAACCAAATGGTTAATTAAAGACCATCCAATCAATTTTATGAAAAAGTTTAACACCTCAAATAGTATTATTGAAGCTAATTATGAACAATCGATGATAGTCAATTTTCTAAAAATGAAGATCATAAAAAATGTGTTACAACTAGATATTACCTCAAGAGCTTGAAGTGCAAAAACGCATTCTCAAGTCTTGCCACTTTGAAGCATGAAGAACCTATGCTACAGAAATTAAAAAAAAAAACAATCAAAAGATCCATCGGCTACAAATGTCGTAACAACCCCAATGGTTCTAAACTATTGTTTTTGTTATGATTGGATGGTAGCTACGATGATTTTGCATTGTTGATTTTGTTATAATTGAATGGTAGCTACAGCTGTTTTTTTTTTAGTTTTTGTTTTGGATGTGTCTACTAATATGTCATGTTTTGTGGTATTCTAAGGTTCAGTTGTTGTAATAAATAGGTGATAGTATTTTGTGAGGTTGGTGCAACATATTATACTATCTTACACAACTTGATGTACAAGTTTAGGGACCCTAAAACCCTTTTTTACCCTAATAGAAAAGTTTAATGTTTTTTTATAGTCCCAACAAAAACACTCCAATGGCAAAAGACATTTGGGTCTCCTAACAAAGACCCAAGTTCAATTCACGCAAAGGGTGGCCCTCAATGTTCCCCCAGCTTTTTAACCTTTTAAAAAAATATAGTTTATCAAAACCGGTTAGATACCTTAACTTTCAAGGAGACCCAAATTCATATCTTACCAAATGATACATGCATACTAACCAAATTGTTATAGTACCACTATATAGTGATAATGTAATATAGATTGGGACTCTGACAATCTAATACAACTAGGCGGAAAAAAAAAAAATTAAAAAATTAAAAACAATTGTTAAAACACATCATAAGTGATATATATTTATCAATTAAAATAAATATAATCAAAAATTTCCTTTAACATCACATTTTATGACAAAGGTGGTAAGCAACAAACAACATACCCATCAAATTCTCCGCTATAAAGAAAAAGATTCTTAAAAATCCTAGAAGATCATTATGAAGAATTATTATTTATAACCCGTTATCAATGACCTGTTATGGCTTTATAAATCAAAGTTGTCATTAATAGCCTTTAGTCATAAAAATAAATTATAAGGCAACAACTAACTCAGAGATTTCAAAGTAAAAATATATGTTAAACCCGCTATCAATGACCTGTTATGGCTTTATAGATCAAAGTTGTCATTAATAGCCTTAAGTCATAAAAATAAATTATAAGGCAACAACTAACTCAGAGATTTCAAAGTAAAAAATATATATTAAAAAGCTACAACTCCTTATAGATTTCATAAAAAATTAAATTAGAAAGCGACAACTCTCTCCTTATCTTGTTACCCATGTCATTCATCTTCGTTAGCATTGTAAAGGAATTCATTCAATTGAGGTACCCTTGCAGATTTCATATACCAATTCATAGTTGCCTTGGTAGGTGTCCTCTTCATTAAGGTTTGTAGAACAAAGACTTCTATTCAATAAAAACAGTGGAGAGGTTACGGTGAAAGACAGTTTCTTTTCCAAGAACTGGAGAAAATGTCCTATAAATTGTACTTTGGGCATTTGGTAAATCCTAAGAACAAAAGCATTTATCACCATTTAGTTGTTGGATAGCGTAAAAACAATTTGAGCCTATCATCTTCGTTAGCATTGTAATGGAATTCATTCAATTGAGGTACCCTTGCAGATTTCATATACCAATTCATAGTTGCCTTGGTAGGTGTCATCTTCATTAAGGTTCGTAAAACAAAGACTTCTATTCAGAAATTGCAGTGGAAAGCTTACGGTGAAAGACACAATCTCTTTTCCAAGAACTGGAGATAATGTCCTATAAATTGTACTTTGAGCATTTGCTAAATCCTAAGAACAAAAGCATTTATCACCATTTAGTTGTTGGATAGCGTAAAAACAATTTGAGCCTATCATGTCAATTGTTTAACCAATTTTAATAGTTGATTCTGAAGATGCAAGGCATAAAATGTTGATCACATGTAATATTTTTCAAATGAAAATCTTTTCAAAAAAGAATGTTTAGTCTAGACTAAGATGAAGATCTCTTGAATGCATTTATCAATGGTGTAATTAGTTTACATGAACACCAAGGATAACCATACACCAAGGATAACCATGTTGAAGGACTTGTTGACAACAATGTAAAATGTTATTTTGGTGGTTCCTTGTTGATAGTCATGGAAGTATTAATCTGCAAAGATTATGATCATGATGATGAATGTAGATATGATACCATGCCCTGGCCAACAATCCTGACATTCTGTGATAGTGCAATTTTAATGCTCCTGCCTCCATTTTCATATTTGAGCTTTGCAAATATGTGCTTAGATTGTATTTTGTAATTAAATTCCATGAAAAAGCTCAAGAAATGCATAGTTTGATTCTCATGGAGTGTTATTTTTGTCAGCTTCAACATCTAAATTATAAACTAACATGAATACTTATTAAGATGTGAATATTTCCACTCCATAACAAATAATAAAAATCTTCTAGAATAGACGTTTGAAGGACATGAAGAAAATGAAAAGAGATCACACAGGCCTATTCCAAAAAAAAACAAAAAAATTATTACATTAACATTCATTTTGCATTAGTATTTACTATGTCCGTGTCATTGTACAAATTGTTATGGACAGTTAAAACCAAACAAGCCATATAAATAGACAATGAACAAAAAATTACCCTTTTACAAAGAGAGTCACGATCATGAACAATCGTTATTTGTCTCACATTCCACAGTTCATGAGCAG
Organism: Wollemia nobilis; assembly: GCA_028583015.1. Classification (NCBI taxonomy): domain Eukaryota; kingdom Viridiplantae; phylum Streptophyta; class Pinopsida; order Araucariales; family Araucariaceae; genus Wollemia; species Wollemia nobilis. Next base: position 2,978,670 of record JAQPPZ010017175.1, on the reverse strand, counting down.
CTTACCTTTAATATTTTCCAATCCACAACACATTCAGCTAATTCACCAGATAAGCTGCCTATAGTACAGAATCCAACCGTGAGAAACTCATCATTCAATTTAAACATATACTCCATCCCTTAAAAATGTTTTGCCATGGTATGTTGGAGTCTGCCACCGGACAAGGAGATTGCACAAAAAGAACTATTTGTGCCTGGATTGACTGCACAAACTTTTCAGAGGAAAAAACAAGACAAGTTTTCCATCTAATGCACAATTTTTATTCATTTTGCCTCAATGTTTTGAACAAAACAAACAAGTTCATAGATAGCTTGGCACAACGAAATTTGTCATTGGGCACTACCATTGAACATTAACCCTTGGCAGTACTACCAGTGTCGGTACTCAATAAGAATTTATGTATGAAAGCAGGAATATCAACCAAAGTTAATACCCCAGCTTAAAAACATTAGATCTATCAGCATGTATGAAATAATTGGCTAATGCAATCAAATTTTGTAATGCATATAGTACTTGATTGAATAAAAGTGTGTTAGGTAAAATGCATAGAGCACATAGAAATTATGGCAACATAAACAAATGTCTCATTGTAAATGAAAGCTCATTTTTGCACTTTTTAGTGTTAAAATTGTTTGTATGGAAGACAAGGCAATTTCTGAACTGAATAGTAGCCTCCAAATGCTAAATGATTACAAAAACTAATCCTACAAAATACATGGTTCTTTTTGGATCAGCCAATCCTTCACACATTACACAACTTTTTCACATTTATTTGTATTTCTATAATAACATAGTTACCTTTCCTTGCTAATTGTTGCAGACCAAAGAAACCAATTACATTTGTACAATATGATTAGTGTAAAAAAATTTCCTAAACCTCATAACAGAAGACATCTTGATAGCCCCTAAAAGCCGCTATCAAAAAACTGTCTTCAACCAAACTTGAACAAAAGCACCAATATCCTGTATATTGGCCAAACACACTACTGGCTACAAGGTTGGAATAAGTAAAACAGCTTACAGTTCAAAATTTATGATTTCAAGCTTCAAAAACAACCCACACATGAAACATGATTTAAACATTACTATCACTGAGAGGCCTACCACGACCCATAGTGAAGCCTCGTGTTCCATCTGGCATTCTTGGTCCTGGAGGTTGTTTGACCACAACCTCACTGCTCGTAGAGTTGCTTGATGTTGCAGTGCCAAGTGAATGACCACGGCCATTACCATGATATTGCCCACGCCCACGAGACTTTCCGCGTCCTCTTCCCCTGCCTCTTCTTCCTCCATTTCTTTCATTTGAGTGATGTCCATCCCCCTGTTTATGAAAATGCATGAATTGCTTTATGTTAATTAAAATGATTATTATCAAATGTTCTTTAAGAAGAAAGAACCAACTCGAGTCAGAAACACAAAACTCACTTCAAAATCATCATGTTGTTCAGACTGTTGTGCAGAACCTTTCTGTTGTTTATCATTTCCTGCATCTGCTTCATCCTCTTCCCCATGACCATCATTCTTGTCTGATTTTCTTCCTTTTGTTTGGTGTCCATACTTTCCCTGAAACAGAAAATGAACATTCCACATTCAAATACCACTTGAAGAGCAATTGAACTCATAGACCGATACAATATTAAAATTAACAAATAAACAAGGATACCATTCGCTTGAAGAGCAATTGAACTCGTAGACCGCTTCTCCAGTTTCCCTCATCATTTAGTTCTGCAACCTGGTGAATTCTCCAACATAAATCAACTCAGGAAAACAACACAATGGGGGTAGATTCATTGCTTCCTAAAGACGCTGAATCCAAACAAACCTGTCTTGAATGCAGTAATGATAATAATAATTACTTATGACTTACAGCTTTCTCAGCTTGTTCAACAGTCTCATACTCCACAAGTGCATGCAGCTACAAACACAAAAAAATAGAGCTCAGCAATTAAATTATAAATGCAATAAAAAGCAAACTAGTACTCGTCACACAACTCATATAATTTGTACATGTGCAACTCTAGATTGGCTATGTAATCAATGTTTTCTCCCTTGCTCTTTTGCTTCGTTAAGTTTATGTAACATATATAATTAAGGACCTACAACAATAACAGAGGATTCAACTGAACTACTATACGTGGGGCCACTTATACAATTATGTTATATCCCAATGATAACAAGATACACATTAAGATTAGCTTTGAGCAAGCAACTAGAAGACATTTCAATATTTACCCTGTTGCTGACAAGCATGTCATTCTTGGCAGGTCTGGATGACACTTGACCTGAATCATTATATCCATGAGGATGGCATACACGCACCATTTTTACACTGCAAAGATGAAAGTAACATTAAGAAATCAATAATCATATAACATCTCATAAAATTCAACAGTTTGAAAGCATGTAAAAGATAATCAAAGCACCTAAGAAAGAATACATACTTGCCAACAGCACCAAAAAGCTTTTCCAGATTTTGGATAGAATAATCAGTTGGTAGATTTTCTGCCACAACAGTGCGTGACTGCAAAAAGCAAATAATGCAATGTCAGGTAATACTGTTTGAATCATTTACGATAGACAAGCCCAAGAACTGCATAAAGAATGTTCTAATATAATTAAGTAAAACATGTTTAGAAGATTACCTGCATCTCCTCGATGTCAATTTCATGTAACGGATGCAGACGCCTAACTTTCTTACCATCCTCGCTTACAACCTGATAAAACACAAATTAGTAAATGAAATTCTTGTTACAGTAGTTCAACTTATCATTTTGTGCATACAAAAGAACGGTTAAGATGGTTCAGTCGAAGAACTCACCAGTTGTGAAGATGTCCTCAGGGAAGCTCCCACCCATGCATGATTACTATTAACAAGGTTTTTTATTTTCCTGAAAGATGCCACAACCACAATAGGAACTGGAAATAACAAAGTATTAGAATGAAACCAAAAAGCTAATTAATATACTAAGCTGATTAACAATTTTAGCCACATGAAAGTTTTCTAATCAAAGCCTTAGATGCTTTCAGGAACACACATTGCATAGATTGAATGTACTATGTTTTTTAATACTAAACATGTAGCAAATAATAGTTAGTGGTTAAGCAACATTTATACTGATGCAAGACAAGCATGCAATAGTCAGGCAACTATCACAGTTCTCTAGATCAACATGAAATTCTTGAATGAGGGGGGAAAATAATGACACAAATTGGTATTTGAGTTGCTAAAAAGATGCTTGTTAATAGAAGGAAATAGACAAAAGCGGTCACAACCTCTGAGGAAGGTATGAGACCAAATAAATGGGCATAATACATGAGAAAGGAAAACCTGAACTTTGTCTCTAACCATTATAATCAATAAATTAAAGGATTGTACCTGCTCATGAGGTTTAGAACATTTGGTAGGGAATGAAGAATTTCACACCCTTAACCAAGGTTCAACCGGTTAAATTCCTCAACTTTCCAGAAGGAGACCCAGGTTTGAATCTTGCCAAACACTACATGCATAATTACCAGTCTGTTGTAATACCATTATGTGCTCAAAATGTAGTATGGGTGGGTCCCGTTTTAATCCAATATAACCCATTAAAATAAAAAGTGCACCTGATACATATGAAACTTGCTTTTGATACATTGTTTGGTATGACATTCTGTAGACCATTAGATACAAATTGACTAAATTATGACTTAAAAGGCCTTGGTAAGTTCACCAACATGTCAACCCTTTACTGATTCTTCTATTATTATTCAAAACTAGAATGATAATGTGATTATTCAGTATCATCAAAATCTCCCCAATGAACATTTATCCTTTGTCACATCATGCATTATAAAACTTAACCAACAGCCAACTTTTCTCGGTAAATTCTTCTTTACAGAGCTCGTGACACTTTAAGCACCCTACTGTCTAAACCCCCAACCAACCATCCTCTTACTGTTAACTGATTATTTGCAATTTGCAGTTTTTTGCATACTATAACTGCTTCCTCCCAAGCTTATGCTGATAATAATCTTTTCCAACTATTTGATAAATCCAAAAATACTTCCATTATGAATGATATTCTTGTATTAACCCAACCTATCAGTTCGTTTTTGCATTTACCATTCAAAATTTCAAAACAAACTTTGAAAAATAATAAATTAATAACTTATCAGTAGTCCTATTTTCATTCCCATCTTTAACACAGTCTCTCCTTATTGTAAGGAAAATATTTGAACAAGTTTATCCATATATAAATTCCACTTATACTTCATGAAGCTTGGATGCTTTTACACACTTCTACTGAAATTCCTCAGCATTAGCACATTTACTAGATGGTACTGGAGTGGCAGGCGATGTTTTTGTCACCCCTTATAACAATAATGTAGGGGCCTATACAGCATAGAACCTGCAGCATTTAGAACCATACCAAATATCAATTGCATAATAACCATACTTAGAATTTGCAATAGATCAAGAAGGCTCAGCACTGCACTTCGTTGAATGCAGGAACAACAATGTAGGGGCATAACACTAATACTTCCCTATTATGGAAGTTTGCTATCAAGAACTCGCAATTGGATGTTCTCAACAATAGTTGAGAACAAAATTGTTCGGTGGTCTATAGTGGAAAAGTCCTATGGCAGCATAGCGAATAGTACGCAATAAACCATTCCCGCTATAATGGCAACCCATATGCCAAGATTACAAAGTGGTTCCTTTGTAAATTCAAATGGCAATCCATATGCCAAGATTACACAGTGGTTCCTTTGTAAATTCAAATGGCAACCCATATGACAAGATTACAAAGTCGTTCCTTTGTAAATTCAAATGGCAATCCATATGCCAAGATTACACAGTGGTTCCTTTGTAAATTCAAATGGCAACCCATATGCCAAGATTACAAAGTGGTTTCTTTCTAAATTCAAACATGGAGGTAGCTCTTTTACCATATATTTAGGAGGATATATTGTTGTAAGGGCATTTAAATTATAAGCAGGGCAAATTTGGCTTTTCATTCAATCGTAACTCCATTCAAACTATCAATAGCAGTGATCATTATAAATGGACAGATAACTCACATGTGGCAAATAACATATATGGTTTATAAAACAATTCTCCCCATAAACTAAAGCATTGCATGCTTCTATTCTATTTAGTCCAAAATTTGTGTATACATTTTTGTTGATATGCTGCTTTAACAAATTTAGATAGAGTATTAAGACATATACCCATGCTTCCGTGCACTAATTGTGACCCCATTTTTAAAAATTCTTAAGTGCTTTGACCTTCCCATTGAAAACTTGTTTTATGTATCAAAAAACTAAATTATTATATGGCCCAGCTTGGAATTCACAAAATCTATTTAGCAATTGTTAAGTTATAATATATAAAACGATGCAGATATAAAATCATCAATACCCATAATAGAATATGTTATACAAACAAATAATTCTTGATTTCAGAATGGAAATGAAGATGTCATACAAGCTGTATTTGATTAGAACCATTTCAAAGAAATGTCTATTCTTACCAAATCCTTCTGGATCCTTCTTCACATACTTCATCAGATATTTGTCAGTAGGCAGATTTGCATCACTGAAGTAGAACTCCACCTGGAATATTTTACAATTTGCACAGTTAGAAGAAAATTATCTCAAAGCACATGATCAACTGTTTATAAAATAAGAAAGAATTTTTTACAGTCTATAAAAACATGGCGTTAGAAAGCAAAATGACACATAGCAATCATATGTTGGATATGCATTATGGCACTTTCTTATATGCAACACTAAAGGTATTTCATTTAAAGCATCCAATTTGGAAAATTAGAAAATCGGTCTTACTGATGGTTCAAAGAACACCAAAACAATAAATAAGGACAACATTTTATAAAGGAAACCCCAGTGACAAAGGTATATAGACATGAAAACCACCATAAAAGCAAGCTATAATTTCAGTTTATTTTGTTGATATGGGTGGGGCCCACTTCAATCCCATATAACCTTTTTAAAATTAAAAAATCAAAAACTTTGACCCAGATCATGCTATAATTGAAGGTTATTTTGTCCAATACAAAACCTATGCCAAGGGCAAGGAACAAGGCAGTGATCTATATCAATTTCATACAAAACAACTGAAGCAAATCCAAAAGACACGCTACTCTGTAAGACATTCTCAGAAACATGAACATTTAATCCAATTTTAATTTAATTTGCCTGATCAGAAAACTAAAGAAAATCCAAAATACATGCTACACTGTAAGACACACTCAGAAACATGAACTTTTAAACCAATTTTAGTTTAATTTGCCTATTAGACCATAGTAAAAGAAGACATAATTTACTAATTATTAATGTTTGAGGAACATTTATTTCTATAAGTATATTCTTTCCTGATTTGAACCAGGCGATGTCCTAATTGAATTTTTATTCTTCTAATCAAAAACATATATATATATATATGGACCTATGCCAATTTTAAGCTTTTTTATGGGTGGCAAATATATCCACAATCGCTAGCCCTATCTTTTGTACCAAACCTAGGGGAATCTAAGGCCAAACAAAAAATACGGACAAAGAGCATTTCTTCCACTTTTGCTGAATAAACTCATTGATAATTAAGGAATACGCATTAGAACAAAATCATATGTTTTGAAGCTTTCCTAAGAGTTAATTTTGGCGGGATTAAATTTAATTGCCTTAAAGAACAACTATTGAAGGGTTATTGCTCTATGCAATGTTAAAGTTATTTTCTGAAGATTTAAAAGTATTCTAAATGAAGTTATAAAGCATAAATTTCCCGACCATGCTCCAAATTAAATTCATTCTCTCTGCCAACGTCAAATTTAAATTTCTTCGCGGGCAACGGTAAACTTAAATTTATTTTCTGAAGAAGTTGATGGCGCCGATCATAGTCAAATTTTCGACTTAAGTTTCGTAACTAAGATACAACGTACTCCCGTCTGACTAGCAGAACGAGACCATGCCCTAAGACTGGACCATAACCTAGATTATACTGAGACTTAAATTCTAGTTTAAAAAGGAAAAGAGAAAATGCAAAACTCTCTTCAAGTTAAGCCACAAAAAATGATACAGCGATCGGTGTCGTGGTTGTCAGCTTTGAAGGATTGGGGGACCATGGTTAGAAACCCAGGACATCTATTTGAAATATAATAACATGTCCATATAATAAAATATTGAACAGAGTTAAGTACTCTCTCTCAAAAATCAAAAGGATTTGCCTCTGAGGGGGAAAAAAAAAAGAAAAATAATTTTAAAACCTCCTCTCCCAAAAATACATAAAAAAATGAAATGCTGCCGAAGGTTCAAACCTTCAAAATCCTCATCACAACAAAATAAATCTCTGAAATCAAAGAATCTACCTGTTTCACGATTCTTTGCCGCAATTCATCGGTGAGAACCGGTTTGGACGATGACGTGGAGACCGCCGCCCCGGCGCCCTCCGTCTCATATAGCTGGACATCCTGCTGCTCGAAATACTGCGACGTCGGGGGCGGAATCGATGACGGCGGCGTCGGCGTGTACTCCATGAGGCTTGGAAAAGCAGTCCCGACCTGGAGCGGGGCAGCGGCTGTTTGAGCCTGAACTTGAACTCTACCCGGAATAAACTCGGGAGCCTGGGCATTCAGCTTGCTCGACGACAAACTCTTTTCAAGACCAACGGACGAAGCAGAAGACGACAAAGAAGAAGAGGGCGGCGCCGCCCCCTCTGCGTTCGCGTTCAGGTTCTCGAAGCCCTTCACCAGATCATCTTCTTCTTCATCTTCATCTTCTTTTAGGGTTTCTTCCGAAAAATCTTCGACATGGATTTCTTTGCCTTTGTCCAGATCGTCGTCTTCTTTTAGGGTTTCTTCCGAAAAATCTTCTCCAAGGATTTCCTTTTCGTCCTCCACAGATTCGGAATATTTGGGCATGCCATGTTCCGTCGACGGTTCAGCCATGGATTTCCTTTTTTTAACACGAACCCTCTCCGGTTGCCTCAGGGGTGCCCGCTGGCCAGCAGCTGCATTTATTCTCAGCCTTGCGCGGTGCGAGGAGTCGAACCCGGGACCTACGGAGCGCAACAGCTGGGAACTTAAGGGCGCCGCTGTCGGCCACAGCTTCGAGAAATGCTCTTAGCCGTTGGTCACATGCGCCTGGGGAGCAGGGGCTAGGCCTTGGGGTTGTTTTTCCTAATTTTTTAAATATCGAGTGCGTGATTTGTGTGAAATATGAAAATAACAAATTCTAGTTTGCCACGCTGGCTTTGATAGTGACACGCTCAGTCTAAATTGTCTAAGCACCGTCAGATAGTCGGCGGGAGCGAAAAGAAACTATTGTCGGCCTAGCTATGTTGAACCCGAGCTTATCGGGTCTAACAAGAAATAACACGTTTGCGTGGCCAGAGGGTTTTTCCATGTGGCCAGTTTTTTTGGTTGAAGTAGATGCTAAGTACAAATGGAACCCACACTTATATTTCTTGTGATTCCATTTTAGTTTATTTGATTTTTAAATGTGTGATATAACAGTTTCATTAGAGATATAGTAGTGGTATGTATTTGGGTTTCTCCAATAAAAACCTCAAGTTTAAATTTGGGATGAGGAGACCCGGACCCTTTATTAAAACTCATGTTTTTGACTTAAAAATTTTAGTGTCATCAAGGATAACGTAATGGTATGTTTTTGAATTTTCATTTAAGAGATCTTTTATAAAAACCTACTTTTTTTTATCTTAAAAATTTTAGTGTTCATGATGAATGACGCAATCATGTCTTTGAGTTTTCATTTAAGAGACTTAATTTTAGTGTTCATGATGAATGACGTAATCATGTCTTTGAGTTTTCATTTAAGAAACTTAAGTTCGAACTTTGATACAAGGAGAACATTATCCCTCGTAAAAACCTTGTATGTCTTTGTGCTTTCATTTAGGAGACCCAAGTTCAAACTTCGGATCCCTCATAAAAACCTACGTTTTTTATTCAAAATTTTAGTGTCGTGAAGGATAATGAAATGGTATGTTTTTGGGTTTCATTCATGAAACTTAAGTTTAAACTTCAATACCATAGAGCCAAGACCTCTCATAAAAACCTTTTAGTGTCATGCGGGATAATGAAGTGGTATGTTTTTGGGTTTTTATTCACTAAACTTAAGTTCAAACTTTAATACGAGGGAGCCAAGACCTCTCATAAAAACCTAGTATGTCTTTGGATTTTCCTTTAAGGGGTCCAAGTTCAAACTTTGAAACGAGAGGACCAAGATCCCTCGTAAAAACTCACATTTTTAATTCAAAATTTTAGTCTCGTAAGGGATATTGTAGTGGTATGTCTTTGGATATTCATTTAGGAGACTCAAGTTTAAACCCTGATACAAGGGAATGGTAACCCTTCCTAAAAACCGGTATTTTTAACTCAAAATTTTATTCAATGGCATTAGTTCAACTAGTTAGATTCTTTGAGTTTGAAAACTAAGAACAATGTTCAAACCTTGTCAAAAATACATGCTTAAATAATCAACTTATTGTAATATCTTTCCTCGATTTTGAAAGAGAAGACCAATTTTCAAATCTTGTCAAAGAATACATGCTTAAATAATCAACTTATTGTAATAAGTTTCCTCGATTTGAAAGAGAAGACCAATGTTTGAATCTTGTCAAAGAATACAAGCTTAAATAATCAACTTATTCTAATACCAATGTGGGATGATGATATAGTACAAGTGAAACTCGTTTCAATCTCATTTAAAAAAAATGTTTTAAATTTTTTTAACATTTTCATTTTTTTTTAACTGGCTATGGGATTGAAATGAGCCCCACTTGTATTACATCATCACCACATAGTGGTATTACAACAAAGCTTGGATATTATCCATGTATGGTTTGGCAAGATTCGAAACTGGGTCTTCTCTTTGAAACGTTGAGGAATCTAATTGGTTGAGATAATGCAACTTCATAATATTTTCAAATTTTTAATATATATTAATTAGTCATTTATTTTTTTATGCAAGTTAGGAGGGAGTGTGAGTTAGGAGTAAGTGCAAGCCAATTTTGAGATCTTCAGATAACGAAAGAGCAGTGGATTCATTCGGGAATGTATCAATGCTTTAAACCCTTACCATGAATGCAACGAATATTGTTTAAAAAAAAAACAAAAGTAAAGAACATCGAGAAAAAAAGAGACATACGCAAGTGTGGGTCGGGAGGGAATGCAAGCTGGGAGGGAGTGCGAGCTAGGAGGAAGTGTGAGTCGGGATCGAATGCAAGCTGAGAGGGAATGTGAGACAGGAGGGAGTGCAAGCCAAGAGCAATCCCCAAACCCACTAATTAGTATGGAAGGAAAGTCATAATTGAAAGCCCTAATAGAAGTTAGGATGCCCTGGTTGGAAGTATGGATGCCCAAGTTGAAGATAAATGGAAGAGCAAATATATAGAAAGTTCGATCCAAGTAGCAAATGTTGCACCAGAAGTGACCATCAAGGATGCGATGATTTAGCATGATATAATGATTTAGAAAAGCAAGGGGTCAATATGTAAGTTCCATAGATCCTTGCTAGGGTTTTTGGAGATTCAAGATCGTATCAAGTGGAAGTGGGGGTTTAATTCAAATTACTCTTTGAGTTTTCTTCCTAAAGGTTTTTCCTTGTCATCTTTCCTAATTTGTAAATTAGGGGTAAAATATTTAGTGGTGGCCTATGGTTTAGAGGGAGAGGTACCCTTAATAGACCACGAAATGATTTTTTTTTCTATTGAGACATAAACTATTAAGAAGAATCTAATTATGTCAGGCTTTTTGGATTTCTATATCAACTTATCAATAAGAATGTTTTGAAGAATATTGGAAATACCCTAGGAGAATTCATCAAGGAATGATTAACTATTAAGGAGCGAAAGCATGCTATATATACCAAAATATGTGTTGCTATGGATATTTTAAAACCTTTGCCACAATTCATTAATATTAAATATGAATCAAGATAATGGGATCAACAAGTGGATTATGAAAACATTGCATTTTATTGTCGCAATTGTTATGAGATTGGCCACTTGGTAAGAGTTTGCAAAGTGAAAACTATGAAGAAAGAGAAAATATTTTGGTCATAAGAAAAACTTCAAGGTAAAGCAAGAAAATCTAACGGAGGGCTAGCCTCTCGAGGCTCGATGACCCTCCATGGCACCCCCTTCTCTCACTTACGAACCAACGTTTTCATGCACAACGAAAGACTTAGCCATATTCATGATTTAGCATGCGGGGTTACCATTAACAAGCATTCACACTCATTCAAACAAAGCTCAACTGCATAAACACATTATGACACAACCATTGGTTTGAATGCACATGTATTTCATTAATCAAGGTTACAAGCAACAAGCATCAACAACCTTTACATCAACTGGCGGGGATATTATATAGGCACGTGATCTAGGTGGTCAACAACTCGCTCCTATGTGCACCCAACATTCAAAATCATGTGGCAAGTAACCACTTAATTACAGCCAGCACAATGGGGTATATCCAACAGGTCACCTGCCCATTTACAAATGGTCCAACGACCAATTGCCATAATGGCACTAACTACCCAAGCCTCCCACTCAGCTTATTTACAAAGCATACCCGAACCCAAGGCAACTACATTTTGTCTGCTCTGATAGTTCTTCGCTTCTCAATGCATACCTACGTTTTACTTTTTTACATACCGACTAACAAAACCTTTGATAGCACTATCAACACTAATTGGTCTGCCAACGCTCTACCCGAAGGTACTTTCCATAATTTTGCCAAGTCGCCCACTTGGCCAGTTGCCAGCTTGCTTGCCTAGCAATCTATCGTTAATCCGTTGTGGCATCCTTGGCCATGCCACCATCCGCATACGTTGCTCACAGTTTTTAAGGCATGTGTCCTTAGTCAACCAATGGTATTGTTCTCCCAACACCTCCCACATACTCCACCGCTGAAATAGGTGATGCCCTCATCGTCGTGGTATTGCTCACCACCGATCTCAACTAGGTCCACCATATTTACTCAGGAAATAGTCAACAAGCTTGAGATGTTCTTTTTGTTGAATACCTCGATCTTTGGCCTCCATTTCCATAATGCCTCCTCACGCTCGCAATTTTTTGCATCACTACCTTTCCACACCAAATATTCTTTATGTTGTCGATTGCCCAACTAGATGGTTTTTACTGCCCATACTCGGTCTACCACCTATCCAATTTTATCAAGAACATTTGTCAATGATCGAGTGGGTTTCATTCACTTCGAGTCAGCCTTGTTAGCATTCAACCTTCTCAATTGGCCTATGTGGAACACGAGATGCACCTGTAGATGCATAGGGTTTTTTAGTCGGTAAGCCATGGGGCTTACATATGGGCCATTGGAACGATGAACCAAGATTTTTGATTTTCCCTTTAGCGGTTTGAAGACTTTTGACTCCATCCGCAACAACACTTGGTCACCCACATTAAACTCTTCTAGCCTGCGTTTAGCATCGACCTGCACCTTCATTCATTCAGTTGCCTTGATTAAATGCGTTCATGCCAATTTGACCCACGCTTGCCACTGTTTCAAGTATTCGACTGTCGATGAGCAGGTACTTAGGTAATCAACCAATACAGTATGTAGTGCTAATGGTTGTTGGCCTGTTGCCAGTTCAAAGGGGGAATATTGACTTGATCGAGACTTATGGCTATTGTAGCAGAATTGAGCCATATCAAGTAAATCAAGTCAGTTCAACTGATCACTATCCACATATTGTCTCAAATAATCCTCCAACACAACATTCATGCCTTCAATCTATCCATCGGTTTGGGAGTGAAAACGCGAACTCATCATGAGCTTCATCCCCATTCGTCAAAACAATTCCCTCTATAATTTACTCGTGAACTAGGTATCTCGATAAAAAATAATACTTAGTGGCATGCCCCAATATTTGATGACATATTTAAAAAACATTCGATCGTAACTTCTACCAAACATGGTTGTGGGCAAGGAATAAACACAACATACTTTGAGAATCAATCGACCACCACCATGATCGATTTAAATCCCTTTGCCTTTGGGAGTTCGGTAATAAAGTCCATACTCATGCTAGCCCATGGCTACACAAGTACCGACAATGGTTGTAACAACCCACTTGGCTTTAGGTTAACTGGCTTATCCTGTTGATAAATTAGGCACACTCGAATGTAGTGATCAACGTTCTTATCCATATGAGGCTAGTAGAAATCTTGTTCTAACAATGCTAATGTACGTGCTTGCCCCGGGTGGCCTGTCCAAATGTTGTTGTGGCATTCCTTCATTAAATCATGACGTAGACCATCCCATCTTGGCACGTATTGGCGAGTTTGCCTATACCACAACAACTTGTCTTTCCATTGGAAGCGGGTCAACTTCCCCATGCTGACTTATCTGTGAACACCTCTTCACTAAGTTTGATTGTGGTTTCACCATGCATCATTGCATTTTTTCCTGCCATCTCCTTTATGGTTGCCAACTACATCTTTCTACTCAGTGCATTGGCCATTGTATTTGATTTTCCAATTGTATGCACCATATCCATGTCAAACTCTGTGAGAAAGTCTTGCCAACGTGCCTGGTTTTCTGTCAATTTGGATTGGGTCAAAAAAAATATGTTAGTAAAATTATTAGTTTTTACCTTGAAGTGGGAACCCAACAAGTAATTTCGCCACATCCTTATACAGTGAACGACGACTATCATTTCATTATCGTGGGTGGGGTACCACCATTCCACATCACTCAACTTACATGACTCTCGAGTGTCTATATTGCACAAGCATGCCATTGATTGTAAATTTTGATGCATCTACATACACTTCGAAGGGTTTTGAGAAGTCCACTAGCTGTAGAACAGGCTCGAATGTCAACTTGGCCTTTAGAAGATCAAATGCCACCTGGAACTTTTCTGTCCAATTCCACATGTGGTCCTTCTTTGGTAGATCGATCAGAGGGGCCGCCAGCTTCGAGAAGCAACTTACAAACTTTTTGTAAAAGTTAGACAATTTGAGGAATTGTCTAACTCCCCTCACATCACGTGGCTCTTCCCAATCATGGATCACCTCAACCTTCTACGAGTATGGTCGAATCATGCCCCTTCCCAACACGCATCCTAAGAACTTGACCTCGGCTTGCATGAACACGTATTTTTCTTTCTTCACATAAAGTTCATGTGCTTGCAAAAGCTTAAAAGCTTTCGCCAAATGTCAGTTATGATCCTCCATATTTTGAGAATAAACAAGTATATCGTCAAGGTAAACGACAACACATTTATCGAGAAAGGGATGAAATACATTGTTCATTAAAGTGCAGAATGTCGCCAATGCATTGCATAAGCCAAAAGGCATTACCATAAATTTGAACGAACCATACCTCAATACACAAGTCATCTTCTGTTCATCACCCGACATGATTCTGACTTGATAATATCTCGATCGCAGGTCCAACTTCCTGAACACTTGCGCTCCTCCTAGCTGATCAAAACAATCATCGATCCTTAGTAAGGGATATTGGTTTTTGATTATCTATTGTTAAGGGCTCGATAATCAATGCATAACCATAACAACCCATCATATTTACACACAAACAACATTAGGACTCCATAAGGAGACCTCTGAGGCTTGATATAACCAGCCTCGAGTAGTTATTCTAACTGCTTTCGAAGTTCCACCATTTTTGGTCCACTTAATCGATAAGGCACCTTTGTTGATGGGGTCATACCAGGAATCAACTCAATGCGGTGGTCGATCTCCCATCATGGCGGTAGGTAGGGTAGCAACATTTTTAGCATTCGATCTCTATAATTATGTAAAACTTCTTCAATTTTAGGTGGGACAAGGACCGAAGGTTCCTCTTCAACCCAACCTCCAAGCATTGCAACCAAGAACATGGGTTCTTTGCCTTTACATCAAGCAACCTTTCACAAACTCATGGATGAGCATTCTTGCAATTTGGGTTGCCTCGCTAGCACTACACATGCTTGTCATTTCTTCATAAACTGCATTATACAGTGCTTCTTCGGGTTAAATATGAATAAACTATCTAGGTGGGGGAACACCGCCACCCTGGCAACTCGAATGAAGTCTTGACCAAGCACGATGTCAGTCATCCAAAGAAACCATGAACATGTCTAAGTTCCCTTTCCATTTGCCTACTTGGATGACCATGTCACGAGACGCTCCATAGATTCTTTGCATCGAGGCATTAATCAATTTGAGCTTATGCCCACCTCCTTCATATCACAACTTGAGGTGGTCGGTACATTTGACATTGATGAAATTGTGTCATCCCCGTATCCACCAAGACAACAACATGCTATCCAAAAATCATCGTGTCCATGTAGAAAAGGTGATTTATATCATGAACTCCTTCATCATTCAACTATGTGTTCGATGTGGCCAGTGCATAAAAATCCCTCATTGTCATCATTTGTTCTTCATTAGGACTCGAGGGGCCCTACTGAGCTTCTTGTTGCATTGTGGTTACACGTGCCCGAAATGAGCATTCCTTTTGTGGATGTGGACCCTGACATGTCCAACACCTCAGCCATGGTTTGTCACTAGTTGACTTGGATGACTCACCTTCAATCTGCTTTCTTTTTGCACCAACTTGCACTTTATTCGATTTCTCGAATGTCGTTGTGGATTGCGACATGGGCTTAGATTGCTTAGGTGGCAAACCTTTTTTCTTACCCGCGGCCTAGCTTTGCCCTTTGCCACCTAGTGTTGGGTGTTTTGGCCTTAACATTTTGATTTGAAATATTCTTTCTGGCCACGCCTTCAACTCAAAAATCAAAGAAACTATCAATCGTAACTATCATCGATGTCACATCTTTCGGTTATGTCACTAGAGCTCTAACAGATCCCATGATTGCAAACTAGCTTCAAAGGAAAATAGGTGATCATCCTCTACGATATCTTTAATATCAACCATCAACTCTTGAAATACCTTGATATATTCATGGATCTTACCGATGTGGCATAGATGACAAAGCTTGCATCTGGCCTGCCACTTAGCATTTTATTTCCTGAATTGGTTTCGAAGAACATATTTCAACTCTGACCATGACTCAATCTTTTTCACCTTTTTGGCTTCAGCATTCGTTGCAATATTACGCCACCATGTCTTAGTGGTGCCATTAAGATATCGCATGGTAATTTTAACCTCCATTTCAAGTGTCATATCTTTGAGGTCTACAAGATATTTGCTAACATCCCAAAATAAGTTATTAAGGACTCTATCATCATGGTCACCTTCATAGGATTTCAGCTCTTTAAGATGTGCAACCTTAGTAGCTTTCGTTTTGTTTCCATTAACATTGATGTTCCGGCTAACTATAGTAGAAACAACCATGTGGAGCATTGTAACTTCATTTTGCATTTTGTGCAGGGCTTCATCATGAATCGCTTGCATCTTAGCTTCTTTATTTTCATGGTCAGTTCGCCAATCCACGAGCTCCACGAGGGCCTCATCCATCATCACCTTCTAGTATTGAAATAGGCTTTGCAGTGAAAGGATTGAACTTTCAATCTTGTCAACCTTGTTACTCATGTGTTGCTTGAGATCTTTGACAACACGAGTCCTTAAGGCTCTATGACTTCCTTACCATCACCACTTGGCAGGTTCTTACCAGAAGCATCTATCATCTTGCAGACTCTAAACAAAGAGCATCAAAATTTAGAATCTCCTACACATGTTCGCAAATGACTTCCAAACGTTGGCTCAACTCCATGCTTGGACCAACTCTAATATCAAATGACAAAGGGTTAGCATCTCAAGGCCCGATGATCCTCCACAACACCCCCTTCTCTTGCTTACTTACAACACATGGGAACTATGCCTAACAAACCAATATTTTCATAGGCAGTGGAAGACTTAGCCATATTCACGATTTAACATGTGGGGTTACCATTAATGAGCATTCACACTCATTCGAAAAAAGCTCAATTGCATAAACATATTATGATACAACCATTGGTCCGAATGCACATGTATTTAATTAATAAAGGTTACAAGCAACAAGCATCAACAACCTTTACATCAACTGGCAGGGAGATTATATAAGCACATGGCCTAGGTGGCCAACGACTCGCTCTTGCATGCACCCAACATTAAAAATTGTGTGGTAGGTAGCTACTTAATTACAACCAGTACAACGGGGTATATCCAATGGGTCGCTCGCCCATTTACAAATGGTCTAACAACTAATTTCCATAATGGCACTAACTACTTGAGATGCCCACTCAACTTATTTACAAAGAATACCCAAACCCAAGGCAACTACCTTTTCTCTGCTCTAATAGTTCATTCACTTCTCGATGCATACCCATGCTTTGCTTCTTTGTATATCGGTTGACAAAACCTTTGATAGCACTATCAACACTATCTGGCTTGCCAACGCTTTTCTTGAAGGAAATTTCCATCGTTTCTCCAAGTCCTGCTTGGCCAGTTGCCAGCTTGCTTGCCTGGTAGTCTATCGTTAATCCGTCATGGAATCCTTGGCCATGCCACCATATGCATACATTGCTCACATTTTTCAAGGCACACATTCTTAGTCAACCAACGATATTGTTCTCTCAACACCTCCCACAAAATCATACATTAATAGAAGGTAGATCATATCAAGGATATTCCACTCCTAAATAAGTGGTAAAGAAATCCTATCTACAACATCTTATGGAAAAGGTCACCATAACTCACTTGGATCAACTATTAGAAGAAATAAAGAAGGATATAAAGGATAGGAAAGTACAATTTGTAAGTTCAAGTTTAGAAGGAATTAAAGGTACAAAGGTAAATGTGGAGGAAAATCCAAACACAAATATGATAGAAGAGGTCAAGATATTTCGAGATAAATCATCTTCATTTTCCTCAAGTAGCATAGAATCCTCTCTTGGTAATACAAGTGAAAGTGGTATAGAGGTTATCCCTTGCACTTTAGGGTTTCAAAAGCAACATAATAAAGAAATGAGGATGAGGGAAGTCTATAACAATTTAGGGTTTTTAGGGCAGAATAAGAAGGTAATTGCTTTAGAAGAGTGTCTTTGCACTTTAGGGTTTTGAGGACAATATAAAGAAGAATATGCTTTTGAGGTTATTCCTTGCTCTACAAATCTTGCACAACAAGAAAAACCTATATATGATAAGTCTTAATTTGAGCAATGTGATAAGATTGAAGAGTGAAAGTATTGGTGGAAATGAAAAAGAAAGAGGATGTAACAACCCACCAAAACCAACCCGATATATATATATATATATATATATATATATATATATATATATATATATATATATATATATATATAAGACAAGTAGGTTCACAAAGAAGTCCCAATATTATTTTTCAACATTCACAAGGCTTCATCATATTTGAGTTCAATGTCATTGCAGATGACACTCAAGTGGACAAGAGTGACCAACATCCCATATTTTTGGGATTCACCTTACTAAACCTCATTGTTTATAAGGACGTCAAAGTGGTCCCCTCACCTTTCCTATACCCTCATCGATATAGGACAATTTGACCACAACGTAGAGATTATCCTTTAAGTCCTATAACACTTAAAGGGGAATGTCTATTACCTAACCTTACCATAAGTCCATTTATGTAGGTTATTTTGGCATAAAGCCTTGGTGCTTAGTTACCACACTTCCATAGGCTAACCAAGGTCATTAGCTTTTCCTTAGTAATGAACATGGTCACATGAACCTTACCATTCAAGGTACCACCACTATTGTCTCATGAATGATTCCATTAACTTCATAGCTATGGAACAATTGATCCTCACCATTCAAGGTGTATCAATCATAAATATCTAGCTATTGCATCATTTCAACTCCTAGATTCGTGGGTACCTAGATATTGCATTACCACAACTTTTAGGATTCACAACTACTTGATTATTGCATCTATACAAATCCTCCCAAATTTAGGTTGTCTCTTTGACACAAGGATCCTAATAAGGTTCTAAATCCATTCCCAAGACCCCCCCCCAAAAAAAAAACTCAAGAAATTACATAAAATAATATAAGATATCTCTCTTATAGTTGCAAGCTTACTATAGTGGTAAGGGCTTTGGTCTCTCTTTGTGAGGTCCAAGGTTCAAACCCCACTCAGTACGAGGGGAACAAACCCCTCATAAAAACCTGTGTAAACTCATTAACAAAAAAAAAACATCTCTCTCTTGAAAAGAAATAAATGCTTTAATCAAAATAACATGTTTAATTATAACACAATGTTAGATTTTGAAGTAAAATAGAACATTTGCATTCCATACTTAAATAAAGCATAAATTTCAACATAATGCTAGCACAAAAGAAGCATCTCTCTAGACTAAATATGATTAAATTAATCTTAATATTCACATCTATTATAACGCTAGCATGCTCAAATAATTTATAATGCTAACATATAGATCATCTTCAAAGAGTTAACAACCAACTCATTCTTTCATTTACTCAAAGCCAAATATTTCATACATTTTCATAAAGACTTCCAAGCCTTATTAATTTAGGAATACAAATATCCAAGTGTTATATAATAAAACCCTCATTTACATAACAAATTTTCATTCCCAAATACATTAGAGCAAGTCCGTCCAAGTGGCCTCTACACCACCTTCTTTTCACGATCCTCTTCATGAAAGGAATCTCCCACAAACTTTAAGAAAACTTAGGGATTAGGACAACTCTTAATGTAATGCAACTTAACATGCTCTATGTATAAATGCAAACAACCATGCACAATACATTTCAAACAATCAAGGAGAGAATCACATACTTCTCTCTATAATGATTTCCTATCTTCTCAAGCTTAGAAAACCATTAATAACATAGCCACTTTTTCCATAATAATAGCATTTCAATATAATAATTTTCTATGCATTCCAAAAGCTTCTATTTAAATAAAATATTTTCCTTCTTTCTTTTCAATAATAAGAATGCAAGCTTAAACTTTCACTAAAGCTTAAACAAAAGATATCTTAAATAGATTCAACCAAAAGAATATTTATTTCCTTTAATATTCTAGCCTAAACATTCATTAAAGCTCAAAAAAAAAACCCTTAATAGCTACAACAAAGGATTATATTTTCTCAATATTCAAACTTAAACATTCACTAATGCTCAAGTAAAATAATCCTCTAAAGACTATCTACCCATATTTTGTTAACTAATTAAAGCCAATTTAATCTAAAATCATACTCTAACTTACGTAAAGCAAAAGGTAACTTAACCAATTCAATTATTAAAATTAAATAACCTTAGATTAATATTTTTTTTCAATGAGTTTATACACATTTTTATGAGAGGTCCTGGTCCCCTCATACTGAGAGGGGTTTGAACCTTGGACCTCTCAAAGAGAGGCCAAAGTCCTTACCACTGTAGTAAGCTTACAACCTAACCTTATATCAATTTTAGATGAGAAATCATTAAGAAAAAATGAGGCCGATAAGCAATGGGAAGGACATAGCTTACAGGCAAACTGATGACTTTCGATCGAGTCCAAGCTATTTTCTGCACTGACTAAGGACGTTTTCTAACAACTAACACCCATAGGTCCTTGTTGTAGCCAAAATTGATACAACATGAATGTACCCATAATTTAAAAATTTTGAAGGTCCTAAGAAGGTACACCTTTGTGAAGAGTTCAGGTCTGAGTAAATAATTTATTTCTTCATAAACATCTCCAATCCCTAATCAGCTAATGATTTCCTTTCATTAAAATTTAAAGGTTCCCTTGGTTTTATTTGCAAAAATTTCACCCTTCGGTTGACAGGCAGAAATTTTCGACCGATGAGCAGAATTTGTCAAAACTAAAAACTCTTCGACCAACCTTGAAAAACAATTGGTCGATAGAAAGGAATGATCGACCAAATATAGAGATTGTTGAAAGTTTTCGGTCGTTGCCATAAGAAGAAGAACTGACTTTTTTTACAAGAAAGTATTTTTTGATCGATCGATAGAAAATTTCAGCCAACCACTCGGATCGAAGAACAAAGACAAGAAAAGCGCACAAAATTTAAATCAACTGACTCAAGGGAGATTACTGTCGAGGATTTTTTGACTGAGCGAAATTCAGTCCATTAAAGAAGCCTTTTCAGTCGATGAGAAGAAAGCAACGATCGAAGGTAAAAGGTACTTTGGCCAACATGAAGAAAATTAATAGCAAAAATTCTCGATCGAAACAAGTTCACTCTTATAAAGCATCCCTTTCGTTTGATAAAAAAAAGAAAAAAGACAGAAGAAGTTTTTGATCAACACGAAGTAAATGGCGGTCGACCAACTGATCAGTCAATCGTTGACAATAATAATTTTTCTCGACCAACTACAGTAAGTAATTGATTGAAAATATTTATCAATCGAACATTGAAACAAGTCATTCAACGAAAGAGCATCATGGATCAAAGCAAATAAAGGTATAGCCAAAAAGTCAAAGAGTCAATAGAATATTATTTCGATCGGTGAGAAACAAAGGTCGGCCACTCAGTGAAAGCAAATTCATCATTCGATCGAGTCAAAGTATTATCGGCTGAACAATGGTAAGGACCGACCGATAAGATTTAGTCAAAACTCTACTGTTAAAATATTTCAATCGATAAATGAAAGACATTAAATATCTATAATCGATCGCACCCTCGTCGTCAAAGTATCATTGATCGAACAAAATCAATAGGTGAGATAAACCCAATCAATTGAAGGTAAAAATAGCATTGATTAAGATATGCCATCATCTAATTTGAACACACCATAGTTAGTCGAATATTATTAAACTAATCATCTAGGAAGATTTTGAACTAGATTTTTACGCAGAATGAGCATAGCTTAAATCATGTAGCCATTGAATGGAGGCAGGCGATCGAAAACAAATAACCAACATGAACTGACCAGCTGAGGGAAGAACACTTCGAACCTGTCAACCAGACTAAGATCAGTGATCACGAGTGTCTGTGCAACATAGTACCAAACGAGACATGTCAACCAGCTAATGGCACGCACGCATAAGGGGTCGCTAACTTAAAGAATATTAGCGTTACATCATAATTGACCATGCTTAACGTTATCAAAGCCAATTGAAAGACCACACAAATGCAAACTCTCCCACGGGTCCTGACATCCAAATTACACAAAGCCACCAAATAGGGAAACAAAATATGATAGGATGATTCACCAACAAAGAATGATATGGCAAGATAAAATAAGTAAGGTAATTAATGGATTGTCTTAGCCTAAACAGAAACACTGAATCATTCATACTACAGTAGAAGAATGCAAATTATCATGTGCCAAGTAGAGAGAGGATGGCCCATAGGCCACATAATAATAGTAGAGGATTAGATTAATACAAAAATTGTCAGGTTAAAACGAATCGAACTGTCTTCCCAATCAACAGGACCTGACTACCCCTCGTCAGCTAACAACATGATCCACCTCAACACATCCTCTATATGAAAATAACGCTCAATCTAAATCCAAGATATAGTTCGAAGATGGGTCGAAGTGTGCTGTTAGCGAGATATAGAAAGATAATTCTACGTATCCAGAGGACTCATATCACCAACTATAGAAGAAACAAGAAGCACAAAATAGAAGACCGTCTCTAGAAGACTCTCTTGCCTCGATGGCATATAGTTAGTGTATTGTCACTCTTATGGAGTATAGTTATGGAAGTACCGTGTTGTTGGTGGTTTCCTTAACTTCTATACTTCCATTTTCTTATCTTTATCTATTGTTATAGAGAGCCTAATGCATCAGGTTCCTGTATTGAACCCTTGCTTCCTTGCTTCCCAAGCTAAGCATCGTGTGGTTGAAGAAAACCCCTACTTTAGGACAATATTCCTAAATTCCAACACCTTATTAGTCAATTAAAATACAAGAAGGTATTTAGGAGCTCACTTCAGGACAAACAAATAAAACCACGAGCAGTAAATAGGAGGTGCAAAAATTAGACCGAGTTTTAACCAAATTTTGCTAATACATTTTTGAGGCAGTAAGATAACAGACTATACAACACCCAATCGATGACAAGGTAGGATATGATACCAAGTTGACGATTTAGATGCAAATAGTTCAGGTAGTTACAAAGTTACTGTGACTATAAGAAGAACATCTACAACCAGAATATGGATTGAGCTTTGACATAACATATTTTTGCTAAGAGGTATACTCGAGTGCCCATTCTTTGTTGTTGTATCTCCTTTGTTTTCTTTCTCCTTTTTCATCTCCTCATTCCTCCCATTGCTATGTAGGTTTTTAATAAGAAAGTACCCAAGAATATGAGAATATTTCCAGATTATTGAGCCAAAGGTCTAGAAACTCGACTATTGCGATATTCGAACGGAAGAGCGAAAGGTCCTTGTTACGATATTCGAACGAGGATCTTTATTGTATTAATCTTTCTAAGAGTTAAATGGAGATTCCTTGCCAACTCTTCATGTAATATCATTCAAATATTAATACAATTCTGGGCTTCTTTCCTATTTTATTTTTGTGTTTAGCTTTATGTGTGTCCTTGTTATGGGTTATATTATTTGAACGCATGATGAACGTTTCTTTTGTTGGTCAACTGTTATGTTTATTACGATATTAGAATGAACGTAATTGCACCGATTTTTTATTTTATCCTTCTTTTTGTTTCATTAAAATGTTATTAAATATTGCTACAATAGCCCAAAGGATTAAAGCACCGGTCATACATAAGTTATAATAGAACTGTTATCATTTTAGCTCGGTCAAATTTTATAATTGTTAATCCATCACCATAAATCTGGAAGAGCATGAACTTAAAGAATTTAAGCTCACCTCAAGGGTATCCTTACCATACTTGGTCTATCTAGAAAATATTAAAGAACTCTATTCCCAAGTTAAAGAGGTAGGTCAACTAGAGCCTGCAATAGCTCGTTGGCAGTAGGTTTTCCTGTAGCGTGATAGATCATCCTACGGATGTAGGAAAAATCCCCAACAATTTTTTGGTGTCGTTACCGAGGATAGAATGCGTAATTTTCATTACAATTTGGAACCTAACGATAAAAATTTATTGGCAATGGTTAGCTTAAAGAAGGAGTCAAAATATCAATTTATGTTTCCCTTCTATGCTGGTAGTTTCCAATTTTCCCTTTTTAAGAATGTTTAGTTATATTGTTTTCTTGATTCTCTTTAGTTTCTTGATTTTCTAATTCTTGAAAAAATTTTATACCCTGAGTGAACGAGAGTGTTTTAAGTTGAGAAATCTCAACCAGACGTTTATTCCTTATGCACACATTGTGCTGACGACTTTGACTGGAAAAATCCAAAAATATCATAAATATTAAAAGAAGAAGAAGAACGTGATGGCGTGAACGAGAAGAAAAACTCAGGAGCTGTACCCTGAACTCTTAGATCCAGAGGTATTTTTTAGAACTAATTCTTCTTATTCATCTCCAAAATTTCTAACCCTGATATTGTTCCATTAAATTTTTTTATTTGAAACACCTCCCACTATCCCTAGTGGAATTACTAACACACCTCCTCCTGTAATTCAAGTTACCTCCTGTAGTTAACATGGCTAACCCTCCATCAATTCAGTTATGGAGGACCAATAGATATAGACCTTTTCAATTACCAAGTCCTTTACACGATCTCCCTAGTAAAGTGCACAAATATTTGCCTAAGTTTCAAGGAAACAATGCAGTTACTGGAGAAAATCACATCAAAAGATTTTTGTATGCCTTAGACAGTCTAGAGATAGAACATGAAGATGTGGTGTTGAGATTGTTTTTACAGACTCTATAAAAAGATGCTAGAGAATGCTTTAATACTATTCCTAATAATGACATTGCTAATTTTACCAAAATGGAGACTGTCTTTTTAAATAAATTTGGTGAAAGAAAAAATGAACAATCATTGTTAACAAATCTGGCAACAATGAAGAAGAAAGAAAATGAATCAGTAAGTGATTTCAATAGAAGGTTTTCTAAAGCCAGAACTAAGATTCCCACTACTCTAAGGCCAAATAATATCCATTCCATCTATTTTTATAAAAATGCCTCACCTGGAGAATTCAACTATGAATTAAGACAATAACAGGTTTACACAATAGATGAATGCATTGATAAAGCCATAAACATTGAAAGAAATATGTTAGACAGTGGGAAAATGAAATCATACTCTTTGGAAGATAATCATCCTGATAGGAAGCCTAAGAAAGTAGGATTTAATCTACATAAAAGAACTGAACACAATCCCATGGAAAAGCTGACCAATCAAGTAATAGAAATATTCAACACAATGAACAATAGGTTGGCTAGGATGGAAAGAAATAAAGAGAGTAACGGTGAAAATTCTCACCCTCAGGTTGATAGACAACAAGGTGACAACATACCACCTTTCAAGAGAAACTTTAATAGAAATTAGAATAACAATAATCCTGATAGGAATAATAGAAATAACTGGAAAAAAAAGAAAAAAATAAGGACATGGATTTGGTTCCAAATCCTATTCCTACTATAAATTTGGATGAGAATTTCTCTTATTACTGTTCGGCCTATGATGCTCCCCATAATACAAATTGTTGTGGCATCTATTTAGGTGTCCACCATCCTGTAGACTTAGAAGAAGAATCCGAAGAGGATATCAAAATTAATGCTTATTGGATCTTTGAGGATGAATCTAGAGAAAAGTTGTTTGAATAAGACATGGATTTATATGCTTCGAATCACCACCCAAAAATCCTAGTTGTAGAAAATACAAATATCCTACAAAGAGGACAAGAGATTAGGCATGATAAAATGAAACAGGACAAACTAGTTCCAACAACTCAAGAGGTGGAGGAGCTAGAAGCAAATGCCCTAAATTTAAGGAATAGGATTTTTCCTAACAAAACTAATAAAAAATTAAACAAATATATTAGATAACATTCCATTGAGAAAGATAAAAAAAAAAGGTTCCTGAAAACATAGGAACAAATGAACCACCCTCTCATAAAGAATGCTCCAAAACTTTAGATATAAAGAAAACAGAATTCGATGCTGGTTTAGAACTGAGTAAACAGAAAGTCAACATTACCTTTGATGAGTTAATGAATATTCAAAAATACAGAGAACAATTTTGTAAGGCTTTTGGATTAATTGAACAAAAATGAACTCAGTCTTGTAATGTTGTCAAACCTTCCAATCATGAAACTAGAACCCCTTCATCTATCAGACCATTTTATGTGTCACTCAGGTATAACTCAGATGAAGGAGAAAGGTATGTCATTCACAACTGCATTCTAGATAGTGGTGCATCCCATAACATTATTCCCAAGAAAATAGTAAACCAATTAGGGTTGATTTGCATTAGAGAGTCTCCCCTTGTATCAGTAATGGATAGTAGGCAGATACCTTGTGTAGGTATTATCACTGGTTTGCTAGTCTACCTAGACCAACATCCTAAGAAGGGTATAGTTATGGACGTCATAGTAGTTGATGTAGATATTTTCTTCTCATTATTGTTGAGCAAACATCAGGTAGAACAATTGGGTGGTTCCATACAATTAGATTGGTCTTATGCCATAATCCCTATTTTAGGAAAAGAGAATGTAACCTTAAGGAGAGAACCTTTTAACAAATACTCAGTTGAATTGGTTAGATCATATGACACCATGATTAATTTGGTTAGCTCCACAAAATATAAATAAATAGGAGTGTACTCTATATGGCATAACCCATTCCTAATCGAAGTCTCTAAAGCCAAAGATATGGATCATGAAATCAGACAACTTGTAGATGTAGAATCTGACAAGATTCTCACCCAAGAGATGTGGACCATGTTCTTTGATGGGGTTGTCTCAATCATGGGTAGGTGTTGGTGTCAATTTAACAGATGTTAAGGGAAACTATCTCGAAATCCCTTATAGACTAGAATTCCCATGCACTAATAATGTAGCTGAGTATGAAGCCTTACTGCTAGGTTTGAGAAAAGGTAAAGAACTGAGAATAAATTTTTTAACTATTATTGGAGACGCTGAAATGATTATACAAAAAATCAAAGGTAAGTATCAGATAAAACATCCCAGATTGAAACAATTTTGCTCCAAAAACAACTGCAAATAAAATTATGAGAGCAGGTTATTACTGGCCTTCCTTATTCAAAGATGTACATAAATATACAAGAGGCTGCCATAGCTATCAAGTGTTTGTTAGGAAGAAAAAGTTAGCAACAATACCTCTCTAATCAGTAATCATAGAACCACCCTTCATGTAGTGGGGAATTGACCTCATTGGGGAAATAAATCCGAACTCCTTAGGCCGACAAAAATGGATTGTCATCACAACAAATTATTTTACCAAATGGGTGGAAGCAACTCCTCTTATAAACTCAAAAACTGAAGTAATCCTCAATGGGAAATACTTTGTTTCATTTGAAATGATTGAGTTTTGTGCAAAGTATGAAATTGAACTTTCTCATTCAACAAACTACTATCCTCAGGGAAATGGTCTTGTCGAATCATCAAACAAGAATTTGATTACCAAAATTAAAATATCACTATGTAAAATAAGAAGGGATGGGAGAGTGAGTTGAAGTTTTCCCTATGGGTAGATAGATTGTATGTCAAGAGAAACACAGGTAAGACTCCTTATGAAATGGTATTCAGAGAAAAATCCTTGCTACCTCCTCATACAAAAAGAATAACACTATCTTTGTTATTACAAGATCATGAAAATCTTGATGCCTTACAAAGGAGATTAGATCATATTGCACAACTACAAGAAGAAAGAAGGAATGCATTGGATAAGATGTTTGAACAGACTCATAAAACCATGCAGCTCTTTAAAAAGAAAGCCAAGGGAACCCCATTCTTTGAAGGAGACATAGTTTTGTATTGGGATCCTAAAAATGATAAACATGGAGAAAAGGGTAAGCTTGAGCCTAAATGGATAGGTCCTTACCAAATAATTTAATTTTTTGGCCCTAATACTTATCGGTTGCAAACCTTGCAGGGAGATCTCATGGAAATCCCAATCAACAACCTACACCTTAAGTTATACCACCCCTACTGGGGAACCTGAAAATAATAATAAAAGAAAAAAATATTTTTCAATTTCCTATTGTTTCTCTTTGAGCCAAGTTTGTTTGTTTATTTGTTTGTTGTTTCCAATCTATTAGAAAGTTGTTAAGTTCTCTGGTTATGTTTTTGCTTGTCTATAAGGAGTTATGTTTTTGCTTTTCTAGAAGGTATTCGGGAGCTCACTTCAGGATAAAAAAATAAATCCATGAGCGATAAATAGGAGGTGGTGAAAATTAGGCCGATTTTTAACCATAATTTTCTAATATATTTTTGAGGCAGTTAGATAACAGACTGTACAACACCCAACCAATGACAAGGTAGGAGATGGCACTAGGTGGATGGTTTAGATGCAAACTGTTCATGCAGTTACAAAGCTTCTATGAATATAAGAAGAATGTCTACACCCAGAATATGGATCGAGCTTTGACATAGCATATTTTTGCTAAGAGGTATACTCGAGTGCTTGTTCTTTGCTACTGTATAACCTTTGTTTTCTTTCTCCTTTTTCATCTCCTCATTCCTCCCATTGCTATGTAGGTTTTTGATAGGAAAGTACCCAAGAAGTTGAGAATATTTCCAAATTATTGAGCCAGAGGTCTAGAGACTCAACTGTTGCGATATTTGAACAGAAGAGTGAAAGGTCCTTGTTACGATATTCAAACAAGGATCTTTATTGTATTAATATTTCTAAGATTTAAATGGCGATTCCATGCCAACTCTTCATGTAATATCATTCAATTATTAATACAATTATGGGCTTCTTTACCGATTCATTTATGTATTTAGCTTTGTGTGTGTCTTTGTTATGGGTTACATTATTTGAATGCATGATAAATGCTTCTTTTTTGGTCAACTATTATGTTTATTATGATATTTGAATGAACGTAATTGCATCGATTCTTTCTTTTCTCCTTCTTTCTATTTTCATTGAAATGTTATTAAATCTTGATACAATAGCCTAAAGGATTAAATCACCGATCATACATAAGGCATAATAGAACTTTATCATTTTATCTCGATCAAATTTTATAATTGTTAATCCATCACCATAAATCTGGAAGAGCATGAACTTAAAGAATTTAAGCTCACCTCAAGGGTATCCTTACCATACTTGGTCTATCTAGAAAATATTAAAAAACTCTATTTCCAAGTTAAAGAGGTAGGTCGACCAGAGCCTATAATAGCTTTTTGGCAGTAGGTTTTCTTGTAGCATGACAACTCATCCTACGGATGCAGGAAAAATCCCCAATAGTCCTCAACATATGGAAGCATACCTCTCGGATTCAGCCAACCACCCAAAAAGATCAACACAAAAAGCACAATCCAACAAATTAAAACAATACAAAACATCAAGACTATAGATGGATCCAACAAGAACCACTAGGGAAGGCACTTGATCTTAATGAAGATACTATCCTCTACATATCTAAGCCAATATCTAACTATAACAAGGAGATAAAAGAGCCTCTCAGGTTTCAAGCACAACTTCCTCAAAATAATGATAGACTGGCTAATCATATCAAGGACATATAAGGGTATGCCATAGCCACAAAAATAGAGGGATATCACTAGCTAGGCTTAGATAAAAAAACTAATATCTATAGAAACACTGCAAGCTCTACAAATACAACAAAAACTAGAAGAACAACACTAAAGAACAACCTAAAGCACAAGCATAACAAGGTACAACATCACCTCAACTAACCACCGAGCTTTTCTTGAGCACTGAGCTTTCCTCAAATCTCTTTCGGTTGCCTCCACTGATCTCCAACCAACATGTTCCCTCCTCCTTCATCAACCCCTGTGCTAGACATCTAGAGAGCATATAACATGCAATGAAGAAGCACCCAAATAGGAAGGGCCACATTCCATTTTCAAGCGCTAGCCGACCACTACTCGACGCCAGTCGCATTCTTACATTCTCAAGATCGGAGTTACAAAAGGAAAGCATAGCTTAAACCAAAGTTGCCTTAATAATTATTAATCCCTTAATATTTCTAATATTAGGATTCTAATTAATTATTAAGAACTAAGGTTAAATAATCAAATTTCATTATTTTATTCAAAGATTCAAACTACGAGCAATTAATTCAATAATTCATCCAAAACATTGTTATTTACTAACAAAGGTAATTAGATTAATTATTTTCCAATTAACACCAGATGTTAATATTAATTATTAACTTTGATGTTAACATTTCAAGTATTAATATTACTAACTGTTGACAATTTTGTCACATTTCTCAAGGGGTAGAAAAGGAAATCAAAATTTTGTACAGTGTTTTGTAAAGTTTTTTCTTTGTTGTTTTGTTATTTGAAAAGTTGCAGCAATTTTGGCTTTCAACGCCACCCCTTTGTATAGAAAATAAAAAAGAAAGAGCTTCGCTACCGAGCAGGCTAGAGAAAAGAGCTTCGTCGAAAGAAAACGAGAAGAGCTTCGCACCCGAGGCATTTCCAGCACTACTTCGGGTGAAATTTTTACGAAGTAGTATTGCCGAAGAAGAATACAAGGATAGCGATAAAAAGAACTTCGGGCCCAAAGTGCTTCAAACCACTACTTCGGGAGAAAGTTGAGTGAAGCGACATTCAAAAGAACAACTTCACCGAAGAAGGAAGGTCCAAACCGTAGTCCAAATTGGCTAAGGCAAGAAAACTACTTCGGGCCCGAAGCATTTCTAGCAGCTACTTCGGGCGAGATTTTTGTGAAGCGGTGTTGCCGAAGTAAAATACAAAGGAGGAAGAATGAAACTGCTTCGCACCCGAAGCATTTCAAAAGGCTACTTCAGCCAAAAGTTTTGCGAAGAGGAATTTGAAAAAATGCAGTACTGAAAACACTTCACCGAAAAGCCGCTGAAGCATCTACCTCGGGTCCTGCGACAGCGAACCATTTCTACTTCGCCAAAAATCATTGTGAAGCATCTGCTTCGACAAAATTTCATGTGAAGTACTTTCACCCAAGGTAGAAGATGCATTTTGAAGGCAAGGATACACTTTGGTCGAAACGCCTCGAACCACAGTTTTGATGAAGGATCGTGGTGAAGCATCTCAACGACTCATTAGCAAAGTATCTACTTCGAGAAAAGGACCACGTCGAAGTAGTTTTGACACAGCGAAGCAACAAGAAGTGAAGACCCCATTTTGCGAAGGAGATATGCTTCGGCCTCCATCACCCCCGAAGCTATCTTGCGAAGCTTCACCATGCGAAGTGCAAATCAAGGAGAATCTGCTTCGGCACAGGTCCGTTGCAAAGCAAAGTTGAAAAGGTAGCAAAGCACCTCAAAGGCATGCGCTCCAAGCTGGGTATTTTCCCGAGGCGATCAAGTGCCTCATAAATGCATTTTTTCATGCCCGATAAGCTCGTTGCTCATTTTTGGCAATTGAAAACAAAGTATCCAGCCATGATGAAGAGCCCGATGAGCATGGTGGCCACTCGAGCACCGCATCCGAAGACCAAGGACATCTAGACGACTCATCAATGCATCTTTCCATGGTTGACCCGATCATAGTTGCCAGTTTCGATAACGGATTTGAGAGCTCGATCACAAGAGCCTTGGGGAGCCGAATTCTCAAGGCTCGAGTGCGTACTTCTCCTTGCTGTGTAATTATGACTCAGAGGGTCAGGTCCTTTATAAAAACCCAGGCATTGTAATGAATAAGGGGGGGAACTATCTGCTAGAAAGCTGCTATAACTTGATGTCCTGCGATTAATACTAAAGAGCTTTGGGCTCAATTTCTCTCTTTTATGCTGCCTTTTATGCTTGATTCTTTTGTCTTTCCTCATTTGTATACTGAGACTTTGAACTCTGAATCCGGTGTGCAATTGGGGACTGTTCCCTAAAACTTGCCTGAAGGATACATAGGAGAGGAAAAACGTAATATTGGTTTTATTTTATGCTGCCTAGTGGGTTGTGGTTTCTGTTACATTCACTTGTCCTAATCGTCTTTACTCTGAACCCTAAATTTCGTTGAAAGGGAGAAGGAGAATACCTGTGAGCTCACCTAGAGGATACATAGGAAGGTTAATGTTGCGTTTCTTTCATTTATTCTTGGTGTTCCTTGCTGCTATTCAAGTTGTCGGTTAGTGATCATGCTTCCTATTCTTTCCCACCTTAAATCACCGATCTCTCTTCCCTTACCCCTTTTTATTTTTTTCTCTAACCCTAACTCCTTTTATCTCTTTCCTGCACCCTTATCTCAAAACACCAAAGTAGATTAGCATAGGAGTCGACCTTTCTCCAGAGATTGGCACGAGGGGCATCTCTTCCCTTTGGCCTTTCAATGTTGGTCTAGGTTTAGGGCGCATAATGATGAGTGTCGTTGAATCTCATCATTTAATCTCAATGATTTATCAATCCGGGGTGGTGTCTAAGGCTGTCTACGATAGAAGGCTAGGGCAGAGTACAATTCAGGCATTCAAATTTCAAGCATTTATTGGTGAAGCAGATTTTGGTTTAACCTTTTGGTGTCACACTAAACCTAGTTTGAAGAATGGAAAGCGAAATAAATTACAAGAATTGAAAACTAAATCTAAATTGCTGAATTTAACAATTAACTACAATTGCATGAATTGAAATTGCTGAATTGAAATCTAATCTACTTTTGCAGAATTGAAATAACAGAATTGAAATTGCTAAATTGAAATCCTAAGTTACATTTGCTGAATTGAAACCTAATTACTCTTGTATAATTGAAATGATGCTTGCAAATGAAACTTATTCTAAAAACACCTGTCAATGCCCTGGCACAGAAGGTCGTCAATCTTTTGCTACAGGAATTGACAACAAAATGAAATATGCTAAAAAATGGAAAGTTTCTAAAATAGAAAGTAGGGAAAACATGGAAAGCAAAGGAAAAATGCTTAATATAATTTTTCAGCTGACATACACACAAATGCTGTACACAAACATAATAGAAAACATAAATCACATAATACAAAATAAAAACAAGAAAATGAAATCTGGCAAGCAATCTATTAATTCTACTGTAGCAAAATTATAGATTAAAACCTGCCATAAAATCCCTCCTTCTAGATCTGAAAGTGGGCCCATACTTCCTGATATAGAAGGAGGTGAAAAGCACTCCTTAACTAATTAACACTCAATAGAAAATGATAAAATAGTTGCACTTTTATTGATGACATAACATTCTAAAAACTGTTACAAAAAATTACTGTACAGTCCTAATTGCTGCAATTGAAAACTCTCCTCTATTATAATTCTTAACTGGCTCAACAAAGGAGGAAGCTGTGTTATTTATATAAATATTTACAACATATCCCATGCTCAAATCAGCCTATGTGCTACTTTACAATGATTTGCCAATAATTCTAGATTTGAAATAAATGCAAATTTGGACAGTTTGTGTTGCAGTAGTAGTCATTGGCCCTTAAAAAGCATCTTTAGTGGTGGGAGTACGTGAGAGGAGTCTAGAAATATCTCACACATATTTCTCCACTTCATAATATGCCATTCCTATCTTGCAAACAACTTTCTATTATGCTGCAGTTTTTTTGGGTTTATCCTAGAAGAGGATCAAAATTGATCTTTTCCATGAATGGTGGCTTTGGACGACAAGGACAACAAAGTCAGATGGGAGATATTTTACTTTAATATTTTCAACCTTCTTTACCTTTTTCCACCGTCAAAAATAGTCAAAAAGTCAAAAAGTCAAAAAGCACTTTTCTGTTCTCATTCCGAAGATAAGTGGCTCATTCCGAAGAGACTGTATTTCTCATTCCGAAGATGTCTTGTTCATTCCAAAGATCTTCGAAATGAACAATTGTGTGCTCTTAAAATGATTTTAGCTACATTTATCAAGTGGATTAGCCCTCAGGATCATATTGCAATAGCCTTCATTCCTCTCCATGTGTGAATTCCATGCCTTGCCATTCATTTGTAGCTTGCTGGAATTTACATGGTAAATTACTGTATTTTCCAATTCTGCTGCACAGTTGTAAAATATTGGCATTTATTACAAATTCAAAAAAATTAGAACATGGAAAAAAAATTCAAATATCAACATGAATGAGTACATCAAGTTGCTACTGAATTTATACACTCCATTCACCAAGTAACCATGTTGAAATAGTGCAATAGTGTTGCACAATTGTCCCTGCTCTGTTATACCCTGTTGCTGCCTATTTAGACCATGTGGGAATGCTTCTAAATAGGTCATATTTCTTCTGTAGTACTTTTGAACTCATTCCATCCATATCCTCATGTTTTGCTTGACAACTTCAAGGTTTTCCTATAAAGTGACAGCTTGCTGATTTTTATATGGTTGTTTTTTTCAGATTTTCAGATTTATGATAGTCCTAAACTTTTGGCTTCAATGTGGATTTGAAACAAGTTGAAGGGCAGGAAAAAATTCAAAAACCATTGAGAAGTTAATGGATATCAACATACCGCATTTGGTTAATTTAAATGCATGTTTTTACTTGCTACTTAATCAAGCAAAATCAGTCATAAAATGCTGAAAATAGTCAAAAACAGAGATATAATCATGCAAATACTTAACAAATAGTATATTTTAGTCAACTATTTGGCAATTAACTTATCATATGGTAGTCAAACATTGTGCAATAATGAGGCACTTTTGGGCCTCATCACATACATTTACCCAAAATCCTTTCCTAGGTAGATTTGATGACCAACAGTTTTTGGCACGCCCGGTGGGACCAAGGTCCCATATTTTAAGCGCAAATCTCAAACCCGTATTCACTGGGGCCACTAGTTCTAACCAGTTCTCAGTGTGACCCAGTCAGTCTCACCTGACTAGTGGTAGTGAGAACCGATGCTCTCATTATCGAAAGACTCATAACATCTGGCAACTCTATTTACCCGAGAATCTTTAAGTCAAAAAGACCGATACCGAAGTTTGTGTCTTCATGTAAACAAGATGGAGAGTTAGGAATTGAGGAGAGGAAACTGAGTTCTTTGAGCTAGATATTGACGCCTTTGGGGAGCGATCAAGGTTGGTCACCCTTGAGTCATTATTACATGGAACATCCTCGCGAGAGGCTGCTATTGACGAACAAGGCCTAACTTCTGATAGCACAACGTCTAGTTTTCCTCCTAATCCTCTCAACTCACCGAAGCATCCTAGTGCCTCCATTCCTGTTAGTCATCCTATTAGCAATCAAGGAGGAGCTTCGGGGATTCCTATTTCTCAAAATTCAGGAGCAAGTATGGCACAACAACAACAACAGCAACAACAACAACAACAATAGTAAATGCAGCAACAACCACCGCCTAGGTGGTTCTCGTCATGGGATTCTTTGTTGCCACTAAATCTAGTGGGACAAGGGCAAGTGCCACTTGCTGTTGTCAAGAAGATCCCAATGTTCGATGGAACTGGAAAAACTACTCTAGAGCACATCCAAGACATAATCTCTTTGGAGGCAATCCATGACATCACAGAAGAGCAAGTGATGGTAAAGCTTCTAGTTCTTTCCCTTAGAGGAAAACTCCTCTACTGGTATAGATCTTTACCACTCGATACTATTACATGATGGGACCAGTTAGCTGGGTAATTGATGCAAGGTTTCAATGAGTCCTCCGATCCTACCTCTCTCCTACATCAGTTCACCTCAATCCAGAGACACCCGCAAGAAGAGATTGCAGACTTCAACGTAAGGTTCACTCGAACTTGGCAGAGTACCAGCCAGACTTCAGCCAATCGACGAGGCTGCAGCATACTATTTCCTTCGAGCTTTCAACCTTGATATCAGTATCATGGTAAGATATTCCAACATTAATACTTTTCTCGAGTTGTATGGGTTAGCCAAGAAGGCGAAAATAGATTTGATAGCTGTGGGTAAGATTCCCCAAAGGATGCCGATGCCCATACTTCTCGAATTCCCTTAATCCCCGTACACGAGTGCAGCTGCTTCACAGATATCTGTAACCCCTACACTCCCGGTCTCATCTTGGAACCCAAATCCTATTGTGTCTCAAATTACTGCTCCACAAATTCACTTTCCTACATTTCTAGCTCCGCAGCCTAATGTCACTTCGGCATTCCCTGTACTGCCAGCACCAATTCAACCCCCTGCCTTACCTCTAATACCAACAATGGCTTCATTGCCACTCATTCCAAAAACCGATGATATACAAGCTAAAATTCTTCAAGAGATGTAGTCTCTGAACTCCACAGTTTAGACGTTGTCCAATGACATGACCATTGTGAAGAGGAAGCAAGCGCAACAAGAATTCCTACCGAGAAGATCTTATCCTATGCCTGTGCTTACCAAAGACCAAGCAGTCCAGCAAGGGAAGGCTTCGACGAGAAATGCTGCGATTGATGAAGCTTCGAGCACTTTCGATTATGTATATTGGTGCTCTATGTGCAATGATCCGCATGAAGATAATACTTGCATGCTGCACCAACACTATGTATAAATGTTGGCGAGTAGTAGTCATGGCGGTCAAGTCAACGTCATCAGGCAAGTGAGTCAGAACTTGGTGATTGGCGAAGAAGAGCCAGTTGCAGTGCTTACCAGAGGAGGAAAGAAGGTGATAGAAGTGGATGCTACTCAGATGGCTCCCTTAAAAGTGCATGCTCGACCCGAAAAGGGACAATCATCTTCTTCGGCCTTGAACGAAGCTCCTCCACCTGTACCGATCAAAGAAAAAGCCCAAAAGGCTTCTGTCGAACCTCCTAAGGAAGAAACTAAAGAGCAGGCTAAATAAAATCTCAAGTTTCCTTCACTAACTAAGTGACAAAGAGTTGAAGCTACGGAGCAGTATCGCACTAGTTATGAATCGAGGAAGGAACCCGAGGTGCTCAGTTCCTTGTCTTACAACATTGTAGAGGAGTTAAAGAGGATCCCAGCCATGATTAGCTTGTACGATGCATTGCAACTACCTGGGCAAGTAGACCTGTTGCAAGAATCATTGAAGATGACTAAAGCAAAAAAGGCAGCACCACTTGCTTTTGTGCAGACCCTATCCACATCCATTATGGGGAAGAACAAACCACCTCCGTTCTACCTGTCTCTACAGATGGAAGGGTATATTGTACATAACTGTATGATTGAATCTGGAGCTGTGACAACAGTCATTCCAAGAGCAGTCTACGAAGAAATAGGAATGGAATATACGCGAAGCAGCCATGGCGTACTCCGGTTGGATGGTTCCCCAGTGAAGACTATAGGAGTGATCAAAGACATTCCTATTCGACTACATAAGATGCCTCAGATCACGGTCATACAAGAGGTAGTGGTCGTCGAACTGGAACCATACTTCAGTATGTGTTTATCAAGGGAATTCACAGCAAAGCTGGGTGGATACCTGTCCATGGATTACTCTCATCTAGAAATTCCATTCAAAGGAAATAAGGTGAAGATCTACAATGAAAAGCCTTCTTATTTCCTTGTGCAGAAGATTACCGAAGAAGAAAGCAACGATCCAGTGAATGCAATAATGGAGGGAGTAGAGCAGGTGGACCTGGACAAGGAATCTCTTGTGCAACTGAGTTATGAAGACGAGTTCTCATTGGCAGACTTTAATGCCATGGTAGAAATCAAGATAGGATGTTATGCGATCGCCAAGCTTGAGAAACACACCCAACCAGAGAATAGAACAAGTGCCCAAGAAGGACTATGGAAGTTGTTCTTCAATGGCGCTCGATGTAAAAATGGCGCTGGGGCGGGATTCTTCTAGTATCACCATCCGGAGAGCAAAAGGAGTATTGCTACCGGTTGACATGGAGCTGCACCAACAATGCGACGAGAATATGAAGCATTGTGCCTAAGACTCAAGAAAGTCGACAAGTTAGGCATAAAGCACCTCCAAATCTTCAGAGATTCTAAGCTGGTATGCAACCAGGTCACAAACAGATGCTCTTCAAAAAAGCATTATTTAAAGTCGTACCGCAATAGGGTATGGGACTTGTTTGACCAGTTTGAATCTCTCAATATGCAATCCATCCGACGAGAAAAGAATTGACATGCTGATGTTCTGGCATCCATCACAGCCAAGTAATCTCCAGCAGAAGACATGGTGCATAAGCCCAAAGCAATGAGGTTAATCTATAGACCCTTCATCCCGAACAAAGACCTACACTGGCAAGTCTTTGACAATGATGAGTAGATTGTAAATTTCACGATTCAAGAAGCCACCACAATCGAAGATAGAAGATCTGACGAAGAAGAAGATGAAGCGCTGGTTCAATTGAAGAATAACCACGTTCCCAAGGGACTGATCACCCTTGAAAGCCTCTTTGATCAGAATGATCGAGCACTCTCTCATATGGTCAAAGTCAATGAAAAGTAGCACCAATATTTAGAGCTTGAACCTAAAAAAGCAATAAAAATTGGAACTGACTGCACTTCGAAAGAGATAGAATAGATCCAGACTATGTGCAGAAAGTTTCCCGACATAATTGCTTGGTCCTACCAAGACCTCAGAGGATACGATCAGCGGCTGATCCAGCACACAATTGAATTGCAGGAGGGGGTCAAACCCTTTCGACAAAAGCAAAGGCCGGTTAACCCAAAGATCGAAGTCCTGATGAAGGCCAAACTTCTGAAAATGCTTGAAGCAAAGATAATTTATCCCATCAAACATTCTTCTTGGGTAGCGAACCTAGTCCCTGTCAGAAAAAAGAATAGAGATATACGGTTATGTGTGGACTTTTGCAACCTGAACCAAGCCTCTCTCAAATATCACTATCCTCTTCCATAAATCGATCAGATTTTGCACTTAGTAGCTGGAGCTCAACGCTTCTCCCTGCTCGATGGCTTCTCCAGATATAATCAGATCTGGGTCAGGGACGAAGACCGACATAAAACAACATTCACCACCAAGTGGGGAACATTTACTTATCAGCTAATGCCATTTGGCATGTCGAATTCCGGTGCCACTTTCCAGAGGGCGATGGATCTAGCTTTTAGTTAGCTTCTGAATAAGGTTATCATCATCTACCTAGATGACATGACCGTTTTCTCCCGAAAAAGGGAGGATCACCCCATACACCTACAACAAATTTTCAAAAAATGCCAAGAATTTGGCATATCAATCAATCCGAAGAAGTCCATATTCGCAGTCAGTGAAGGAAAATTGCTAGGACATGCAATATCAAAAAAAGGTCTCGTTGTAGATCTCGACAGAGCCGAGGCTCTAACGAAGCTCCCACTCCCAGCAGACAAGAAAGGACTTCAATCTTTCTTCGACCAGATCAACTTCATGAGGAAGTTTATCCTCGATTTCGCCCAAGTTATCAAGCCAATGTCTGATCTTTTGAAGAAGGGTGCCGAATTCATCTGGACGAAAGAAATAAGGGAAGCATTCGAAGAGATTAAGGCCTGAATCGCTCAGGTGCAAGTCCTGGTCAACCCTGACTACAGTCGAGATTTTATCCTGTATGCCATAGGGGAACCCGAAAGCTATGCTACGATCCTGACACAAAAGGGGGAAGATGGTGAAGAGCATCCCATCGCGTTTCTGAGCCAGGTGATCAATCCCCATGAAGAGAAATACAATTTCATAGAGCGTCAAGTGCATGCGGTAATGAAGTCTCTCAGGAAGTTCAAGCAGTTCGTCTCCTAGAGTCGGGTTACGGTCTTTGTCATTCACCCCGATGTGCGTAATTTCATCATCCAAGGAGAGTTGGGAAGCAAGAGAGCTGGTTGGGTGAACAAGATTCAGGAATTTGACATTGAGATCAAGCCCACAAAATTGGTTCGCGGTCGCGCATTATGTCAAGAACTGGCGAAGAGCGCAGCGGCCGAAGCAACAGAACCTCAATGGGATGACTCGCCAGTCGAAGGATGCTTCGTAAACCAGGAAGCGGATGAAAAGGACTGGGTCAACGAGATAATCAAGTACTTCAACACTGGCATGTCCTTCGCATCTAAATGCATCGCAGCGAAGGCATTTCAGGATGCGATCCTCCCGATACACTCTGCACCCCGAAGGCCTATTTTTTAGAAACATTGATGGCATTCTTCTTAAGTGCATAAAATATGATGATAAAAGGAGAGTCTTGGGAGAATTTCATTCAGGACTATCTGGAGGTCACTTCACAGGGAGAACAATGACACTGAAGATCATCAGGGCGGGTTATTATTGGCCCACACTCTTTGCCGATGCCTTCGTAGTTTGTCGCAGGTGCGAGCAGTGTCAGAAGTTCATCGATCGAAGCAAAAATGCTTCGATGCCTCTCCAACCGATACAAGTAGAGATGCCCTTTCAGCAATGGGGGTTGGATTTCATAGGGGTCATATCATCGAACTCCTCTGCTGGACATAAGTTCATACTGATTGCGACTGACTACTTCACCAGGTGGGCCGAAGTGATCCCTACGAAGCACGTAGATCAAGAGACTGTCATAGCCTTCCTAGAAGGTTTGATCACCAGGTTTGGCCTCCCCGAAGCAATCATCATGGAAAATGGTCCTGGCTTCATAGGCACCAAAATCAATGAATTCCTCTACAGATATGGGATATATCATAAAGTATCCTCCAATTATTATCCACAAGGCAACGACTTGGCAGAATCCACCAACAAAACCTTGTTGAGGGTGTTAAGGAAGCTTATAGAGCAAAACAAAAGGACTTGGCATCTTCTTCTAGATCGAGCCTTGTGGGCCGATCGAATTTCTATCAAGAAGTCGATCAAGACTTCGCCTTATGCCTTGGTCTATGGCAAGGAGGCTATCTTACCCACTCATGTAGAGATCCCTGCACTGCAGCTGCTAGAAGAAGAAGATGAAGTTAGCCCAATGGAAAATAGATTAGCTCAGCTGTTGCAGTTAGAGGAAGATCATGAGGAAGCTTACCAGAACTTTGCTAAGCATGCTCAGGTCACCCAAGATTGGTTCAAGAAAAAATCATCCAATCGCGCATTCAATGTGGGAAATCTGGTATGGAAATGGGATTCCTGGAAAGCCAAGCCTGGAAATCACGACAAGTTGGACGCCTTCTGGGATGGGCCGTTCGAAATTGTGAAGGTGAACTCGGCTAACTCTTTCATCCTCAAAGATGCAGAGGGCCAGGTTTTGCCGATCTCTATCAATGGTCTTCATCTGAAGACTTTTCATCGTTGAGGTGAAACAATTTCTCTCTTTAAAAAAAAAAAATGTGTGTGTATATAGACTTTTGTATATATATTTCTCTTCAGTTGCATATATACGACCTGTTTCGAGATGCAAAAGCCAAGAACTACACTCCAAAATCTCCTTCGGGGATTTTAAATGCAAAGTAGCAGTTGCAAAGAGCTTCTCACCCGAAGCATTTCCAGTAGCTACTTCGGGCAGAAGTTTTGCGAAGTAGATTTTAAAAGGGGCTTTTGCGAAGCAGTTTTTAGGAACACAATCTTCGGTAGGCGGTCCTTGCAAAGCGCGGCGAAGGAGAAATACTTCGGGCCCGAAGTGTCAAAAGGCGGCCCGCACCAAAGGTTCACCGTGAAGCATTTTCAATGTTGTTTTTTACTTCGTCGAACCAATAACGCGCGAGTCGGGAGAATTTAAAATGTGCCTTAAAGAACGTGCAGACGACAACCACGAAAAAGGTTCAAAGTGGGTGAATTTAAGGCAAAAGGTGGTGGAGCACTTCCCGAGGTGATTTAGTTAGAAAAAAAAGAAAAGAAAAGCTCGCACCCAGGTACGAGGTGGCAGCAGGTTGCTTCTCCAATACAAAGTGTAATCATCGAAGCGTGTGGCCCTGTGTACCACGTCGCTGCAAAATCAATTAAAGAATACGACAGCCTCCTCCGTCCGAGGTGTAAATTTAATTTTAGTAGGTGCCATAAATTTAGGTGGTTGCCTTTTTAGGTTATAAAATGCAAAGTCCTAGCAAGAAGGAGGTTATTTATCCATCAGTTCGAGCTAGACTAAGAACCTTCAGTTACTCTGCAATTCCCCTACCCTTTGCATCTGGCCGTTCGCATTGAAGCTCTCTGTATCAAGGACTCTGCCGCCATCATTTTCAACATGGGAAAGAAAAACTCCAAGGAGAAGGGGAAAGAGCCCGAAGTTGCAGGCCCCAAAAAAACAAAGAAGGGCAAGGAAGAGAAAAAGCGTGCTCTGAAGAAGCTAAGTCTCCCCCCTCGCCCCGAAAAGCAGCCAATAGAAGAAGGGGACGACTCGGAGGAGGAGCAGCTTGTAGAACCACCAATTGATGGGTGGGAGAAGATTAGAGACACACGACTCTCTAAGGGTGTATCCGACCTCCGACGCACCATAGAGTTTATGACAAGCAGACTCACCCCAAAAAATAAGAGAGCTGCTGCATATTACTCTCAGATTTATTGGTTTTTAACCCCACCTGCTCACCATTGTCCCGAGCTAATCTATGCTATCGCACAAAATTACCAGCCTACATCCAAGCAAGTGTTGGACGCTTTAGGTCACAAATTGTTTTCCATCCTGAAGGAAGATGTACAAGCAACCTTTGCACCACAGCAAGGTCCGCCCAAGGGCTATTCTGTTCGCAATGTCATCTTAAGCGAACAAATGGAGAGATTCACCTCTAACAACTACATATTGAAATTCCTGCGTGAGAATCTCAAGAGCGGGCTACCTTCAAACAAGCTGCCCCAGATGCCCTTACCCTTGGCGGCCTTCAAAAACATCGATATTTTCTCCATCATTGCATGGGTGGCGGGCTTGTCAACAGATGCTTCGGTGCAGCCCTGGCAGGTGTCTTTGGCCGAATGTATTTTGAGAGGGGAATTTTATGCCCCTGACGCTTCAAGGCCAAACACCAACCCAATTTTCTTTGACTGGGCAAAATGGGTGGCCCGAACCTTGCATACAAGGCTCACCAGCATGAAGAATTCGGCAACGGGCCAGTACTTCACACCCTGTTCTTTTCTTGTCTGGTTGTATTTCTACCAGGTTCATAAGCGATTCCCCCATATCGCCATTTCTCCAAGCGGCGAGGATGGAAATCCTCTGCCAGTGTATCAATGGACTCCCCTCCTATTGAGGACAGAGTCCTATTATTCTTTTAATCAACAATTTTTGGGACCCGCCATGCATCTGTTGAAAGGTTCTTGTCCTCGGGTGCCCCTCAGTTTGAGAGATAGAGTGGTGCAGGAAAAAAAGGAGATGTTTTCCAATTGACACAGGGACTGGTGATTCGCCTGTTCGGTTTCATAGGGAAGCCCTTCCTGTTACCAGTCTACCCCTCCGAATATCAGTTCGCATTGGAAGTCGCTCGGCAGAGCGACTCTACAAATTCAGTATACGGCCATGGCCGAAAGTGGGCACATACCTGTGACTTCCCCTTCAGGATGGGCGTAATCAAAGTCTTTGCCCTAAAACAGAACGTTTTCCTGGAGGAAAAGCTTGCCGATTTTGGCCTACTCCAGATTCCTCAACAATGGCTCTATGATCCTTTGGGAGTGATGAGGGATCACTTAAAATTCAAGAATTTCCACATCTGCCCCCACCCCGAAATTGTGGAACAAAGGAATAATCCCAATGGGAAAGATCTGGAGTGGCATTTGGAGAGGATGAGGACATTGCCTCCCTGGCATGAGTTCTACCCCATGGAGGTCGAGTTCGACCCTGATCAGTACCCCCTCCCAACTCCAAGCTCCACATTTTGGAGAAAGGCAAAGGATGATTTAAAGGAGGAATTGAAGGATTGGAGCGAGGAAAAGCTTCGGGAGTGGTGGATAATGAGAGTCCATCGCCAAAAAATGAACTCTTATGGACTCTTGGCATCAGATAAAGACTTCACGATTCTTTACGAAACCAATGTTGAAACTTGGAAGTCTATATCCTTTGCAGATTTTGTTCCCCCAGCTACCCCAGGATCAGGCGAAAGCCCAGGAGGAGCTAAAGATGCCTCGAAAGAAGAAGAAGAAGTAGGGGCCGAAGCTACGCCAGCAACACTACCACAGGGACCATCGGAGATCCATGACACAAGCATCGAAGAGGTAGAGCAACCATTGGAGAGAAAGAAAAGAAAGAGGCAAGAGCAAATTCAAGTGCCTCCGAGCCACCCAAAGTGACCTCGCACGAAGCCTGCAAGTACTCCTGCCGAATCACCTACATCAGGCCCGGCTGAAGCAAAGGTCGAAGATGCGGGGCCACCAAGTGTTGAGACGGTCCCTGATATAGATGTCATTGATGTGGAGGAGCTCCTCCAACAAGAAGGAGACCCCGAAGTAGAAGTTGTGGAGGTCGGGAGTGTTGAAGCCCAAAAGGAACAAGAGCCAATCACCCAGGATGTCACCACGGTCGCTCTGCCAGGAGGGCACGCAGGTATGCACTCTCTTCCTTTCACCTTGGTCTTCGACACGTCCACTGTGGTCCCGATTGAAGGTCCTCATCAATCTCTCCATCCCCTACAAGGTCAATCACCCACTCAGATACTGCCCATTGCCAGTCCAACCCTGCATAGCTCCACTCCACCCGAGTCGTCTGACCAGGACAAGCCTGTTGAAACCACTTCGCCCACCCATGCCGTCGTTCCTTCAATCCTAAGTCAAGGCGAAGGCAGTGTCCCAACGCCAAGCCCCGTAGCCCACTCTCCCATCGCTCACAACATAGTCCCGCTTGCCAAAGCCCCTGCTACACCCGTCTCCGAACCGTTTGGGGAATCATTCCCCGTTAATTCTTTATATTTGTTCACACCTTTGGCTGGAGATCCAGCCTTTTTTGAAATAGATTTATCTTTAATAAAGGAATGCCC
Source organism: Wollemia nobilis (assembly GCA_028583015.1). Lineage (NCBI taxonomy): Eukaryota > Viridiplantae > Streptophyta > Pinopsida > Araucariales > Araucariaceae > Wollemia > Wollemia nobilis. The sequence continues at coordinate 2,934,014 of JAQPPZ010017175.1, read as the reverse complement.
CCTAGCCGAGAAGCTACTCTTAGCTCGACAAAACACAGAGAAAATGCTGAAGGAGGCAAGGAAGAAAAGAGGGCGATCTCTGGCCCAGGTTGAAAAATGCACTGTCTTCGACTTGAAGGGCGGAAAGTTACATAAGGTTAAGAAGGTCCCTAAGGTCCAAAAGCCTCTGGATGAAATGACTCCAGCTGACTATGATTACCAGGAGAAGACCAAGGACCTGGAGCATTTGAATATAGATGATGAATCCGCATCCATGCATGTCGGGATCGAGACTTTTCGAGCGCATGCAAATATTGCCAATCAGCGCAGGATTGAAGCAGAGAGTGCCAACATCAAGTTGGAGGAAGAGTTGGCTAGAATCCACTCTGAGATGGAGGATTCACAGGGGCAGTGTAAACTAATGAAGAAAGAAACACACGCCCTAAAATAACAGATACTACAATTGTAGTCTTCGGCTGAGCACCAAGCACAGAAATAGGCCAAAAATGAGCTAAAAGCCAAAGAGCTCGAGAACAAGATCTTGCAGGCTCAGCAACAATTGTTCGAAAAAGCAAACCTGGAGCTATTCGACAGAGGCAGAATCAAGGAAATTCGCTCACACTTGCTCAAAGGTTTCAGATCGTGGGCCTCCAGTGCCCTATCAACTTTAATCTATGTCATCGAAGCCCAGCATGCCATTGCTAAGAAAGGGCCAATAGTAGATGAAGTTATCCAAAAAATCAAAAGGCGACTCAAGCTTGCTTTTGAAGTCCAAAGTATTAGATATCAGGACCTGCAAGTTGCTGCTATGAGTCGAACGGCTAGGGATTGGTCTACTTCCCAAGCCACTGTTCGCGCCTTCTTCTCCAAGGTGAAGAAAGCATAGAAGGCGAAGGGCCTCCTAGATATATTTGAGTAGGAGCAGCGCACATCAATGGGTTACTTCGAGGACCTTTCTTCCTTAGGTTTCTCGAGTTTCACAGACGATGATGGGAACCTTCTCACCCGGGAAGAACTTAAGCCGACGTGGCTCCATTTCGAAAGTGACGTCTCAGAAATAGATGAGTGGGAAGAGCCAGTCACAGAAGGACAAGTCATCGACTTCATCCTGAGACACTGCAAAATTGTGGCTTGCTTGAATGACCTAAGTGTAAGAATCAAACATGCCGATATAGGGCAGATTGATCGGTTCCATGTTTTGGTCAAGGCACTCGAAGACCAAGAACCATTTCAGAAAGGGGTCTGGGCTCACGTTCGTCGAACCATGAAGAAAATCCGTGATCGTCTTGTCCCATCACCATAGCAGGAGGCCACACCAGCAGAAGAAGGAGCAGAAGAGGTAGAAGAAGGAGCAGAGGAGGAAGAAGAAGCAGAAGAAGAAGGAGAACCAGCTACGGAAACACTCCCAGAGGGAGAAGGAGGAGAAGGATCTGGAGGGGACTCTGGCCCAATGGATCAAAGCTAGGGGTTCTCCCATCGAGACGAGCTCGTTGCCCCACGAGCCGCCAAGAATGTTGATAATTTTGTCACATTTCTCAAGGGGTAGAAAAGGAAATCAAAATTTTGTACAGTGTTTTGTAAAGTTTTTTCTTTGTTGTTTTGTTATTTGAAAAGCTGCAACAATTTTGGCTTTCAACGCCACCCCTTTGTATAGAAAATAAAAAAGAAAGAGCTTCGCTGCCGAGCAGGCTAGAGAAAAGAGCTTCGTCGAAAGAAAATGAGAAGAGCTTCGCACCCGAGGCATTTCCAGCACTACTTCGGGTGAAATTTTTGCGAAGTAGTATTACCGAAGAAGAATACAAGGATAGCGATAAAAAGAACTTCGGGCCCGAAGCGCTTCAAACCACTACTTCGGGAGAAAGTTGAGCGAAGCGGCATTCAAAAGAACAACTTCGCCGAAGAAGGAAGGTCCAGACCGCGGTCCAAATTGGCTAAGGCAAGAAAACTACTTCGGGCCCGAAGCATTTCCAGCAGCCACTTCGGGCGAGATTTTTGCGAAGCGGTGTTGCCGAAGTAAAATACAAAGGAGGAAGAATGAAACTGCTTCGCACCCGAAGCATTTCAAAAGGCTACTTCGGCCAAAAGTTTTGCGAAGCGGAATTTGAAAGAACGCAGTACTGAAAACACTTCGCCGAAAAGCCGTCGAAGCATCTACCTCGGGTCCTGCGACAGCGAACCATTTCTACTTCGTCAAAAATCATTGCGAAGCATCTGCTTCGGCAAAATTTCATGCGAAGTACTTTCACCCGAGGTAGAAGATGCATTTTGAAGGCAGGGATACACTTCGGCCGAAATGCCCCGAACCACAGTTTTGATGAAGGATCATGGCGAAGCATCTCAATGACTCATTAGCGAAGTATCTACTTCGGGCAAAGGACCACGCCGAAGCGGTTTTGACACAGCGAAGCAACGAGAAGTGAAGACCCCATTTTGCGAAGGAGATATGCTTCGGCCTCCATCACCCCCGAAGGCTGTCTTGCGAAGCTTCACCATGCGAAGTGCAAATCAAGGAGAATCTGCTTCGGCACAGGTCCGTTGCGAAGCAAAGTTGAAAAGGTAGCGAAGCACCTCAAAGGCACGCGCTCCAAGCCGGGTATTTTCCCGAGGCGATCAAGTGCCTCATAAATGCATTTTTTCATGCCCGATAAGCTCGTTGCTCATTTTTGGCAATTGAAAATGAAGTATCAAGCCATGATGAAGAGCCCGGCGAGCATGGCGGCCACTCGAGCACCGCACCCGAAGACCAAGGACGTCCAGACGGCTCATCAATGCATCTTTCCATGGTTGACCCGGTCACAGTTGCTAGTTTCGATAACGGATTTGAGAGCTCGATCACGAGAGCCTCGGGGAGCCAAATTCTCAGGGCTCGAGGGCGTACTTCTCCTTGTTGTGTAATTATGACTCAGAGGGTCGGGTCCTCTATAAAAACCTAGGCATTGTAATGAAGAAGGGGGGAACTATCTGCTAGAAAGTCTGTTGTAACTTGATGTCCTGCGATTAATACTAAAGAGCTTTGGGCTCAATTTCTCTCTTTTATGCTTGCCTTCTGTGCTTGATTCTTTTGTCTTTCTTCATTTGTATACTGAGACTTTGAATCTTGAATCCGGTGTGCGATTGGGGACTGTTCCCTAAAACTCGTCTGAAGGATACATAGGAGAGGAAAAACGTAATATTGGTTTTCTTTTATGCTGCCTGGTGGGTTGTGGTTTCTGTTACATTCACTTGTCCTAATCGTCTTTACTCTGAACCCTGAATTTCGATGAAAGGGAGAAGGAGAATCCTGTGAGCTCACCCAGAGGATACATAGGAAGGTTAATGTTGTGTTTCTTTCATTTATTCTTGGTGTTCCTTGCTTGCTATTCAAGTTGTCAGTTAGTGATCGTGCTTCTGTTCTTTCCCACCTTAAATCATCGATCTCTCTTCCCTTACCCCTTTTTATTTCTTTCTCTAACCCTAACTCCTTTTATCTCTTTCCTGCACCCTTATCTCAAAACACCAAAGTAGATTAGCATAGGAGCCGGCCTTTCTCTGGAGATTGGCACGAGGGGCATCTCTTCCCTTCGGCCTTTCAATGTTGGTCCAGGTCTAGGGCGCATACATTTACCCAAAATCCTTTCCTAGGCAGATTTGATGACCAACACTAACCTTATTAATACCTTATTGGATCAAGCAACTAAATTTATGCTTCCAAAATCCAAGCAATACAAATACTTTTCAAATCAATAATACACCACATTATTTTATCCTTGAGTAGGTGGCTTTTTAAGATAACTAAAATGTTATCCCCTACCTACTAAGGATGACTCCTTTTCCAATAGCAATATCATGGTCCAATGGGGTATTCAAACAACAAGCACATATGCAATGCATCTATATGAAGGGTACTTTTTACCCTTGAGTTGTCGATGAACAATTCATCCATCATTTTCCACATTTTTATTAACGTTGGTGGTTGTCCCATATCAATCCATTGGTGAGAGTACCTGATCCTACAACCATAAATTTCATTAGTAGTACCATATTCTAAAATAGCATAATAATACATTAAGCGCATTTTCCAACACATATTAGCAACATAAAAAGAAATTATGTATTAGATATCCACTCATCAATACTTAATTCAAATGTCAAGACCCAAGAAGTAAAAACAAAGAAAAAAGAAACCCATAGGGATATTGATATGGGAAAATAAAAACAAATATCGCAAGTGCTAACAAGAAGTGGGGCTAAACCGACAAATAAAAACAAAAAATAACAATGAAAATAATATCTTGGAATATTAGGGGCATGAATCAGAACCCTAAAAAAAGGTATTAAGAAACTCTTAAATTGTTATAGACAATATATTTATTTTTATAGATATGAAAATGGGCAACAAATATTTTAGCCATTCATGGTGTTGAAATTTATCTTGACAAAATTTCAATTTCAGAAGGCATTTGTATGAAATGATAACAAGGAGTTGATTGTGGAAACTTAGTAACGAGGAATATGGAAAATGTCTTTGATAAGAAAGGGAGATGAAGAATATTTTTGATAAAAGGGTAGGCTGGATATGAATTAATTAATTTGATAGAAATATAATGAGAGCAATGTAATGTTTTATTTTTGTAATGGGAGTGACCCCCAATAGAAGCCACACATAGCTTATTAAAAAAATATATTTTCCTCTTGATATTCAAGTTGAATTCCATAGTAAACTCACATTTTTTTAGCTAAGAGAAAGTGCGAGCAGGGAGGAAGTGCAAGCCAAGAGAGAGTGCAAGCTAGGAGGAGGTGCAAGCCAGGAGGAAGTGCGAGCCAAGATTTAGTCATGGATGAAGAGCGATGGGTTCATCTAGAGCACATCAATACTTCAAAACCTTGCCATGAATGTGTGAAACATTATTTCTAGAAAATTATTTAAGTGAAGGAATGCCAAGAAAAATAAGAGATAAGGGCTATTACGAGCCAAGAGGGAGTGCAAGTCGAGAGCAAATGTAAGGCAAAAAAGAGTGCAAGCTGGGAGTGAGTGCAAGCTGAGAGGGAGTGCGAGCCAAGAGGGAGTGCAAGCTAAGAGTGATCCCCATTAGCTAGTATGAAAGAAAAATCATATTTGCAATCCCTAATGGGAAGTCAAATGCCCTAGTTGGAAGTATGGAGGCCTAAGTTGGAGATAAGCAGAATAGCAAATGCATGGCAAGTTCGATCCGAGTAGCAGATGTTACACCAGAAGTAAGTATCAAGGATGATATGATTAAGCATGATATAATGATTCTTAAAAGTAGAGGGTTAATATGTAAGTTCCATAGATCATGGCCAAGGTTTTTGGAGATTCAAAATTGGATCAAGTGAAAGTAGGGATTAAATTCAAATTACTCAGTGAATTTTCTTCCTAAAGGTTTTCTCCTCATCATATTTTCCAGTTCAAATATTAGAGATAAAATAATGGTTGGTGGCTAATGGTTTATGGGAAGAGATGCACTTTATTTGAGACCATTGAATGAATTTTTTTCTATTGAGATAGAAACTTTTAAGAAGCTGCTAATATGGGTTAGGCTTTTTGGACCTCCATATCAACTTATAAATAAGGATGTTTTGAAGAATTTTGGAAATACCTAGGGGAATTCATCAAGGAAGGACTAACTACTAAGGAGCGAAAGCATTCTATATATACTCGAATATATGTTGCTATGAATATTTAAAAAACATTTACCACAATCCATTAAGATTAAATATAAATCAAGAGAATGGGATCAACAAGTAGATTATGAAAATATCATATTTCGTTGCCACAATTGTTATGAGATTGGACACATGGCAAGAGTTTGCAAAGTGAAAACTATAAAGAAAATGAAAAAATTCTAGCAATGAGATAAAATTCAAGATGAATCAAGGAAATTATACAATATGAGAAGCTAGATCAGATCAAGGATATTCTACTCTAAAAGAGATAAAGAAAGCCTATCTACATTATCATTTGGCAAGTTCAAAAGGAATTAATGGTGCAAAATATGTGGAGAGAAATAAAGATAACAAAAGAGATCAAGTTTATTCCAGGTAGATCATATTCATTTTCCTCAAGTAGCATAAAATCCTCTCAAAGTAATAAAAGTGAAAGGGATGAAAATGTTATCCCTTGAACTTTAAGGTTTCAAGAGCAACATAATAAAGAAATGAGGATGGAGGAAACCCATAACAATTTAGGTTTTTTAGGGCAAAATAAGAAGGTAATTGCTACAAAAGAGCATCCTTGCACTTTAGTATTTCTAGGGCAACATAAAGAAGATTGTGCTTTTGAGGTTATTCCTTGCACTTTAGATCCTTTAGAACAAGGTAAACCTAAAGATGATAAGTCTTACTATGAGCAGTGTGAGAAGATTGAAGAGATTGATGAAGATGAAAGTATTTCTAGGAATAAAAAAAGAGAGGAAGACCCAAGAAGCAAAAAAAAAGAGAAAAATAAACCCAATGAGATATTGATATGGGAATACAGGCTAAGCAGAGGGCAATTTGATGTCGCGAAATCGCGACATGTCACATTTTTGCGACCTGTCTCGAAATCGCGGAGTTGCTGGCTAAGGTTGCTGTTGGTCGGCGGTTGTCGCGAAATCGCGACATGTCGCATTTTCGCGACTTGTCACGAAATCGCGGGGAGGCTGGTCTTGTCTCTTTTTCGCGCCTTGTTGCGAAATCGCGGAGGTGAGGGTTGGTGAATGCTGAGGGCCGTGTGCTTGTAACTGTTTCAGTTGGGGGCTCCTGTTGGGTTCTTCTTGCCTAAGATAGTCTTTCTTATTTGATTTTGTTCCGGAACAGCTCAAAGCTGATTTTGTAAAAGGTTTTGGGTCAACCTTGAAAACCCGATTGCAATGAATTTGATCCTTAATTACCAAAAAAAAAAAAGATATTGATATGGGAAAACAAACTCTAATATCACAAGTGCTAATAAGAAGTGGGGCTAAACCCAAAAATAAAAACAAAAATAAGAATGAAAATATTATTTTGGAATATTTAGGTAATGAATAAGAACCCTAAAAAAGGTATTAAGAATTTATGTGGTTGTTATAGATAAAATATTTTAGATACAAAAGCTAGGTAGCAAATATTTTAGCCATTTGCGGTGTTGAATTTTAGATTAACATAATTTAAATTTTGGAAGGCATTTGATATAAAAGGAATTGATTATGAAAACTTAGAAACTTGAGGAAGACGAAGAATATCTTTGATAGAAAGGCAAAGTTGGGTATACTTTAATTAGCTTGTTAGAAATGTAATGAGAGCAATGTAATATTTTATTTTTGTAATGGGAGTAGCCCCCAATAGAAGCCACACATAGCTTATTGAAAAAAAAGTTGAATTCCATAAGCATATACAATTGCAATTTGTTTTTTCTTTTTAATATATTTAATAAGATATACATCTATGTTTCTTTATCAGAGTAACTTGGAAATTTTTTAAAAGATGTGATCCTTGGATGATAGGCAAATTAGGTTTTTAAGGGGATGTGAAGAAGCATGTTGGTGCAGTAGAATTTTTACTTATTTTATTTTTATTATACAAATTTTAAATCATTTATATGGAATTGAAATGGATCTTATATGTATTATAGAAGAAAAATTGGAATGGTCTAGGAAGGTGCCATTTATGTAAGTCAAACAATAAAACAATTGATCGTTTATTGGTAGCTTACTCCTTTACTAGACAAATTTGGAGGGAGGTTATAGCACATTTAAAGCTTCCTATAGGATGCAAAGAAGATTCCTTAGGAGAGTGATTAAAATCTTGGTTTGAAAATAGGTCATACAAAGGTTTAATAGCTCTCTCATTGTTTGTGTATTTGGGAGTATGGTTATCTAGGAATGCAGGATATTTTTAGGATCGGGAGAAGCCTACTTGTTAGGTCTCATCCCAAATCATTTGAAATTTCAATAATTGTAAGTTTTTGATAACAACAAAGGTAAACAAACAAATCATCCCTCCAAATATTGATAAATAAGGGGCTTGGGGCTTTTTTGATGGGGCTAGACAAGGGGTCCCTAGAGTTTGTGGAGTAGGAGGATTACTATAGATTTTTTACTCTCATTATTTTAAATTAAAGGCTAGATTAGAAGAAGGTTCTAATAATTATAATGAAATTATGACACTTAAATTGTTGATTCAGTTGGTAGATTAAAAAAGAATACAAAAAATCAAAATTTATAAAGACTCATAAGTGGTAATAAACTGGATGCTTGGTGTTATTAGGATGGAAAACATTATTTTACAACCCATATTCTCTCAAAAAATAAGTTGTGGATTGAAGTGAAGCTTTTAATTTTTGGTATATTTATAGAGAAACAAATAGGGAAGCAGATGAACTGTCAAAGGAGGCACTTCAAATTGAACTAGGTACGTGCTTAGTACTGATAGCTTTAGTACCCTTGTATCTAACTAAGAAATATAATTACTGTATCTATGAACTGGAAACAATGTAATACATAAGAATCAATGCATATAGCTTCTCATTATCTATAAGAACTTGTACAATAAAATATGGAACTAGGAGTCCATAATATAGATTTTACAAATGACCTTTGATCTCCCTCAAGTAACCCTTTGATCTTCTTACATATCAAATAATGTAATATACTCTAACACCCCCTGTATTACATTATTTGAGATGAGTTTTTCTTGACTTGCATAGATGATCTCTGAATGTTTGGAACTTGTTTCTCCCTAGAGCTTTTGTGAATATATCTGCAAGTTGTTCTTTTGTAGGAATATGCTTCAAACTGATATGGTGATTCTAAAAATGATCTCTAATAAAATGACACTGAGCTTCAATATGCTTAGTTCATTCATGTACAATTGGATTTTTGATCAAATTAAGTACTCCTTGATTATCACAATGTATTAGAGTTGGAGCTCTTTTGATTCCCATGTTTGATAGTATGTATTGTAGCCATAAGGCTTCACAAGTTGTATCTCATGCTGCACGATATTCTACTTTAGTAGATGATTGTGCCACTATATGTTGTTTCTTACTATGCCATGATATTGGTCCTAAGCCAAGATAAAAAAATGTACCCTGAAGTAGATTTTTTATCATCAATAGAACCAACATAGTCAGAATCTGAGTAACCTTGTAGACAAAAATCTTTAACATTCTTCATATATGTTAGTCCATAATCTGTAGTTTTCTTGACATATTGCAATATTCTTTTTGCAGCTTTCCAATGACTCATTCTTGGTTCTTGCATGAATCTTGAAAGATAATTTACAACAAAAACTAGATCAGGTCGAGTATTTGTTAAATATAGAAGACTTCCAATTAATTGACGATAACTTGTAGCCAAAATAAAAGGTGTTCCATCATTTTTGGATAATTGAAGTCCTTGTTCCATAGGTGTATCTTTAGACTTACAATTATTCATTTTATATTTTTCAAGTAAAGCCTCTGCATATTTTGTTTGTGTAATTGTAATATTATCTTTATTTTGATGGATCTCCAGACCAAGACAATAATTCATAAGTCCTAAATCAGTCATCTCAAAACCTTTCTCAAGATCTTTTTTTACCTCACTTATTAGATTCTCTAAGCTTCCAGTAATTACTATATCATCAACATATACTATGAGAATTAAAATATCATTTCCAACTTTCTTTGTATATAGGTTTGGATTTGATGTACTTCATTTGAAATTGTGTTGCAACAAGTGATTATTAATCTTTATGTTCCATGCTCTAGGAGCTTGCTTTAGACCATATAAGGATTTTTTTAATTTGCAAACCTTTTGTTCTTGACCTTTGACAACAAATCCTTCTGGTTGTGACATGTAGACTTCCTCTTCTAAATCACCATTAAGAAATGCACTTTTTACATCCATTTGATGAAGTTTCCAACCATGATGAGCTACTAAAGCACACACTATTTTGATAGTAGTCATTCTAGTTGTCGGTGCAAATGTTTCTTCATAGTCAATTCCCTCTGTTTGAGTATATCCTTTGGCTACTAATCGAGCTTTGTATTTTTCAAGTGACCCATCTACTTTATACTTAATCTTATAAACCCATTTGCAACCTACTACTTTCTTCCTTGGAGGTAATTCTACTAGATTCCATGTTTTATTCTTTTGTAATGATGAATATTCTGATTCCATAGTTGCCTTCCAATGTGAATGATTTAAGGCTTTAAGTGTCATTGTTGGTTCTGACATGATACTTAGCAATCCTCTATTTATTCTGCTTTGACTATGAGTTTGAGGTCTTGTAGTAGTAAGATCTGGCATTTGTTCTAGATTTGATTCTCTGAGTGTATTCCTAAGCCATATTGGTTCCTTCCTTTGAGAAATTGTAGAAGTTTTCATACATTCACTTTGTTCATCTTGAGATTCTGACTTTGTCTCTTCATTTGATAAGTCTTCTTCTGAGAAATTTAGAAGAATTTCTAAATCATTATTTTGTTCTTCAGTTTCAACCTTGATTTTCTCATCAAAAACTACATCTCTACTTATGTATACTTTCTTTGTACTTGGATCAATTATTCTATATCCTGCAGATTCATCATCATAACCAAGAAATATACCAGACATAGTTTTTTCATCTAGTTTTGTCCTCTTCTATTTTGGAATATGCATATAAGCTTTGCATCCAAAAATTCTCAATTTGCTAATATTCGGTTTTTGTCTTGACCATACTTCTTCTGGTGTAACATTCTTGAGTATTCTTGTAGGTAATCTATTTTGTAAGTATATTGTTGTTTTAACTGCTTCTGCCCAATATTGATGATCAAGATGAGCTTCTTTTAACATACATCTCACCATTTCCATTATTGATCTATTTCTTCTTTCTGCAATTCCATTTTGTTGTGGTGAATATGCTATAGTAAGTTGTCTTTTTATTCCATTTTCTTCTAGAAATAGATTGAATTATTTTGATACAAATTCACCTCCTTTGTCTGAACAAAGAATTTTGATAGTCTTTCCTGACTCTTTTTCTACTTGAAGTTTGAATTGTTTAAAACAACTAAAAGCTTCATATTTGTACTTCATAAAGTATACCCACATTTTTCTAGTGTGATCATCAACAAATAGTTGAAAATACTTATGTCCTCCAATACTAGTAACATTCATTGGACCACATAAATATGTATATATCAATTCTAATGGTTGTTGAGACTTATATTGATGAAGTTCAAAAGGTATTCTATGTTGTTTTCCTGCTAAACATTCTGGACAAACAGTAGATTCCCAAGAAATATTTGGTATCCCTTCAACCATTTGATATTTGACCATTTCATTTAAAGATGATGCACTAGTATGCCCCAAATGTTTATGCCATAGTTCTTTTATTCTTGATGTTTTTACTAATAGAGCCAAATCTGTAGTAGTATCTAAAGTAAATAGACTATCTTTATAGGAGCTTGAGGCTATCATTTTTCCTTGTTTGATAATATGACATTGTTTTCTTCCATTGATAACTTTGAATTCTATTGTCATGTCTTGATCCATGAGTTGAGAGACTGAAAGAAGATTAGTAGTCAATCTAAGAACATATAAAACATTGTTAATTATTCCTTTTCCATTTATTAGATCGACCAGAACATTTCCTATTCCTTTTACTTCATAAGTTCTACTATCTGCTATAGCAACTGGTTTCTCATATTTTCCTTGTAGAGATTCAAACCATTGTTTGTTTCCAATCATATGTTTACTTGCTCCTGAATCTATGTACCAATAATCCATAATTCTTTTAGCTTTGAATAACAAATCTTTCAATTCTCTAGAATTTTGAGGTTGTCTACCTTATGTCTCCCTAGGTTTGAATAATTTTTTAGGAAGGTTTAAATTCTACAAATCTCTAGGTTGAATATCATTTTATCTCCCAAATTTCAAAAATATGATTTCTAAATTCTAAATTTCACAATCCTATGTTGGTGTTGAATTCCTTATAACTCCCCAATTAGAAATTTAGAAATTTAGTAAAAATATATTTGCAAATTTTGTATTCCTAATTTGATGTTGAACTCCTTATTTCTCCAAAATTATCAATTTGCAAATATTTCAAATTGCTTAACAAAATCAAACTAATTAATTACAAAACATGTAATTATCTTCCCAAAACCTTAAATCAGCTTTTCAAAACTTCTCAAAACTTTCAAAAAATGCAATAATAAAAGATCTAAAGTTTGATTTATCACTTATAAACCTTATACCTCCAATAAAATTAATTAATAAATGTGATAATATAATAATCAAAATCAATCTTTCATAAATCAATTATAAATTCCTCCTTATTACTCCAACCTTTAAATAAATCAAATAATAATTTGAAATTTACCTCAATAATCTAGGTGCATGCTATCTTGGGCAAAATAATTGGTCTTCACTATTGAAGAGTCAACAAAATTCTTTTTGCAAGGCTCTCTCCTATTTTTGCAACCCGAAATTCCTTCCAAATGAATCTCTCTTGTGCTATTTACGACCCATGCAATAAATACCTCAAATGTTTTAATTCTCTCCTAGGTTGTTGGTATTTTTTTTGATGTGCCAAATGGCAAGCAATGACTTTACCTCTTTAGCTCATGTACCATAGGTATCCTTTTAGCACTTTAATTCTCTAATGCCCTTCCTCACTATGTAACACTTGGCAATGATCAACCTAAAGTGTTTTCAAGGTGTTATGGTATCTTGAACATTTTAGTCAATATGTGGCATCTCACCACTTGCAATCCCAATGTCCACTTGTGTGGTGGTTGATCCCTTGGTGCTCAACTTGCCCTAACTCAACTTCTTCAATATTTTGCCTTCCCAATACTTATCTTTTGATGTCCATCAAACATATTCTCTATTGCCTATTCTTATGTTATGCTTGCCCTCCTCGAATGGTGCTAATGGTGGTGTTGAGGCTTTGCTCCTCTACCTCAACTTGGTGGCTCAACCTTGGTGGTTCTTCTCAACTCTTTGGTTGTTGTTTTCACTTGCAGTGGTTCATCCTCAATGTGGATGTCTTCTCTTCCATGGTGGATATACCTTGGCAATATGGTGGCTCCTCCTTCAACATACGATGGCTTCTTTGGTTGCCACTCTTATTGTGTTGCATCAGTAGATTCTAATTTATTTTTGATGTAGCTTGGCTTCTCCATAACTTAGCTTCAATGAGTGAGCCTATTGTTGGATTGAGTTCTTTCTTTTCAAATACTTTTACTACTATTCCACTAACTTTACTAACATCTATTTTTTAAACTTGTGCAGGTTAAAAGAGGCTATTGTTCCTTCAAGAGCATGCACTTAACCTTAATTTTAAAAGCAGATACTATGCACATATTTTTGAGTACTTCTTATTGCATTTACAACTACATTTCTTTCTATTTTGAACTAGGAGTAATACTTGCAATAATCTGATAATAATAAAATTATAACACCATAATAAAATATCAAAATTTCAAACTTATTTGTGCTTCTTTCCAAGCTTGCTTTCTAGCAAGTTTTTCTCACCTTTTATTGTTCAAACTTACTGCCTCAATATCTCCAAATTTGCAGCTCCTTTGCTTCTCAAAATGCACTCAAATCTTCTGAAATTTACAACTCCAAATGTAGTCCAACATGCTACCTTTTTTTTGTCCAAAACATCTGACTCTATCTCCTTCAAACAATTATCCAAAAAAAACTTCCAAATCTACCCAAAACTTCTTCAATTCACAAATCTTCTATATTCTTCTAATGCTGCCCCAAAATTATGATTTCTTTCTAACTCAAACTTTCTTCAAATCTTATCCAATGACTGCTTCTCCAATTCTTCAAGTTCTTTGAACAACCTTCCTTGTGGATCTGATACTACTGATAGCTTTAGTACCCTTGTATCTAGCTAAGAAATATAATTATTTTATCAATGAACCAGAAATAATGTAATACAAAAGAAATAATGAATATAGCTACTCATTATTTGTAAGAACTTGTACAATAAAATATGGAACTAGGAGTCCATAATATAGATTTTACAAATGACCTTTGATCTCCCTCAAGTAACCTTTTTATCTTCTTACATATCAAATAATGTAATATACATTAACAAGTACAAGAATTCAATGAGGGATGTGCATTATAGTTGGTCCATATCTCTATTTGGGGGATTAATTCACTATAATTAAAGCAAGCACAATTAAAACAAGTTTTTTAATAAACTTAGAAGTTAATGATTTAAAGGATATTGGTTGACAAATTGGGAAGGTTAGCTCTGATAGAGATAGCTAGTTATGATGTATAAGCAACCTAATTTTTAGGTCATTATTGAAACTTTGAAGAAATGCCAAAGAGGCATATGAAGAATGTAATTTCATATTTGCTTAATATAAAATTACGATTTTTTTTCCAAGGAACAAAAAACTGTTATATAGGATTAAATGGATTATATGGAGTTGAAATCAACCTCACCTATATTATATTTAATAAGTTATATAGGATTGAAATAGGTCTTACATATATTACATTTCATGGAATTGAAATATGCCTCACCCATATTATATCATGATAACATACTGCATAGTAGTAGTACTATAATAATTTGACAATTATCCATATATTGCTTAGCAAGATTCAAACCTTCAATTTCCTCCCTTAAAGTAGATGACTTTATGTGGTGTATTCACCACAAATGTTTTAGCATCCATACCCAAGGTAAATCATTCTTATTTTATGTATAAACAGGGGACCTAATTATACCAATTAGGAAGTTACAACCTTATTACTATTTTGTAGGCCCCCAAATCATAATATACCTTTCTTTCTATATGTTTGTAGGTTATAGTGAATTTACTAGCTATAAGATTTCTAGGAGGCATATTTTTTCAAGCAACAAATTCATGTTTAGATGATATTTTTGCATTAGGCACTAAAATACGGAGGTGCTCAAAATCCTTTTGTTTTAAATTATTAGCATAGTTTGATAGTTGATTGCTTATTTGTTTATATTTGAATTTATCTTGCAAAACACATAAAAAAGGAAAAATTTGAAAGAACTTTAGCATATTATGCGAAAAAGCATAGATTCAATTAATCATAGTGTTGGCAATTTGAGCTATTTTATGTTGTCATTGATGTCACATGGATAATTGATGTCACATGGATCACATTGAGTTTTGGTGGCCAAATGATATTTTGGAAAGCATGGATAAATACAGGGTTTTTGTGAAAACCAAGGCAAACAAAATAAAAGGTTTTATTTAAAACCATGAATGGCAGATTTGAACTGAGTTTTTCTTAAAACCCAGGTTGGCCTTTCGTTTTGTCAAAAAATGTGCCCCGGTGATGGAGATATTTAATTTTTAATATTTAGTTTAAATTTTAATTATTTAAAATTAAAATTAAATATGCAAGATTTTTGCTGATGTCATCAAAAATAATAAGGAGGCTATATAAAGAGGATACCTAAGTTTCATAAACTAATCCTAGCTCATGGCTAATAATCGTTGGTTAAGCATCCGAATTGAGCTCGTGCAAAAATCTTTTAGAAAGCAGAAGCAATGAATAAACAAAGGTTGGTCAAAGTCCAAAGTCATCATGGGTAGAGTGGTGCATTGGTAGTTGTCTTTTGGCTAAGGTGTGTGGCAACACAAACTTCAAGGTTTCGAATCCCCTTGATTGTGTTCGGAAGGCGTTGGAAGAAAAGCGCTCGAAGCGCTTTTGATTTACGAAAAGGGAGGAAAGGTTTTAAGGCACGTTGTGTCTTTCCCTTTCGAATGAGCGACTAGCTCGTGTGGCAAACTTAGCTGTGGCTAAGGCGCTTATGGTGTGGGCAAGTCGGGGGTTCGAATCCCCTTGAGGAGGTAAATACATTTTTGCTCTAATTAATTTTGTTAAGCCCTAAGTTGGAGTTATAAGGTGGTTAGGAATAATTAAAGTTTTTAATTAAACTTTGTTTTTATAAGGGATGTGATTATTATTTCAAAGGTGGATGAGTTGTTGATTTTATTTGATGTTCATGAAATTGAGAATTAAGATTGAGGAGAAATAAGGAGTTGTTATAAAATAATTTCTGAGAGGTTTATTGATTATTATTTTGATAAGGATTTTTATTAAAAAAGGACTTTGGTGGATGTGTTTATTAAGTTGGAGTAAAAAGGTGTAAATTGAGTTATGCTTTATCTTGTGATTATTATTTGAAGTCCACTAACCCTTATTGATATTGGAAAGGAAAGTTGTGTTTAGTGTGGCAGATTTTTTGGACAACTTCTTGGCATAAAAAAAGTATGGGCACATTCTCCTATTGATTGTTTATGGTGGTTGATTTATGAAATATCATTGGAGTGAAAAGGATTGATTATGGTTTCCTTTTCGAAAGTGGTTGGTTGAATGCTTCAAGGTTTTCTAGTTTGAGAGTTGTGTTTAAACCTTGTTTTATAAGCATAGTTATTGAAGCCCATTGGTTATGTAAAGAACTTGAAAAGAACATGAGTATCATTGTTATGTGAGATTTGTGATTGAGCATTGTTGGAAACATTTGAGTTGGTTGATACATGCTTGGACTAGGGTTTTGTGAGAAAGAGTTATCCCTTGTGGTGATTGGTTGAGTTGAGCTGATTGAGCCTAGTCAAGTGATTGTGTGAGGTGATTGTTCAAGTCCCATGAAACAAACTATTCTATAATTCTGATTTGAGTTGAGATTGAGCTTAGAACATATTGAGTCTCTAACAATTCTCTTTATGCTTCTATGAGTTGACTTGAGTTGAGATTGATTTGAGTTGAGTTGAGTTGAGATCATAGTGGATCATTGTTGTCATCCATTGTAGAGTGCATTGCCATTCATTGTTAAGTTCATCATTGAGCCTTGCCTTCATAAATTTGTGGATGAGATTTGAGTACTACTTGAGTATGATTGTTTGAGCCTTTGAGAAGGCCTTTGGGATAGATTTCTAGACAAATTTGTGGCAATTTGTGTATTATTGATTGAGCCTTTGAGAAGGCCTTTGGGATAGATTTCTGGACAAATTTATGGCAGTTTGTGTATGATTGATTGAGCCTTTGAGAAGGCTTTGTGGATAGTTTTTTGGACAACTTTGTGGATAGTTTTAGACAGATTTGTGGATAGTTTTTGGGACATCTTTGTGGATAGTTTTACACAGATTTGTGGATAAATTTGGGACAGATTTTGATGAGGTTATGAGTGAGCCTATTGAGCAGAGTTGAGCAAGTTCTTGGTGAGCTTGCTAGAGTATTTTTGGACAAGTTCTTAGTGAGCTTGTTGGAGCATATTTGAGCAAGTTCTTGGTGAGCTTGCTAGAGCAATTTTGGACAAGTTCTTAGTGAGTTTGTTGGAGCAGATTTGAGCAAGTTCTTGGTGAGCTTGCTAGAGCAGATTTGGACAAGTTCTTAGTGAGTTTATTGGAGCATATTTGAGCAAGTTCTTGGTGAGCCTACTAGAGCATATTTGGACAAGTTCTTAGTGAGCTTGTTGGAGCAGATTTGAGCAAGTTCTTGGTGAGTTTGCTAGAGCAGATTTGGACAAGTTCTGTGTGAGATTGTTGAGCAGTTTTGGACAAGTTTTGTGTGAGCTTGTTATGTAGATTTGGACAAGTTCTATGTGAGCTTGTTATTGCCTAGCTTTGAGCAAATCAAAGAAATTATTGTATTGGATAAGGATCCTTATTTCTGTGTGAAATATTATAAGGAGATTATCTTGTGGAGTACCCAACATTGGGGGAACCATGTTAAATCTTGTGTCTCAATTGTATGTGGTCAGTTATGCTCTTGCTTACTATTGCTATCTGAGTTATTAATGCACACTGCTATATTTGGTTATTACAATTAAGGACATTAATTGATATTGGTTTGGAAAGAAAGTAAAAAGTGATCTTATACTGTTCACCCCCCCTTTCAGTATAAGCTTGTGTTCTTCACATAGAAGCATAAATATCACACATAGACCCAAATTAGCCCATAGATTTAGGATCTATGCAACAACTTTGCACTCGAATTACAATATAGGCTAACAATAAAATATTCTAAACAACCTATTAATGCTAACAAAATAATAACAATAAGATGCTCATGATTATCACAAAATAATGTGATAATATAAAGTAACTAACCTAGTTACCCTAACATCCCCCCTATTTACATTATTTTGAAATACAAAGGGAGTTGCGAAACAACTCAAATTTGACACGTGCAAGTGCCTTAGTGAAAATATCCGCAACTTGTTCATTGGTGGGAATGTACTAAAGCTGAATTTTGTGCCTTGGAACTTCATCGCGAATGAAGTGACATTGAGTGTCAATGTGTTTGGTACGTTCATGATGCACTGGATTCTTAATGAGCTTCAAAACACCTTGGTTGTCACAAAACAAGTGAATTGGAGATTTGGATGGAAGACCCATACTTGTCAAGATGCGATGCAACCATATCGCCTCACACACTACTTCACGTGCGATGTGATACTCTACCTCTGTAGATGAAATAACAACCACCTGTTGCTTCTTGTTGTGCCAAGAGATAGGACCGGATCCAAGATGAAAAATATATCCTGAAGTTGACTTTCGATCATCATATGACCCGACATAGTCTGAGTTCATGTATCCTTGCAAGAAGAATTGATCATTCTTCTTGTACTCTAGGCCATACTCAATAGTACCATGAACATAGTGAAGAATGCATTTTTCTACTTTCCAATGAGTGACCTTAGGCTCCTGCATGAACCTCGAAAGATAATTTACAACAAACATGATATCTGGCCTAGTGTTCATCAGATATATGAGACTCTCGATCAGCTAGTGATAGAGAGTACCATCTACCTGAGGTGAATCATCATACCACGATAACTGAAGCCCTGATTCCATCGGAGTTGCCATTGGCTTACAATCAGTCATGCGATACTTTTCTAACAATGTCTTGGCATACTTTTTCTATGACACCTTGATGTGATGCTTCTTCTGGTTCACTTCCAAGCCAAGACAATAGTGGAGAAGTCCAAGATCTGTCATCTCAAAATATTTGCACAAGTCACTTTTGATGGTAGTTATCAATGTTTTTGAGCTACTTGTGATAATCAGATCATCCACGTAGAGTACAAGTAACACTATTTCAGAACCTTATTTCTTGAAATAGAGATTTGCATCTGATGGAATTCTCTTAAATTTATGCTGCAATAGGTGATCATCCATCTTAATGTACCAAGCTCGTGGAGCTTGTTTCAAACCATACAAGGACTTGACCAATTTGCAAACTTTCTGCTCTTGGCCTTCCACTTCAAATCCTTCAGGTTGTGACATATAGACCTCCTATTTGAGATCACCATTCAAGAAGGTACTCTTGACATCCATCTGATGTACTTTCCACCCGAACTATGCTGCCATAGCACAAAGAACTCGAATGGTAGTCATCCGAGTAGTAGGTGCAAAATTTTCCTCATAGTCGATGCCTTATTTTTGTGCATAGCCCTTTGCAAAAATATGGGCCTTATGCTTATCAATTGTTCCATCTACCTTGTACTTCACTTTGTACACCCATTTGCAGCCAATGGGCTTCTTTCCATGTGGTAGATCAACAAGCTTCCAAGTCTAATTTTTCTTTAGAGACATGTACTCTGCATCCATAGCAACCTTCCATTGTGGCTCACTAAGGGCATCTTGTATTGTGGTGGGTTCATGCTCATCAAGTGAAGATATAAAAACCTTGTCATCATCCACTTCCATATCCTCTGTTTCTCTCTCTGGATCTACAGAAAGCTCCTCAAAGGATTGATAAAGATCATCAACCTCAGTAGTCTCTACTGCAGCTTTCTCTTATCGAGCCATACTACGAGTACGAGGTCTATTCAAAGTCATATCTGGTGGTGTGGATATCTTTGAGTCTCTGATAGTACTTGTATACCACTTAGGAATATTTTTCTATGGCGAAGAAGAAGAAGGAGACTTCTCAACCTTAGACTCCTCAAAATCTAGGTATACATTGGATGTGTTTTGTGATGTGAAAGCTTCATCAAAAATAACATCTCTACTGATATGAATCTTCTTGGTCAAAGGATCAATCAATCGATAACCCTTAGAATGCTCATCATATCCAAGAAGAACACATTGCAAGGTCTTCTCATCTAGCTTCTTCCTTTTCTCTTTTGGTATGTGCATAAAAGCCTTACATCCAAAAATACGTAGATGAGAGATGGAGGGTTTTCGACCACTCCATGCTTCCTATGGAGTTATTCCCTTTAGGGCCTTTGTGGGTGCCCTATTCAGCAAGTACACTACTATGGTGATAGCTTCTACCCAAAATTATTGCTCTAGATGGGCTCCTGTTAGCATACAATGAACCATTTCCATGATGGAATGGTTCCTCCGCTCAACAACTCCATTTTGCTGCAGAGTATAAGCAGTAGTGAGTTGTCTCTTGATCCCATGTGCAGTCAAATATGAGGAAAATTCCTTAGAGGTGAACTCCCCCCTCGATCTGAGTGGAGGGTCTTTATAGAAGTCCTTGACTCCTTCTCAATAAATTTCTTGAATTGTTGGAAGTAACTGAAAGCTTCTGATTTCAGATGAAGAAAGAAAACCCACATCTTCCATGAGTAGTCATCTACAAACAACTGAAAGTACCTCTTCCCCCACAACTGTTTGGTGTGAAAGGACCACACATATCGGTGTGAATTAACTCCAAAGGTTTCTTTGCTCGTGAAGAGCTCTTTTCAAATGGTACTCTATGTTGCTTCCTTGCTAAGCAATCAGAGCACACTGGAAATGTAGAGGAAAGGGAGGGAAGGCCCTTTACCATCTCATATTTACTTAGCTCAAGTAAATATCCAGAACTTAGATGCCCGTATCTCTTGTGCCAAAGTGAAGTTGCCTCCTTTGTAGAGACTGCCATGGCAACATGAGGGGTGGAGATAGCATCTAATGCAAATAAGCCATGCTTGTTGAAGCTATTGCGATGTGTTTACCCCTCTTGGTGATAAAGCAACACTTCTTTCCATCCTCAACATGAAAATCAACAACCATATCCTTATCCAGGATTTGAGTGATTGACAACAAATTATTTGCCAATCCTAGAACATATAGGACTCTATCAATCTGACATTTTCCATCTGGAAGGGTGACTAAAACTATGCCCTCACCCTAAACCTGGTAGGTCTTATCATCAACAATAGTTATTGGTTTTCCTGCCTTGGCTTCAAATATCTCAAACCATGACTTATCGCCAGTCATGTGTTTACTGGTACCAAAATCAACATACCACACAGGATCCTTTTACTTGGAGGCTATGGTAGTCATGAGCACCTTGTGTGCCCACTCAAAATATGAATCTGATTCTTCAACAACAACATTCACCTTGGGTTGCTTGTTTTTGTTCTGTGGTTTGTTATGGCCCTTGTTCTTAGGTTGTTTATTTTTGTACCAACACCTATTTGTGTCATGGGTATCCTTATCACAAATTTTGCAATATCTCTTCTATTGTTGAGGTTGTTTTCCCTTGGAATCCTTGGAAGAATTTCCCCCTTCTAAAAATTACCTTTCTTCTTAGAACCCTTCTTGTTGGAATAGAGGGTTGTATTAGAAGCTTCATCTTTGTGTAGTTGGTGGGCCTCCTCTTCCTGAAGCAAATTGACCAACTCAACAAAGGTAACTTGTCTTTGTGACACTTGAAGGGAAGTTATCAACATTCTGTATGAATCAGGTAAAGCTCTCAAAATCACTAAAGTGAGGAGCTTATCTTCTATAGTCTCTCCCATAGAATTCAACTTTGACTTCAACTCAGCCACTCTACAAAGAAATAGTTCAACTATCTCTCCATGCTTCATACTCAAACTATGAAGTTGAGATTGAAGGTGAAGAATGGTGGAATCATTCTTACCCTCATAGATGGTCTTAAGGGCATCCCATGCCTCTTTACCATGTTCTTTGTTAGCTATGTGAGGTTGAACTTCATCTGAAACAACAAGTAAGATGAGCACTCTTGCCTTACTATATTTCTTGTCAAATACAATATGATCTGTAGTTGGTCATGTAGGTTGAGTTGTGTTAGCTGATGGTGAAGGTCTTGTTTTCGTGCTAGAGACAACATCCCACAAATATTCCATTTGTAGAATAGCCTTCATTTTTGTTTTCCATGGTGTGTAATTGGAACCTTTGAGTAACTGACTATTTGTCAGGTACTTGTGTATAGCGGCCATAATGAGGGTTCCTTATAACACCAAATGGTCCCCCTTTCTTTATACCTACCAGGCCTTTATACCGAACCTCTCGAAATACCCGCCCTTACGTGAGGGAGACTATAGGTACGTGAGAGCAGAACGATAAGTGGTACATAGGCGGTACTGAAAGGGAATCATTTTGTTTATGACACCTACCATAGAAGGTATTTCCTCATGCGTGGGGTGTAACTTCCCCTAAACACTTTGGAGAGAACACTTCGTCAGGATTTACGTCTAACAACAATAACGATTAGGGTAGTGAATGGAGTGAAAAAATAACAAAATGGTAAACTTATATCTCCTCGATGATTTATAGAGAACAAGCTCAGATGTCATTGTTGCAACTATGTTAGGCGATAGATACAGTAGCCCAAAGCATGATAACTTTACCTATAAGTGTGGGCCAGAGGTACTGTGTATACCGAACACTATTGTGCAAATAAATTGCACGGATGGGTTCAATTTTTGGGGACTTAATTATGCTTGATTTTAATTAATGATGTAGTGCAAAAACAATAATGGAAATGTAAATGCAACATACAACAAAAAGTGCCCACAAAAAAATTGAAAATTTAGGTGTCGGTTTCCACCGAAAATGCACCTAATTACAATGCCAAATTGCTTTTCAAAATTGAAATTTCACTCTCTATTCCCCCCTTTTCATCATGTTTTGAGAATTTTGCAATAAATTGACATGAAAAAATGCCCCCCTGGTTTTGCAAAAAAAACTAGAGTGAAATATGTTTTTGAGGTGCTTGCTTCAAAGGTATTTTAGAATTGTTTTGTGAAAGCAAAAAACATTGTAATGAAAAATATTTTTATACTAATCAAATATTACATTTCTTAATTAAAATTAAAAAAAAATAATTAAGAAAAATATCTAATTAATAAAAAAAATCATAAAACAATTTGCTTAAACAAAAAAAAATAAAAAAATAATGTTACCTTTGATAGCGTCAATGGGTTTTGAACCCCCGACTTGGTGGTCGGCTGCACCTTAGCACGTGGTCTCCAACCGATCGAGCTAGCATGTTGATGGGGATATAAGGTAAAGATACCCTATTTGAGGCACCTCGAGGTAGCGAGAAAGGGTGGTGCTCGTCCTCCACCGAGAAACGCTTCCACGAGGCGACACTGCTTTGAGCGTCGTTGCCTCCACTGAGCAATGGAAAACACACCAATTTTTTTTATTGTGCTTTGGTGCGATATCCTACTGTGCAATCTCCTTATGAGAAATAAAATCTCCACTGCCAAATTGGGAGTGATTTAGATTTGGCTGCAATTCTTTGACATATTGACATCAACATCAAAAACAATTGTGAGCTTATGTTGTTGCATTCCTTGCATAGTGATCATCGACTGTGTTTACCTCTGCTCCAGGCCATATGATGCAATGACTGGTTTTTCTTCACTACAAATAAGCATTACAAAGAGCTAGATCCAGAATGCAGAAAATAGCAAACCGATAATTCATATCCAACTATTGTGCACAAAGGTGGCTGATGCTGGTTGGTAACAAAATCTGAAACCACCTTCTATTTTTGCCTATGAGGCAATGATGTATGATTTTTTGGAGGTAATCGTACATGATCAACACATATGATAGCTAGGAGTGTGTATCTATGGTGGACTGAAGGTAAAAAAACAATAATATCGTCCACCCTTATGCTCAATCTAACGCAAGCAATGAGCCATCAGAGAAAAATTATGATGATTGTCTAGTATGGAGGTCGTTTAGTTTAAAAAAAAACTATGGGAGAATTTTATCCCACATGGGCAACGTTGCGAATAGAAAAGTGTTTAAAAATAGAATAACTCAATAATATTAATGTCCACCTGACGGTGGTCAATACCTTGCTTAACCCTTTTTGTCTTTGGCCATCATGATTTACTTTGCCACATCCCGAGAGTATGAATTGTCCATGTGTTAAGTGTCCCCGCCAGTCCAGCAGAGCCAACATCACCAATGCCCATCCATCTAGTCCATGTGGTTGTCACTTAGGGCTATTCCAACTCAACTTTATTCCATCACAGTGCGCATTCATCCTGTTTGTGACCTAGGCCTGTGTGCCAGGTTCTTGTCAGACATCCAGTCAACAAATCCTCAATCTATGTGTCCCAGTTAGGTCCAGTCGGCCTTGGGAAATATGCCTGAGTTGGCCCAGTGGTCCAGGCCTGAAGCTTTGAAAATTTGAAAATTAAGCCAGACCAATAAAGGGCTCTGATACCATATTAGGCAAAAAAGCATAGATTCAATTAATCATAGAAGCATAAATATTACACATAGGCCCAAATTAGCCCGTAGCTTTAGGATCTATGCAACAACTTTGCACCCGAATTACAATATAGGCTAACAATAAAATATTCTAAAAAACCTATTAATGCTAACAAAATAGTAACAATAAGATGCTCATGACTATCACAAAATAATGTGATAATATAAAGTAACTAACCTAGTTACCCTAACATAGCATAGTTTTTCACTTCATTTTCTTAGGCGTTTAACCAAAATTGCATGTATAATCTACATCTAGGATAAATTATATTTTCACATCCAGCTTGCACCCTTGCCTTTAAAAGGAAGAAAAGAAAATTTTATTTCCACAGCAGAGGTAATAATCATTAAAATATAAATTACATATAGGATATCACTTGTATTCATATTATGTCATACCATGATTATTTTTCAAGTATAGATTATAACCTAGGTAATTGCTAAATTGAACAAATCGAAACTAGATTAGGAAAATTTGTCCTTAGTGAACCTACAATATCCCCACCAAAGATAAACATTGCACAGAAGTGTAATCCCAAATGATGAGTTATTAGCAATTCTCTTTCATCCGAGTGTGGACAACCCTCAAAGGAACACATCTAAAGATAATGCCCCCATGCACCTTTTGGCATTCCACATATTTGGTGAATCCAGCATCAACACATCACATGGGTCCCTATTTAAAAATATTTCACTTAGGACCTTATCCTTAATTAAGTTAATATAAATATTACTTTAATCAAGATCATTTAACTTTTTTGTGTAGCTAAGTCACATTAAATTAAGATAATAAGAACATAACCAATTGTTAGTCCTATTGGGAGAAGGTTAACGTCCCCTTGAGTAACCTGATATACAAACCATGGGGGTTATCTTCCTTGGCTAGTATATTATGAGGGGCTAATGAGAGCCATGAGGAGGATTTTTTTTCCAAGTTGATATAAGGATATCAAACATCTTCGCTTCTTTGCTATAAAAATATAAAAAAAACTTAATAAATTGAATTCCTTCTTTGACTATGTCTAAAATCCCCTATATCACTCAAAATATTGCATGAGGAATGGTGCAAAACGTAAGCACTTCAACTAAACTTCCAAAGAAACAACCTATGATCAAAAATACAATTTTTGAGGAAGAAGAAGAAACTCCTTTCAAAACTCTTTCTCCTATTCACAATGAATAAGGAGAAGTAGTGTTTAAATCCATAGACCATCTTGCTACTTTTCTACAAGTTAATAAATAAAACATAAAAGTTGTCTTTAGGATAAGAAATGCTCCCTTCTGTTGTGGAAGGACTCCTTTTAGAACTTTTGCACCAACCTAGATTTAATCCTATCAGTGCTCAAGAATGATACTCAATCATAATGCTACCTTAGGAGGGAGGTCGTTAAGTATCCCATATTCCTTAGGAAATTTGGGATCTATAACTCCCAACATAGAGCCATTCAGACTAAACCCTCCTATATATTAACACATAAATCATCCACAAGTTTAATATGTATATTTCCTTCCTAGAATTCTTCATGCTTTGAATGCGAATGCTTTTAATCCATTCTATAACATGCCTATTCTAGCTAACATTCCCCACACTGATATACCTTTTCAAGATAATCCTATAATTAATAACATGGTGATCCCTTTTGGATCATCCCATCCAAGTGCTCAGTATTATCCTTTAGTCAATCCTTAGTCTCAACCTATAGCACCATCAGTTCCTTATCCTAGATTCTAGGATATAAATGCTAGACTAGAACAATTAGCAAAATAAAACTTTGAGTTTAAACAATAGTTAGCCTCTATTCAAGGAGGTGCACCAAAAAAGTATTCTTATAAATATTGCTACAATGAACTTGTAGATCCTAACTTGATAAATAGGCCTTATTCTTTGAACTTTGTGTTGTAAAAATTTTGGTTATACAAGGGAGAAGGTGACCTTATAGAGCACCTTTGAATCTTTAGAAC
Source organism: Wollemia nobilis (assembly GCA_028583015.1). Lineage (NCBI taxonomy): Eukaryota > Viridiplantae > Streptophyta > Pinopsida > Araucariales > Araucariaceae > Wollemia > Wollemia nobilis. The sequence continues at coordinate 2,907,664 of JAQPPZ010017175.1, read as the reverse complement.
TGCATGCCATGACATTAAATATGACAAGATTTTGTTATTGAAGCTCTTCCCTACAAGTCTTGGTGGTGAGGCCTTAGAATGGTTTTATCAATTACCCCACCACTCAGTCAAGAAGTTTTTCGATATGGCTGAAATGTTCATTTAATATTTCATCACTTATATTGTAAAAAAATGCATATTTGATGACCTATATCAACTAGAACAAGGTAAAAACAAACCCCTTAATGAATTATTGCCTTGATGGTGAGCATTGGTTAGGATAATTCTTTTTGCTCTACCACTTAAGGAACTATTGCATATTTTCATATGTAATTTTCAAGAATATTTATCATATCCCTTTGAGATGACTCATGTTGTATCTTTTGATGATGTGATTGATCTCAAAAAACAAATGGAATTTACCCTTCAATGCAGAGGGTAACTAAAAACTAATAAAGAAGATGAAAAACCATCTTCTTCTAACACTAAAGGACAATATAAAAATAAACATGTTTTGAGTGATGGTGTAATTGACTCTCACCCCAAAAATAATTCTAATACATGTAATGTTAGTAGAACTATAGCATTGAATAAATTAATATTAGCTAAAACCTAGGAAAAAAGTCTAAAAAAAAATTACTTAATTAAAACAACCTCTATCCTTTGTGATGACACAACTATTGGATGCTAAGATGATAGAGCAACCCCCTATAAGGTAGTATGACCCCAAAAGGAAAATTATTCCTTGGTTCAATGTTAACCAACAATGTGTTTTCCATTGCACTAATGATCACAACACAAATAAATGTATCACTCTTAAAAATATGATACAAGATCTTATTGATGAAGGACATCTAGTGGTCGGTGGTATTGAACAAGCAACATCTTCCAACCAAGATTTGAGGATATTCTAAGACCCCCTACCTAAACATGGATAATATGCCACAAATCAATTGCAATATAGGAATGTCACCCTACCATATCAGAACATGGTGGGAATAATTCATATTAGCACCATAACTAGACAATAGACTAGAGAAAAGGATCAAACCTCTAAACTTCCTCCTGAACCTCCCCTAGTTTTGTGGCCTAGATGTGCCACTACTCCTAAAGAACCACCTTTGGTTCTAAAACCTCAATAAAAAAGAAAATATATTTTGATCTCCAATAACAGTTAGAGGATACATCGACTAAAATATCTATACTTGAGTTGGTATGAACCTCTCCAAGCCATGGAGAAAATATGTTCAAGCTTATGAGCAAACAAACAGTACCTAAAAATGTTAGCCCTAATGATTTGGCTAATTTAGTAGGATCCCTAAGTGTGAACCATACTACCATATCCTTCTTTAAGGATGACATTCCACTTGCCTCTACACTTGGGAAAATCTCCTTGTATATCACTTGCAATATTGGTGAGCAATCCATTAAAATGGTTTGTTGGATCCTCAAAATACAACTTGAGTTTGCCCCCCTTTTATAAAAATAAATTAATAAATTACTATTTTTGGGCAATTTTATTATTTTTGGCCACCCTATTTTTAGTAAGTCCCAAAAAAACCCGGATAGCCCCCTAAATTAACATAAATTATTGCATTTCTCATATTAGGCCTCCTAGAAAATCTCAACACCTATCCATGTCTAAAAAGTCATTAAATTCCATTTTTCTTTCTTCCAGTTTTTCTAAAAAAATACTAAATCCTATTTTTGGGGCACTAGATGAAGGAATTAGGGCCCGATAACACACTAAAAAATCTTCAAGGCTTGTATACAATCCTTGCCATGACATTTTCCTCCTATTTATCTAGCTCCATGAAAAATTTCAAGCCGATCCAACGGTCGGATCAAAAGTTATGCCCTCCAAAAGATAGGCTATTATGGGCCATTTTTGAGATCCAATTAAGAGATAGTGAGAGGTCATCATTCAACTCTATTAATTGCAGTTATAAAATATTATTATTATCAAGATTTATGTAACAAGTATTTTTGACCAACTGAGACCACTATCACACTACAAATAAGAACCACTACAAGCACAATTAATAATATGGGTCATCATGAAGACAGTTGCAGTTATGGGCCATCATCGAAATAGTTGCAGTTTTCATAATTATGGACCATCATCGAGCTTTGAATGAGAACCAATTTGCAGGCTATATGAGAGAGTTGTTGCAATAGAAAAAATCATCAAGTTTTTACATAGTAATTTTGCAAGAGGTATACCAATGTGTCCATCCTTGTCAGTTGTAATTTCCTTTGTGTGTCTTGTCTAGTCACCCCTGTTTCTTCCCCATTATTGTGTAGGTTTTGTTGAGGAGGTGCCCAGTTTACTAAGATCATTTCCAGTGGCTGAGGTTGAAAGCTAGGAGGCTCTTTGTTACATCATTTGAACAAAGAGTTGTAGTTCTCTATTGCATCATTTGAATGGAGAATTTATTTGTATTGGTTAAGTGAGATTTGGTTATTTTGATCAGACTCCCATTGTAATGATTTATTGTTTAATGCAATCCTATTTCCTCCTTTAGCAGTTCTATGTGCAATTTTGTGTGTTCTCCCATTTACATTTTACATCATTTGAATGTGTAGATGGCATCTTCTTTCGCTAGCATGTTGAATCATTTCTATTACATTATTTGAATGGATGTGATTGACTCAGTTTTATCTTCTTCCCCTTCTATATTCATCATATTTTAAGTCTGGCTACAATTACCCAATGGATAAGGCACCGGTCTATAGCTTGAAGCACTAGCTAGGAGTTACTTTCAAACTTGGTCAAATTTTATATTGTAGTTTTATTTCATTTTTGCAAATCTAGATGAGCATGAGCATATAAGAAATATTGTAGGCTCACCTCCAGGGTTTCCTTACCCTACTCGATCTATCTAGAGTCTTAGGATAATATTTTCTCGATTTAAAGAGGTGGATCCACCAGATTCCATAGTGTTGATTGGATCAAGGAAGTCTTGCAGCGTGACAAATCTATTAAGGGTGCAGGAATTTCCCCCAACAGTTTTTGGTGCCATTGTCGAGGAAGACTCAATAAAATTTTGAGTTTGTTTTTCTCATAGTATTTCCTGGAATGAAATTTGTGATATTTGAGTGAATATCTAGCTGAGAAATATTAGCCCAAGTATTATTTAAGATCTTGTTCCTTCTTTGCACATCTATGCTGGCAAATCCGAATGAACTCAAAAATTTAAAAATAAAAAAGGAGGAGTTGGATCTGGCATCTACAAGAAGAAGTGGTAAAGAAGTGCTTGCTAGAGTGCCAAATCCTGAGGTATTCTTCAAGTCTCACAAAAAATATTCAATTCCAATTCATACTATTTCTGTTTCTAGCCCGAATCTTGGTTTCAATCAGTCTTCTCCTACTATAAACCAAGTACCTATAGTGAATCAACCTATAGTGAGTATGGAAGCTCCTAATGCAAATCAAAATGTCAATGTAAATCAAAATATCAATCAAAATTCCAATGCTAATGTTAATCAATGGAGGACCAATAGATATAGAGCCTTTGTTTTACCTACAAATCTAAATCCTCTCCCTGGTAAAGCTCATAAGTACTTGCCTAAATTTCAAGGGAACAATGTTGTCACCGGTGAAGATCATGTTAGGGATTTTTTGTATGCCATGGATAGTCTTGAGGTGGATGATGAAGATGTTGTCCTTATATTGTTCTTTCAAACTTTAGAGAAGGATGCTTGAGAATGGTTCAACAACCTTGGAGTTGGTACTATCAATAATTTTCAAGAGCTAGAGCACACTTTCCTTAGGAAATATGGAGAGAGGAAGAATGAAAAGTCCTTGCTAATAGAATTGGCTACCATGAAAAAGAAAGAAAATGAATTAGTGGAAGATTTCAATAGAAGATTCTTTAAGACCAAAAATAATATTCCAGTAGCATTAAGGCCAAATGATGATCAGTCCATTTGTTTCTACAAAAATGCTTTCCCTGGAGATTTTAGTTATGAGATGAGACAACAAGCAACAACTACCATTGATATATGTATGGAAAGGACTATTGAAATAGAGAGACATATGATTTATAGTGGTAAGATGAAAGCATACTCTTTAGAGCCCAATCAACCTGAAAGGAAGCCCAAGAAGGTTGAGTTCTTTGTCCCTAAGAAAATAGATCAGGATCCTATGAATAAAATAGCTAATCAGTTGAGTGAGATGTTTACTACTTTGAATAACAAGTTGGCTAGACTTGAAAAAGGTAAGGATAATAGTGCAGAAAATTCATAGGGTAATAATAGATAGCAGGAAGATAACATGCCTCCTTTTAGAAGGAATTTTAATAGAAACTGGAATAACAATGGAAATGAAGAGGGAAAAAGGAATCAAAATGGGAATTGGAAAAAAAAAAGTAGAGAGAGATCTAGATTCTATTCCAAATCCCATACCATCAAATAATATAGCATTAGATCATCCCTTTTATTTCTCTACTTGTGATGCACCACATAACCCTGTTGATTGTGGTATTTATCTAAGTATGCATTCTAATATTGATTTAAATGTTGAATCTAAAGATGAAGATATTAGAATTAATGTATGTTGGACTCAGGAGGATGAAACCAAAGAATATGAATTTGAAAGGGACATGGACATATGTGCCAATAATATTGAGCAAAGAGCATTGGTCTTTGGAGAGGCATCAACCTCAAGTGAGCCTACTAATACTAGATTTGATAGAATGAAGCAAGGAAAGCTTGTACCTATAACAGAAGAGGTTGAGTCTTTAGAAAGAATACATGCTATCAATCTCAAGAATAGAATAGTGGAGGAAAAAGTTGATGAAGGGCCTGCACAAAAGGAGAAAGCTACAAGAGTGATTTCACAAAAAAAGGTAAATCATATGAAGTTGTAAATGATTCTTGAAGAGCTTGATGTAGAGGAGATTATCCAAAAGCAACAAAATGACTTGGCTAATCAAAAAACTAGAAAAGGAATTGATGATAAGAAATATCATTTTGATCTAGGTTTAGAGGTTGCCAAATAGAAGGTTAGTATCACTTTTGGAGAATTAATAACTATTCCAAAGTACCGGTATCAAGTATGTAGAGCCTTCAAATTAACTGATCAGTCAAGAGGACAACCTAAAAATCCTATAGGCCTTGTGAATAATGCAATCATAGCACCATATTCAATTAAGCCATTTTACATCTCACTAAGGTATACATCAGGCTATGGGGACCAATATGTTATTCATAATTGCATGCTTGATAGTGGTGCTTCCATGAATGTAATGTCAAAATAGGTAGTTGATCAGTTAGGCTTGATTTATTAGAAAGAGCACCCTCCTATTTTTGTCATGGATAACAGGAGAGTACCTTGTGTAGGCATTATCACTGGAATTCTTGTCCATATTGAACAATATCCTAAGAAAGGAGTGGTGATGGATGTTGCAGTTGTAGATGTGGACCCTTTCTTTTCTATCTTACTTTCTAGGCATTGGGTAGAGCATCTAGGTGGTACTGTTCAATTGGATTGGTCATATACCACTATTCCAATGCAGGGTAAGGAGAAAGTGATATTGAAGAGAGAACCCTTCAATAGGTATTCAATTAAATTTAGATATCCTAATGATAATATGGTTAATATCATGAATTATATTGAGGAAAAGACATGGGGGTTGTAGATATCCTGATGCTAAGAATATGGATCCAAAACTAAAGGCTGAAGCAAATACAAAATTTGATAGAATTCTAACTTCTGAGTTATGAACTATGACCTTTGATGGGGCAAAATATAAAGCAGGAGTAGGAGTTGGAGTACTGTTGACAGGCATAAATGGTGATTTTTCTTGAATAAATAATGTTGTAGAGTATGAAGCTTTATTGCTAGGGCTAAGAAAAGCCAAGGAATTGGATATTAATTACCTCAAGGTTAGTGGGGATGCTGAGTTGATAATTCAGAAAATCAAAGGGAAATATCAAACAAAGCACCCTATATTAAAGCAATATAAGCAAGCAGTGTTGGTAGGGTACCTAGGAATAGATAATACCCTTAAGGTAGGGAAACACCAATAATAATACTTAAGGAAGGAAAAATTCCAATATAATATTATAATACAATCAACCTTGGGTTATGTGTAGCCCATGCCAACCCTTATACAATATAATAATATATCTCCAAATATCTATTCCTAGGTACCCTACCAAGTGTTGGATGAAATAGATAGATTCTTGGCTTTTGATTTGCAATTTATTCCTAGAGCACATAATCACAATGCTAATATTTTGGCCATTAATGCTTCTAGAGAATAAAATCTTGAGATAAACACTTGGTTTATGGAAAGGTTCCCAACCATATCTGTTTATAAGTCATCTGTAATTGATAATGTGGTATATTTACAAGTTTTTCATGATGGTATACACATTAATGATTTCATGACTATGCAAAATGAATTTTTTGATGCTATTTGTGATGAAGAAAAACTAAAGGATGTTATTGGAGAACCCACATAATTCATACAACTAAAGACCAATAGGATCCCCAGGGGGTTGGTATCTTTGGAGAGCTTGTTTGATGACTTTGATAGAGCATATAAACCTTTGGTTCAAGAATATGAGATAGATGAAGTTAATATTCGAACAGAGGAAGAGCCCAAGATTGTTAGGATCAATAAAGCTCTATCAGGAAAAGAGAAGCAACAATATATCAAATTATTGAAAAAGAACATTGATGCTTTTGCTTGGAGTTATGAAGATCTAAAGACCTTCAATACAAAGGTAATGACTCACATAATACCCCTTCAAAAGGATACCAAGCCTTTTAGGTAGAAATAAAGAAAGTTCAACCCCACTTTGCATCTGATTATGTATAAAGAAGTGTAGAAGTTACTGGATACCAAGATAATTAGGAAGGTGAGATTTTTTTCTTGGTTGAAAAATCTTGTTCCAGTTAGAAATAAGAATGGTGAGATTAGGATTTGTGTAGATTTTAGGAATTAAAATAAAAGCTCTCTTAAAGACAACTACCTACTTCTGAATATGGAATAGTTGCTTCAAGCAGTGGTTGGGTCATCGAGATTATCTTTATTGGATGGATTTTCAGGTTACAATTAGATTGCAATGAATCCAGAAGATAGAAACAAAACAACTTTCACTAAACCATGGGGAACATTTGAATATCTCAGGATGCCCTTTGGATTGATGAATGCAGGGGCAACATTTCAGAGAGCAATGGATGTTGCATTTAAAGGATTGATGTTCAAGATAGTGGTAGTATATCTTGATGACATTACAGTTTTTCAAAAAATACCAAAGATCATTTTGCACATCTAACTCAAGTGTTTGATAGGTGCAAGGAGTTTGACATATCTTTGAATTCTAGAAAATGTGTGTTTGGGGCCACACAAGGTAAACTATGTAAAAATCAGAAACATATTGTTTATTATTCAGCAGGGTATAAATAAGTTTTACAATGCCGGGAATAGTCACCGACGCAACAGCTGAACTGAAACACTGTTACGAAGTTGTAACAGTATAACAACAGTCTGTCTAATAATGAATAAAGACAAACAGTACGCTAACATCCCCCTTTATTACATTATTTGGGTAATGTAATAACTAATAGCTATACTAAACTACTAACATCCCCTTACATTATTTTGCAATACAAAGTGAGCTGCGAAACAATTCAAATTTGACACATCCAAGTGCCTTAGTGAAAATGTCTGCAACTTGAGCATCGGTGGGAATGTGCTGAAGCTGAATTCGGTGCTTTGGAACTTCATCTCGAATGAAATGACATTGTGTGTCAATGTGCTTTGTTCTCTCATGATGGACTGGATTCTTGACGAGGTTCGGAACACCCTGATTGTCGCAAAACAAGTGTATTGGAGATTTTGATGGATGGCCCATACTTGTCAGAATGCGACGTAACCATATCACTTCACACACGGCTTCACGTGCAGCGCGATATTCTACCTCTGTTGATGAAATAGCAACCACTGTTGCTTCTTGCTGTGCCAAGAGACAGGACCAGATCCTAGATGAAAAATGTATCCAGAAGTTGACTTGCGATCATCAAATGATCCGGAATAGTCGAAGTCCGTGTATCCTTGCAAGAAGAATTTGTTGTTCCTCTTGTATTCTAGGCCATATTCCATAGTACCACGGACATAGTGAAGAACACGTTTCTTGCTTTCCAATGAGTGGTCTTAGGCTCCCGCATGAACCTCGAAAGATAGTTGACGACAAATACGAGATCTGGCCTAGTATTGGTCAGATATATGAGACTCCCAATCAACTGTCGATAGAGAGTACCATCTACCTAAGGTGAATCATCATATCACGATAACTGAAGTCCATTCTCCATTGGAGTTGCCATTGGCTTGCAGTTAGTCATGCGATATTTTTCCAGCAATGTCTTGGCATATTTTTTCTGAGACACTTTGATGGAGTGCTCCTTCTGGCTGAATTCTAGACCAAGACAGTAATGGAGAAGTCCGAGATCTATCATCTCAAAAGATTTGCACAAGTTTCTTTTGACAATAGAGATCATAGTTTCTGAACTCCCTGTAATGAGCAGATCATCCACATAGAGTACAAGCAACACTATCTCAGAACCCTGTTTCTTGAAATAGAGGTTTGCATCTGACGGACATCTCTTAAATCCATGCTGCATAAGGTGATTGTCCATTTTTATATACCAAGCTCGAGGAGCTTGTTTCAGACCATATAAAGATTTGACCAATTTGCAAACCTTCTACTCTTGGCCTTCCACTTCAAATCCTTCGAGCTGAGTCATATAGACTTCTTCTTGGAGATCACCATTTAGAAAGGCACTTTTGACATCCATCTGGTGAACTTTCCACCCATATTGTGCTGCCATAGCACACATAACCCGAATTGTGGTCATCCGAGCGGTAGGTGCAAAAGTTTCCTCGTAGTCAATGCCTTCTTTTTGAGCATAGCCCTTTGCAACAAGATGGGCCTTATGCTTATCAATTGTTCCATCTGCCTTGTACTTGACTTTATATACCCATTTGCAGCCAATGGGTTTCTTTCCATGCGGCAAATCAACAAGCTTCCAAGTTTTATTCTTCATCAAAGACTCATACTCTGTATCCATAGCGGCCTTCCACTAAGGCTCACTGAGAGCATCTTGCACTGATGCAGGTTCAAGACTATCTATGGTAGACATGAATGCCCTATCATCATCAATATCCATATCCTCTACTTCTGTACTTGGAGTCACAAAAAGTTCCTCAAAAGATTGACAAAGATCATCAACCTCACCAGTTTCTCTGGCTTCTCTTTCCTTTTGAGCCATACTGTGTGTACGAGGTCTATCCAAATTCAAATTGGGAGGAGTGGATAAATTTGCATCTCTGATTGTATTTGTACACCATTTAGGATTCTTCTTCGGTGGTGGTGAAGAAGATGTAGAAGGAAATCCTGTCTGTGTTGACGAAGGAATCTTCTCTTCCTTAGTTTCCACAATATCTTGGTGTACTTTAGATGTGCTCTGTGATGTGAAAGCTTCATCAAAGACAACATCTCTGTTGATATGAATTTTCTTGGTCAAAGGATCTATCAAACGATATCCTTTAGAGTGCTCAGAATAACCAAGAAAAATACATCTCAGTGTTTTCTCATCTAGCTTCTTCCTTTTCTCTTTCGGTATGTGCATGAAAGCGTGACACTCGAAAATACGTAGATGAGATATGGAGGGTTTTCGACCACTCCATGCTTCCTGTGGAGTCATTCCTTTTAGGGCCTTTGTGGGTGCCCTATTCAACAGATACACTGCAGTGGTGACGGCTCGCCCAATATTGTTGCCCAAGAGTAGCTCCTGTGAGCATACAACGAACCATTTCCATGATAGAACGGTTCCTTCTCTCAGCAACTCCATTTTTCTGAGGAGTATAGGCAATTTTTAACTGTCTCTTGATTCCATGCTTATCTAGGAATGCAAAAAATTCATTAGAGGTAAACTCTCCCCTCGATCTGAGCGAAGGGTTTTAATAGAAGCTCCTGACTCCTCAACGGATTTCTTGAACTGCTGGAAGAATGCGAAAGCTTCAGATTTCAGTTGGAGAAAGAAAACCCACATCTTTTGTGAGTAGTCATCTACGAATAACTAAAAATACCTCTTCCCTCCACAACTGTTGGGTGTGAAAGGACCACACAGATCAGTGTGAATTAACTCCAGAGGTTTTCATGCTCTTGTTGAGCTCTTCTCAAATGGTACTCTATCTTTGCTTTCCCGCTAGCGGTCGAGCACACTGGCAATGTGGCAGAAAGGGAAGGAAGACCCTTTACCATCTCATACTTGCTGAGCTCAAGTAAGTAGCCAGAACTAAGATGCCCATATCTCTTGTGCCAAAGGGAAGTTGCCTCCTTGGTAGAGACAGTCATGGCAACATGTGGAGTAGAGATAGCATCTAGTGCAAATAAGCCGTGCTTATATGAAGCTGTTGCAATCTGCTTACCCTTCATGGTAATTGTACAACACTTCTTTCCATTCTCAACACGAAAGTTGACAACCATATTTCTATCCAAGATTTGCGTCACTGACAACAAATTGTTGGACAATCCCGAAACATAGAGGACTTTGTCAATCTGACACTTGCCATCAGGAAGAGTAACTAAAACTGTACCCTCTCCCTGAACCCTGTAGGTTTTATCATCAGCAATGGTGACAGGTTTGCCCTCTTTGGCCACAAATGATTCAAACCACGATCTGTCGCCAGTCATATGTTTGCTAGCTCCAAAATTGACATACCAAACATGATCCCTCTGTGTGGAATCTGTGGTAGTCATGAGCACTTTGTGTGCCCATTCAGAATATGAGTCAGATTCTTCAACAACAACATTCACCTGGGGTTGCTTGTTTTTATTTTGTGGTTTGTTTTGACCTTTTTGCTTGTTCTTATGCCAACACCTTGTTGGTGTCATGGTTGTCTTTCTCACGGATCTTGCACCACCTCTTCTTCTGTTGAGGTTGTTTGCCTTTTCCTTTCGTATCTTGTTGAGAATTTCCTCATTTTTGAAAGTTGCCTCCTTTTTGCCCATTACCTTTCTTCCTAGAACCCTGCCTATTGGTGTATAGGGTTGTATTGGAAGAATCATCCTTGTGAAGTTGGCGTGCCTCCTGTTGTTGAAGCAGATTGACCAACTCGATGTAGGTAATTTGTCGTTGAGACCTGGATGGAGGTTATCAACATATCAAATGAAGAAGGTAAAGCTCTCATCACAAGTGAAATGAGAAGCTTTTCATCCACAGTATCTCCCAAAGAACTCAATTTCTCTTTCAATTCAGACACTCTACACAGAAAGAGTTCAACTGTTTCACCCTGTCTCAAACTCAGGTTATGAAGTTGTTGTTGAAGATGAAGAATGGTGGAATCATTCTTTCCCTCATAGATGGTTCTAAGGGCATCCCATGCCTCTTTACCACTTGCTTTGTCAACTATATGAGGTTGCACTTCATCTGAAATAGCAAACAAAATGAGCACCTTTGCTCGACTGTCTTTCTTGTCAAAAGCTATCTGATCTGCGGAAGGACCTGTGGATCCTGCTGTTGGTGAAGGCCTAGTTGCTACTCTAGTAACAATATCCCACAAATCTTCCATTTGGAGAATTGCCTTCATCTTATGTTTCCATGGTGTATAATTTGGACCTTTCAATAACTGATGTGGATCAGTCATCAACTTTGCAACAGTGGCCATAGTGAAGGTTCCTTATATCACCGATTGGTCCCCCTTTCGATATACCTTTTGCTAGGCCAATATACCGTACAAAATACCCGCCCTTACGTGAGGGAAACTATAGGTATTTAGAAAGATCAACAAAAATCACCCGCCCTTACGTGAGGGAGACTATAGGTGAGTTTTAGAGATCATACGATACGTGGAACATAAGCGGTACTGAAAGGGAATTGCCTTGTTGATGGCACCTACCATAGAAGATTCTTCTCATGCGTGGGGCGTAACTTCCCCTAAACACTATGAAGAAAACTTCGTCAAGATTTACGCCTAAACACAAGTACGATAAAGGGTAGTGGATGGAGTAAAAAAATGCAAAAATGGCTAACTTATCTCTCCCCGACGATTTATAGAGAACAAGCTCAGACGTCGTTGTAGCAGCTATATTAGGTGGCGGATACGGTAGCCAAATCACGACAGCTTTACCTGTAAGTGCTGGCCAGAGGTATCACAAATACCGAACGCTGGAGTGCAATAAATTGCACGGATGGGTTTTAATTATTCCGAGGACTTAGGGAGTGTTTTGATTTTAAGTTTTTAATGTTATAGTGCAAAAATGAAATATGCAACATACAACATAAAAAAACTTCCCACAAGAATAACCCACAAGGTGTCGGTCACAGCCGAAAATGCACCTTTTACAATTTTCCAAATTGCTATTTTTCGAAAAAATTACTCACTATCCCCCTTTGATTTTTTTTGAAAAAATATCCCCCCCTTAAAAGGCTTTCTTTAACAAAGCATTTTAATAATTATTATTTATTTAAAGTTAAAAAAAATAATTTTAATTTATATATTTTTTAAAACTTAAAAAAAATAAATTAAAAATAAATTTTAATTTATAAAGTTTAAAAAACTATTAAAAAATAAATTAAAATTAAAAAATTTAACTAAAAATAATAATAATTAAAAAACGTTTGAAAAAAAAAATTTATACCTTGGGGGGAGTCGGCGGGATTTGAACCCCCGACCTGCAGGCTCCCTGAGCCTTACTGCACAGCTCGCTGCCGAGTGAGCTAGCGGGCTGATCCGAAAGGATCAGTGGGCCAGCTCCTCTTTCAACGCCTGCTACCTCCTCCTCCTCCTCTGCAGCGGCCTCCGGTATCCTGCTCCGTCCGGCTTTTGCTGCTTCGCGACTCGGCGCTCTCTGCTTCTTTTTTTTTCGAAAAAAAAATTCCGTCGGGGGGGGGGGCTGCGTCGAGCCGCGCTCTATTTTTTTTTTTTAAATTTTGGGGGTGCGTCCCCTGAAACCGAGGGGGGGGGCTCCTATTTTTTTTTCTCTTTTTAATTTTCTTTCCCGACTGCGCGATTCGTGCTGTGCGCGGGGGGGGGTTTATACCCCTGCTGTGGTGCGGCGGGCGAGAATTTTAAATTCCCACGACGTCGTCAGTCTTCTCACGCGTCCCCCTGCGCGTCGTGACGTCCGTCTCCACGCGGACGTCTACGACCCTCCTCTGCGCGTAGGGACGATCTGTCTCCTCCACGCGCAGGGACGTCTGTGCTGCGGGACGGAGACGTCTGTCTCCTCTACGCGCAGCGACGTCAGCACTGCGGAACGAAGACGTCTGTCTTCTCTGCGCTACGCACATTCGTTGCGTCCAGGGAGACTCTGCACTGCGACCGCATCCTTTTTTTTTTTTTTCAAAAAAAACTCCGCGCCAGCGGCCTTCGAACGCAGCACGCGTTCAACCGGGGCTTTCGCCCTCTCCACAGTCGTGCATGGATGCGCGACGACTGTCGCGCGTCTACGTGCGACAAAAAAAAAATTTCTCTTTCCTTTATGTGCTCGGCTGCGCGGCGGTGAGAAGAGATAGCGCACAGGCTGAGAAAAAAATCATGCCCAAAAAAAAAAACTTCGGCTGCACCTCGCCCAGAAAATCAGAACAGCTCTGATGCCATGTAAAAATCAGGAACATATTGTTTATTATTCAGCAGGGTATAAATAAGTTTTACAATGCCGGGAATAGTCACCGGCGCAACAGCTGAACTGAAACACTGTTACGAAGTTGTAACAGTATAACAACAGTCTGTCTAATAATGAATAAAGACAAACATTACGCTAACAAACTACTTGAGCATATTGTTTCAAAATATGGGATTAGCATTGATTCACAAAGAGTAGAAGCCATTGCTAAAATTTTCCCTCCTAAGAATCTTAAGGGAGTTAGATCATTCTTTGGAAAGATTAACTTTATTAGGAGGTTTGTCCCTGATTTTTCTTAGATTTCCAAACTAATAAATGACATGATCAAGAAAAATTGAGAAATAAGGTGGACAAAGGAAAATACTACAACTTTTTAGAAGATCAAAGATGCAATCACCCAAGATCCGGTACTGAATTGCCTTTATTACTCCAAAAATTTCAATATATACTCATTTGCCTCAGAACACACTATTGCTACAGTTCTAACTCAAAAGGATAAAGAGAAAAATGAAATTCCTATAGCCTTTATGAGTATAGGATTGAAGGGTACTAAACTGAAATACTCTATGCTATAAAAATAAGCTTATGCATTAATCAAAGCATTAGATCATTTCAATTGTATCTTTGGATCCAACAAGATAATAGCTTATATTTCCTACATTGTTGTTAAAGATGTTTTCACTCAGCTTGAACCTTTAGGTAGTCCTACAAGATGGATGGCTAAGTTATTATAGTATGATGTAGAATTCAAAGTAGTACAAATTGTTAGAGGACAAGGACTGGCAAAGTATTTAGCTAAAAGGGAGGCTATGAATAATACTATTGTAGTGGATAAGCAATAAGAAGCTAGAGTAGTTGATAATTATGATTGCTAGTGGTATTATGGCATTATGTTTTACCTTCAAAACTTGTCATTTCCAGAAGACATGTCCACAAATAAAAGGAGATCTATCAAGCAATTGACCCAAAGGTATTACATTCAAGAAGGTAGACTATATTAGAGGCATCCAGATGGTGTGTTGCTTCTTTGTTTATTTGAGAAAGAGGTCCCTCAAGTGCTAAAAGAATATCATTATGGCTTTTGTGGGGGTCACTTTTCTCCAAAGGCTACTGCTCACAAGATCATAAGAGTTGGTTATTGTTGGCTCTCCCTATTTAAATATGTTTACTAGTTTGTTAGAAGTTGTCATAACTACCAATTTTTTGCAAAAAAGAAGAATTTTCCAGCCATGCCCCTGAATCTAGTGATTGTGGAATCTCCATTTACTCAATGGGGAATAAATCTCATAGGTGAGATTAATCCCAATTCTTCTAGAGGTCATAAGTGGATAATTACAACAACAAACTATTTTACAAAGTGGGTAGAAGCATCACCTCTAAAGAAATTCACTACAAAAGTGATCATCAAATTTTTAAAAGAGCACATATTGACAAGATTTGGGGTTCCCAAGAAGATAGTCACGGATTATGGTAACTACATCACTTCTTTTGAGATGATTGAATTTTATGCTAGGTACAACATAGGGCTTTCTCATTCTACAAATTACTATCCTCAAGGGAATATTTTAGCAAAATCCTCAAATAATAATTTGATCACAAGAATCAAAAGAGCATTAGGTAGAAAGAAAAGAAGTTGGGACAATAAGCTAAAGTATGCTTTATGGGTTGATAGGATATCTATCAAAAGAAGCACAATAAAGTCTCCCTATGAACTAGTATTTGGTGAGAGTGCTCTACTACCCCCTCAAGTGGAAATTCATGCTTTATCTTTACTTCTTCAGTATCATGAAAATCCAAATGTCTTGCAAAGAATATTTGATCAAATTACAAAGTTACAGGAAGAAAGAGAGGATGCATTAATGAAGATGATTGAGCAAGGTCACTAAATAGTGCAATTGTTCAATAAGAAAACCAAAGGCAAACCTTTTTAATGAGGAGATATAGTGTTGTATTGCGACCCCAAAAATGACAAACATGATGAAAAAGGGAAATGGGAGCCTAAATGGCTTGGACCCTATCAAATCCTCCAGAATGTAGGCCAACATAATTACAAATTGCAAACTCTATATGGTGCGGAATTTTCAATTCCTATCAATGACCAACATTTGAAATTGTATCATTCAGCACTGAGGGCTTGAGAATCCACAAAAAAAGTGTGTTTCAGTCTTGTTTTTTTAGGTGATTAAGGTTTCAGTTTTTAGGTGATTAAGAAGTCCTTTTTATGTGATTAGGCAAGTTTTTGAGTTTTTGTGGTCTACTGGAGATTATGGAATTCTCAAGTGATTCATTGTCAAAATCCCTTTTCATCACCTATCCCAGTCGAAGCCTGTGTTGGATCCTCAAAATCCAACTTAAGTTTACCCTCCTTTTATAAAAATAAATAAAAATAAAAAATAAATTACTATTTTTGAGAAATTTTGTTATTTTTGGCCACCCTATTTTTAGTAAGTCCAAAAATATCCTGGATAGCCCCCTAAATTAACATAAATTATTGCATTTGCCTCCTAGAAAATGTCAACACTTATCCATGTCTAAAAAATTTATTAAATTCCATTTTTCTTTCTTTCGATTTTTCTAAAAAAACACACCATTTTTGAGGCACTATATGAAGGAATTAGGGCCCGATAACACACTAAAAAATATTAAAATCTTGTAAACAAACCTTACCATGACGTTGTCCTCCTCCTTATCTAGCTCCATAAAAAATTTCAAGTCGATCCAACGGTCAGATCAAAAGTTATGCCCTCCAAAAGGTAGGCTATTATGGGCCATT
This sequence comes from Wollemia nobilis, assembly GCA_028583015.1. Classification (NCBI taxonomy): domain Eukaryota; kingdom Viridiplantae; phylum Streptophyta; class Pinopsida; order Araucariales; family Araucariaceae; genus Wollemia; species Wollemia nobilis. Next base: position 2,891,268 of record JAQPPZ010017175.1, on the reverse strand, counting down.
TTTGAGATCCAATTAAGAGATAGTGAGAGGCCATCATTCAACTTTGGTAATTGTAGTTATAATTTTCTTGTCTATTCACCCCTATTTCTTCCCCAATGTATCCATCCTTGTCAGTTGTAATTTCCTTTATGTGTCTTGTCTAGTCACCCTTGTTTCTTCCCCATTATTATGCAGGTTTTGTTGAAAAGGTGCCCAATTTACTGAGATTATTTCCAGTGGCTAAGGTTGGAAGCTAGGAGGCTCTTTGTTACATCATTTGAACAAATAGTTACAATTATCTATTGCATCATTTGAATGAATAATTTGTTTATATTGGTTTAGTGAGACCAGGTTATTCTAATCAAATTCCCATTGTAATGATTTATTGTTTAATGTAATCATGTTTCCTCCTTCAACAGTTCTATGTGCAATTTTGTGTGTTCTCCCATTTACATTTTACATCATTTGAATGTGTAGATGGTGTCTTATTCCACTGGCATGTTTAATCATTTCTATTAAATTATTTGAATAGATGTTATTGCCTTAGTTTTATCTTCTTCCCCTTATATTTTCATTATCTTTTAAATTTGGCTACAATTGCCCAATGGATAAGGCACCAGTCTACAACTTGAAGCACTAGCTAGGAGTTACTTTCAAACTTGGTCAAATTTTATATTGTAGTTTTATTTTATTTTTGCAAATTTGGATGTGCATGAGCATATAAGAAATAATGTAGGCTCACCTACGAGGTTTCCTTACCCAACTCATTATGTCTAGAGGATAATCTTTTCCCGAGTTAAAGAGGTGGATCCACCAGAGTCCACAACGTTGATTGGATTAGGGAAGTTTTGTAACGTGACAAATCTATTAATGGTGTAGGAATTTTTCCCAATAGAGTTCTCATAAATAATGGTTCATCAATCAATGTTTACAACCTTAGATTTATCCATAGAATAGGGCTAAAAAATAAGACTTAGAAAATTCAGACATTGTCATAAATACCTATGACAATGAAGAACAAGAAGCTTCCAAAACTATAGTTCTGCCTATAAAAGTAGGACCTTGTATTTTAAACACATTGTTTTGTGTTGCCTTATGAGCTAAACTATAATATTATTTTGGGGTGACCTTGGATCCATGTGATGTAGGTTGTCCCCTCAACTTACCATCAATGTGTCAAATTTGAATATTAGGGTAAGTTGTACAACATAGTAGTTGATCATGATTCCTTTACCTATTGTGAGAATATCTAGTCAGAAAACCCAAAAACTCAACTCTACCCTTCATTGAATTCTTCTCATCCCTTCATAAATGACACCTTAAGGTCTAACTCACCTAATAAAATAATCATCAACCAAGAAAAAGGAACCAAAAATCAAGTTATGACAAAGGGTAAAGAAAAGTTTGAGGATATCATAACATAAATCTCAATAACAAATATGATGAGCTATTAGCCTTAGACTTGGTCAAGTTACCCCTATCACCTCATTCTCTAGGGTTGCCTTCTAGGTGAGAAATAATCATGAAAATACAAACTTTCACCTTTGTATCTAGAGGAACAAATAATGAAAAGAGAATATGTGGAACTAATCCATGACCAATAGAACAGAGATATGCCTCATGTTTTCTCTATAATATTTACCTTATCCCCAGTAAAATCATTTGTAAGTTTAGATATAAAGGAAAGGGCCCAGGACTTTTGGAACAAGGCTTTAAAGAGCCTTTAGAAGAGAAAATTGGATTGAATGTTATGTGTTGGGAAATTTTCCCAACCACAATAAAATGACATTTTCCTCTTCTTTGAAAAGTGATAGTGAAGAAATGTGTCTTTTCTCGTTTGAACCTCAAGAAGAAGTAACTTTAATAGTAGCTCTAGACTAGTATGGAAATAAGGATAATGAACCTCTTCCTTTATCTTTTTCTGATATCTTTTTGTGATATGCATGGATTAACACTATCAATATTGACCTTATTGAGGAGATTAGACAAGCCTCCAATAATAGCCTTGACAATGAGCATAGATCAACTTCAATACAAGAAGATAGTGATATGAAATATCAGTCAAATAGTAGATCTCATATCAACACTACACATAAATTATTGTGATATGAGAAGTTTATCCCATAGTCCTCTTAGGGATAATAACAATAATGTTTTTCCTTATGAAGATATTCCTATTGAAAGACCTATTTCTTTAGACACACATTCCTCACAATCATTTAATATTGAACAATGAAATTTAGATGTTGATGGGCTTCAAAGTCTAGGGGTCATACTTGCCCCTCCACATTATGAATAAGAATCTAATATCGTAATAGAAGAGACCATGTTAACATAAGATCAAATGACAATCCAATAATAATAAAGTTAGGAAAGATTCCAACTTTAGAAGAAAGAGAAGAGTATATGAAGTATTTAGCTAAATTTTGTGATATCTTTATGTGGTCTTCTATGGACATGCCTAGATTGGATCCATCCCTAGTAGTTCACCACTTAGTAGTTACACCTGATGCTAAGCCATTGAAGCAAAAGTTAGTAAAGATGCACCTAAAGTTACTCTGGTGGTCAAAGAGGAACTCCAAAAGCTTTTGGAAGTCAAGTTTATCAAAGCTATTGACTATTCTGATTGGATATCAAAAATAGTCCCAATTACCAAGAAAGAGGGTATTGTGTAAGTATGCACAAACTTTTGAGACATAAAGAAACCTTGTCCTAAGGATGATTTTCATTTTTCAAACATAGACATGATAGTCATTTTTTTTGTTACATAATGTTATCTTTAATGGATGGATTTTTCATTACAACCAAATTTGGATAGAACCAAAAGATCAAGCCAAAACAACATTCACTACTTCTTGGGATGCCTTCTATTACGAAGCTATGCCCTTTGGATTGAAGACTGCTAGTCACAAACTTATCAATGCATCATGACATATATCTTTCATGACATGATGCACAATATCATGGAATATTATGTCAATGATCTTCTTGGATGATCAATAAAAATAGAATATCATGTCATAGACTTAAGGCAAATTTTTGAGTGGCTTAGGGAGTATAAGGTTCATCTTAATCCCTCCAAATGTATATTTGGGGTAACATACAATAAATTATTAGACTTTATAGTTTCTAGACTTGGCATTGAAGTAGATCCTAATAAAATATCAACAATAACCAATATACCACCACATTGAAACCTAACAAAGCTTAGAAGTATACAAGACAAAATCCAAGTAATTCAAAGATTTGTATCTCAATTTGTAAATAAATGTCAACCCTTTTCGAGACTATTACAAAAAGGAATTAAATTCAATTCAGATGAGGAATGTAAAAAATCTTTAGATGCTTTAAAAATATATCTACTATCTCCACTAGTCCTCATTCGACCAAATCCCCTTAATCCACTATTGCTATACATCGTAGCGATAGTTCATGCCTTAGGTGCCATGTTGGCACTACATAATGAGAAAAAAATAGAAAGGACTTTCTACTACATTAGTAGGACCCTTACTAATTATGAAACTAGATACACCCTTTTAGAAAAAATGTGCTTAGTAATGGTTTTTGCATCTCAAAAATTGAGACATTGCATGCTAAGCCATAAAGCATACATTATAGATAAGGTTGATCTATAGAGATATCGGATGTCTAAATCCTACCTTAATAGTAGGATAACCAAATGGGTTATGGTCCTTAATTCCTTTGATATTGAATTAATTAACAAAAAATTGGTCAAGGAATAAGTGATAGTTGATTAGCTAGTAGCGGTCCCTTTGTCCAGTAATCATCCCCTAAAAATCAAATATTCTAATGAGATGATATGCACTCTTGAGGCTTCAAATAGGATTCTTGGACTCTCTTCTTTGATGGTGCAAGATGCATTAAGGGAGAAGGAGCAAAAATTGTTTTTATCTTGCTAAAAAATTGTAATCCATTTGTCCTTTAAGCTTCAATTTTCATGTACTAATAACACGACCACATATGTGTTGGTATCTAAATTGAAATCAAGCAAAACTTGAAACTATGACTCTTATCTTCTAGTATTATGATTAGGTGTGCACCCAATGGTCACAGTCCAAATACTAACATTGGATGGATTAAATATTGCTCTAATCCAACCTCCAAAGTAGGTTGGTATTCCTTGTCAATTGATAGGGTGTTGACTCATTTAAGCTCAGTTAAATATTTAAAATATAGGGATAGAAATGGGTTTAGGGTTAGGAAGTAACAATTAAACAATGGTTGGATAAAGCTAACAACATAGGCATCTACAAGAAAAACCTCTGACAATCAATTTCTAGTGTCCCACACTTGCAATTAACAACATTCAAAATAGATAGTCTTCATTAATTTAGACAAACAGATACATACTTCAAGAAGTTATTTCAAACATCAAAGATACTAATAATCCAATATAGCAAAATAAGATCAGTACCAAGATTAACAAAAAAGAACCTCTTGCAAGCATAGATTCAATCATGAAATATTTCAAAATGCTCTAAGCTAGCAATCCAATATCAGCAGAATAGACTAACCATAGCAATAGTAGCAGAAAAGCATTTCATAGCTTGAATCTCTCAAAATATTATAAAATACACTTGTCTGAGGCAAACATATAAGTCATGTTCCTTCTATTGATTTGCATAAAGTATTTACACAACAGGGAAAGCAAACACTCTAGAGCTGATCCTAAAAAATGAGGATTCAACATCTATTTATAGTTTTACATGCTTTGAGAAAATGAAAGAAGGTGGAACATTACAAGAAAAAAAATGCCAGATTAGCCAGGTGCTGAAGTGGCAACCTCTTATTTGTCTTGGATGAAAGAATAAAATGTGTGATCTTGCGCTTCTCTGCAACTCAACTTCTACAACTTGCTAGTATTTCATGGTGTTTGGCTCCAGGCTATAAAAATTGTAATCCAGACCATTTGTCATTCTTGTAGATGCTATCCAACCATAGATCTGCAACTACCTTTATTTCTTGGTTCTTGACCTCTTCGATGCTTCACCTATTGGTTCGCTTGGATCAACCATTTCATGTTATAAAAGTTTTACCTTTAAGTACCTTGGAGATCATAGAAACAAATAGATTGTTGATCCACTCATGGATGTCTGAGATCAAAGCTTGAACACTACCATTAGCTCTACGAAATAGAGACATGTCGTAGCCCACTCGTCAAAAATTATTTTCACATATTTTGACCATTTTGACCATGGACTGGGGCAAATAATGCTTTGACACAAAAATATGCTTTGAACCATGTGGGATGGAGCATTGCGCTAAGCCGTACCTTTCAATCCTTAGGTTACTATAATTTGCTTTGCATCTACGATGTGGAACAAAGTCTAAGTCATGCTATAGCTCGTGCCTCAATATTTGCAAGAACAAAGTTAACCGTTGTTGACTACAAGATAGAACCTTGCTCTGGCCCACACAAGATATAACTTAAAACTACGTGGTATGGAACCTTGCAGTATCCCACTCCTTGGAATCTTCCTTCATGAATGTTGACTTATTTGACCACAGACTGGAGCAATGTGTGTTGTGCTTTTGTGGTATGAAATACTCTTCAACTTGCGCGGGATGGAGCAATTTATTGTAATCTATGATTTAGAGAGTGGTGATATCATATTTGACCACTGTTGATCATAGGCTAGAACAATGTTCTATGTTGTGCAGGGTGGAGCATGTTGTGGACCATAATAATTCATCGAAACAAATATTATGCTGTAGCCCATGATCTCGAAATAGGTAATTATGAATTTTAACCGCTTTGACTGCAGGATAGAAGATATTGCACTGAGCCGCTACTGTGGGGTAGAACCAACTCTTTCAACACTTGGAAAATTTTACAATTTTTTTTTCTAAGAATGTGGCCATTTTGGGCCTATATTTTGGTGCCTCCTAAGGGGTTTTTATCGCAAAGCTTGAGAATTCATAGTCTTATCCATTGGGTATTAGGAGTCAAAAATTGATGAAAAGGTATGACATTAGAGTAGCTTAGATGAAATGAAGAAAAAATATCAAAAAGAGGGTATGTATGGAGTGAAAAGAAAGGAAGTATATGCATTAGGAGAGGAGATAGAGAAAAAGAGATAAACTTCAATTTTCAGTGGACTATGTTTCATAGAATAACTTCTATATGGCCCTCACCCTCTAGGACATTTGTGAAGATACTCAAAGGGTAAAGGTTCATATGGAAATCATGTTGGAAACAATAAAATTTGTAACTCCTTCCATGAACACAACCTCAGTATAGCCATATAAAACTTTGTTTCCTTTTATAACCACAACCAGACTAGACACTTCCTTGCAAAAATATCTTCATGACCTTTTCATTCCCTTTATCACAACTTCATGCTTTATGATTGTCCTCTAACAATGTCAGAGTCAAAACAATTTTCAAAAATACAAACATGAATACAATTTTTTTTAAGTCCACTTCCACTACAAGGTTGTTTATTCTTATTCATTCTCTTGTTGATTCTACCCCTTGAGTTGTTCATCTTGTACCTCTTCAGTGTCTTTAGCAACATTTTTCTGATTGCTCTTCCTCCTAGTGAGTTTTATCTTCATTTGTTTCTTGTTTCTCTTCTTCATTATCATCTTCTTGGTCTTCTTCAGCCTCTTCTTCTTCTTGGGAAGTCTCCTACTTATCTTTAGGCTCTGGATCTGTTCCAAACAACTAGATCATTTGTTTCAGGGTCTGTAATGCTTGGCTCAATCCTGATTCACTAGGATTGGTTATTTCTTTGAGCTGCTTATGAATATACTCCAACTTAGAAGTCTCTTCATAAGTCATAGAATTACCCTTGTTCACCAAGTCCTCCATTAGATCTTTGAGCCTAGTCAAGTTTTTGATCATTTGAGAGACCTACTCTTGATCAATCGAATCTTCCCAAGCATCTATCTTAGATTCATCCTAGATGATTGAGGCTACATTCTTTTGGATATCTTCTTCTATTAACAAGGTGTTATTTTCAACCCACATTCCTCAAAACCATATTGCATCATCTCTTGATTAATATCTATAATATCTTGGAGTGTGCCCTCAATCTTGTCTGATAGTAACCAACCCTTCTGGAGCAACTTATTCTTATCAACCACAATTCTAGCAGCTAGTCTAGAAGTATTCCATGCCTTGCTAGGGATAGGCTTTGCAACTTCATTAAATCTGCTTTTAGATAGTTTATATATTTGCTCTACTGGTATCACCATGGGCTGTAGCTCCTTAGTGAATTTATCCAGATCTTCTTTGGTAGCTTGTAGTAAATGACTTGCATCATCCATATAGTCAATTATAGGTTGGATTTCTAAATATTTCTCAAGGATTTTAGACCATATCTCCTTTTTGACCTTTTTTACTCCTTTTGAAAAGCCTACAACTTTGGCCTTCTCAATATGAAGTTGATGCTTCAAATATTGTATTTCTTTGGCTTGAGCTTCATTCTTTTTTCCTCTGCTCTTCAACTTGGTACTTGAATTTCATGGCATCTTGATATTTATTCTGCCAGCTTTTGACCTCATTTCTTATAGCTTTCTCCACCTTTTTTTGATTACTGATTGTCTTCTCCAGCTTCTCAATATTTTCTTCCAATTTTCCACATTGCTCCTTATAAATGTCAATCTTGACATAGAAAGTTTCAAGGTGAGCCTTTGCTATAACCAACTCATCCTCCACCTACAATTGATCAATATCCTCTGTATGCTCCTCTAGATGATAATATTTTATAGTCATGTCCTCCTATGGTTTGCTTACAAGAGGAGTGATGGATCTAGTTGTTCTTTTCCTTGTTATTGGATCAACAATCATGGTTTTTCTCCGTCTAACCATATGCTTTGAAGGCTTAGATTGTTATTTGTATTTTTTTTGTGAAACCTCCTTTCCTTTCTGCAAAGAGGCTACTGTGGGATAATTTGTAGAGGTGGGAGTAGCCATAAGGGAAGGGAGGATAGACTCAGATGTTGATGAAAGGGGAGTGGTTGTGAGGATAGTGGAGTCTGTACTTATTGCAGAAGTTGCAACTGGGAAGGACATGATGGTAGATGTTAGGATCATGGAATGAGCTGGAGAAGAGGAAAGAGATTGCTCTTCTGATGTTACTAATGGAAATAACTTTGGGAGTGGAGATGAATGAATGGGTGATGATGTTGCTAGAATTTTTGATGAATGTGAAGGAGATGGATTGGTTTGACCCTCTGTAATAGCCGATGAAGAAGGTGGTGAATTATGAGGGGGAGAGGGTGCTTTCTGTTCCACTTTTTCTTGAGAATGGGAGGGATTTTATTTTAGGGATAGAGAAGGAGAGGAAGGGATAGAAATCATACCTTCGCCTATCAAAGTAGTTTGTTAAAAATGTCCTCTGCACTTTGCTATTGCATCTGCTACATTTTTTGCTCTACAACTGATACAGGGATTTGTTCAACAGTTTACCTTTGATCCATTTTCTATTTCTTGTAGACCTCCTTCTGGGCTTCCCCTACTGAATCCTTAGCCTTTCTCTTGAAAACCATAGATATTGTAGGCTTATCATTCTCTGTATTCTCCTCATATTGTGCTTCCTGTAATGCAACTTCAGCGATTGGGGTTGACTTTACTGCAGCTGCAGTGGTGAAACTTACAAGGGTGAATACAAAATTATCATCCTTTTCCTTCTAATTTATGTCAGTTAGAGGAGGTTCTCCACCTAAGGCTAAGTATTTTTACCTTTTCATTATCAAATTACTTTTTGTATTTCCTGCTTCACCACCAGAGTAATGCATTTTGCTCATAATTTGAGCACCCACAGAATATTTCTATAATTGCTCTTGTGAAGGCTCAAATGCCTTTGGGGCTTCTTTGGTTGTTGATGGAGCATCTATCATGGCCTCTTGTACTTCCTCTTGAGAAGGTGGCAAAGAAGAATCTGATGACACTTGGTTTTTTCTCTTTCTCTTTACTTCTATTTTCTTATAACTTAATACCAAGCTCCTAGCATTTTTAGCCTTCCAGGTTGTTATATGCTTCTCATACCACTCAGAGAAATTAGTATCTGCTTGATAGCCAAATCTAGCCTTTTTTGCACCTGTTTCAACTCTCTTCTGCCACCATTATATAATTTTACCACTATCCCAACCATGTTTCTTCTCCATTTCTTTAATCTTAGAATATTTCAATCAATGGTCTTTGTTCTTCTCATGATCATAATCAACTATCTGCTCATAAAAATATCTCCATGGGGGTAGTTGTTCCATTTTACTAATGTTCCATTCCAATGGAGCATTTTCCTTATTATTTTTGCCCTTTTCAAAATTAGGCCTCGAATTTTTTCAAATTTGAGGGCCCTTTCTGCATTTAGGGAAATATTCCTTTGCAAGAACTTGTCATCAGGGTCATATTTCCATCTCTATGGAATGTACAACAGACCTAGTCTCTCCAAATATTGAGTAATTTGCTCATATTGACCCCTTATGGTTATTGTTATATCATCTATGTTGTGAGAATAAATCAGGGTCCCTTTTCTTCCCTTACCAGTGCCAAAGTTGATGTTGATGAAGTTAGTTTACCTTAAATACTCTAGAGCCAATAGCCTGCTAGTAACAAAATGAGGCAACATAAAGGGTTTACCAGTGAAACCATAGAGTCTAATGATAGTCCCCTCTATGAGGATATACCAATCTCCCTCTTCAGTGTTCTCAACTTGTAACAACTCCTTGGCAAGAGGTGGCAGCCTAGGGCATTGTCCATACATGACTTTTAGAGCTGGCCCTAAAAATTCCAAGTTGAATATGTAGTATGACTTTGTATTCCTCAAATGGTTGGTCCAATGATAAACCAAAATAGGGTCTCCATTATCGTTCTTATCCCTAGTTGGAATCCAGGGCATCATATGTCTTACGACACTATAGAACATCCATATTAGATTCAAACAATGTCAAAAGGAGGGGTTCTCTGAATCCTTTTTCATCCTAACCAGTTGTTCATGCATTCTTTTGGAGAGATAGGTTGGCCAATCAAAATAAATCAGCTTGATGCCTTCTTTCTCTGCTTTAGGTTTGTACATTTTTAATTGGAAATGCAATAAATGGTGGCTATTTATCAATCTCTCACATATCAGTTAGAATCTAGACCCTCTAGGTAGGCCAACATAGTGAAAAGCTCTAGGTTAGCAAAGTGTTCAATGGTGATAGGGGCTTTTGGCAAAGTTTTTCTAGACTTGATAGTTTTGAATTGGCTATAAACCCACTTTCTAAAAGGCTCTCCTTCATGGGCACATCCCTACAGGGAGTAATACCTGTCTTGCTCTATTATGTTGAAGGGTTTAGGCCTTGCAGGGGGATCTACACCTATGGCAAACAAATCTAGGTAGGCCTTAGCGGTTATGCTAAATAATATTTTTCCCTTAGCCATTTTTATTGCTTTTGCCCTAGGGTCATAAAACTTGACAATGGCTGATATTAACTCAAGGTAGGGATGCACAAAATCATAGATGTAAAATGACAAAAAGGAGTGGATAGCACAACTACCTTGAATTGACATGGGTTCACCCTTTTGGAATTTGTCATCGATGTCTCTTCTAAGTTTAGTTCTCCTTGTCCATGTCAACCTAATGTCAGCCACTGCTTCTACTTTATCAATATAGCATTCTAGCTTGACAGTCACCTACTATACATCTTCTTGAGCTACCTTTTATGCCATTTTAAAAAAAAAATTACTGGATATTTTTCTCTTCTCTATATTTTATAGCTTCGTCTCACCACTTCCTTAGCTATTTTTGGTAAGTATATGTTGCTTGTAAAATGAATGGCGATTGGATTTTGAGTCTAAATAATCCCACATGCATACCTTCCACCATTAATACAATTGATGGAAAACTACCAATTGCACACTTCTCAATTCAAAATATGGGTGGCTTGGCCATAAAAAACATCAAGCTATTTGTTGATTGGTCATGATGTAGCACACGTTTGGAACTTGCAATATTTTCTTATCTTATTATTTTAAGAGTGACGAGGAGCACATGTTGTAGCCCATGGCCATATTTACTCATTTGAGCATGGTATGGAGCATGTCACGGGATAGAGCACATTTTATCATTGGCAATCTTTGCTTCTTATTTTCATAATGTGCTACAAACCACTAAACTGCCTTTCTTTTTTATGTACTAAAAACTTTAGAAAATAAAATAAAAGTATAATACAATTATATACATATGTTACATTAAATGAAATATTACTCAAAGTAGAGTTTCAGATGGAATCCATTAACCAGGATTGGTTGAATGTTTCCATCTAGATCCTGGAGCTAGAAATAATTGCTTTCTTTAACCTCAACAACCTTGAAAGGACCATCCCAGAAAGAATCAAATTTTTGGTGATGACCTGGTTTGGCTCTCTCTATGTTCCACCTTAGAATAGAGTCACCTATTTTGAAATTTCTAAATTTAGCCTTCTTGTCAAACCATCCCTTAATGTCAAAGGAGTGCTTCTAGAAATATTCATATGCTTGAGTCCTTTTTTCTTCTAACTAAAGTAGATGGATCAATCTAGTTTCAGTTGGGTTCTGATCAGGCTCTTCTTCTATGTTTACCAACTTGAGAGCTGGTATCTCCAAGTGAATAGGTAGGACTACTTCTTTGCCATACACCAACGCATAAGGAGAGGTCTTAATATATTTCTTTATGGTAATCCTGTCTGCCCATAGAGCTTGTTCTAAAAGCATATGCCAACTCCTTTTGTTATCCTCCAGTGATTTCTTCATAATATCAAGAAGATTTTTATTAGTTGATTTCGCTAATCCATTTCCCTGATGATAGTAGTTGGAGTTTTTTATAGTTATACCATACTTACTGGTAAAATCAATATATTTAGCTCCTATAAAAGTTGGACCATTGTCACTTACTATAGCTTTAGGGATACCAAACCTTGTGATCAAGCTCTCCATGAAATTAATTACCACTTCCTGATTTGATTTCTTTGTGGGAATGGCTTCAACCCATATGGTAAGGTAATTTATGGTAGTTAAGATATACTTATGTCCTATTGAGGAATTGGGATTTATTGTTCCAATGAAGTCCAGTCCCCACTATTGAAAAGGCTCTTCTACTTGGATGGGTTTGAGGGGGAATGATGCATTTCTAGTCCTTCCCACATACATCTGGAATTCATCACATGCCCTTGTTATCTTAAAGGTATTAACAAAGATAGTAGGCCAGTAATAGCCTACCCTAATGAATTTCATAGCTGTGACCCTTCCTAAAAAATATCCTCTAGATAACCCTCCATGGAACTCTTTAATGACCTTTTATTTCTAATCATATTTCAAGCATCTTAGGAGGACTCCATCAATATTTCTTCTATATAATCCTTCTGGAAGTAGGACATACTTCAAGGCATGAAGCCTATATCTCCTCCTTTGTGATGGATTAAGGCCTTGAGGGAAAAATCCTATTTTAAAATATTTGGTCATCTCATTAACCCAGTTTGAAATTTTTGATTGAAAACCTTCAGTCTAATCTTCTATTGATGGTTGGTAAGATGACATTTGTTCTGCAACTATATTTTTTGTCAACCCTTGGCAAAATGCTCTACCTCTGACCAAATTGGTAGGATGGATTTCACATCACATTCCTAGATTTTAGTAATCCAGCCAAGTATTTTGTCTCCTAGTTCACCTTGTAAAATAAAACTTCTTACATCTGGGTGAACCACATACACAAGAGTTTTACTTTGAGCCAAGTATTGCCTAAACTTCTTCAATGACTTCATCACTGCAAATACTTATCTCTCAATAAAGTTGTATTTGATCTGGTATTCATGGAGAGTTTGGCTCCAAAAAAATATGGGGTGTTCTTCTCCATCATCATTCTTCTGAGTAAGCATAGATGCATAGCTCTCCTCAGCTCCATAAGTGTACAAAATAAAATTATTGCTGAAGTTAGGATTTATAATAATAGGAGTGATGGCAATAGATTGTTTAATGATTTCAAAAGCATGTTTTCTTGCTTCTGTCCACTTGAAATCTGCATTTTTCTTAAAAAAATTAGAGATAGGTTTTATCTTTTGAGCGAAGTCTGAGATGAACTTCCTAACAAATTTGATCTACCCAAAGAAATATTGCAAATATTTCTTGTTCATAGGCAAGGGAGAGCAAGAATTGACTTCACTCTATCTGGATCAATAGACATTCCTTCTTTAGAAACCACATGCCCCAATAGCTTCCCTTCATGGACTACAAAAAATGACTTCTTTGGGTTAAGAGAGATGCCAAATTCTCTACATTTCTCAAATACTTGCTCCAAGTGTTCCAGATGGTTTTGTTTCTCATGAGAGAACATAGTCATATCATCTAAGTAGATGAGAATGACCTTATTGATTAGCTCTCCAAAAGCATAATCCATAGCCCTCTGGAAAGTGGCTCCTACATTGGATAGACCGAAGGGCATCCTTTGGTAAGCAAAATTTCCCCATTTGGTGGTAAATGTTATCTTGAATTGATCTTTATCTTTTACCCAGATATGGTTATATCTAGAGAAACCATCCAAAAATGAGAATCTTTCTACTCTTGCAACAATCTGTAGAATCTGGTCAATATGAGGGAGAGGGTAGTGATCCTTCAATGATGCCTGGTTGAGATTCCTAAAATCTACACACAGATAGATGTCTCCATTCTTCTTTCTTAAATGAACCAAGTTAGCCACCCATGTGGAGTGCTTAATTGGGTATATAATTTTAGCCTTCAAAAATTTGAGCAGCTCCTCTCTCATTATGGATTCAATCCTAGGATTTATAGGCCCATGATTTTGTCTAAAAGGTTTTGCATCTAGTTCTAGCTCAATAGTATGTTGGATCACCTTTTTGTTATATACCTTTATATTTCATATGACCAGGCCACAATATCTTGGTATTTAAGGCACGGGGGATTTGATCTCCTCTACCACTTCTGGAGAATAGCGAATATCAACTTTGAGCTTCTTTTCTTTTTGAATCTCGATCTCTTTATAGATATTTTTATTGATCTCCATAGCTTTGGATTTCCTCCTATCTTCATTATCAAAGAGGCTTTCCAGGGTGACCAACCCTCTAGGGATACAATTTTTTTTAATTGGATAACATATTGTCAATCTATATCATTGGGAATTTACTCTTGAATAATAGATAAGCAAGACTATCTTACCAAGAAATCAATGATCTATTAATCACTTTCAAAGACCTACCAAAAAATATATTTGTCTGGTACTGCAGGCCTAAAAACCATTTTGATCCTTTTGTCCTTAGCAACTCCCATATCTATAGAAGGATTGAAATTAGAACCCTTAACTACCAAGGAGTCAGCCAATATGTTCTATTTTCTGGGAATAAAATGAATGTTTAGGGCATCAAAGGATTCCATCAAATCCCATACCTTATTTCTATATGCCCTCAGGTAATGGTGCTCACTACTGCATATTTCCCTTACTTGATTGACTATCAGCTTAGAGTCACCATATGTATTTAGTATTTTGATACCCATGCTCTTTGGTTGCATTAGACCTAAGCACAAAGCTTCATATTCTGTAGCATTGTTAGTTCAAGACCATGCCATTCTGTATGCAAAAATATTTACACCTTCTGAGGGAGACTGCAAAACTACATCAGAACCAACTCCATTTTCGCATCTTGCACCATCAAAATGCATGGTCCAAGTATCTATTTACCTTAAGGATTGATTGGATATAATAGGGATATTTTTCTCTGCTTCTGATGATATATTGTATGTGCCCATTCCTGTCCCAAATTGACTATAATATTCTCTGAATGGTAATTCATCCTCAACCTCTAACTCTTCAAAACTTTCTACTAGTTCAAACTCATCTAGGGGTGTGAGGTTACACATGTCTTCTTCAATTTTCTCAATGTGATAGGACACAAGCTTCTCAGGTGTTATCCTTATCCTCTTTCCTTTAAAAGGGATTACCATGCTAGAGTAATCCAAGTACATACATCCTCCCAACTTGGTAGTGAATTCTTTGGAAAGGCATAGGCTAAAATAAGGCTCTAGATCTACCACTACAATTTCTTGCACAATGGTCACTTCTAGGGCTCTATGCAACCTCATTAGTACATCTTTTATTACTCCAACTATCTTAACTAGTGTCCCATCCAACTGCAAAAATATAGAACAAGATCTAGTATACTCCATACCCATATCTTCACAGACTACTTTGGGCATAATTGTGGTAGAGGTCTTTGAATCAATCATACAGTTGCGGACTATCCAACCCTCCATACTTAAAGAAATATAAAAGGGAGGGGGTTTATTATTTAAAGTAGTAGGAGACATCTTATCTTTCCTAGAAGGTACGCTAAGGATGGTAGTAGTCTACTTTTCTTGGGGATTTTTACTCAAAGAAGCTTTAAGTAGATCTATTTGACCAAGAATGAAGAGAGTATCATAGAGGCTAGCCTTGGAGGGGATTCTTTTCATCTCTTCCACAATGTTATACTCTGATTTTCTTGAAGGAAAATTCTCAGGATTATTTTCTGGTTCACCATACTTCCTCTCATATTGTTGTGTGGCTTCGATCCTTTGTCTTTTAGTTATGGAAGGAAACCTCAACTTTTCTTCTACTTCATTTTTGGATCTCATCCTTTATTTGTCATTTTCTTTGTCATATCTCCTAGGGAAACTGACCTCTCTTTCTTAGCTTTTAGGAACCGTGTTCCTCTTTTCAACTGCTTAGGGTATAGGAAATTGATCACTACTAGGGTTATGCACAAGGACAAATTTTGCAAATTAGTGCGAATATTCAGATATTCATAATTTTAATTTTGTGAATTTGGGGACCCTAGAGGTCGACCCATTCACCCAAAAATGTTGGGATCAATTTTTTTCAGGATCAATTCATCTTGCTATTATAAGGTTTCCTACCTAATTTTTGTCTTAAAATTATTAAAAAAAATTATCCCACCAAATTTACCTCTTCTACCCCATTATATATAGTTAACATGATAGTGACACTCATACAATTAAAACTTTAATTTTTTTCGATGGCGAGAGATACAAAGCATACGACTAACACAACATGATTGAAAAAATGCATCTGGTACAAGGTAACTAACAAAAGGCGACTGGTAGAAGACAACTCACATCAGGCGAGTGGCACAAGGCGAGTGGCAGAAGGTGACTCACATCATGCGACTAGAACAAGGTGACTAGCACAAGGTGACTAACACAAGGTGAGTGGTAGAAGGCGAGCGACAAAAGGTGACTGACAGAAGGTGACTGGAAAAAGGTGAGTGGCAGAAGGTGATTCGCATTAGGTGACTAGCACAAGGTGAGTGGTAGAAGATGAGTGGTAGAAGATGACTGGCACAAGGCAACTGGAAGAAGGTGATTGGTAGAAGGTAACTGACACAAGGCAACTAGCACAAGGTTACTGACACAAGGCGAGTGGTAGAAGGTGACTGACATACAACGATAGCCATTTATTGGTAAGTTTATTTTACCATTAATTTTTATTTTTTAAACATTTTATTCATGGACACTCAATAAGGAGGTTTTCCTATTATTTGGGCACCAATCTCAAGCCTACTCGGGTCAGACATCCTATTGTATTAAATAGTAGTTCTCTTTAACCAATTATTTTTATTTTTAAAAATGATATTCATGTTACTCTTCTATTTATATAGGTAAAATATCACCTGATGGTAGTATAAAGAAGGGAGATCGGTATTTCGATAAAAGGAGTATCCTCAAATACTTTCATAATATTTCAAAATCCAGTCATCCATCAACATCTGCACAAATTGAAGGTACAAACACCTTTACTTACTAACCAGTTAATTTTTGTACATTATTAATTTTATATATAATGTCTTCATTCATTAAGAAAAATGATTTTTGGTTGATGGCTTTGTGCATTGTTTATATATATTTTAACAGAAGGTATGCTTTTAAATGCAATAATGATATGCAAAAAATTTCTCTACAAAAAACACTATTGACCTTGGTATGCCTCCACTTCCACATATCCACGATAATGAAAAGTCCACAGATGAAAATTTTCTTAATGAAATGTAACAACAACATGAAGAGATTCCTAAAACTAACACGCCAAATGGAAAAGAAAATAGTAGTTCTCATGCAGTACCTACTTCCGAAGAATCTTCTTCTAAAAAACATAAACATGCAGGGTTATCTAGGTAGATAATTACTAGATCATTTCAACTTGATTGGGTATCAAAATTTCCATTTATTGATCCAGTACTACCAAATAATAGTAGTGAGAAAATAACAAAATTGAGATGCATAATTTGCATTTGAAAACATGAAAAAGATCATAGATTGCAAGTTAAGAAAGATACAGTAGAAAAACATTGTGAAAAGGTTTATATAAAAACAAAAGAAAGTGATGGACCAATACAAAAAAATTATAGGTGGAAGGATGCATCAAAGTGTGCACATATCAAATATGCACAAGAATATGATAAAGAAATTAAACAAAAGCAAACTTTGGTTGAGAAAGGTGCAATGATTCAAGCCCAATTTTGAAAAATGAATAAGTTCACTTTAGCTTCAAAAATTTTGTAGTTTGTTGTACTCACTCTTATTAAAAAGGGTAGACCTATGTCTAATTTCATTGATTATAGATATCTATTTCAAGTAGTTGATGTGCAAAACCTACCCAACACCCATTGGTCAGATCAAAGTGGTTGGGAAGTGGCAAAATCTATCTCATTGGTTGAGTAAGATGACCTCAAATAGAAAGTAAAAAAAGCCAAGTTCATTTCAATTTCAATTGATGAGGTGACTACTGTCGACAATACATATTGGATTTACATGTATGTTTACACATTGGAAAATCATTTAAGACAACTTCATTTACTTGGAGTACGTAAGATGGTGGAAAATTACAATGCAAAAAATATTTACAATGTTGTTGTAACTAGTTTAAAGGAAATAACAAGAATGAATGAAATGGAAATAGCCACTAAGTTAATATGTGTCGAAGTTGATGGTGTTGCTATAATGCAAGGACACAAGAATGATCTTTGTGTTCAACTACAAACATTTATTGTCCCATATTTGATCCCTATTCATTGCATGGCTCATAGAATGAATCTTGCATATAAAATTGTGTATATGTTTACAAATATAGCGAGAGTGGAAGAGCTTATCTCTGAAACTCATGATTATTTTTTGTGCAGTCCAATTTTTTTTAGAGTTTCAACAGTTTGCACTAGGAGTTAATGAAGGTAAAAAACTCTTAAAAGATGTAGATACTAGGTGGATTTGGATGTATCAACTAGCATATAAAGTTTTCAAAGAATATCAATCCTTGGTAGGGTTTATGTATGCAAATCCCAGGGCAATTGATGAGGCTAAATATTTGCTATTTCGAATTAGTGACTTTGAAACACTTCTCACATTGTGTGGTATTCTTCCAATGTTGGAATAAATGAATGCTTTGACTAAAATTGCACAAGAAAGATCGATTTATATTATGGATTTCATCAGGGTGAGAAAACAAATTTGCATACATATTGATACAATGTACGTGTCTGGTCAAAGTTTTATGGATCCTATGTTTGAGAGTCGGAGAGCATTAACAAACGTGAATGATCCTCATAACTTTTTGAAGTTCAACATCGATCATATATGTATTAATGTCCGCAAAAATAAAATACCTTTATATTGTTTTGGTCAACGAATGCATTTAGCTGCAAATGAAGCTGAACAAATGCCCATAAAATACAACTGATTTTATGTAGTTGTACATGATACAAAAATTAAACTGAAGCAAATAGCAAAATCATTGATAAAAGAAATAAGAGACTGTTTTCAATGAGATGAATTGCTTGAGGCTATGAGTGTGGTTATATCAATGTTTTAGGATTCTTGTAATGAATACTAGACTATAAATGGTTTATTTCTAAAATACATGGACACTCTTGCTAGCCATTTCACTAAACATGTGGTAGTCAATGGTATTAAAATCAATGGCATTCTCAACAAAGATTTTTTGACAAAACAATCAAACTATTTTGGAACGACAATATCTGCTCAAGTTTCACAACTCACTAACCATCATGAACCATGTTCTATTTCATGATGGTGGAAAATATTACATCCAAGTAGTATCTTACAACATACTATGAGTGAATATTTTCATTTATATGAATTATGTCAAACGATGATTTTAGGATCTATGGAAGATGAAATGGTATTTAGTGAATTATCATATGTAAAATCTAAAGTTCAAAATAGGTTGGAAAAAAATTTGAAAAATTGTTTGAGAGTATATGTGTCGACCTATGAGGTGAAGAAGTTTCCTTATGAAAGAGCTTTGCCATATTGGAAATATTTGGTAGAGAGAAGATGTGTCACGAATACTCAGGATGATGAAGATAATGGTAACATTGATCAAACTATGATGACATAGATTTTGGGTATGAGTATAGAAGATTTTATACAATTTGAAAAGAGTTTGTTCTAGCTTATAGCATTATAATGAAAGGATGCTTTCATTTGACTTGATTTCACATATTATGTTATCAATTTTTCACAAAATATTAATATTTGATTATAATTTGAGACATGAATTTTTTGATATCATTAATCATATAATATGAGATTAGACGTGCTATTGGATATTTTGTATATCATAGCCCTCTGATTTGATTATGTATATTTGGATGAAATTGGATTATTTGATTACAAATATGTTGATTATGGAACACTAGATTATTTTTTATATCATAGACGTGTTATTGGATATTTTGTATATCATGTTATTTAAGCCTTGTTATTGGATTATTAGTCTATGATATTCAAATTATTTAGTAGATTTGTATTGTATAAACCATTTATGACAAAGTAAATATCTGTGTTGCATTTTAGTCATTTTAAATTATTTTATAAAACATAAAAGAACATTTATTGCATCCACATAATTCAAAATTATTTATTGCATCCACACAACTAATCAAAACATCACAATATTTATAACAAAATTTTAAAAAGATAAGATAATTTTTTTGGAAATTGTCTCTTTTATTGATTTCAAAAAGATACCATTCTTTTACAATTTACAAAAAAGCAATGCAACATGTTTGGTTTCTCCTCAAATAAAAAAACAACAATCTTCTACTTTTCTTTCTGCACGGTGCCTAAAGTTTCAGTTGCATCTTCCTCAATATAATTTGCTTCCAATGCACCAACCCTTAACAAAATTTCAACTGTAGTGTTTATCCCCGATAGCAATAAACCTTCTTCCTTCGCTGGATATTCTCTAAAAGGTGCATTCAGTTCTTTCTCATTTTATTTTAATACAACCTCCACATCCAGGTCCTTATCTTTAATAAACTTCTTTAGACAATTTTTTTCTCTAAGAGTGTATTGTAATATTTTCTTCACTTCAATAGCATTAGTCACACTAATTTTTATAGTCTTAATCAATGTTTTCATGGCACTAACTTGCTGGTTTTAAGTTCTAAAAATTAGACTGCAAAATAGAAGAGAAAAAAGTTAATATTTATAAACAAAATATATTTAAGAAAAAAATGTTTTTTAGTTATATGTAAAACTTACATTAGCGGTAAGTCTTGCAGTTTCTACAACTGCTACTTTTTTCTTATCTAGTGCCCATTTATTGAAATATGCCTAGGCCTCGACATTGAGGTTTTCTAATTGATTCAACATAATGGCCAAAACTTCATCACTGTATGTAGACTCGGCCTGCACGGTGCCAAATTCAATTTTATGTAAAAAAACATCGAGATTTTGTGGCTCATCCTCCACCTTTGAAAACAACTCATTTTTATTTGAAAAATTCTTGTATCAGACATTTATTGCTTTTATCAAAACCTTGGCCCGATATTCTCAATATTTTAATCTATCAATATATACAAGTAGACTATTATTAACTGTAGCTTTACATCTATAAGCTAATAAAATAGTTTCTAAAAAATTAACTTTATCATCATCGTTCAGATGATGATGGGTGGTGACTTGATGGGGGGAAGAGGAAACTTTGATGTCATCTACCTCAACATTATCTTCGACTTCATCATGGCTCTATGGACCCTGAAGCACATCACTTGCCTTGAATGAGAAATTTTTAGGATTCGTATCCTGATAAAGAAAATTATCATCGAGATTACCAAAGGGCATTTGAGATGCACTCTCTACATTTGATAAATTCCCAAGGGTAAAAGTTGGGAATACTAAAAAATTATACTGAGACACAATGTGTGTTTGGAAAAGACTTTTGCTTCTTGGAGGTGATGGTGTGAGGAAATTTTTCCCACACATGCAATATTGGTTCCTCACCGGTGGTACCTACTATGGACGGACTTGTTGTGGCACTTGTTGTTGGTGCATTTGCAGGTGTGCAAAAGGTGGAGGCATATTTTTTTTAATATTTTGAATGTAATTGGTGCATCTACAAAATTTCACATGAAAATATAAATTAAAACTAGTGTAAAAAACAATTCCATAAAAAGAGATTAATTTTAACCAAACATACCAAAATCATACTCTACACCCATTGATGACACAACCATTTTCCCTTGCTCTAAAAACATTTAAAATATTTCATAAAACTAAATATAATTTTTTTTTTGAATTTACATGGTGGAATCGGTAGTCGCCACGAATCTGGGTAGGCTATCCGGCTTTTATGGCCGCCACAGTATTCTGCATTGTCCGCCCCAGAAGCCGCCACGTAGATCTTCGTGTAGTTTGCCCCTATAACCACCATGCTACAATAATTTTAAACCTTTTACGCCACTGAAAGCACCAGGAAAGGGACAAACGTTTAGTCCAGCAAGGCCCGAGATTTGAACCTTGGACCTCTGCCCCCCTTATGGGGTTTGGATGAACCAATTGGTCTACACCTCGGACCTCTAAATATAATTTTAAATCATTAAAATACATCATTTAAAATAGAACTTTTGAGTAATAAGGTTACCTTGTGAGCTGGAGGTTACTTCTTCAACATTGACTGCAACACGTCCAGAAGTAACATGAGTCGTAGGTGTATGTTTATCACTAGGAGACCTCACATGTTTCATGGATATAGAGGTAGTTACTAGTGATGATTGCGATTTCATGTCATAATTAGTAGACACTTATTGAATCCTAAAGGTGGCATCCCTTTTACTAGAAAATTGAGTTACCTTTTTTTGCTTTCAAAAGAAAATTAGAAAATAACAATATTGATTGAAAAGAAAGAAAACAAAGATTATTCCAAAAAATAATTTTACCTGTATTTCATTCTCCATCATACCAATAGCCAACAAGCTTGGGTGCAATGCAGTTGGAGGAGGGCTATTTTGAATATTGAAATATGCTTCATTAAAAAGAGAAAGAACAAAGTTGTTGGTTGTTATTGCATAAGAAGATTGAATTTTTTGGGCACTCAGATGGTCTTATTTGAGGCGGTTGGAAATGTGCGTGGACCAATCAAATTTACCACCAGCAATACATCGAATCAATAAGGACAATGCCCAAAATGGCATTTTTATAGGTCACCCCTGCAAAATAAGTCTTGCTTGGAAAAATTCAATGCAAGCATGAAGAAATTTATCTCCAACATTGGAAATGTTTAAACCCCTTTTCGACTTAAAATAATTAACTGAAAAAAGGGAGAACATTATTAGAAAATAGAAATTACAAGAGGGGGAACATTATTAGAGAATGAAAACTACAATACATAAAAAATAAAAAAATAAAAACTAAAATTTAAAAATATACCTTTCAAATTATCTTAATGGACATCGAATTTGGATGCTAGCAGTTGTTTGTCATCTTCGGTTAAGGTGTATTGCTTTTTCACTAGGTGACCATTCGTAAATGGTAGCCCTATTAGTCACTACACATATGTGGGTTTCACAAAAATCAATATCCTTGTTATCCACTTTGATCTAGATAGTGGACTTATCATGGTTGTAGCAACTAACTATCCTTTGCATTAGGGAGACATCGATGTTCAACTGTGGCATCTTGATTACTCCTACAACTCTAAATGTGTAAACCCATTTCGAATCTCTTCCAGGAGTGTCAAATATGTTCTTAATTTTGGGGTAAAATTAGTTCTTGAATGACACTTTTGAAGGTATAGGAGAGGAAGAGCTAGCCATTTCTGCACTGAAAATGGTATGAAAAACACTCTAAAAATAGTCTGAAAACCCTCTAGAAATACTCTGGAAATGTCCTAGAAAATGCTTTGAAAACCATCTAAAAATACCCTAAAAACCATCTAAAAACGCTTTAAAAAATGTCTAAAAATGCTCTAAAACCACTATGGAAAACACTCTAATATGCTAGAAAACACTCTGAAAATGCTCTTGAGAAAGCTCTAAAAATGCTCTGGGAAAGGTAAAAAATAACCCTACATTTCTATTTATAGAAGTCTGCATGGCTAGATTCTATGAATGCGTGACACGTGGCAGGGGAGAGGATACATGACAACTTGTTATTGATGACCTTTGGTAGTCATAATTTGTCAGTCGCCATCCACCAATCACCATATTCTAGTCACCATCTGCCAATCACCATCTACCAGATGCCTTCTGTAAGTTGCCATCTACTAGTCACCATCTACCATTCACCTTCAACCACTCGCCATCTACCAATTGCCATTTGCCAATCATATTTTTGGAGTCACCTTTTGCCACTCACCTTAAGCCAATCGCCATCTTCTAGTCACCTTCTGCCAATTGCCATCTTCCACTCACCTTCTACCACTCACCTTCTGCTACTTGCCTTCTACTACTCGCCTTATACCACTCACCTTCTGCCAGTCGCCATTTAAAACTTTTGATAATTTTTGTGCAAAATTTTAGAAAATTTGCCATATTTTGATAAATTCTCTGCAAAATTTTGAAAAATTCACCACCAAGTTTAGACACGATTTGCCTAGATTCACTTTGAACTTATAATTACTGTTTTGGTACTAACCCTTATGCATAACCCTAATTACTACTTTGTAGAGGAGGATTTTTTTTCTTTTTAGAAGGGATCTGGAACTAACCCATCTTCTGTGGATCAACCTGCAATGTCTTCTCTCCTAATCTTGTCATGACAAAAATAGGCCCTTATTCATCAATGTATTGTCCAACCATGATCTGATTTGGTTGCCAAAGCATGTTAACTCTACTTTTCTATTTCCTCTCCACCTTTTCCATGGCTTGATGCACATGACGTTGGTACATAACACATGACTCTAAAGCATGAGGATCATTACATACAAGGCACCACACTGTTGGAAATATTGAGTTGTCATTGATGTCAAAGGACCATGGTGAGTTAAATAAAATTATTCAAGGCAAATATAAGATTGAGTGATTGATTTCAAAGGACCATGGTGAGTTAAAGCAAATCATTCAAGGCAAATATAAGGTTGAGTTGAAGATATAAATATTTCATAAAGGAAAGGTTTCAAAGCAAAATACTCAAGGCAAGTATAAATATTGAAGATATAAATATTTTATAAAAGTGAAGGGTTTAAATTTAAATAATTTAAATATTTAAATTGAAGTTGAGCAAGCCAACTTTTAGGTGCCAAAGCAAAAGTAAATATGGCATATAAATGAAGGATCAAAATTTATTTTTGTATGGCCTTTTTTAATGAAAAAAATTGTTATGCGATTTGGTGATGTCGTAGAGGCAAGAGAAGGCAGATTTAAGCGAGCTAAAATAATTATTAAGGTTTCACGGGAGTTGGACGAATGAAGACATGCATCACAAAGTGAGACAATATACTTGAGAGATACTATTGCAAAGGTCTCACGACAACTTTACAAACGAAGGTATGGTAGAATTGAGAGAGACACTATTGAAAAGATCTCATAGTAGCTTTGTAAACGAAGGCATGATATATTTGAGAGAGACACTATTGAAAAGGTCTCACAACAGCTTTAAAAATGGAGGCACAACAAAATTAAGCGAGATATCCTTATGAAAGATTGACGATAGAATTTGTGAAATGAAGACATCCTCCAAGAAAAACACTACAATAGATTTGAAGAAGATGGTAACACTTGAGAGCAACATAAATAATAGCAATTGAAAATGAGATGCATTGATTGATGATTGGTTTACAGTGTGAGAGGCAATGATTGTAGTGTGAGAGACAATGATTGTAGTGTGAGAGACAATGATTGCAATGTGAGAGACATTGAGTACAATGTGGAGAACATCGATTGCAGTGTGAAAGAACAACGATGGAAGTGTGAGAGACAATAATTACAGTGTGGATGGCAGAAAACAGAGGTAACATGAATTGCTTATATTTTTTATTTGTTTTTTGGTAAAAGGAGAGCATAGAAGACATAAGCAACTATTGGTTTTTATCTATGAAATAAGAAGTGCACCAAACATCATTTGGAGATGCATTGTTCCAGTTGAAAATATCAAGAAGATATTTTTGTGTGAGGTGATTGCAAGTGTTGAAGCATAGCCTAGAAACTACCCTAAAAATGTAACAGAGAAATATTGAAGGCTTGTCATTTAGAGATGAATTATCATTAGCACTGAGGATGCATTTCAAAGCAAGTTTTTTGCATGCACGAAGTTGAGCACAGTTACAAATAGGAGTGTAGGAGATTAATTTGTCATCAGAGATAACTTAAATTGTTGGATCATTGAACACTTGGAACTCTGCGAAAATCATTGATAGTGTGGGCAGATACCTTGGTGCAAACAGTGAAGGCAAAAGTTTTGAAAATGAGTTAAATTTTTTTGTTATTATTATTGATTAATTATCTATGATTGAAAAGAAGTGAAAGGCAAGCACAGGTTAGAGAGCGAAAGGAAGATGAAAGCTTCAAGGCATTGATGGTTTTGAGTGAATGACCATATCATTCCAAAACAATGATGTTGGTTTCTCTATGGCAGAAGCATATGGAGATAGTGTAGGTTTGAGGTGCACCTAGGCATATTTGTGAAAATGAGTTCAAGAACGACAAAGACATCATTGTTGGTTTAAAATTGAAGACAAGTTTGTGAAGCAAAGAGGACAGGTGAATGATCCCATGATATAGACAAAGCAATCACCTGAAGTTTGGAAAGCAATAGATTACCAAGGAGAAAGAAAGTAAGTTGTTGGTGATTGAGTTAAGGTTTTGTGAGCTAATTTGAGCAGAGTTGTGAATAGATGTTGTGAGCAGATTTAGGAGCAGATTTGAGCAGGTTTATGAGTAGGTTTTGGAGTAAATTTGAGCAAGTTTTGGAGTAGGTTTGGACTAGGTTTGAGAAGATTTGAGATAAGACTTGAGAAGATTTTGGATCATATTTATGAGCAAAGGGGATTGGTGTCTCCTATGGATTGGTGTCCAAAAACTTGAGAGGGTACTGGTGTCCATGAACCAACAGAGGGAATTGGTGTCTCCTATGGATTGAAGTCTACAAAACCAGAGCAGAGGGGATTGGTGTCTCCTGTGGAGTGGTGTCCATAAAACCAGAGTAGAGGGGATTGGTGTCTCCTGTGGAGTGGTGTCTACAAAACTAGAGTAGAGGGTATTAGTGTCTCCTATGTATTTGTGTCCATGAACATTGTAATAGGGGATTGGTGTCTCTTGTGGGTTGGTGCCCATGAAATTTGTTGAGAAATTTATAAGAAATATTTCTTCGTGGATGTAGCCCATATTGGGTGAACCATGTTAAATCTGTGTCTCTCATATGTGTGATTATTTGTGCATTATTTCATTACTGCATTGATATTATTGTTGTTATCATTTGGATTGAAAAGTAATTTTTTTTATCTTACTATTCACCCCCCTCTCAGTGTAAGCTTGTGTTCTTCACACACATTCACAAGACTGATTTTAGAAGAATATTCTTGATCTTCTTGAATTGCATTAACTTTGATCTCTGTACTATTGCTGGTACTAGATCTTTAATCTCTATTGACATAGGGGAATATCCTTTGTTGAGATCTCTCTATCTCTCTTTTCTCCATTAAATTCATCTTGTTACTAAGTGTTTTCAAAGTACTCTGAATATCAAGAAGTACAATGGATTCCTGATGTGCTTGAGATAGAAGTGGTGGAAAAGGAACTAAAGTAGATGGTATGTTGGGGAGAGGAATTGGAGCCATCTAAGGGAGTGGGGATGACAAAGGAGGAGGGTCCATGTAAGAAGATGTAGCTACCTAACTTTGGACATTGGGAATTTCAGAGAAGTAGGGCATCACAGTTTTTGGGGGTAATCTTCCTACATTAATGAGGTTGTTTTCAGCTTGCATAGCTGCATTGTAGACCTTAGGGAAGGTATATACCCATGATTGTTGAGTTTTTAAACTCATATTTGGCCTAAGGGATTTTATATAGTACATGAAATTAAGGGTTGTAGCTGGCCTAGCTTCAGGTGGAATCCTCTTCCAGGTTCTACTGAATCTTAGATTGAAGTCTGAAACCGACTCTTGCTGATGTTTTTGCATGGATGTAAACTAATTTAGGAGAGAAAAGGGATAAAAAAAACTCATAAAAATCCTATACATAGGGATTTTCTAATGCATTCCATGAACTAATGTTATTGTCCTCTAAGGTCCTAAACCAATGTAGGACTTTCCATCTAAAATATAGGGCCAATATTCTAACAATGACATATTCATTTTTATGTTATGAATTGTTGCAAGATTTAGGATATACTGGCAATGCTCATAAGTAGTTTTTCCTGATCCATCATAGGTAGGTATGGCTTTGGATACAACTTAAGGGATATCATGCATATGGGTAAGCCTCAGGGGATCGACTGTATTCCAACTAGGGTATTTCTACAACGGCTAGTTTGGAGCTACATTCACATTATGAGCCATATTTCTAGGTGTTGTTCTTTATGGAGGTGGCCTTGGAAGCACTTCAGGGGGTGGTTATGGAGGAATCTCATCTGATTGGAAATTTGGGTTCAAATTTCTTATGATAGTGGATCCTCTCAAAGGGAGCTCATAATAGATAAAAGAACCTGGATTATTCTTTGCATACGACCTAGTATTCATGAAAAATTATGAGCTATTAGAATGGATTTTTGGTTTCTTGTATTTAGGGAGTTGCCAAGTGAATTTACTGTTCACCACTTAACAATATCAAGACAATTCACTAAATCTTGATTCCTCCAATAAAATGGTAAAAATAAAAAAGGTGGGTTAGCTAATGTTCTTGTAAATAAGGTCCCACTAGGCGTGCCAAAACTATTGGTATCCGAATTAACATCAAGCAAAACTTGAAACTGTGAATCTAATCTTCCAATATTATGATTAGGTGTGCACCCGCTAGTCACAGTTCAAACACCAACATTGGATGGATTAAAGATTGAAGAACACAAGCTTATACTGAGAGGGGGGTGAACAATATAAGATCAACTTTTACTTTTCTTTCCAAATGATAACAACAATAATATCAATGCAGTAGAATAAATAAAGCACAAATCATCACACACATGAGAGACACAATTTTAACATGGTTCACCCAATGTGGGTTACATCCACGGAGAAAATATTTCTTCTAAATTTTCTCAATAAATCTCTTGGGAACCAAATCCCTATTACAATGTTTATGGACCTCTATCCAAAGGAGATCTCAATCCCCAATGCTCTTATTTGTGGATCTCTCTCCATAGGAGAACTCTATCCCCTTTGCTCTGGTTTGTGGATCTCTCTCCATATGAGAACTCTATCCCCTCTGCTCTAGTTTGTGGATCTCTCTCCATAGGAGAACTCTATCCCCTCTACTCTGGTTTGTGGATCTCTCTCCATAGGAGAACTCTATCCCCTCTACTCTAGTTTATGGATCTCTCTCCATAGGAGAACTCTATCCCCTATGCTCTAGTTTGTGGATCTCTCTCCATAGGAGAAATCTATCCCCTCTACTTTAGTTTATGGATCTCTCTCCATAGGAGAACTCTATCCCCTCTACTCTAGTTTTCTCTAAAGCCTGCTGTCAAATTTGTCTTAAATCTACACCAAACCTCATCATAAGGTTAGTACAAATATGCTCCAACTCTACTCATAAATCTCTACCTCAAATCTACACTAGACCTCGTTCCAAGACTAGCACAAATCTGCTCTAACTTTACTCACAAATCTCTGCCTCAAATCTACATTAGATCTTGTTACAAGGCTAGCACAAATATGCTCTAACTAAGTTCATAACTCTTTAGCTCAAATCTGCACCAAAACTTGTTACAATACTAGCACAAATCTGCTCTAACTCTACTCACAAACTTATCTCAAATATACACCAAACCTCGTTACAATACTAGCCCAAATCTGCTCTAACTCAGCTCACAAATTTATCCATATTTGCACACGTTACATGTAAAAATCTGCTTCAATTATTCCCTCAAATCTGTTCAACTCTATCCCAAGTCTTCTCACAAGACTTGCTCAAATCTGCCTCAATGTTGCTTCAAGTCTTCTCACAAGACTTGCTCAAATCTACCTTCAAGCCTTCTCAAAAGACTTGCTCAAATCTACCTTCAATGCTGCTTACTAAACCTGCTCAAATATTTTCAAATCTTGCATACAAACAAAGCTTATATCTTTTTCAGAAATGCTTTCTTCAAATAGATATATTCTACTCAGAATTCGTTTAACCTCTAGAACATATAGAGAATGATATGTACTATCAAATACCCAATATGTTCTTTACATTCACAAATCTTGCATTCATCCAATCCAATCTCTATCTCTTGCAAAATCCCTTTTAGTCAAATCAAACTGGTGTACAACTTTGCTTTACTAATATGATTTCTAACACTTGCACATTCACTTTCAATATCACTCAAACCAATGCTCAAAAACTTCACAAATCCACTCAAACAATGAAGCACAATTTTTCTCACAAACCCTAACACAAGTGTTTCCAATTTCTTTCAACTAGGATGCTCAATTTGTTTCACAAACCCTAGCTCAAGTGTATCCAATCTCATTCAACAATGGAGTTCAATCAATGAATCACAAAACCTATCTCAAATATTTCCAACAATGCACATGAACTTAATCCTTATATCTCCTCCTTATAACATCAAAATATATACCCAACTAAACACCTCAAATAGTGAGTAATGTCCTCATACCTCTTAATTTTCCTTGATGAAGAAATGTCCTTAAGAACCTATCTCACAAACAACCAATATTTCTTTTGCCACTTCAAGGGTTAGATAGCAAAAGTACTTTCCAAAACATCCACATAAACTTTCCTCTCAAAAAGGATGTGCACAATGAAATCTGAAAATGATGCTCTAAGTCCCTTCTTTTGTTCTAAAAAATAAAGCATTAATACTCAACAAAAACTCTCATATTTTCTTTTCACCATGCAAGAATTACAATAAGATGTCAAGCAACTTATCACACCTTATTACTCCTAATATTGCAAAATAATATTCAACACAACAAAGCCACAAATTACACACATGAATTTTTCATATACACCTTATACCTCCTACTTGAAATAAAATATTTCAATGCACTTCAAATTTTCAACATGACCATAACATCATTTATTTTATGCACCACACATAGCACTTAGAAAAAATCCACACTATTCCCTTTTAATTCAAAAATTAATAACTCCACGCTGTCCTTTTAATCCAAAAATAAAAAATAAAATAATCACCTTATGACTCCCTAAGCAAGCGCATACCTTAGACTTTGCAAATATTTGTTTCACAAAAATATTGTCCCCACTTGTTGTCGCCACCGCGATTCGAACCTGCATTGCTTGCTGGCCCATGCCCTAGCTTTGGCTAGGCCACCGCATGGGCTAGCCACCCACACAAAACCTAAAGTGCATGCGCTTCCTCTTGTGCACTATTTCCAAATAAAAAAACTTTTACCAAAAACTTTAACACTTTGCCTCCACCGTGTCTCGAACTCGAGACCTCCCTTCTACCACGCCTTAGCACCGAGGGTTCTACTGTCTGGGCTAGTTGCCTAGATGGAAATAAATTTCACTACCCCTTCTATTTGTCCATGTGCTTTGTATCGAAATGTGAATTATGCCTTGTCTTATTCTCCTCCTATGTCGTGAACGAATGAATCACACAGCGCACGATTTATTTCGAATTTATTTTCCACACTTGGCATTGCAAATTTACCTTCCTTAAATATGCAAATGTTGTTTTGGACCTTGATGTCGACGCATGGGAAATATTTGATTTTCAAACTTAACCTTTGGTGCTCACACTTTAATTTTTAATTATTATAATAATTTAAATCTAGATAGATTTAAATATTATAATTTATTTTTCTTCTTTGGGCCTTTTTCTTAAAATAAAGTTTTTACCACCATGAAACATTTTATTTTTTCTTTTCAAGTACCACCATGGTAAATCAATTAAACCTTTAACACCATGAAACATTTTCTTTTTCCTTTGCAAGTACCACCATGGTAAATCAATTAAACCTTTTATTTTTCCTTTGCAAATACCACCACGGAGGATGCCTTGTCTTTTTCTTGCTCACACAACTATGAAGAACCTTGTCTTTTTCTTGCTTCCATATTGCCTCATGTACCCTTTGAAAATTATTCTCACTTATTTTTCTTTTGACATCAATGACAGCCAATGTCATCAACCTATGACATCAATCCTTTTGACATCAATGACAACACAATATACTCAAAATTTCCAACAATATCCCCCTTTGTCATTGATGGCAACCCTTTCTAAAAATTCATTTTTCCAACCACTGGATTCCAAATCTGCTCCCCCTAAGAAACTGCTCCCCCTGATTGAATGCTCTCCCCCTTACTCAAATCTCTCCCCCTTTGACATCAATGGAAAATGGACTCCTTTGGGGCTAAATATAAGACTCTTAGCTCAGCCCCCTCCCACCTCCTTTCCTTGAGGTGATTAATTTTGGGGTGGGAGTAAAACTACTCCCAACATACAATGCTCTTCTTCTTTTTCAACCTTCTTTTTCGACACCTTTGTAATCATACCCTTTTGATCCTTTTGAGTGTCCCTGTTCTTGCTTGATTCTGGTAGTTTTGGAAACTCTGTTCTACACCACTTGGCCTTATGCCCAATATTATTGCACTTGTAACACCTAATGTTGTAGTTCTTGGAAGGTGTAAATGATTTGAAGTTCCTCTTGGTGAAGCCATAATCCTTTCTATCATGAACCCTGCAGTGGATCGCTTTATGACCAAAGCGATTACATGAGTAGCAATACCCTTGAAAGAAATATCCATATTTGAATGAGTTGACATTCCTTTTAGTGAGGCCATACTCCTTTCCATAATTCCTGCAATGCATAGCTTTGTGACCAAAATGATTACATGAAAAACAATATCCTTTGAAGAAATCTTGTTTTGAAACCTCTGGTCTCATAGTCCTTTCTTTGCCTTCTCTGTGATGATCCATGTTTCTTGTTTGTGCATTGTTTCCTCTCTTAGTGAAGCTTCCATTTTTCAACTTATCCGCATAAGTCTTAATTTCTTCTTCACTCTCTTCCTCTAAAACTTCCTCTTCTTTTGAGCTTGAGTTTGAACCTTCTTCTTGTTTCCCTTGTCCTTCTTCAAAACCAAGTCCTGTTTTGATAGATGAAGATCTTTGTGCATTGATAATTTTATCCAATGTTTTTGAACTTTTCCCAAACCTGTTCAACTTATCCTTAGAATATTTCACTTCCATCCTTAGAGAAACCACTTCATGTTCTAATATTTCACACTCTAACTCTTTTGCTTCTAACTTTTCAACCATGACCTCTTTAAATCTCCTTGCCTTAGCTTTTGAGTTTGTGAGGTTTTGTAGAAGCTTTTCTTTTTCTTCCTCATATTCTTGAACTTGAGCCTCAAGTCTTGAATTTTGCTTTCTAACTCTTTTCAACTCTCTAAGAGCAACAATAAGTTCTTCTTCTAGATCAATTGTGCCTTCTTCTTATTTTTTTATTCTTTCTCTAGGTCTCCATTTATAGGAGCATCTTCTACTTGGTTTTTAATAGGAGTGTTTTCTTCCTCTTCTATTGCCAAGAATAGAATCTCTTCTTCTTCACTATCTGAGAGTCTTTCATCACTATCACTTGAAGCATTTATTGCCTTGTTAACATAGAAAATCTTCTTGTGCCTTTGAAAGAACTTCTTTTCATGCTTGCCTTGACCATACCTATTTTTCTTTTCATGCCTGAATTTTCTTTCTTCCTTCTTCTTATAATCTTGTTTCTCTTCACTGCTATTGCTTCCAGCTTGTGGACAATTAGATGCATAGTGACCAAAGTCACCACAATTAAAGCATTTCACAGTATTTATATCTTTGTGTTTTCTTGAGCCCTTCTTATTTCTTCTCACATAGTTAGCTTCTTCATTACTACTTGACTCATCACTTGATTCTGGTTTCTTATCTTTTGTCTTCTTTGAAGCTTTGAAAGTTGCCTCTTTCTTGGAATTGGGATCCTTTTCTATTCTCATCTCATAAGCTGTGAGAATTCCATGTAACTCATCCATAGTCAACTTATCAATATCTCTCATCTCTTCTATAGTTGAAACCTTTGCATCATACCTTATAGGGAGTGATATTAATACTTTTTGAGCAACACTAGAGTCTTCAATTTTGAATCCAAGTCCACGCATGGTATTAACAACCTCATCCACATGAAGTAAGTATTTAGAAATATCTTCCTCATCTTCCATATTCAAATCTTCAAACCTTTTCTTGTGGTTTTGCAGTTTTGCCAACTTGACCTTGTTATCTCCTTCATATGTTTGCTTCAATTTGTCCCATATATCTTTTGTTGATTTGTAGTGCATAACTTTCACAAATTTTGCTTCACGTAATCCACTTAAGATTCCATTCATAGCCTTGGAATTATTCACATGTAACAGCTTACCATCCTTATCTGTGGGAGGAGTAGTTGTAGGTGTGAACCCATCCTCAATCGATTACCATATCTCATATCCTTGTGCCATCAAGTAAGTCTTCATTCTTATACTCTAGAAGGCATAATTGTTCCCATAGAACAATGGAGCCTTATTTGATGAAGATCCACTCTGAGATGCCATTTGTGTTCTTGTAATATCTTCCTTCAAGTTGTTAGACTTTTTCGAAGGAACCTACTCTGATACCAATTGAAGAACACAAGCTTATACTGAGAGGGGGTGAACAGTATAAGATCAACTTTTACTTTTCTTTCCAAATGATAACAACAATAATATCAATGTAGTAGAATAAACAAAGCATAAATCATCACACACATGAGAGACACAATTTTAACATGGTTCACCCAATGTGGGTTACATCCATGGAGAAAATATTTCTTCTAAATTTTCTCAACAAATCTCTTGGGAACCAAATCCCTATTACAATTTTTATGGACCTCTGTCCAAAGGAGATCTCAATCCCCAATGCTCTGATTTATGGATCTCTCTCTATAGGAGAACTCTATCCCCTTTGCTCTGGTTTGTGGATCTCTCTCCATAGGAGAACTCTATCCCCTTTGCTCTAGTTTGTGGATCTCTCTCCATAGGAGAACTCTATCCCCTCTACTTTGGTTTGTGGATCTCTCTCCATAGGAGAACTCTATCCCCTCTACTCTAGTTTGTGGATCTCTCTCCACATGAGAACTCTATCCCCTTTGCTCTAGTTTGTGGATCTCTCTCCATAGGAGAACTCTATCCCCTCTGATCTGGTCTACTCCAAAGCATACTCTCAACTTTATCTTAAATATGCACCAAACCCCATCACAAGGCTGTTACAAATCTACTCCAACTCTGCTCATAAATATCTATCTCAAATTTGCACCAGACCTTATTACAAGACTAGCACAAATATGCTCTAACTCTGCTCACAAATATCTACCTCAAATCTACATTAGACCTCGTTACAAGACTAGCATAAATTTTCTCTAACTTTACTCACAAATATCTACCTCAAATCTACACCAGATCTCATTACAAGACTAGCATAAATCTACTCTAACTCTACTCACAAATCTATCTCAAATCTACACCAAACCTCATTACAAGACTAGCACAAATCTACTCTAAATCTGCTCACAAATCTATCCAAATATACACACATCACATGCACAAATCTACTTCAATTCTTCCCTCAAATATATTCAACTCTATCCCAAGTCTTCTCACAAGACTTGCTCAAATATACCTCAATGTTGCTTCAAGTCTTCTCAAAAGACTTTCTCAAATCTGCCTTCAAGCCTTCTCAAAAGACTTGCTCAAATCTGCTTCAATGTTGCTTACTAAACCTACTCAAATATTTTTAAATCTTGCATACAAACAAAGCTTATATCTTTTTCAGAAATGCTTTCTTCAAATAGATATATTCTACTCAGAATTCGTTTAACCTCTAGAACATATAGAGAATGATATGTACTATCAAATACCCAATATGTTCTTTACATTCACAAATATTGCATTCATCCAATCCAATCTCTATCTCTTGCAAAATCCCTTTTAGTCAAATCAAACTAGTGTACAACTTTGCTTTACTAATATGATTTCTAACACTTGCACATTCACTTTCAATATCACTCAAACCAATGCCTAAAAACTTCACAAATCCACTCAAACAATGAAGCACAATTTTTATCACAAACCCTAACACAAGTGTTTCCAATTTCTTTCAACTAGGATGCACAATTTGTTTCACAAACCCTAGCTCAAGTGTATCCAATCTCATTCAACAATGGAGTTCAATCAATGAATCACAAAATCTATCTCAAATATTTCCAACAATGCACATGAACTTAATCCTTATATCTCCTCCTTATAACATAAAAAATATACCCAACTAAACACCTCAAATAGTGAGTAATGTCCTCATACCTCTTAATTTGCCTTGATGAAGAAATATCCTTAAGAACCTGTCTCACAAACAACCAATATTTCTTTTGCCACTTTAAGGGTTAGATATAAAAAAGTACTTTCCCAAAAAATCCACATAAACTTTCCTCTCAAAAAGGATGTGCACAATGAAATCTGAAAATGATGCTCTAAGTCCCTTCTTTTGTTCTAAAAAATAAAGCATTAATACTCAACAAAAACTCTCATATTTTCTTTTCACCATGCAAGAATTACAATAAGATGTCAAGCAACTTATCACACCTTATTACTCCTAATATTGCAAAATAATATTCAAAGAACCGATATTTTTGATTGATTCTACTATGTCAGACTAAAGAACAATTGGGAACTTTATTCCTCAAGAAGCTTAGAAAAGTCAAAGAACTTTTTGGTATAGGCCACTTTGCTAAAATTAACAAACTTTTTCTGCTTTCTATCGGTGGTGGAGATTTTATTAGGGGAAGCATCGACAGGTGGCAGTCGATTGACGAAATTAATAGGTTTCATCACCTTATCCGATGAGAGCTATTTAATCATGTCTATCTAGAGGGAAAGGGCTCGTTGAATCAATTTTAAATGTTCTATGAAATCCTCCCTTAATTTATCAATTTTTGTTTACAAAACAATATTCTGTGCTCGCAGGTGAGACAGGGTTTCAGCAATTGTTTCAGGTGCAGGTAAGTCAGATTCATGCCTTGATGTATTTCCTTTCTCATGGGTTTTAGGAGTGTGTTTCTAATGTCAAGCATTTCATGCAGGTTGAATTAGTTTAATAGTTGTGGTAGGCCGACGTTTGAATTTTTGGGACTTAGGTTCCTCCTCCTGACTATCTGACTCTTGCTCTTCCTCAAATGAACTATCTTCCTTAAGCTCATTTTTAGTCGACTAAGAGTATTATGGCAGGTTAGATTCCTTTATTATTCTATTCTAAGCTATTTTAAATTTGTGTGCTTTTTTCAAAACTATCAATTTGATAAGGCCATGGTGTGCAAGTAAATGCAATTTAGGTTTTTCTTGAGGGTTTTTAGGCTGAACACGAACAATAGTAGACTTTAAAGACTGAAACAAAAAATACAGTAGGTTGATAACACAATCATTATTCTTTGGGAATTTCAAATTTATCAACATGCGAATATGATAGGCTGCATAGGTGGACATACGTCCTTCTAGGGTGAAGAATTTGATAATTAGGACGGTGACGTCTTGCCACATGAGAGGGAGTAAGGCGGTAGCAACACCCTTAATCCATCCCTTTTTGTCTCAAATAATGGTGCATTTTTATTTGAATTTTTCCACTAGCTGGGTGACGCTTTTAGAGGGGTTTTTATTATATGGTAGCCCTACCTTTGGTAAACCTAAAACTTCAAAAATAATACTTGGGTTAAGGTCAAATTGGATGTCTTCGACTTGGGTGGTCATATTTATGGGATTATAGTTTAGGAAAAATTGTTTGGCCACCCCTTGGTCATGCTCTCTAAATTTTTTGAGGGCATCCCACCACCTGGCCCTTTGGAACAACTCTGTTACATAATCGCTAGGATTCTGTGTTTCGACAGACAAGGGTTCACTGCATTTTTGAAACATGGAACGGGACATGGATTTTAGGGTAGAGGGTAGATAGGATTTCAAAATTTAGGAGCTGAGAAACCTACAACAATATTTCACCTACACACATAAAAAACACATCTTACAATTTTTTTCAAAATAATTCATTATCTTCATAAAGGACTAAGAAAAAACATAGAATTTTAGGAGTAATTTTCATAAACCGTTTAGCATTAAAAATCCATAGAAAATGA
Source organism: Wollemia nobilis (assembly GCA_028583015.1). Taxonomy (NCBI): domain Eukaryota; kingdom Viridiplantae; phylum Streptophyta; class Pinopsida; order Araucariales; family Araucariaceae; genus Wollemia; species Wollemia nobilis. Next base: position 2,853,724 of record JAQPPZ010017175.1, on the reverse strand, counting down.
TAGGTTCTATTATCGAAATAGATAATTTTAATTATGAACTATCCTTCTACCTATCTCTCTAAAAATATTTGTTAATTACTCCATAATAGACAACGTTAATTCTGACCTAACCTTCTGCATGATTTCCTAAAAGAAATATTCGTTAATTACATTTGTAGCAGAATGATTAGGGTATTTAAAATATCCAATTTTGTGACTAAAAACAAAACGAAACAGTAAAATATTTACCTATCATGTTCATAATTTTTGTTTGTCTTATTTTTATACAAACAATAGTGATAAAAATAAAAATTATAAAATTGCAATCCATTATATTTTTATAAAATTGAAATTAATATGATTTATAAAAAACTTGTTTAGACAAATTTGTTTTTAACATTATGAACATAATAATTTAAATATGTAGTTTGTGGTTGATAAAACAAATAATCTCCTATTTTTAATGCACTTTTCAATCTAATATTATGACAAGATTCTCATTAGATTGTGTTTATGGTTTAACTATTATAGTTTTTTTCACTTGTTATATGTAAGTAATGGTTTCTAGAGATAGATCATTTCAATGATATCCATTACATAATAAAGTACAAAATTTCATCTCGGAGGATAACCTAACAATTTAGGCTTTGGTGTTTTTTTTTGAGAAGGTTCAAAGTTCAAACCATGGCATGTGTGTATGACTGTGTGTTAATCTCTTATTGATAAGTGCAACTCTCGGCCTTACAAAGGGTTGTGACTGAATATATTGATCGTAATATTTATCACACTACAAGAATTAAAAAATAATAAAATACAAAATTTCTAAATTTTAATCAATTAACGAAGCTACTCTAATTGACCAATTTAATATTAATTATTTACTCAAATGCATTTGCCTTTCATTAGAAATAAAAAAATAAAATTATATATCACTAAAAATTTGACCAATTTAATATTAAGTATTTACTCAAATGCATTTGCCTTTCATTAGAAATAAAAATAAAATTATTTGGGAGGTCCAAGGTTCAAGGGGCGGCGTGGGTGAGTGTGTGAGGGGGTGGGCATGTGGTGCTCTATATCCGCTATTGACAAGCATAGGTCTCGGTTTTACGAGGGATCATGATTGGGATGAGATTGCTCAACCCTGTGAATTGGTCATAGGGGTTTCTCACACTAACCAAATAAAATAAAATTATATATGACAAATTTTTTTTGAAAATTAAAAATATTTTACATTAATCTTAGGAGGACCACGAGTTCAAATCAGCCGAAAACCCCTTTATTCTTATTCGGTTGCGACATAAGAAGAAAACTATCAAAAGACAATATGATAATATTAGAACGAAAAGGAAGAAAATGATCATGCATGTTGGAGGCACAATGGGATACGACGTATTTGCAAGAAAACTGGCCATGCATTCTGAAGTTGGGCTACAACTAAAATGAAGAAATGAAGTCCTAAGGATTAGGATAGAAACCTAGTTGATCATGCCAGCAGAGACCAATCTGTATGGAATATTGTGATTGAGACCAAGATATTTAAACTAGCCATGCCTTGCGTATCTACAAGAAAAATAAAACTGGCCATGCCTTCTGAAGTGTGGTTATAACTACAATTGAGAAATGAAGTCCTAAGGATTAGGATAGAAACCTAGCTGATCATGCCTGCAGAGTCCAATTTGTATGGAATATTGCAATTACGACCAATATATCTTGTGAGAATATAGCAACCAAAATTTTACTAAAGTAAGATAACTTACTTTCTTATAGTGTGTATTTAGTAATTGTGTAGTGCATACTAAAACCATAAGATAAATATCTAGGTCGAAATATTCCATGTCTTTCACATTACAAAAAAATTGTAGCTAATGAAAGAATGCATAAAGTTATTTTCTCATAGTGCAAAGTGCACAAGGAGTTTACGATTACTTAAGTGAACCATGGATTCTTAGGTGTTTATTCTAGAATGCACTGGTCAAGCGAATGTTACAATCTACAAAGTCGAGAAATACAACCAATAAAAAATATTAGTGTATCTATATCCTTAATGTTTTAAACTTCAATCAAGAAAATGACTATTTTATTCATTAAATATTTCTAGACAACAATTTAATTAAAATTAAGTGTTTCAAACCACAACGTGTGTGAGTGTGTGAGGGGGTGGGTGGGTGTGTGTTTCTATGATTGTACATAACCAAAAAAAAATTAAGTGGTTCAAAAGATCCAATTCTTTTTCTTTAGGGGTTGACTTGTAAATTCTTAACGTCGTAATTCTTTGAAATATTTTTCCCATGTTTTCTCTTTGTAATTTCATGGTTCGATCTTATATTTTTGGCATATATTTATGATGTTCCAACTCTGTTTCGATTGCAGATAATTTTTGATGATAAAATATTTTACAGCCTTCTATGGAAGAAAAAAATAGTTTTAGGGTTTATTTTACTATGCATGGAGTTTTAGCCATGTAGAGGTTTTACACCATCTAGTTTCCCTTATCCAATGGTGGTGACTAGTTTAACTCTCATCAACAATGGTGACCACTCCAACTCTTATCGACAGTGAAGAAAGTATCACGTCCGGTAGATTTGCGTTCGTCGATTTGGATTAAATCAATGATAAAGAAATTAAATCCATGTCCTAATGTACAATTGAAATTAAAGCCACATGTCGATAATTGTCTCCCTCCACCGCTATCATGGTGAAGCTTCTAGACTTGTCATGGTTTTCCTTCCTTCCATCACAACCCTCCATTCGAATCTTGATCAATGACTAGTGTTGTGAAGAACACAAGCTTATACTAAGAGGGAGGGTGAACAGTATAATATCACTTTTTACTTTTCTTTCCAAATCAATATTATGTAGTGTATATATAGCAGTATCAATAGAATTAATAAAAGCAATGCATAAAACACCATACACAATAGAGACAGATTTAATGTGGTTCACCCAAAGATGGCTACCTCCACGGAGAAAATATTTCACTAAAATTTTCTCAATCAATCTCTTGGGAATCCTTCCCAATTACAATGTTTATGGATCTCTATCCAAAGGATATGTTGATCCCCTAAATATGGTTTGTGGATCTTTATCCATAGGAGAACTCCTTCTCCTCTGCTCTGGCTGGTGATCCTTTAGAAGACTTTTGCCTCCATTACACTGGCTTGTGGATCTCTCTCCACTGAAGACTCTTGTCCCCACTTAGAAGACCTGTCCTCACTACCCTGGCTAATGGATCTCTATCCACTGGAGACTTTGTCCTCTCTAATTTGTCACCTCCAAAGCTCTATCTCAATTCTATACTAAACTCAGTCTAGTCAATATAGCACAACTCTGCTTAATCTCTTGTACTAAACACAGTCCAGTCGGTCTAGCACAAGTCTGCTCAATAATCTCACTCAAATATGCACTAAACACAGTCCATTCGATCTAGCACAAATATGCTCAACTCTTGTACTAAACACAGTCCAATCGGTCTAGCATAAGTCCACTCAAATCTGCACTAAACACAGTCTAGTTGGTCTAGCACAAACCTGCTCAATAGGTCCACTCAGAACCTACTCAAATATGCTCAAAAAGTCCACTCAGAACCTGCTCAAATATGCTCAACAGGTCCACTTAGAACCTACTCAAATCTTCTCAACAGAGTCCACATAGAACCTGCACAACTCTGCTCAACAGGTCTACACAGAACCTATCCAAATCTGCTCAATAGGTCCACACAGAACCTGCTCAAATATGCTCAACAAGTCCACATAGAACCTGTCCAAATTTGCTCAACAAGTCCTCTCTAGGACTTGCTCAAATATGTATTGTAAGCTTCCACAAAAGTTCACACAAAATCAGTCCACAAGTCTTCTTAAAGACTTGCCTCAAATCTGCTTAACAAGTCCACACAGAACTTGTCCAATCTCATAGAAACATAAAGAGAATTGTTAGAGACTCAATATGTTATTTACTCAAAACTCAATCACTTTATCAACTCAATCTCATAGAAGCATAAAAAAAATTGTTAGAGACTCAATATGTTCTATTCTCAAAACTCAATCTCAACTCAAATCAGAATATAGAATAGTTTATTTTATGGAACTTGAACAACCACTTCATACATCTACTTGACTAGGCTCAATCAACTCTACTCAACCAATCACTTCAAGAAACAACTCTTGCTCACAAACCCTAACCCAAGCATGTATCATCCAACTCAAAATGTTTTCAACAATGCTCAACAACAAATCTCACATAAAAATGATACTCATGATCTTTTCAAACCCTAGTTCAAGTTCTTTGCATAACACCTCACTTCATCAACCATGCTTATCAAACAAGGTTTTAATCACAACTCTCAATTTCAAAAAACCTTAAAGCATTAACTCAAATACTTCACTCAACCAATGATCTCAATAATAATGCTAATGAAACAAGGTTTTAATCACAACACAACTCAGAAAACCTTGAAGCATCAACTCAAATACTTTTTAAAAGGAAACCCTAATCAAATCCTTTTCACTCCAAACTTAATTTTCAAGTAAGCCAATCAACCAACTCAACCAAAGAAGAATTTGCCCATACCTTTTTGTTTAACAAGGAGTTGATATCACCAATCTGCCACACTCACATATTTATCTTTTCCAATCTCAATAAGGGCTAGAAGAATTCAATCAAATCACAATATAAAATAATGACCCAAAATACACCTTATTACTCCAACTCAAAAATAACATTCACCATAGTCTTCTTTAAATGGAAAAACCCTTATACAAAAATAATGCTCAAAAGTATTAATAAGAAATTAATAAGACTTTACTAAAACTCCTTATTACTCCTAAAATAATAAATCTCAAATATCAATACCTCCACAATAATCCTCAACAAACATTCACCATAAATTTCAAATATCAAACCTTCCACAATAATCCTCAACAAACATTCACCATAAATTTCAAATATCAAACCTTCCACAATAATCCACAAAAAAAATTCACCATAAATTTCATGCCTTAATGTACAAAAATAATAATCACTTATGCATCCTTATTCCTCCAACATTAGGCAACTAACAAAATATAAATCAAAATTAAATACCTTATCCTTGGAGGAAATCGAACCCTCAACCTCGTCTCACCACAAGCGCCTTAACTGCGGCCAAAGTCATCGCACGAGCCAAGCCCCCACTTGAGATTAAAGAAGTACCACATGCTTCTTAATCTCACACCACCTTCCTCCAAGCAAAAGGTCGTGTGCCTTGGGTGCCTCAAACAACACACCAAACAATGCACACGAGGAATCGAAACGTCAACCAACTTGCTGCCAACACCTTTGCGCTTTCCCAACTACCACTAGGCCACACTTTTCCAATGAAACTTGAGGACGAAACCTTCCTCCTCTATGCCTTTCGCTGCCACATTTTCGTAAATCACAAGCTCTCTTTTTTGCATATCACCGATTTATTAATTCGAGCAAGGGTAACTTTCCAATGGTTTTGGCAAAGTATTTATATGCATTATATTTGCTTTGGATACGTAAGCGCTAGCTCCTTCATGACGACATCGACAGAAATATAGAGGCTTCGAAAGCCTTTTTATTTAAACCCCAAATTTGGGTTTAATTTACTTTAAACTTTGCGCTTTGAAATATTTTTCCCTCCAAAACCCAACCTTAGGGTTTTATAAAAAATAATTAATTGTCCTTTGTAAACCAAATAATATTATAATTAAAAGTATAATAATTTATTTGGGTTTTTCACCACCTTGGATAAATATTATAATAAATATTATAATATTATATCTTTCCATTGCTTTGGATATATTTGCTTCCAAAGGAGAACTGAAACCATTTTTTGAACCCATTACAACATCCATTGAACTTTGCACTTGAACTAGAGAAGAACTATCACTGGCATTTTGACATCAATGACAACTTTGACTTAGGGAATAAAAATGTCCAACATGTTGTCCATCCGCATCATCTCCTATGATTGGAAAAAGAGAATCCACTTGTCATTCATCGGTATAGGTTCTAGGGTGGTCGGTTTCCTCTTGGCGCCAAACCTACTCGCCAACTTGCATGGCAAGGGTGGACTTTATTTGCCAAATTTTATAATATATTTTAGTCACCTGGCAATTAAAAAAAATATTATTTTAATCATTTGCTACGTTTATTCCTTTTTTCTCCAGCGTGTCACTAGCCCACATGTTCTATTTCCCTATTGTTTTTTATGTTTTATACCACATTTCATCCACGTGGTACTCATCGTTGATACCTAAAATTTACAGCCAATTAGATTGGTCAACATCCTCATTCGTTTACTTTTGCATGCACATGTTCCTATAAACCATCGTTCTTTGAACTCTTACTTCCAACCCCAAGAATATCTGCACTTCTAATAGGAGTTTAAAAATTAATGGCATGTGGCACCAGTTTGTACGTACATGTCATAAGAGGGCGGCATGTGGCACTAGTTTGTGTGCACACATCATAAGAGGCTTCTCATTTTCACCTTCGTGTACACATTTAAAAAATGTTTTATTAACATATAATTTTTTTTCTTTATTTTGTTATTTTTTCCCCTCAATTTTGTTATTCATTCTTCCGCTATTTTAATTTTTTTTTCTTGTGCCTTAGAAAATTCAGGACTTTGTCTTCTACCATTCTATAGAAATCAATATTTATATTTTTAGCTATTTGTGGCTTTGGACATAGTAGTTTTGACTTTGGGATTAAAATTGCATCTTGAAATCGTACGAGGCACATCAGATAAATCTAATTTATTAAAAAGTGATGGATATCTATTGTTTGAAAATGCATATTTTAAGGCTAGTAAAGGTATAAAATCAAATAGATGTAGCCGACAAAAAGCCTATGCTTTACATAAGTAATACAATTTTATATTTTACTATTTATTAACTTAAATAAAAAACAACATAATATTTATAAAACATTTATTTTTTATTTTTTATTATGCAAAACATATTTACAAATATTTACAAGGTGCATTCCTTCCTCACGCATAAAGGATAGATCTACACACAGATCTGCATACTGAATATGTGGAGTGGGAAGAGATCCACCTGTATATGCATCAGATGTGAAATCTATGCCTGTAGGGAAGCAGGGTACCTTTCTCGTTCTCTTGGAAATCTCGTGGAAAAATTGCACATAAACTCCCATAGAAGATCCTCGAATGATATTCCAACTCCTGTAAGGAGTCCAAAGCAAGCCTGGACGTGCCATTTTCCAAATCAGCTGAAAACCCCTTATTCTTATTCGGTTGTGATTGAAGAAGAAAACTATAAAAAGACAATATGGTAATATTAGAATGAAAAGGAATAAAAGGATCATGCCTATTGGAGATACAACATGATACGGTGTATTTGTAAGAAAACTGGTCATGCCTTGCGTATCTACAAGAAAAAAGAAAATTGGCCATGCCTTATGAAGTTGGGTTACAACTACAATGGAGAAATGAAGTCTTAAGGATTAGGATAGAAACCTAGTTTATCATACCTACAGAGTCCAATATGTATGGAATATTGCAATTGCGACCAAGATATTTAAACTAGCCATGCCTTGCGTATCTGCAAGAAAAAGAAAACTGGCCATGCCTTATGAAGTTGGGCTACGTCTACAATCAAGAAATGAAGTCCTAAGGATTAGAATAGAAACCTAGCTGATCATGCCAGCAGAGTCCAATTTGTATTGAATATTGTGATTGCAGACAAGATATCTTATGAAAATATAACAACCAGACTAAAATAAGATAACTTACTTTCTTATAGTGTGTATTTAGTAATTATGCAGTACATACTGAACCCATAAGATAAATATCTAGGTCGACTGAAATATTCCATGTCTTTCACATAAATTTTTAGCTAATGAAAGAATGCAGAGAGTTATTTTCTCAAAATGCAAAGTGCACAAGGAGTTTATGATTACTTAAGTGAACCATGGCTTCTTAGGTGTGTTTATGCTAAAATGCACTAGTCAAGTGAATGTTACAATCTGCAAAGTCGAGAAATACAACCAACCGGAAATATTAGTGTAACTATATCCACAATGTTTTAAACTTCAATCAAGAAAATGACTATTTTATTCATTAAATATTTCTAGACAAAAATTTAATTAAAATTAAGTATTTCAAACCACAACGTGTGTGAGTGTGTGAGGGGGTGGGTGGGTGTGTGTCCGTCTGTCTGATTGTACATAACCAAAAAAAATTAAGTGTTTCAAAAGATCCAATTTTATTTTCTTTAGGGGTTGACTTGCAAATTCTTAATGTCATAATTCTCTAAAGTATTTCTCCCATGTTTCCTCTTCGTAATTTCATGGTTCGATCTCGTTTTTTTTAGCAGAAATCTACGATGTTCCAACTCCGTTTCGATTGTAGATAATTTTCGATGATAAAATATTTTATGGCCTTCTATGGAAGAAAAAAAATAGTTCTTGGGTTTATTTTCTTCTGCATGGAGTTTTATCCATGTAGATGTTTTACACTGTCCAATATTCCTTATCCAATGACGGTGACTAGTTTAACTCTCATCTACAGTGGTGACCATTTCAACTCTTATCGACAGTCAAGAAAGTATCGTGTCCAGTAGATTGCGTTCGTCTATTTGGATTAAATCGATGGTAAAGAAATCAAATCCATGTCTTAATATACAATTGGTTGGTACAGCCATGCGTCAATAATCGTCTCCCTCCACCGCTATCATGGAGAAGCTTCTAGACTTGTCATGGGTTTCCTTCCTTCCATCGTAACCCTCCATTTGAATCTTGATTAATGACTAGTGTTGTCCATCTGCATCATCTCCTGTGATTGAAAAAAGAGAATCCACTTGTCATTCATCGGTATAGGTTCTAGGGTGGTCGGTTTCCTCTTGGCGCTAAATATACTCGCCACCTTGCATGGAGAGGGTGGAATTTATTTGCCAAATGTTATAACACCTTTTAGTCACCTGGGAGTTAAAAAAAATATTATTTTAATCATTTGCCATGTTTATTACTTTGTCCTCCGGCGTGTCACTAGCCCACATGTTCTTTTTCCCTGTTGTTTTGCTATGTTTTGTGCCATGTTTCATCCACGTGGTACTCATCGTTGATGCCTAAAATTTACTGCCAATTAGATTGGTCCAAAACCTCACTCGTTTAATTTTACATGCAGGGGTTCCCATAAACCATTGATCTTTGAACTCTTATTTCCAACCCCAAGAATATCTACACTTCTAATAGGGGTTTAAAAATTAACAACATATGGTACTAGTTTATACGTACGCATCATAAGAGGGCGGAACGTGGCGTTAGTTTAGGGTACACGTCATAAGAGGCTTTTCATTTCTTCCTTTGTGTACACGTTCAAAAAATGTTTTATTAACATATAATTTTTTTCTTTATTTTGTTATTTTGTTCCCCTCAATTTTGTTATTCATTCTTCAGCTATTTTAATTTTTTTTCTTGTGCCTTGGAAATTTTAGAACTTTGTCTGCTACCATTCTATAGAAATCAATATTTAGAATTTTAGCTGTTTGTGGCTTTGGACATAGCAGTTTTGACGTCAGAATTAAAATTGCATCTTGAAATCGTAGGAGGCACATCAGATAAATCTAATTTATTAAAAAGTGATGGATATCAATTTTTTGAAAATGCATATTTGAAGGCTAAATAAAGGTATAAAATCAAATAGATGTAGCTGACAAAAAGCCTATGCTCTACATAAGTAATACAATTCATATTCTACTATTTCTTAACTTAAATAAAAAACAACATAATATTTATAAAACATTTTTTTTATTTTTTCTTATACAAAACATATTTACAAATATTTACAAGGATCATTCCTTCCTCGTGCCTAAAGGGTAGATTTGCACAAAGATCTACATATTGGACATGTGGAGTGGGACGAGATCCACCTATATATGCATTAGCTGTGAAAACCGTGCCTGTAGGGAAGCAAGGTCCCTTTCTCGTTCTCTTGGAAATCCCGCAGACAAATTGCACATAAACTGCCATAGAAGGTCCCTGAATGATATTCAAATGCTTGTAAGGAGTCCAAAGCACGCCTGGACGTGCCATTTTCCAAATCTGAAAACCCCCTTATTCTTATTTGACTGTGATAGAAGAAGAAAACTATCAAAAGAAAATATGATAATATTAGAATGAAAAGGAAGAAAAGAATCATGCCTATTGGAGGTACAACATGATACGAAGTAATTGTAAGAAAACTGGCCATGCCTTGCGTATCTGCAAGAAAAAAAAAAACTGGCCATGTCTTCTAAAGTTGGGCTACAACTACAATGGAGAAATGAAGTCATAAGGATTAGGATAGAAACCTGGTTGATCATGCCTACAGAGTCCAATCTATATGGAATATTGTGATTGCGACCATGATATTTAAACTGACTATACCTTGCATATCTGCAAGAAAAAGAAAACTGGCCATGCCTTCTGAAGTTGGGCTACAACTACAATCGAGAAATGAAGTCTTAAGGATTAGGATAGAAACCTAGTTGATCATGCATGTAGAGTTCAATCTTAATGGAATATTGTGATTGCAACCAAGATATCTTTTGAGAATATAGCAACCAAAAGCTAACTAAAGTAAGATAACTTACTTTCTTATAGCGTGTATTTAGTAATTGTGCAGCGCATATTGAACCCATAAGATCAATATCTAGGTCGACTGAAATATTCCATGTCTTTCACATTACAAAAAATTTGTAGCTAATGAAAGAATGTATAAAGTTATTTTCTCAAAGTGTAAAGTGCACAAGGAGTACACGATTACTTAAGTGAACCATGGCTTCTTAGGTGTGTTTATGCTAGAATGCACTGGTCAAGTGAATGTTACAATCTGCAAAGTCGAGAAATACAGCCGGAAATATTAGTGTAACTATATCCATAATATTTTAAACTTCAATCAAGAAAATGACTATTTTATTCATTAAATATTTCTAGACAACAATTTAATTAAAATAGGTCCGAGGTGTAGACCAATTGGTTCATCCAAACCCCATAAGGGGGGCGGAGGTCCAAGGTTCAAATCTCGGGCCTCGTCGGATTGAACGCTTGTCCCTTTCTTGGTACTTTTAGTGGCGTAAAAGGTTTAAAATGATTGTGGCATGGTGGTTATAGGGGCAGACTACACGAATATCTATGTGGCAGACTACACGAATATCTGTGTGGCAGCTTCTGGGGCGGACAACGCAGAATATTGTGGCGGCCATAAAAAACTGAACAGCCTACCCGGATTCGTGGCGGCTACCGATTCCACCATGAAAATTCAAAAAAAAAAAAAAATTAATTAAAATTAAGTGTTTCAAACCACGTGTGTGAGTGTGTGAGGGGGTGGGTGGGTGTGTGTCTGTATGATTGTACATAACCAAAATAAAAATTAAGTGTTTCAAAAGATCCCATTTTATTTTCTTTAGGGGTTGACTTGCAAATTCTTAACATCGTAATTCTTTGAAATATTTCGCCTACTTTTCCTCTTTGTAATTTCGTAGTTCGATCTCATTTTTTGGTAGAAATCTACGATGTTCCAATTTCGTTTCGATTGCAAATAATTTTTTGATGATAAAATATTTTACGGCCTTCTATGGAAGAAAAAAATAGTTCTAGGGTTTATTTTTCTCTGCATGGAGTTTTAGCCATGTCGAGGTTTTACACTGTCCAATTTCCCTTATCCAACGACGATGACTATTTTAACTCTCATTGATGGCGGTGACCATTCCAACTCTTATCGACAGTGAAGAAAGTATCACGTTCGGTAGATTTGCGTTCATCAATTTAGATTAAATCGATGGTAAAGAAATTAAATCCATGTCCTAATGTACAATTGGTTGGTAAAAGCCACGCGTTGATAATCGTCTTCCTCCACCACTGTCATGGTGAAGCTTCTAGACTTACCGTAGGTTTCCTTCCTTCCATTACAACCCCCCATTCGAATCTTGATCAATGGCTAGTATTGTCCATTCACATCATCTCCTGTGATTGACAAAAGAGAATCCACTTGTCATTCATCGGTATAGGTTCTAGGGTGGTTGGTTTTCTCTTGGCACCAAACCTACTCGCCACCTTGCATGGCGAGGGTGGACTTTATTTGCAAAATATTATAATAACTTTTAGTCACCTGACAGTTAAAAAAAATATTATTTTAATCATTTGTCCTCCAATGTGTCACTAGCCTACATGTTATTTTTCCCTGTTGTTTTGCTATGTTTTATACCACGTTTCGTCCACATGGTACTCATCTTTGATGTCTAAATTTACGATCAATTATATTGGTCCACATTCTCACTCGTTTAATTTTTCATGCACGCGTTCCAATAAAACATCGTTCTTTGAACTCTTATTTCCAACCCTAAGAACATCTGCACTTCTAATAGGGGTTTCAAAATTAATGGCATGTGGCACAAGTTTTTACGTACACGTCATAAGAGGGCGGTACGTGGTGCTAGTTTGGGCTTACACGTCATAAGAGGCTTCTCATTTCCGCCTTCGTGTACACATTTAAAAAATGTTTTATTAACATATAATTTTTTCTTTATTTTGTTATTTTGTTCCCCTCAATTTTGTTATTCATTCTTTCGCTATTTTAATTTTTTTTTCTTGTGCCTTAGAAATTTCAAGACTTTGTCTGCTACCATTCTATAGAAATCAATATTTAGATTTTTAACTGTTTGTGGCTTTGAACATAGTAGTTTTGACATTGGTATTAAAATTACATCTTGAAATCGTAGGAGGCACATCAAATAAATCTAATTTATTAAAAAGTGATGGATATCAATTGTTTGAAAATACATATTTGAAGGCTAGATAAAGGTATAAAATCAAATAGATGTAACCGACAAAAAGCCTATGCTCTACATAAGTAATACAATTCATATTCTACTATTTCTTAACTTAAATAAAAAACATTATAATATTTATAAAACATTTTTTAAATTTTTTATTATACAAAATATATTTACAAATATTTACAAGGCGCATTCCTTCCCCACACTTAAAGGGTAGATCTACACACAGATCTACATACTATACATGTGGAGTGGGACGATATACACCTGTATATGCATCGACTGTGAAAATCGTACCTGCAGGGAAGTAGGGTGCCTTTCTCGTTCTCTTGGAAATCCCGCAGATAAATTGCACATAAACTCCCATAGAAGGTCCTCGAATGATATTAAAATGCCTATAAGGAGTCCAAAGCACGCCTGGACATGCCATTTTCTAAATTAGTTAAAAAATCCTGTATTATTATTCAGCTACGATAGAAGAAGAAAACTATCAATAGATAATATGGTAATATTATAACGAAAAGGAAGAAAATGATCATGCCTATTGGAGGTACAACAAGATACAACGTATTTGCAAGAAAATTGACCATGCCTTACATATAATAAAACTAGCCATGCCTTCTGAAGTTGGGCTACAACTACAATGGAGAAATGAAGTCCTAAGGATTAGGATAGAAACCTAGTTGATCATGCTTGGAGAGTACAATCTATATGGAATATTGCAATTGCAAAAATGATATTTAAACTGGCCATGCTTTGCGTATTTGCAAGAAAAAGAAAACCGACCATGCCTTCTGAAGTTGGGCTACAACTACAATGGAGAAATGTAGTCCTAAGGATTAGGATAAAAACCTCGCTAATCATGCCGGTAGAGTCCAATCTGTATGGAATATTGCGATTGCGACCAAGATATCTTGTGAGAATATAGCAACCAGAAGCTAACTAAAGTAAATATTCCATGTCTTTCACATTACAAAAAAATTGTAGCTAATGAAAGAAAGCATCAAGTTATTTTCTCAAAGTGCACAAAGAGTTAACAATTAATTAAGTGAACCATGGCTTCTTAGGTGTGTTTATGCTAGAATACACTAGTCAATCGAATGTTACAATATGCAAAGTCAAGAAATACAACCAACCGAAAATATATTTTCGTATAACTATATTCATAATGTTTTAAACTTCAATCAAGAAAATGACTATTTTATTCATTAAATATTTCTAGAAAATAATTTAATTAAAATTAAGTGTTTTAAACCACAACGTGTGTGAGTGTGTGAGGGGATGGGTGGGTGTGTGTTTGTCTTATTGTACATAACCAAAAAAAAATTGTGTTTCAAAAGATCCCATTTTATATTCTTTAGGGGTTGACTTGGAAACTCTTAACGTCGTAATTCTCTGAAATATTTCACCCAAGTTTCCTCTTCATAATTTCATGGTTCGATCTGTTTTTTTCAACAAAAAATTGTGATGTTTCAATTCCGTTTCGATTGCAGATAATTTTTTATGATAAAATCTTTTACGACCTTCTATGGAAAGAAAAAATAGTTCTAGGGTTTATTTTCCTCTGCATGGATTTTTAGTCATGTAGAGGGTTTACACCGTCCAATTTCCCTTATCCAATGGTGGTGACTAGTTTAACTCTCATCAACAACGGTGAACATTCCAACTCTTATCGACAGTGAATAAAGTATCACATCCGATAGATTTGCGTTCGTCGAATTGGATTAAATCGACGATTAAATCCATGTTCTAATGTACAATTGGTCGGTAAAATCCATGCATCGATAATCGTCTCCCTTCACCGCTGTCATGGTGAAGCTTCTAGACTTATCGTAGGTTTCCTTCATTCCATCACAACCCCCCATTCGAATCTTGATCAATGGCTAGTGTTGTCCATCCACATCATCTCCTGTGATTGGCAAAAGAGAATCCACTTGTCATTCATCGGTATAGGTTCTAGGGTGGTCGGTTTCGTATTGGCGCCAAACCTACCCACCACCTTGCATGGCGAGGGTGGATTTTATTTGCAAAATGTTATAATACCTTTTAGTCACCTGGTAGTTAAAAAAAACATTATTTTAATCATTTGTCCTCCGGTGTGTCACTAGCCTACATGTTCTTTTTCCTTGTTGTTTTGCTATATTTTATGTCACGTTTCATCCACGTGGTACTCATCATTGATGTCTAAATTTATGACCAATTATATTGGTCCACATCCTCACTCATTTACTTTTGCATGCACGCGTTCCAATAAACCATCATTCTTTGAACTCTTATTTCCAACCCTGAGAACATCTACACTTCTAATAGGGGTTTAAAAATTAATGGCACGTGGCACCAGTTTGTACGTACACGTCATAAGAGGGTGGCACGTGGCGCTAGTTTGGGCGTACACGTCATAAGAGGCTTCTCATTTTTGCCTTCGCCCTCAATTTTGTTATTCATTCTTCGACTATTTTAATTTTTTTTTTGTGCCTTAGAAATTTTAGGACTTTGTCTGCTACCATTCTATAGAAATCAATATTTAGATTTTTAACTGTTTGTGGCTTTGGACATAGTAGTTTTGACATCAAGATTAAAATTGCATCCTAAAATCGTAGGAGGCACATCAGATAAATCTAATTTATTAAAAAGTGATGGATATCAATTGTTTGAAAATGCATATTTGAAGGCTAGATAAAGGTATAAAATCAAATAGATGTAGCCAAAAAAAAGCCTATGCTCTACATAAGAAATACAATTCATATTCTACTATTTCTTAACTTAAATAAAAAACAACATAATATTTATAATTTTTTTTTTTATTATACAGAACATATTTACAAATATTTACAAGGCACATTCCTTCCTCATGCTTAAGGGTAGATCTAAGCATAGATATGCATACTGGATATGTGGAGTGGGACGAGATCCACCTGTATATGCATTGGTTGTGAAAACCGTACCTTTAGGGAAGGAGGATGCCTTTCTCATTCTCTTGGAAATTCAACAGACAATTTGCACATAAACTCCCATAGAAGGTCCCCGAATGATATTCAAATGCCTTTAATGAGTCCAAAGCACGCTTGGATGTGCCATTTTCCAAATTAGTCAAAAACCCCCTTATTCTTATTTAACTGCGATAGAAGAAGAAAACTATCAAAAGAAAATATGGTAATATTAGAACGAAAAGGAAGAAAATGATCATGTCTATTGGAGGCACAACAAGATATGACGTATTTGCAAGAAAACTGGCCTTGCCTTGCATATCTGCAAGAAAAAAGAAAACTAGCCATGCCTTATGAAGTTGGGATACAACTACAATGGAGAAATGAAGTCCTAAGGATTAGGATAGGAACCTAGCTGATCGTGCCAACAGAGACCAATCTGTATGGAATATTACGATTGCGACAAAGATATTTAAATTGGTCATGCTTTGCATATTTACAAGAAAAAGAAAACTGACCATGCCTTCTGAAGTTGGGCTACAACTACAATCGAGAAATGAAGTCATAAGGATTAGGATAGAAACGTAGCTAGTCATGCCTGTAGAGTCCAATATGTATGGAATATTGCGATTGTGACCAAGATATCTTGTCAGAATATAGCAACCAGAAGCTAACTAAAGTAAGATAACGTACTTTATTATAGTGTATATTTAGTAATTGTGCAGTGCATACTGAACCCGTAAGATAAATGTCTAGGTCTACTGAAATATTCCATGTCTTTTACATTACAAAAAAATTGTAGCTAATGAAAGAATGCATAAAGTTATTTTCTCAAAGTGCAAAGTGTATAAGGAGTTGACGATTTCTTAAGTGAACCATGGCTTCTTAGGTGTGTTTATGCTAGAAAACACTAGTTAAGCTAATGTTACAATATGCAAAGTCGATAAATACAGCCAACCAAAAATATTAGTCTAACTATATCCATAATGTTTTAAACTTCAATCAATAAAATGACTATTTTATTCATTAAATATTTATAGAAAACGATTTAATTAAAATTAAGTGTTTCAAACCACAACATGTGTGAGTGTGTGAGGGGGTGGGTGGATGTGTGTTTGTCTGATTGTACATAACCGAAAAAAAATTAAGTGTTTCAAAAGATCCAATTTTATTTTATTTAGGGGTTGACTTGCAAATTCTTAACGTCGTAATTCTCTGAAATATTTCGCCAAGGTTTCCTCTTTGTAATTTCATAGTTCGACCTTGTTTTTTCAAAAGAAATCTACGATGTTCCAACTCCGTTTTGATTGCAGATAATTTTTGATGATAAAATATTTTACGACCTATGGGAGAAAAAAAATAGTTCGAGGGTTTATTTTCCTTTGCATGGAGTTTTAGCCGTGTAAAGGTTTTACACCGTCCAATTTTCCTTATCCAATGACGATGACTAGTTTAACTCTCATCAACGATAGTGACCATTCTAACTCTTATTGACAGTGAAGAAAGTATCACATCCGATAGATTTGCATTCGTAGAATTGGATTAAATCAATGGTAATAAAATAAAATCCATGTCCTAATGTACAATTGGTTGGTAAAGGCCATGCATCGATAATCATCTTCCTCCACCGCTATCATGGTGAAGCTTCTAGACTTGTCAAGGGTTTCCTTCCTTCCATCGCAACCCCCATTCGAATCTTGATCAATGGCTAGTGTTGTCCATCCACATCATTTACTGTGATTAGCAAAAGAGATCCACTTGTCATTCATTGGTATAGGTTCTAGGATGGTCAGTTTCATCTTGGTGCCATACCTACCCGCCACCTTGCATGGCGAGGGTGGACTTTATTTGCCAAATGTTATAATACCTTTTAGTCACTTGGTAGTTAAAACAAACATTAGTTTAATCATTTTCAACATTTATTCCTTTGTCCTCTGGTGTGTCACTAGCCCACATGTTCTTTTTCCCTGTTGTTTTGCTATATTTTATGCCATGTTTCGTCCATGTGGTACTCATTGTTGATGCCTAAAATTTACAACCAATTATATTGGTCCACATCCTCACTCGTTTACTTTTGCATGCATGCGTTCCAATAAACTATCGATATTTGAACTCTTATTTCCAACCTCGAGAATATATACACTTCTAATAGGGGTTTAAAAATTAACGGTACGTGGCACTAGTTTATATGTACACATCATAAGAGGGCAACACGTGGCACTAGTTTAGGCGTACAAAGCTTCTCATTTTTGCCTTGGTGTACACGTTTAAAAAATGTTTTATTAACATATACTTTTTTCTTTATTTTGTTATTTTGTTCCCCTCAATTTTGTTATTCATTATTTGGCTATTTTAATTTTTTTTTTCTTGTACCTTAGAAATTTCAGGACTTTTTCTGCTACCATTCTATAGAAATCAATATTTAGATTTTTAGTTGTTTGTGGCATTGGACATAGTAGTTTTGACGCCGATATTATTCATCTTAAAATCGTAGGAGGCACATCAAATAAATCTAATTTATTAAAAAGTGATGGATATCAATTGTTTGAAAATGCATATTTGAAGGCTAGATAAAGGTATAAAATCAAATAGATGTAGTCGATAAAAAGCCTATGCTCTACTTAAGTAATACAATTCATATTCTACTATTTCTTAACTTAAATAAAAATTAACATAATATTTATAAAATATTTTTTATTTTTTATTATACAAAACATATTTACAAATATTTACCAGGCACATTCCTTTATCACGCTTAAAGGGTAGATCTACACACAGATCTACATACTGGACATGTGGAGTGGGACAAGATCCACCTGTATATGGATCACATGTGAAAATCGTTCCTACAGGGAAGCAAGGTGTCTTTCTCGTTCTCTTGGAAATCCCACAGACAAATTGCACATAAACTTCCATAGAAGGTCCTCGAATGATATTCAAATGCATGTAAGGAGTCCAAAGCACGCCTCGACGTGCCATTTTCGAAATTAGTTGAAAACCCCCTTATTCTTATTCGGTTGCGATAGAAGAAGAAAACTATCTAAAGACAATATGGTAATATTAGAATGAAAAGAAAGAAAAAGATCATGCCTGTTGGAGGCACAATAGGATACAATGTATTTACAAGAAAACTGGCCATACCTTGCGTATCTGCAAGAAAAAAGAAAACTGGCCATGCCTTCTGAAGTTGGGCTACAGCTACAATGGAGAAATAAAGTCCTAAGGATTAGGATAGAAATCTAACTCATCATACCTGCAGAGTCCAATCTGTATGGAATATTGTGATTGCGACCATGATATTTAAACTGGCCATGCCTTGCGTATCTGCAAGAAAAAGAAAACTGACCATGCCTTATGATATTGGGCTACAGCTACAATCGAGAAATAAAGTCTTAAGGATTAGGATAGAAACCTAGCTGATCATGCCTGCAGAGTCCAATCTGTATGGAATATTGCGATTGCAACCAAGATATCTTATGAGAATATAGCAACCAGAAGCTGACTAAAGTAAGATAACTTATTTTATTATAGTGTGTATTTAGTAATTGTGCAGTGCATACTGAACCCATAAGATAAATATCTAGGTCGACTGAAATATTCCATGTCTTTCACATTACTAAATTTTATTTTCTTTAGGGGTTGACTTGCAAATTCTTAACGTCGTAATTCTCTAAAATATTTTGTCCACATTTCCTCTTTGTAATTTTGGGGTTCGATCTCGTTTTTTCGAAAGAAATATACGATGTTCCAACTTCGTTTTCGATGATAAAATATTTTACGGCCTTCTATGGAAAAAAATAGTTCTAGGGTTTATTTTTCTCTACATGAAGTTTTAGCCATGTCAAGGTTTTACACCGTCCAATTTCCCTTATCCAACGATGGTGACTATTTTAACTCTCATTGACGATGGTGACCATTTCAACTCTTAACGAGAGTGAAGAAAGTATCACGTTTGGTAGATTTGCGTTCATAAATTTAGATTAAATCGATGGTAAAGAAATTAAATCCATGTCCTAGTGTACAATTGGTCGGTAAAAGCCACGCGCTGATAATCGTCTCCCTCCACCGTTGTCATGGTGAAGCTTCTAGACTTGTCGTGGATTTGCTTCCTTCCATTGCAACCCTCCATTCGAATATTGATCAATGGCTAGTGTTGTCCATCCACATCATCTCCTGTGATTGGCAAAAGAGAATCCACTTGTCATTCATCGGTATAGGTTCTAGGGTGGTCAATTTCCTCTTGGTGCCAAACCTACCCGCCACATTGCATGGCAAGGGTAGAGTTTATTTGCCAAATGTTATAATATCTTTTAGTCCACTTGGTAGTTAAAAAAACATTATTTTAATCATTTTCCACGTTTATTCCTTTGTCCTTTGATGTGTCACTAGCCCACATGTTCTTTTTCCCTATTGTTTTACTATGTTTTATACCACGTTTCATCCACGTGGTACTCATCGTTGATGCCTAAAATTTACGACCAATTAGATTGGTCCACATCCTCACTCGTTTACTTTTGCATGCATGCATTCCAATAAACCATCATTATTTGAACTCTTATTTTTGACCTCGAGAACATCTACACTTCTAATAATAGGGGTTTAAAAATTAACGGTGCATGGCACTAGTTTGTATGTACACGTAATAAGAGGGCAACACGTGGTGCTCGTTTGGGTGTACATGTCATAAGAGGCTTCTGATTTCTGCCTTCGTGTACACATTTAAAAATGTTTTATTAACATATAATTTTTTTCTTTATTTTGTTATTTTGTTCACCTCAATTTTGTTATTCATTCTTCGGATATTTTAATTTTTTTTTCCTTGTGCCTTAGGAATTTCATAACTTTATCTGCCACCATTCTATAGAAATCAATATTTAGATTCTTAGCTGTTTGTGGCTTTGGACATAGTAGTTTTAACAACGGGATTAAAATTGCATCTTGAAATCGTAGGAGGCACATCAGATAAATCTAATTTATTAAAAAGTGATGGATATCAATTGTTTGAAAATGCATATTTGAAGTCTAAATAAAGGTATAAAATCAAATAGATGTAGCCGACAAAAATCCTACGCTCTACATAAGTAATACAATTCATATTCTACTATTTCTTAACTTAAATAAAAAACAACATAATATTTATAAAAAAAATTATTTTTTATTATACAAAACATATTTACAAATATTTACAAGGTGCATTCCTTCCTCACGCTTAAAGGGTAGATCTACACAAAGATTTGCATACTAGACATATAGAGTGGAACGAGATCCACTTGTATATGCATCGGCTATGAAAAATGTGCCTCTAGGGAAGCAGGGTGCCTTTCTCGTTCTCTTGGAAATATCACAGACAAATTGCACATAAACTCCGATAGAAGGTCCCCAAATGATATTCAAATGCCTGTAAGGAGTCCAAAGCACGCTTGGACGTGCCATTTTCTAAATCAGCTAAAAACACCCTTATTCTTATTAGACTGCGATAAAAGAAGAAAACTATCAAAAGACAATATGGTAATATTAGAATGAAAAGGAATAAAATGATCATGTCTATTAGAGACACAACAGGATACTGCGTATTTGCAAGAAAACTGGCCATGCCTTGCGTATCTGCAAGAAAAAAAGAAAACTAGCCATGCCTTCTGAAGTTGGGCTACAACTACAATGGAGAAATGAAGTCCTAAGGATTAGGATAGAAACCTAGCTAATCATGTTTGGAGAGTCAAATCTGTACGAAATATTGTGATTGTAACCAAGATATTTAAACTGGCAATGCCTTGCATATTTTCAAGAAAAAGAACCATACCTTCTGAAGTTGGGCTACAACTACAATGGAGAAATGAAGTCCTAAGGATTAGGATAGAAACCTAGTTGATCATGCCTGTAGAGTCCAATCTGTATGGAATATTGCAATTGTGACCAAGATATCTTATGAGAATATAGTGACCAAAATATGACTAAAGTAAGATAACTTACTTTCTTATAGTGTGTATTTAGTAATTGTGCAGTGCATACTGAACCCATAAGATAAATATCTAGGTCAACTGAAAAATTTATAGCTAATGAAAGAATGCATAAAGTCATTTTCTCAAAGTGCAAAGTGCACAAGGAGTTAACGATTACTTAAGTGAACCATGGCTTCTTAGGTGTGTTTATGCTATAATACACTGGTCAAGCGAATGTTACAATCTGCAAAGTCAAGAAATACAACCAACCAGAAATATTAGTGTATCTATATCCATAATGTTTTAAACTTCAATTAAGAAAATGACTATTTTATTCATTAAATATTTCTAGACAACAATTTAATTAAAATTAAGTGTTTCAAACCACAACGTGTGTGAGTGTGTGAGGGGGTGGGTGGGTGTGTGTCTATCTAATTTGAAAAAAGAAATTAAGTGTTTCAAAAGATCCATTTTTATTTTCTTTAGAGGTTGACTTGCAAATTCTTAATGTTGTAATTCTTTGAAATATTTTGCCCACGTTTCCTCTTCATAATTTCATGGTTCGATATCATTTTTTTGGCAGATCTCTACGATGTTCCAACTCCATTTTGATTGTAGATAATTTTCTATGATAAAATATTTTACGACCTTCTCTGGAAGAAAAAAAATAGTTCTAGGGTTTATTTTCCTCTGCATGGAGTTTTAGCCATGTAGAGATTTTGCATCATCCAATTTCCCTTATCCAACGATGGTGACTAGTTTAACTCTCATCAACGATGTTGACCCTTCCAACTCTTATCGACAATGAAGAAAGTATCACGTCTGATAGATTTACATTCATCAATTTGAATTAAATCAACGATAATGAATCAAATCTATGTCATAATGCACAATTGGTCGATAAAAGCCATGCACCGATAATCGTCTCCCTCCACCGCTGTCATGGAGAAGCTTCGAGACTTGTTGTGGGTTTCCTTCCTTCCATCACAACCATCTATTCGAATCTTGATCAATGGCTAGTGTTGTCCATACACATCATCTCCTGTGATTGGCAAAAGAGAATCCATTTGTCATTCATTGGTATAGGTTCTAGGGTGGTTGGTTACCTCTTGGCGCCAAACCTACCCGCAACCTTGTATGGCAAGGGTGGACTTTATTTGACAAATGTTATAATACCTTTTAGTCACCTGGCAGTTAAAAAAAACATTATTTTAACAATTTGTCCTGTTTATTCCTTTGTCCTCTAGCATGTCACTAGCCCACATGTTCTTTTTCCCTGTTGTTTTTCTATGTTTTATGCCACGTTTCATCCATGTGGTACTCATTGTTGATACCTAAAATTTACGACCAATTAGATCGGTCCACATCCTCACTCATTTACTTTTGCAGACATGCATTCCAATAAACCATCGATCTTTGAACTCTTATTTCCAACCCCGAGAACATCTGCACTTCTAATAGGGGTTTAAAAATTAACGACATGTGGCACTAGTTTGTATGTACACATCATAAGAGGGTGACACGTTGCACTAGTTTAGGCATACACGTCATAAAAAGCTTCTCATTTTTTCCTTCGTATACACATTTAAAAAATGTTTTATTAACATATAATTTTTTTCTTTATTTTTTTATTTTGTTCCCCTCAATTTTGTTATTCATTCTTTAGCTATTTTAATTTTTTTTCTTGTACCTTAGAAATTTAAGGACTTTGTCTGCTACCATTCTATAGAAATCAATATTTAGATTTTTAGCTGTTTTTGGCTTTGGACATAGTAGGTTTGACACCGGGATTAAAATTACATCTTGAAATCATAGGAGGCACATCAGATAAATCTAATTTATTAAAAAGTGATGGATATCAATTTTTTGAAAATGCATATTTTAAGGCTAGATAAAAGTATAAAATCAAATAGATGTAGTTGACAAAAATCCTATGCTCTACATAAGTAATACAATTCATATTCTAATATTTTTTAACTTAAATAAAAAACAACATAATATTTATAAAATATATATATATATTTTTATTATACAAAACATATTTACAAATATTTACAAGGCGCATTCCTTTCTCATGCTTAAAGGGTAGATCTACGCATAGATCTGCATACTGGACATG
Organism: Wollemia nobilis; assembly: GCA_028583015.1. Classification (NCBI taxonomy): domain Eukaryota; kingdom Viridiplantae; phylum Streptophyta; class Pinopsida; order Araucariales; family Araucariaceae; genus Wollemia; species Wollemia nobilis. The sequence goes on along the minus strand of JAQPPZ010017175.1, from coordinate 2,829,972 downwards.
TGGAGTAGGACGAGATCCACCTGTATATGCATCGGCTATGAAAACCGTACCTTTAGGGAAGGAGGATGTCTTTCTCATTCTCTTGGAAATCCAACAGATAAATTGCACATAAAATCCCATAGAAGGTCCTTGAATGATATTCCAATGCCTGTAAGGAGTCCAAAGCACGTCTGGATGTGCCATTTTCCAAATCAGCCAAAAAACCCCTTATTCTTATTCGAATGTGACAGAAGAAGAAAACTATCAAAAGACAATATGGTAAAATTAGAATGAAAAGGAAGAAAATGATCATGCCTATTGGAGGTACAATAGGATATGGCATATTTGCAAGAAAACTGGCCATGCCTTGTGTATCTTCAAGAAAAAAGAAAACTGGCCATGCCTTCTAAAGTTGGGCTATAGCTAAAATGAAGAAATGAAGTCCTAAGGATTAGGATAGAAACCTAGTTGATCATGCCAGCAGAGACCAATCTGTATTGAATATTGCGATTGAGACCAAGATATTTAAACTGGCCATGCCTTGCTTATATGCAAGAAAAAGAAAATTGGCCATGCCTTCTGAATTTGGGCTACAACTACAATGGAGAAATGAAGTCTTAAGGATTAGGATAAAAACCTAGCTGATCATGCTTGCAGAGTCCAATCTGTATGGAATATTGCGATTGTGACCAAGATATCTTGTCAGAATATAGCAACCAAAAGCTGACTAAAGTAAGATAACTTATTTTATTATAGTGTGTATTTAATAACTGTGCAGTGCATACTGAACCCATAAGATAAATAACTAGGTCGATTGAAATATTCCATGTCTTTCACATTACAAAAAAATTGTAGCTAATGAAAGAATGCTTAAAGTTATTTTCTCAAAGTGCAACATGCACAAGGAGTTAGATTACTTAAGTGAACCATGGCTTCTTAGGTGTGGTTATGCTAGAATGCACTAGTCAAGCTAATGTTACAATCTGCAAAGTCGAGAAATACAGCCAACTAAAAATATTAGTGTATCTATATCCATAATGTTTTAAACTTCAATCAAGAAAATGACTATTTTATTCATTAAATATTTCTAGAAAAGAATTTAATTAAAATTAAGTCTCAAACCACAACGTGTGTGAGTGTGTGAGGGGGTGAGCTGGTGTGTGTCTGTCTGATTGTACATAACAAAAAAAAATTAAGTGTTTCAAAAGATCCAATTTTATTTTTTTTAGGAGTTAACTTGCAAATTTTTAACGACGTAATTCTTTGAAATATTTTGCCCACGTTTCCTCTTCGTAATTTCACGGTTCGAACTTGTTTTTTCGGCAAAAATCTATGATCCAACTCTGTTTCAATTGTAGATAATTTTCGATGATAAAATATTTTACGACCTTCTATGGAAGAAAAAAATAGTTCTAGGGTTTATCTTCCTCTGCATGGAGTTTTATCCATGTAGAGATTTTACACCATCCAATTTCCCTTATCCAACTGTGGTGACTTGTTTAACTCTCCTCGATGACGGTGACTATTCCAAATCTTATCGATAGTGAAGAAAGTATCGTGTTCGATAGATTTGCGTTCATCGAATTGGATTAAATCGATGGTTTAGAAATTAAATCCATGTCCTAATGTACAATTGGTCGATAAAAGCCATGCATCGATAATCGTCTCCCTCCACTCCTATCATGGTGAAGCTTCTAGAATTGACATGGGTTTCCTTCATTCCATCGCAACCCTCCATTCGAATCTTGATGAATGTTTAGTGTTGTCCATCCACATCATCTCCTATGATTGGCAAAAGAGAATCCACTTGTCATTCATCGGTATAGGTTCTGGGTGGTCGGTTTTCTCTTGGTGTTAAATATACCCACCACCTTGCATGGCGAGGGTGGACTTTATTTGCCAAATGTTATAATACCTTTTAGTCACCTGGCAGTTAAAAAAAACATTATTTTAATCATTTATCCTCCGACGTGTCACTAGCCCACATGTTCTTTTTCCTTGTTGTTTTGCTATGTTTTATGCCACGTTTCGTTCATGTGGTACTCATCGTTGATGCCTAAAATTTACGACCAATTAGATTGGTCCACATCCTCACTCGTTTAATTTTGCATGCACACATTCCAATAAACCATCGTTCTTTGAACTCTTATTTCCAACCCCGAGAACATCTGCACTTCTAATAGGGGTTTAAAAATTAACGACACGTGGCACCAGTTTGTACGTACACGTCATAATAAGGTGACACGTGGCGCTAGTTTGGGCGTACACATCATAAGAGGCTTCTCATTTCCGCCTTCGTGTACACATTTAAAAAATATTTTATTAACATATAATTTTTTTTCTTTATTTTGTTATTTTTTTCCCCTCAATTTTGTTATTCATTCTTCGACTATTTTAATTTTTTTTTCTTGTGCCTTAGAAATTTCAGGATTTTGTCTGCTACCATTCTATATATATCAATATTTAGATTTTTAGCTATTTGTGGCTTTGGACATAGTAGTTTTGACATTGAGATTAAAATAACATCTTGAAATCGTAGGAGGCACATCAGATAAATCTAATTTATTAAAAAGTGATGGATATTAATTGTTTGAAAATGCATATTTGAAGGCTAGATAAAGGTATACAATCAAATAGATGTAGCCAACAAAAATCCTATGCTCTACATAAGTAATACAATTCATATTCTACTATTTATTAACTTAAATAAAAAACAACATAATATTTATAAAACAATTTTTATTTTTTACTATACAAAACATATTTACAAATATTTACAAGGTGCATTCCTTCCTCATGCTTAAAGGGTAGATGTACACATAGATATGCATACTGGACATGTGGAGTGGGATGAGATCCACCTGTATATGCATCGACTGTGAAAATCGTGCCTGTAGGGAAGAAGGGTGCCTTTTTTATTCTATTGGAAATCCTGCAAACAAATTGCACATAAACTCCCATAGAAGGTCATCGAATGATATTCAAACATCTGTAAGGAGTCCAAAGCATGCTTGGATGTGCCATTTTCCAAATCATTCGAAAACCCCCTTATTCTTATTCGGGTGTGATTGAAGAAGAAAACTATCAAAAGAAAATATGGTAATATTAGAACAAAAAGGAAGAAAAGGATCATACCTATTGGAGGCACAACATGATACGACGTATTTGCAAGAAAATTGGCCATGTCTTGCGTATTTGCAAGAAAAAAGAAAACTAGCCATGCCTTCTGAATTTGAGCTACAACTACAATGGAGAAATTAAGTCCTAAGGATTAGGATAGAAACTTAGTTGATCATGCCTGCAGAGTCCAATCTGTATGGAATATTGCAATTGCGACCAAGATATTTAAACTGGACATGCCTTGCGTATCTCCAAGAAAAATAAAACTTGCCATGCCTTCTAAATTTGGGCTACAGCTACAATCAAGAAATGAAGTCCTAAGAATTATGATAGAAACATAGCTGATCATGCCTGTAGAGTCCAATTTGTATTGAATATTGCGATTACGACCAAGATATCTTATGAGAATATAGCAACCAGAAGCTGACTAAAGTAATATAAATTACTTTCTTATAGTGTGTATTTAGTAATTGTGCAACACATACTGAACCCATAAGATAAATATCTAGGTCGACTAAAATATTCCATGTCTTTCACATTACAAAAAATTTGTAGCTAATGAAAGAATGCATAAAGTTATTTTCTCAAAGTGCAAAGTGCACAAGGAGTTTACGATTACTTAAATGAACCATGGCTTCTTAGGTGTGTTTATTCTAGATTGCACTGGTCAAGTGAATGTTACAATCTGCAAAGTCGAGAAATACAGCCAACCAAAAATATTAGTGTAACTATATCCATAATGTTTTAAACTTCAATCAAGAAAATCACTATTTTATTCATTAAATATTTCTAAACAATTTAATTAAAATTAAGTGTTTCAAAACACAACGTGTGTGAATGTGTGAGGGGGTGGGTGGGTGTGTGTCTGTCTAATTGTACATAACCAAAAAAAAAAAAGTGTTTCAAAAGATCCAATTTTATTTTCTTTAGGGGTTGACTTGCAAATTCTTAACGTCATAATTCTCTGAAATATTTTGCCCACATTTCCTCTTCGTAATTTCATAGTTCGATCTCATTTTTTGGAAAAAATCTGCGATGTTCTAACTTCGTTTCGATTGCAGATAATTTTCGATGATAAAATATTTTACAACCTTCTATGGAAGAAAAAAATAGTTCTAGGGTTTATTTTCCTTTGCATGGAGTTTTAGCCATGTAGATGTTTTAGACCATCCAATTTCCCTTATCTAATGACAGTGACTAGTTTAACTCTCATTGACGGCGGTGACCATTCCAAATCTTATCGACAGTGGAGAAAGTATCGCATTCGGTAGATTTGAGTTTGTTGATTTGGATTAAATCGACGGTAAAGAAATTAAATCCATATCCTAATGTACAATTGGTCGATAAAAGCCACACGCTGATAATTGTCTCCTTCCACCGCTTTCATGGTGAAGCTTCTAGACTTATCATGGGTTTCCTTACTTCCATCACAACCCTCCATTTGAATCTTGATCAATGGCTAGTGTTGTTCATCCACATCATCTCCTGTGATTGGCAAAAGAGACCACTTGTCATTCATCGATATAGGCTCTAGGGTGGTTGGTTTCCTCTTGGCACCAAACCTACTCGCTACCTTGTATGGCGAGGGTGGAATTTATTTACCAAATGTTATAATACCTTTTAGTCACCTGGTAGTTAAAAAATATATTATTTTAATCATTTGCCACGTTTATTCCTTTGTCCTCCGACATGTCACTAGCCCACATGTTCTTTTTTCTTGTTGTTTTGTTATGTTTTATGCCATGTTTCATCCACATGGTACTCATTATTGATGTCTAAAATTTATGGCCAATTATATTGGTCCACATCCTCACTCGTTTACTTTTACATGCACGCGTTCCAATAAACCATCATTATTTGAACTCTTATTTCCAACCCCGAGAACATCTGCACTTCTAATAGGGGTTTAAAAATTAATGGTAAGTGGCACCAGTTTGTATGTACATGTCATAAGAGGGCGGCACATGGCGCTAGTTTGTATGTACATGTCATAAGAGGCTTTTCATTTCCACCTTCGTGTACACATTTAAAAAATGTTTTATTAACATATAATTTTTTCTTTATTTTGTTGTTTCCCTCAATTTTACTTAAAATATTACTGCCATGTTTCCCTTTATAATATTTTTTGACGTGCCTTTATTACTTGTCTTATCGTTTTCTGAATTGCCACGTGTCTCTCATATTTGGGCTGATTTAATCTTTGACACTTAGAACATTTCATGATATGCATTATGGATAACGTCTATGGATGGTGCTTACAAAATATTACTATAGAAGATTGTTACAGAATATTATAACAAAATATTGTTATAGAAGATTATTACATAAGATTATTACTAAAGATACCTACAGAAAATGTTTACGGAAGATATCTACGAAGGAATTCTATGGAAGACATCTATAGAAGATATCTACAAAATATTTCTATAGAAGACATACAGAATACCTCTACGGAAGACCTCTATAGAAGACATCTACGGAATACATCTACTGAAGACATCTACGAAATATTGCTATGGAAGAAATCTATGAAAAATGTCTACCGAAGATACCTATGGGAACTGTAGTTCATAAAGTTTGAGAAGATACTTTACCTATTTTTTCCCCCTAAACTATATTGTGAACTTTATATACCTCTATTTTACCTCCCCCCAAAACTATAATTTTGGCTGTATCGCCAAAACAAGATGAAGGGTGTTTTATTTATATTGGTAGATAATATAATAATAGGTTCTATCTATGGGGGTTTATTATAATTTTTGTAATTGTGCTTCCTGAATTTTATTAAGGAGTATCCAAGTGAGAGAAAAGTAATGATTATAAAGCTTGATATCAGTAATCAATGTATGCAAAAATAAATGTCTATCAAAGGCTTGGGGTATTTTCAATTACATAAAAAAAATGGAATAGACATCTTGATATTATTATGGCTTTTGTTAAGAGATACAAAGTTTTGAGAGATGCAAGCCACATTTTTGTAGAAGAAAATGAACTATGGTACTTTCATAAAAAAATTCTTCTAAATTTTGCCTACTTATGGTATTCTAAGTTATTTCTCAAAGACTTCAAACATCCTAGTGAATTTTAAACAACTTCATCTATTCATTTCACAAATCAATATGGTGTTAGAGTTATCCTAATATTTTCAAGTTTCTCAAGGACCAACTGTGTGTGCAATGAGTATTCATTTCCCATTATGAGTGAGGATTGAGTAACAACAAGGGTCACCTATGCCAACAAGGTAGCTTATCTATGAGCATCCATAGATATCATCCAAACATAGTGCTACTTGCGTAAGGATACCTTATTGCCAAGCGGGTATCATTCAACCCATTGCTGTAATGAGGATCACCTGATGGTTTTCAAGATACTAAGAATTCTAGGTATTCAAGATCTTTTACCTTTTTTTGACTTCTCTTGGGATACTTGCTCATTTTGAGAGGGAGCAAAGGATTTTTATTGCTTTTTGGTATTCTTACCTATTTTAAAGGAAGCAAGAAGATAATTTTTGGGATACTTGCTCAATTAGATGAGGAGCAAAGGATTTTTTTTTTGAAGGAGTAAGAACTTTGGGGAGTTGGATTCCCTACCACTCTATCAAAGTACTGATGGGAATTTTATCCTATCCTTACTATTCTTCTCATTTTATTTCTTTTTAGGAGTGAAGGGTGAGCTTGTACTTTTGCCAGTTAATTAGTACTCCAGACCATGTACATAGATGGATAAGCAAGGGAAACTATTCACTTATGGCAATAGTAACACATGAGTTAATCCCTCCAAATCTCACAATGTTTTGATATGTTCAAAATATGTGTAGTCCAAGAAAAAGTTTGATTGACTTGGAATAACTCACAACATCAAAATATTGCTTGACTTTCAATGAAAATTTGCTCAAAATAGTGTTGCGTGAGTGATTGAAAAACACGTAGATATTATTTACTAGACAAGGTATTATGCATTTTCCTATAATATTTTTAAAGAAATATCTTCTTGGGCTGTTTTTGAAACATTTAGACTAAAAATTGAAGAAAATAATATTGAAATACTACAAATATAGAAAGTTCATGATGAAAAAAAGAAAGCATAATCTTTTTTTTCATGAGAGAGAAGTTATTATTCAATAGTGGTTGATTGCAGTTCAGATATGCACTGCAATTCGGCTTGCTGCTTGAGGTGGTGTATGAATTCTTCTTTAGATAATGGCTTCGTATAAATTTTAAGCCTATGGCCATTTACTAGTAGTTTTCTTGTTGAATCATCTATAGGCTTAAGCTTGACTGTACCATTTTTGAATATCTCTTTAATTGCATAGGGTCCTAGCCATCTTGTCCTCAATTTCCCTTGAAAGTCTTGGTAATGAGAGTCAAACAACAAGGTCCAGTCTCCTTATTCGAATGTGCATGGTACAAGGTGTTTATCATACCATTTCTTCCATTGTTGTTGGGTTATTTTAGTCCTATGTAATACCTTTAGTCTTCTTTTATCTAGAATGTTTAACTTTTCCAATCTATCTTTCTGTGCTTTCCCCAAATTCATGTCAAGTTGTATCGTTGTGCGAAGAGTTTCTATTTCAAATTCGATGGGATGATAGCTTGTTTTCCATAGACTATTTATTAAGGAGATAATCCTATGGTGGTTTTCCAATTTGTATTATATACCCATACATATTATTTCAATATCTCAGCCCAATCACCCCTATTAACTGTTACAATTTTTGTAATGATATTTTCAAGTTCTTTGTTCGTAACTTCCAATTGTTCATTGGCTTGAGGGTGATATGGTGAGGTTTTCCTATATTTTATTTGAGATGTCAATGAAGTGCTCAATTAATTTGGAGAAAAATTGGGTTCCATGATCTAAAACTAATTCTCTAGGTGCCCCAAAGCGTTGCATAATGTTTTCATAAAGGAAATCAGCAACTGGCTCAACTTGTGCTCATGGTAAAGCTTTAACTTCAGCCCTCTTAGTAACATAATCTATACACACAAGTATGTGTTTATTACCTTCACTTGGAGGATCTATTGGTCCAACAAAGTAAATTATCCATTTCTCGAATGGTTCAAACATTATCTATGGAACCAAAGGCATCTATTTGACATGAATCATATCTATCAACAAATTTATGGACATATCTATTCATGGTAGCCCAAAAGTAACCAGTTTGAAGTATTTTATTAACTGTCCTTTGGGTGGCATAATGAACTCCATAGGGTTCTTCATGTGTTGCCCGAATGATGTCATATACATCATCTTCTTGCACACATCTCCTAATTACTTGGTTAGGACATAAGAATCCATGAATCCACATATAAGGAGTGCTTTGATGTATTATTTTTCTACGCTCATGCAATGCAAAATTTTGAGGTATTTTTCCTGTTACTAAGTAATTCACAATTTCAGTAAAAGCAAGTTATATTTCTTAAACACCCCCATTCAGATGCAAGGAAGGATTGCATAAATTTTAGGGTGTGATATAGCAAACCTCCCCACTTCGTATCTTGGTCTCCCTCTTTTCATTGGTTCTTCGAGAGAGTCAATGTGGGATAGGGTTATTGAAAGAATTAAAAAAAAACTTGCTGGATGGAAAGGTCATCTTCTATCTCAAGAAGGAAAGCTGACCTTCAGTAAGGCCTCTCTTCAAAGCATTCCAGTTTATTTCATCTCCGTTTTTAAAGCCCCTGTGAAGGTTTCCCAGAAAATTGAGAAACTCCAAAAAGAATTTTTATGGACTGGATCAGAGGGGAAAAAAAGGATACACATTGTAGGATGGACCAAAGTGTGCAGACCCAGGGAAAATGGGGGCTTAGGTCTGAGGAGAATTTCTCATATGAATTTATCTTTACTAGCTAAGAAGGCATGACACCTCATTTTTGGTGAAGAAAATGAATGGACAACTATCATCAAACGAAAGTATATTCAAAATATGGAATTTCTAAGTGACTCAGTTCCAATCAGAGGTTTTGATTTTTGGAAAGCAATTCTCAATTGTAAGGAAATCATCAAAAAAGGTTTAAGATGGGTTTTAGACAATGGTGAGAGGATAAATTGCTAGAATGATAGGTGGGCTAAGGATGAAACACTGACGCAATATACTAACTTAGCCCGAATAAAAGATATCACGGAAGAACTCATTGGTAGAAAAGTCTTCGATTATATGGTTGAGGACAGAGGCAGAATGAAGTGGAAACAAATAAGGATTCAAGGATTTCAAGTGGAATCAAATGATATTTGTAACATTATCGGGCAACAATTTATCCCCATGAGACCCAAGGAAGATCAAGTGATCTAGGCTCCTATAGAAAATGGGCAGTTCACTATTAAATCAGCTTACAAGCTTTTGCTTGATGATGAGAATTTTGTCCTCCAAAAGGACTTAGTTTGGATAAAAAAGTTAATTCCAAAAATTGCAGTCTTTTCATGGCTGGTTATCCAAGGAAGAATTCTAATCATTGATAATATGATGCGTAAAGGTATTTGTATCACTAATCGTTGTTTTCTGTGCAGGGCTAATTGGGAGACCATTTATCACATTTTCCTTGAGTGGCCTTTTTCCTTGACTATCCTAAGTGGGGTTTTTCAGGTCTTCAATATTTCTTGGGTTAAACCAGCCATCGTACTTGATTTGTTCATCCAGTGGCCTTACCCATTTTCAAGCCAAAGACTTAGATACATGTGGAAAATTTGTCTCAATCACTATCTTTGGCAGGTGTGGTTAGAAAGGAACCATAGAGTATTTAATGAGTCTATCCATGATCATCAAACTATCATTTCCAGGATCCTATCCTTTGCCAATGAGAATGTGAACCTTATCCCTTTTGATAGCCATAAACCTCATATGTAGGAGACCACAATTGCTCAATATTTAAGCTTAACCTTGTTAGATGAGTCTGTGCCTAGGGTAGTCAACCCCAAAGCCAATGTTAAGTGGTCCCCACCTCCTACGGGTTGGTTTAAGCTTAATTTTGATGGAGCAGCTAAGGACAATCCTAGAAGAGCAAGCGTTGGCGGTATTGTGCGAGATCATAATGGGAATATGATACTTGTATTTTTTGAATATTTGGGAACAAGGATGAACAACGAAGCTGAAGCTAGAGCTATGTGGAGAGGCCTTCAAATGACTCAAGACTTAGAAGGCAATTTGATCGTATAAGGAGACTCTATGCATGTTATAAATCTCATCAGTAATTGGAAAACACCTCATTGGAGTATTAAAACAATTGTTGAAGAGGCTAGGATCCTTTTCTAGGGAAGACAGGACATAAAAGCCCAACATGTCTTTCGGGAAGCTAACAAATTTGCTGATAAGCTGGCCAATTTGGGTGTCGATGGTGATAGACTTTTCAAATGGGAACATGGTGTCCCGAGCAAAGTAGAGGAGCTTATTCAACAAGAATTCCAAGAATGATAGTCGAATTTACCAATAGGGAAGGCACTGTAAGTTCAAAGGCTATGAGTATTCACATCTCTTTTTTGAAATGGACTCACAATAAAAATTATTCGAGCTATCAGTCTTAGTGGATGCTTCTTGGAAATACCACAAAGACTAATAGGGATAGTCACATGTCAGATAACATGGCTCCTAGTCATCTTAGTAATTTGAGGTTGGTTGATAATCATAGGGCAGGAAAGAAATGGTAATATAAGACTTCGAACTAGAGCCACGTGGACCACCAAATAGCCATCACCATAAATCTAGCCAACAGGTTCACTTCTTCAAGGATGATTGGACAAGATGGGATGTGGTACCAAAGCATGTCATGTACAGAAGAAAGTAATTACCAAATAATTATTTAGAGTAATTACCAATACAAAGCTTGTGGGAGTTTTTTTCAGTACTCTGCTATGTGTGTCTGCAACTTTTTTTTTCTTCACTGTTTCAAGGAAGGGATCCGTGTCTATTTATTTTTTTGTAATTATGATGCAAGTGTGTTTTCTTGGTGTATACCCAAAATATTGTATGGGAAGTTTCTTTTTGATAACAGGCTATGTGCCTTACTGGATGTAATGGCTTTGGCGACATGTATATTTTACATATATAGGATCCTTAGTAAGGACATGTTCATCAACAACCCTGGGCTGATTTTTGTAAAAGGTTATGGGTCAACCTGTAAAACCCAGTATTAATGCTATAGTATCTTATCTACCAAAAAAAAATATCAACATACTAAGGAGTAAAAATAGAAAGAGCAAACAAATGTTTGTCTAGGAAATTATCAGGAATCAACTCCTCATCATCAAATATTTGCATACAAGATAGGTGGCCTACAATGACGTTATCCTTTACTGCCTTATCTATGATTGTGACATTAAAATCTTGTAGCAAAAGAAGCTATCTAACCACTCTACCTCCTACTATCACTTTGTTCATTAAGTATTTAATGGCAGAGTGATCAATGTGAACAAATACTTCATACCCTATTATGTAATGTTTAAATTTATTGATGGTATGGACTACGACTAAAAATTCTTTTTTAGTAACAATGTAATTAAGCTCGACTCCATGCAAATTTTTACTTACATAATAGATGGCATAAGGTATTTTGTTATCAACTTGTTGCAATACTGCCCCTATTGCATAACCTGAAGCATCACAATGTATGTGGAATGGTAATTCCCAATTTGGTCCTCTCAAGATTGGAGCAGTAATCGATTTATCTTTTATAACTTCAAAGGTCTCTTGACATGCTTAAGTACAATTGAATTCACTTTCTATAGTTAAGAGCTTAAGCATGGAAGCAATGATTTTACTGAAGTCTTTAATGAATCTACAGTAGTATCCTGCATGTCGTAGGAAAATTCTCACCTCTGTTTGTATTTTCAAAAGTTGACGGGATTGAATAACTTGTATTTTTACATAATCTACTTTAACACCTTCTTATGATATGTAATGTACTAGAATAATACCTCCTCTCATCATCATGAAGCACTTTTCATGACTCAAAGAGAGGTTTTGCTCTTGGTATCTAATCAAAACTCTTTGCAAGCTTGACAAGGTTTCTTCAAATGTATTACCATAAACTGTGAAGTCATCCATATAGACTTCTACACACTCATTTATTAAATCAGCAAAGATAGCCAAAATAACTCTTTGAAAAGTGGCAAGTGCATTGCATAATATGAAAGGTAAGAATTTATAAGCATAGGTGCCCACTGGACATGTAAAGGTTATCTTTTCCTAATCTTTCTTAGCTATGGAAACTTGATTATAGCCACTAAACCCATCCAAAAAGTAGAAGTATTTCTTTCCAACCAATTTATCAAGTACTTGATCAATGAATGGCAAGGGAAAATAATATTTCTTCGTTACTTTGTTTAATTACCTATAGTCCACACAAATAATCCATTTGACATTCTTTTTAGGGACTATCACAAGAGGTGACACCCATTGACTGTCAAAAATTGGATATATAAATTCTGCCTTCAAGAGTTTAATGATTTCTTCCTTAACCACATATTTCATAGATGGATTCAATCTTCTTTGGGGTTGTCTTGCTGAATAACATCCTTCTTGGATAGAAATATGATGGGTACAAACATTTGTATGTATTCCTTTCATATCCTCGTAGTTCCATGCAAATGTTGATTGATATTTATTAAGGACATCTATTAATTGTGATTCTTGTATGCTTGTGAGCTCATCACTGATATTCAAAGTTATTCTTGGTGTGATATCTATTTGCTTGCATTTTTTTGTATTTTCATCTATTCCCATTATCTCATGTTCAAGGATATTTAAGTAATAGTCATATGGTATAATTTGTTGAGACTGACTTGTGCTTGCCTCATTAATAGTCATGGTAGATTCAGATGAATAGTCATTGTCTTGACCTTGATTTTATTTTTGATTCCATAACAATAATGATAATGGTTCCTCAACCTCTTGTTGAAGATGTTCACTCAGAAAATTGATTGATAAGGTTTGGATTTCATCAAAATCATGAGGGAAATCATATCATAATTGCTTTGGAAATTCGTCTTATATTGTTGATTCAGGGAATAGGCTAAGGTCTTTAGTATTCTTGCCAACATAAATAGTCATATTTCTCAATCTATAGCTAATGTAAGCATCAACTATTACGAGCCATGGGTACCCTATAATTAAGGGATGTCCCCCTAACTTTTTCTTGGGTTGTAAGACTATAAAGTCTACAAGGTATTCCCATGAACTTACAAATACTATAACATCTTCTAGTTTTCCTTCTGGATTGATGGTAGACCTATCTGAGAGTTGGAGTACAATAGAATTTGATTGTAATTTATGTACCCCTAAATATTCCATTGTTTCTTTAGTCATGATATTAATAGCGGCTCCCAAATTGACCAAAATATTTTACAAGGCTATGTCACCAATGTGTACTGTGAGCATAGGTATTCCAGGATCTGTGTATTTTGGTAATGACCTACCTCATGTTATTATCTCAGACATTTTTCCAATGACTTGAAGAGTTTGGGATTTGTTCTTATTTTTATTTCTTGAATTTGTACATATGTTTTTAATGAGCTTGGAATAGATGGGTATATCCTTGATAGCTTGTAACAAGGGAATCTTGATAGTAACATTTTCTAACTCTTGAAGGAAGTTAAAGGCTAGCTTAGATGGTTATTTTGGTATTGCCAATATTTGAGGAAATGGTACCTCCACTTCCTTCCTTTGAGGAATTTAGATTTTTTGTTGTTTTTTTGGAATAAGTCCTCATGGATTTTCTATTTCCTTTTCATTGTTATCCTCCTTTTTGAACAAATCTACAGTAGGGTTATCAAGCTCTGTGAGAGTTGCATTATTTTCCAACACTTTTCTTGATATCAATGTTGGCAATTTGAGTTATTTTATGTTGTCATTGATTTCACATGGATCACATTGAGTTTTGGTGGCAAAAGCACTCCATAAATAATAATTTATGATATTTTGGAGAGCATGGATATATACATGGTTTTTGTGAAAACCAAGGTAGGTAAAATAAAAGGTTATATTTAAAACTATGGATGGCATATTTAAAATGGGTTTTTCATAAAACCCAAGTTGGCCTTTCATTTCCTCGAAAAAGGTGCCCCGATGATGGAGATATTTAATTTTAAATATTTAGTTTAAAAATTAAATTATTTAAAATTTAAATTTTAATTTTAAAATTAAAAATAAAAGTAATCCGCCGACATCATCGAATATGAGGGAGAAAACTATATAAAAGGGTGCCTAAGGTTTATTAATCCCGGGCTTGTGCTCGTGAATTAATGCGATTTTTGGAAAGCGAAAAGAGCTCGTGCAAAAGAGGGTTAAGTGATGGAAGCGAAGAATAAATCGGACGACGTGTGAAACCCTAGTCACCTTGGGCAATGTGGTGCATTAGCAATTGGATTTTGGCTAAGGCAAGTGGCAGAATGAACATCAAGGTTTCGAATCCCCTTGGATGCGTTAGAAGGCATTGGAAGAAAGAGTGCACGAAGCGTTTTTGGTTTGTGTGAGAGGGAAGAGTTTTTTGAAGCATGTGGTGCTTTTCCCTCCCAAACGAGACTATAGCTCGTGCGGCAGATTGGCTGCGGTTAAGGTGCTAAGCAAGGAGGCGTCGAGGGATTGAATCCCATCAAGGACAAAGGCAAGTTAATATTTTTTTTAATATTTTATTTTTCTAAAGTTGCCCTAGGAGAAATAAGGGTTGTGATGCACTTTAGGAAAAAGAGAGATTTATGGTGATTTTCCTTTTGGAAGTATATCATATTATATATCGTTGGAAAGCTTATTTCGAGGGCTATTTGATTAAATTTATTAGAGGGAGAAATAAGGTGTGTGTAAAGATATATTTCTGATTTTTTAAAGGGGTTCAAAAGTGAAGGTTGCTTTGTTATTTTTCAAAGGGGATTAATTCTTTCATGAGGGGACATGGTGTATTTTATTGAGTAGGAGTAATAAGGTGTTATTTGGATATTATTTTTGTGTTATTAATAAATATCTCTAACCCCTATTGAAATTTGAAAAAGAAAGTTTGTTGAGTGTGGCAGATTTAGTGGACAACTAATAAGACATCAAAAAGGTATGAGCAATATTCTCCATTGACTTTGTTTATGGTGGTTGATTTTTGAAATATCATTGGAGAGAAAATGATTGATTGTGGTTTCATTTTTGAAAGTGGTTGGTTGAATGCTTCAAGGTTTTATGGTTTGAGAGTTGTGATTAAACATTGTTTTATAAGCATTGTTGTTGAAGCCCATTGTTTCTACAAAGAACATGAACTTGAGTTAGAGGAGAACATGAGTATGATTGCTATGTGAGAGTTATTGTTGAGTATTGTTGGAAATATTTTGAGTTGATTGATTCATGTTTGAACTAGGGTTTGTGAGAAAAAGTTGTTCCTTAAGGTGATTGGTTGAGTTGATTTGATTGAGCCTATTCAAGTGATTATGCGAAGTGGTTGTTCAAGTTCCATGAAATAAACTTCTATATTCTGATTTGAGTTGAGAAAGAAATTGAGTTTGTGAATAGAGCATATTGAGTCTCTAACAATTCTCTTTATGATTCTATAAGATTGATATGAGTTGAGATTGATTTGATTTATGTTGAATTGAGATTGATTTGAGTTGAGATCATTGTGGATCATTGTTGTCATCCATTGAAGAGTGCATTGCCATTCATTGTTGAGTTCATCATTGAGCCTTGCCTTCATAGATTTGTGGATGAGATTTGAGTGCTACTTGAGCATGTTTGATTGAGCCTTTGAGAAGGATTTTGGGATAGATTTTTGGAAATATTTGAGGTAGCTTTTGTGCATGATTGATTGAGCCTTTGAGAAGGCTTTTGGGACAAATTTTTGGATAAATTTGAGGTAGCTTTTGTGCATGATTGATTGAGCCTTTGAGAAGTATTTTGGGATAGATTTATGGATATATTTGGGATAGATTTGAGCAAGTTATTTATGATCTTGCTAAGTAGATTTGAGCAAGTTCTTGGTCTGCTTGTTGGAGCATATTTGAGCAAGTTCTTGGTGAGCCTGCTGGAGCAGATTTGAGCAAGTTCTTGGTGAGCTTGCTAGAGCATATTTTGAGCAAGTTCTTGATAGATTTGTGGACAGATTTGGGATAGATTTGAGCAAGTTATTTTTGAGCTTGCTAAGAAGATTTTGAGCAAGTTCTTGGTGAGCTTGCTAAGCATATTTTGAGCAAGTTATTGTCAAGTTTGTTAAGGATATTTGAGCAAGTTCTTGGTGAGCTTGTTGGAGCAAATTTGAGCAAGTTAATGGTGAGCTTGTTGGAGTATATTTGAGCAAGTTCTTGGTGAGCTTACTGGAGTAGATTTTGAGCAAGTTCTTGGTGAGCTTGTTGGAGAAGATTTGAGCAAGTTCTTGGTGAGCTTGCTGAAGTAGATCAATGGATTTCCTAGCTGAGCAGATCAGTGGATTGCCTTGCTGAGTAGATCAGTGGATAGCCTACTTGAGCATATCATGATTGCCTAGCTGAGAAGATTAGTGGATTGCCTAGCTAAGAAAATTAGTGGATTGCCTACTTGAGTAGATTAGGATTGCCTAGCTAAGCAGATCAGTGGATAGCCTAGCTTTGAGTAGATCAAAGTAATCATTTGTATTAGGATAAGGATCCCTACTTATTTGTGAAATATTATAAGGAGATTATCTTGTGGACTACCCCACATTGGGGGAACCACATTAAATATTGTGTCTCAATTTTGGGTGGTGATTTGTGCTCTTGCTTACTATTGCTATCTAAGTTATTAATACACACTGCTATATTTGGTAATTGTAATTAAGGACACTAATTGATATTGGTTTGGAAAGAAAGTAAAAAGTGGGTGCTATACTATTCAGCCCCCTCTCAGTATAAGCTTATGTTATTCAATTGGTATCAGAGCGGGTTCCTTCAAAAAAGCTAATAGCTTGAGGGAAGATTCTATAAGAACACATATGGCTTCACAGAATGGATCATCTACAAGTAAGGCTCCACTATTTAATAGTAACAATTATGCTTTTTGGAGCATGAGAATGAATAACTACTTGATATCATAAGGATATGAGGTATGGCATATGGTTGAAAAAGAGTATAAGGTTGAAGGTGATCCCGAGGTAGATAAGACTATCAAGAAATTGGTTGAGATCAATGCAAGGGCAATGAATTGTATTTTGAGTGGGCTACGTGAGATAAATTTTGCAAAGGTTATGATATGTAATTCAACTAATGAAATGTGGACCAATTTGCGAAATACCTATGAAGGAGATTCAAGGTAAAGTTGGCAAAACTACAAACTCAAAAAAATATTTGAGGAATTGAAAATAGAAGACTCTGAAGATATTGCAAAGTTTTTACTTTGAGTTGATGAGATTACTAACACCATGAGAGGTCTAGGATTTGATATGAAAGAATAATATGTTACTCAAAAGGTTTTGAGATCACTTCCCATGAAGTCTGATGCAAAGGTTTCAACAATAGAAGAAAAAATGGATGTATACAAGCTAAAAATGGAAGAACTACAAGGAAATCTCACAGCTTATGAGATGAGGATAAGTAAGCATAAGGTTCCATTAAAAGAAATTGCATTCAAGGCTTCTGAGAAAAATAAAGGGACAGTTCTAGAGACAGATAGATATTTAGATAATTATGAGGAATCTAACTTCATCAAAAGGAAAAAGGACTTAAAAAATTATAGGGATATGAAGAAAGTCAAATGCTACAAGTGTGGTGATTTTGGTCACTATGCAAACAAGTGTCCACATGAAGAAAACAGTGATGATGAAAAACAAGGTCACAGAAGAAAAGAATATGGAAAGCATAAGCATGACAAAGATGACAGATACAAGCAAAGTAGGTATGAGAAGAATAAAAGTTTTCATAAGACAAAGAAAACTATCTATATTGAAGAAGCAAGTGATATCTCAGATCATAGTGATGAAGACCAGTCAGATGAAGAAGAATGTACATTCTTTGGAATATGTGAAGAAAGGCAAGAACACCTATTTCTAGGAATAGAAGGTAAAAGAGAACAATGCTTTGTGTGTGGTCAAAGATATCACAGATCAGGATATTACAATGGCTTCAGTGATAGTGAAGATGAGATACCACATCAAGGAAATAGACATGGTCAAAGAAATCATGAGATTTTATTTGTAATAGAAGATTATAATGATCTTAGTGATAGTGAAGATGAAGAAGGGTTTTCTATGGGATAAAAGAATTAGAAGAAGAACATTCACTTCAAATAGAAGAATTTAAACAAGAGAATATTGTAAGAAAGACAGAAGTCTCAGTTGATCTAAAGGAAGACTTCAATGATATCCATGAGCAACTAGAAGAGGCTAAGGAGAATCTAAAAGAAGTGAGATATTCCATACTTGAGAAGTTTGATCCATCATAGACTCAAAAGGTCAAGATATTTTCACTAAGAAGGAAACATGTATTTCAGAGACAATAAAAATGGATGCTAATTTGCTATTTGACACAAATTAAGAGAAAGAAGAGGAAGGTTCCAAAGCACCAAAGATCTCATATTTCAGGTTTGGGGAATCACACTCAAAAGGAAAGGAAGTTATAAAATATGAAAGCAAGGAAGAACCTAAGATTAATGAAGAAAGTTCCAAAGTTCCTATGGCTCCAAACCTCCGATTTGGATCTTGTTTTGAGATAGGTGAATCAAGTTCAAGAGGAAAATAAATTCTTGAAAAGGAAAGCAAGGAAGAAATTAAGGAAGAGGATTTAGATACTACAAAGAAGGTTCAAGGATACAATGCACAAGTCAAAGATGATTACAAGGATAATGGTCAAGAAAGGGTCTATGGATCAAAGAAGTTTGATTTTACTAGAAGGAACTTCAAAGGAAGAAGGTATGGTTTTCAGGGACATTGCTTCTTATGCAATAGGATTGGTCATAGAGCTTATAGACACCAAATCGCAGCCACTAAACATCCATCCTAACCATCCCACCACCCAATTGCCTTCCATTCCACCTTCCCACCATTTCCTAGCCTAATTGGGGTTATTTTAATATTATTTTATAATATTTTATATTTTATATAATATTTTAATATATTTATTATAAAATATATATAAATAAACTCAATTAACCTTAGCCATCTAATTTCATTTAATCTCCACCATCCATTTTCATTAATCCATGTCACATTCAAAAAGTAATCTCAACCCTAGGATATGACTTAATCTTAGCCACACGATCAAAAGTGCAAGGCTAAAACCCTAAGAAAACCCTAGGTTGGATTATAAATAGGGTATTTTGCAAATTCCCAAACCTTGGAACCTTGAGATTAAGAGATATACTTGGAGAAGCATTTGTTGATGCCCTAGTGAAGCAGAGATAGAGAGAATTGAAGATATGATACCCTAGCTAAGCCAACAATACTTCTGCCATTCTAGCCATCATCCATCCATCCTCACTCACCACCATAGCCATATTCCATTCGTTGCCTCCGTCGCCATCCTTCTTGATCTATTTCTGTAGATCTGACCTACCCTATGAGCGATGTGCCAAGCTTGTGAAGCTTGTTGCAGAGTTTGTCAAGCACCCACCAGAGCTTGCCCTATCTGCAAGTGCACACTAGAGCTTGCCAAGCTCATTGTAGAGCCTGCCTAGTGCCTTCTAGAGCCTGCGATAGTCCCAGGTGTGAACCAGAGCTTGCGAAGCTCACGTCAGAGCTTGCTATGACACTGAAATGAAGATCTAAATCTGCTACACTACGAAATCTACAACAATGAAGAAAGGTATATTTAGTATTGTTTTATTTTATTTATTCGTTGGTTTGGCATGCATTTTAAATTGATTATTAAGCTAGGGTTTTGTTAATGTCTGAGGGTCTCACACTATGGATCCCTCATAGGTATTACTGATGCTCTTGTGTTTTGTTTTGCATGTAGATCTACGAATTCAACATATTCTTTGATGACTGTTGAAGCTGGAGTGGCCCCACATTGGATATTCAAAGCCCACTCAACCTGTTGGGATCAAGGACACACTCAGATCTGAATACACTTATGTTATATCTAACTAGGGTTTTAGAGAATCCTAGTTCCACTATAAATTATTGTATCAAATATTCACATTGGATACTGATTGTAACAAAGGATTCTATTGGCCCCCCCATTGAATACATATTTCTTTTGTGCAATCTATTTTGTCTCATTGCTTTAGTTGATTCTGCCATTTTATTTTCAAGTGTTGTGTATTTTCTACCACAAATGGCGATCATGATGGGACCCCACAAGGGTTTCATAATTTGATAGATCTACCTTGCTATTTTTTTGTTGTTGTTGTTGTTGCAAGATTTTTAGAAAGCGTAAAAATTGTCGCATTCATTGCTAGGGTTTTTGAAGCATTTTG
This sequence comes from Wollemia nobilis, assembly GCA_028583015.1. Lineage (NCBI taxonomy): Eukaryota > Viridiplantae > Streptophyta > Pinopsida > Araucariales > Araucariaceae > Wollemia > Wollemia nobilis. The sequence continues at coordinate 2,809,550 of JAQPPZ010017175.1, read as the reverse complement.
CAGCAGTTCCAGGGATCGTATGGGCACCCTTCCAAGCTTTGGATGTGCTCTCTTGCACCTGAGTAGGTGCACAAATACGTCTGGCATTAATTTGAAGCAAAGCTGAGGCTTTCGAGTGAGTTACATAACCCTAGTTTGCCATTCAACAATTTACATAATTTGTTTCTTGCTGCTATTTTTTTCATTGTTTCTGTGTTCACATTAAGAAATCAGGGAAAGAATCAGTAGTAAGTTACATTTAGGGTTTTTGTGGGATTTAGGATATAAAATATACTTCTTGTTCTGAAATTACAAGCCTAGGTGATTTTTCTGCATTTTTGGAGTGCATATAAAATGCAAAAGAATCTTAGAGTTGCATTTTAGGGTTAAAAATCATTTCAAAATTGCATATCTAAATAGGAACAACATTTAGAAGCATAAAGTAATCCTGCCCTAGGCTGGCCCCTTTGGCAGAGAGGTGGACGAACCCTCCGGTGCTCTTGTGATTTTTATCACTTGTAGGCAGGGGTTTTAAGGGTGTACTTTGCGCTCTATCGATGAAATTTGCATCTTTATGTTGGATTCTGATTTAGATTAGTGAGGTTGGTAATTTTTAATATTGTTTGCACACTATAAATAACAAGGAACATAAAATTAATCAATCACACACTTGCACGCTGCACTTTTTAACAATAATAGTTGGATTTCATCACCAACTATTGCTTGAGGTTTGGTGACGGTGGCTTTCATCTCCATCCACCAAATTTCTGCCCCTAGACAACATATGAATACCCCTAAGCAAAATTGTTGGAGGTCATTACCAACAAGAATCTCGTTGCCTTGGCCAACCATTGTTTTTACCTTTGTTTTTTATTAAACAAGATTAGGCTACACTGAAACACACAAACCCAACAATTTTAAAAGGAACTTCACATTAAAGAAATAAAATAATTAATGAACCTGAGGTAATCCACACAAGGTGAAACCTAGGATTGGTTTTTTTCTTTGCTTTATTTCTTTAGAAAGGAAATTTTTAATTTGTGTGATCTAGATTAATATTGAATTTTTGGTTTAATTGCTTTATGGTGTTAACATGTCAAAAAAATAAGGTAATGAACCAAAATAATTTAATGGAAAATAATTCCCATGAGCCTGCTACTTCGGTACCCCCATCCACTATGATTCAGACTAATTTTTTTGGATCAACCCATCCATCCCACTCTCAAGAGGAGTCCCATCCACTTAATGTGGAATCCGCCACCACCTACATAGACATGGATAGAGTGCATGCCATCTACAAGGCCTCTAACTATGTCATGGAGCCCCTTAGCCAAGATGATTTTGAAGAACCTGAATTGGCTACCACCTACCTTACACAAGGATATCCTAATTCAAGATATGAATATGGTATGCCTTCCACTGCAAGCCAACCACTACAAAGCCCAAGTGTTCAAAACACTTACTTCATATCCACCTACACCAACCCCTTGTATGAAGAGCATGTCAATTCCACCTCGCAAGTCCTCAAACTTCAATTTGTAACATAAAATGCAACTTGCACCATACCCATGACCTCTCATATATCATCCACACCTCCATCATCACATTTAGCCAACATGACCATGTCATCCACACCTCCATCATCACATTTAGCCAACATGACCATGTCATCCACACCTCCATCATCACATTTAGCCAACATGACCATGTCATCCACACCTCCATCATCTCATTTAGCCAACATGACCATGTCATCCATACCTCCATCATCTCACTTAGCCAACATGACCATGCCTAATATTCCATCATCATCAGCCCAACCATCATCTCATCCAACCTCAACCCCATCATTCGACACATGGTTAAATCAAGAACTCATGAATACATTAGGGCCCATAAATAGATTGCTTTCACAACGAACAAAAGGAAAGCAACCGATTAACACAATGACTCAAGGAGTTCTGACTCAACCTCCACTCGTCAATCCAAATTCCTCATGGGTCCCTCAATCCTCCATAGTGATCATCCCTAACCCACCACAACTCCACACATCCACCATACCAATCAACATTGCCACCAATCAACAATCCAATACTTTCCTCCATCATCCTCATTAAGCATCCCCATCCTTAAATCATCCATCTTCTCCACACACCCAACCAAATCCATTCCATAACACCATGTTGGTCATACTCCAACATCCATCATCAAGCCCATCAACCAACCACCACCTAATCCACGGTCCTCACATTCCAGTAGAAGACCTTAGACTTCAATAAATGCAAAATCAAATTGATCAGTTGATGCAAAATTCATCAAGAACAATGAGCCAAAAGCTCACATTAAGCCAACTGATCCATCAACCAATTCATCCATCGGTACCATCATTGCCATATCTGACATATTTTACGGTACTAAAATTTGACAAGTTTAGGGGAATTGAGGATCCCAAAGAGCATGTGAGCTCATTTGTCCATGTATGTTTTTGGATTAGCAATGATAACGCTTTCATGCTCTGAACATTTCCTCAAACGCTAGGGGGGATGCCATAGAATGGTACAATAAATTGACCACATGGTATATACATTTTTGATCAATTGATAGATACATTCTTAGAGTGCTTCACCCTAAATATTAAAAAGAAGGTATCCTTATCAGATATTTATTATTTGAAACAATGGGATGAGGAACCTATCTATGACTTTGGAAACCATTGGAGGGTAGTCATAACTAAATTGCCATTCTCCCTACCAATGGAAGAGATTATAAATATTTTTACCAAGAGTTGCTTAAAACCCATCTCTTGGATGCTACAACTAAACACTTATAGAATATTTGAAGAAGATTTAGCATAGGCTAGTGTCATTGAGGAGATCAAAATCCAAGAGGGTGTCATTAAGCCTAAAAAGAAAGAATGGAAAAATAAGGGCCAATACCAAAATAACTAATTTGGACAAAACAAATCCACACAAGCCTCAACGGCTAACACAACAAACCAAGTTAATCAAGTGGTGATGAGCCAGCCCATAGTGGCTCAAAAATTGGTGCAACAACAAATTTCATATCATGCGGTCCCATTAGTTACCCAAGCACCAATGGTTCAAAACACAATGCCAACTATGGAACAACCTATCCACCGCCAATTCAATCGCCCCCAAAGACAATACACTTCGTTAAATGAGTTGTATTCATCCCTGTTTAGAAGGTTGTATGAAACCAATAAATTAGCCTTACCAAACATTAGGCCCCTTGATCCCACCAAAATGCCTAGGACTTATAGAGAGCACTTGTTTTGTCCATATCATTGACAAAATGGGCATGATATCAATTCATGTAATGTGTTCAAAAACATAGTGTAAGACCTCATAGGATTAGCGGCCATCAACGTGGATAACCCCTTAGCACCACAAAATAAAAATTTGGGCATATATCAGACACCTCTACCTAACCATGGGGAGGTTCAACACAATGAAGGAGGTAACAATCAACAAAAACCTCCTAATCAAGTAAATCATGTCCAACAATATCCACTAGAGGGCAAAGGAAAAATCAACAACATGATCAACAACATTCAATAGACCACCCATAAAACATAGCCAAATCCATCTCCTCCCATTAATATGTTCAAACCATCCCATCCACCTATCCTTCCTTCTATTAGGCCAGCCGTAACCAGCCAATTAATTACTAGTTTGAAGATGGCATCGACCAAAATTTCTATCTATGAGCTCATTCAACAATCCCCTAGGCATAGAGAAGCTTTTATGGAAATACTTAAGTCAATTGAGTTAGAATCCCAAGACTCCAATGCCTTCAACAATTTTGTAGGGAGTATTAGAAAATGCATGGACCCATCAATCACCTTTTATGACTTTGAGATAAAACCAACGAGTTCAAAATCGGTGGACCCTCCATTGCATATAATGGCATTAATAGATAGAAAGCCCTTCAAAAGAGTGTTAATCGATACCGACTCATTAATCAACATCATTACTACCACTGCCCTTATCCATCTCAACTTACCGCCATCCCACATTACCAAGTCATAACTCACCCTCAAAGCATTTAATGATGCTTTGTATACCATAGTTGGCACTGTCATTTTACCTATAGAAGTAGGGGCCAAAATGTTGCCCACCATGTTTCACATCTTGGAAGGTGCCATGGCATATAATATACTCCTTGGTAGAACTTGGATGAGGGAAATGAAATGTGTCCCATAAATTCTTCACCAATGCTTAAAATATGTTCATGATGGACAAGTCCATTGCATCCTCGTGGATGTTGAACCCTTTAAGTATTATAACTTCATTTCAAATCCCTATGAATCCATGTTACCTTCAAAACATTTGTTCTTGGTGCCATCATCAGATCCATCAACGTCATCTTCCAATCCATCTTCTTCCTCTAATCCACCTTCATCTTCTTTTAAGGCTCCCATCATAGAGGAGCTACCCATCACATCACATTCTCAATAATCCATTTCTTCTTGTACATGTAATTACAAAAAATATTCCATTAGCACATCATACATCACAAAAACTTCTTCCACTACAACCACTTCTTCTAGGCCATCTCATCATTCCACACCACCATCTAATCATACCCTGCCACCATCCAATCCAACTCCATCAGCCGATGTGTCACAAGTTGAATTTTTTGATTGCGACATATTTAATTCCCTACCATCCAAAACCAATCCAGAGCCATCAGAGCCTTCACCATCCACCTCATCAACCCAAGTCAAAGTCCACATCACCAATCCTAGTATAGGTGAGTATGTGGTCCAAGACGTCACCATCACCCCCTTAGCCATTCCAATAGCCAAGGATTTTGGACGTCCCAAAGACCATTCTCTATCCATAGGTCCTATCTATGACATGAGTACCACTCCAAATAGCATTAACTTTATTTATGGAGGGTTGGATTGCTCAACTAGGGAAAACCCACCTGAAGAACTAAAAGAGCCTAGGCACGCAAATATACCCCACATGGAAGAGTTTCTAGCCAGATACTTCAACATGTTCCATTGGCAAGGTCAAGGTTTAGGTTTACCATGAACAAGGAATGCATGATATCCTAGATGTCCTATATAGAGGTGCTCATGATCATTCTGGATTAGGTTATACCCCATCGTCCTCCACCGCTTCTCTTGAGCAAGCCTTCAAAAAGTGTAGCCTCAATTATGAAGAGCCCTCCATGCATCCTTTTCCATCAACATACTCTCTTGAACAGGCCCTTCAAGAAATTTGTATTGATGAAGTAGACGAGGATGATCCCATCAATTTCTCCTATCCGGTCTTTGATTCCGATGATGAAAGTTATGAAGAATTTGAAGTCATGTCAAATGCTTCTGACGATTCTAAAGAGGAATCACTCCCTAGTGTCCCCATCACCCAATAGGAAGAGTTTTACCTCTGAATGTTTCCCATCCAACATCCCATTTTTTACTTGCTTCTTCCACAAGAGCAAGATGATACACCTGGAAATCCACCTTGAGCCTCACATAAGCCAAGAATTGTAACATATCTACATACAAAAAAAAAGAAAAAAAGAAAAAAAAGAGAAAAATGTTGCTCTGATGTTTCACGTTCACTATTACAGGGATACCATGCCTTGACATCGGTTTTGATTCAATTTTTCCATCTGTGCATCCATCGCAACCACCTTCCGTTCCCCTAAGTCAATATGAATCCTATTGAATTATTCACCCCGCTCCGCAATCCATACAATTTGGCTAAGCCAATTCCAATTGACAACAACCTCATTGAATTGGACCATATTTCCTCCCCACCCTCCCTCTTGGAGTTCATCCTATTCAAGGAATTGTTAAGGGCTTCAGCCTGTTACATTCCTCATTTGTCCCCACCTTCACCCTCACCATATTCAGCTAGCAGTCCCGAGGTTTTCCAGGCAGAGTTAGACAACGATAAGCAAGAGAGGCTAGATGATATATTAGATGACTTCAATCTGATTCCAACACCACATCAACTTGAGGAAGGTTCACATATGTCCATTGAAGAAACCATTGACGTGAACCTTAGTTTAGATCCTGACAATCCCCAAATTGTCAAGCTTGGAAAAATTTTAACACCTAATGAACAAGAGCAATTCATTGCTCTCCTCAAGAAGAAGAAAGAGGTGTTTGCATGGGTAAAAGGATATGCCTGGCCTTGATACTGACCATGTTGTCCATAATATCACCTTACGACCTGACTCCAAGCCGATAAAAAAAAAGCTTAGAAGAATGCATCCTACCATAGCACTCAAAGTCAAATAGGAAATACAAAAATTGCTAGATGTTCACTTTATCGTCCCTATTGACTATCCTGAGTGGTTTTCAAATATGGTACCCATTCGCAAGCCCAATGGGGGCATACACATTTGCAATGACCTTCGAGACCTAAATAAAACGTGTCCTAAGGATGATTTCCCTCTACCAAACATTGATACTCTTGTTGACACCTACGCAGGCCACAAAATGCTTTTCTTCATGGACAGTTTCTCAAGATACAACCAAATTCAAATAAATCTTGATGATCAACATAAAAAAACATTTACAACACCATGGGGAACATTTTGTTTTAGGGTTATGCCCTTTCACCTTAAAAATGTAGGAGCTACTTATCAAAGAGCCATGACTTACATCTTTCGTGATTACATACATAAAATAATTGAAGACTATGTAGATGATCTCTTGGATAAATCTAAAACCCAACAAGAACATATTGATGTTTTGGACAAGATTTTTGATCGACTGTTAGAATTTAAGGTGAGGTTAAATCCTAAAAAGTGTGTCTTTGGTGTTATAATTGGTAAAATCTTAGGATTCATTGTCTCCAGGCGAGACATTGAAGTGGACCCAAATAAGGTTAAGGCCATAATGGAAATGCCACCCCCAACTAAAATCAAGGAATTGCATAGCTTGCAAGGTAAAATTCAATCGATCAAACACTTCATTGCGCAACATTCTGATAAATGTAGGCCATTTAACCACCTGCTATAAAAGCGGGTAGCATTCATATGGACAGATGAATGTCAAAAAGCATTTGATGACATCAAGCGCTATCTAAATTCACCACTAGTTTTAACTCCTCCTAAGCCGGGGGTCCCTTTCCATCTATATGTCTCAGCCACAGAGGTTGCTTTAAGGATGATGATTGCACAAAAAATTGAATAAAATTGAGAGCAAGCAATCTATTACATGAGTCGAACGTTGGTAAGTTATGAAACAAGATATGCTTATGTAGAAAAGTTATGCTTAGCGATGGTTTTAGCCACTAAGAAACTTTGATATTATATGCTAAGCCAAACAACCTATGTCATAGCTAGAGAAAATCCTTTGCATTACATGATATCTCGCACTTATAACAATACCCATACCACTAAATGGATAATGTTGCTTACAAAATTTGATCTTGAATTCATTAGCTAAAAATCCATTAAAGGTCAGGTCATTGCCTATCACCTTACAGAAGCTCTAGTACGTAGTGATCATTCTTTGATTATTGAGCTCCCAGATGATTCGGTATTTTCAGTCACTGAAGAAAGAAAAGATATCATTCTCGGGGAGGATGTCGACATCACATTATTCTTTGACGGATCTAAGTGCAAAAAAGGTCAAGGTGCAGGAGTCGTATTTCACACACCACAGGGGATTCCCATCCCTTTATCATTCAAGTTAGACTTCTCATGCACAAACAACACAACAGAGTACAAAGCCTTAATATTAGGTCTTCAATCAGCTATAGCTATGGGTATTAAGCGTATCCGAATATTTGGATATTCTCAACTTGTTGTAAAACAAGTAATAGGAGAATACCAATGCAAAGAACCTACCATTAAGCTTTATCATGAAATAGCAATGAAATTGCTATCAACATTCGAATGGTATGAAATCAATAACTTGCCTCATTCGACTAATATATTTGTAGATGCAATGGCCTCTCTTGGATCCTTGATTCCAAAGAATGACTTAGGAGAGGTACATCCCCTAATAATATCAATAATCTCTAAAGCAGCCATGAAGCATGCTAACCCACGAGATGGAAAGGATGTTTGCTTTATCCATGCAGAATCATGTAAGCCTTGGTCAAACCCCATAATTACCTTTTTAAAATTTGGAACACTCCCATCTAATATGTCTCGGTCTACCAAACGTACCTTCAAGCAAAGGGTAGCTTGTTTCATTCTCTTGGGTGACGTGTTGTATAAACAGGGTTATGATGGAATCTTGCTTCGATGCCTCGAACCAAAAGAGGCCCAAAGGGCTATAGAGGAAGTCCATGATGGTACTTGTGGTGGTAATTTTAGTGGAATGGCCATTGCAAAGCATCTTTTACGCATGGGTTATTATTGGCCTATGATGGAACGCGACTATTGCACATATGTCAAAAATTGCAAACAATGTCAATCACATGCCAATTTAACACATGTACCATCACAAGATTTATAGCCTATACAGAGTCTCTAGCCCTTTTCACAATGGGACGTTGATCTAATTGACAAAATTTCACCCTCCTGTTCAGGATATCATACTTTTAGCATAACTACCACAAGATACTTCACAAAGTGGGTTGAGTCAATCCCTCTAACTAGTACGATAGGACCTAGAATTGTGGATTTCATACTCCATCACATAATTTGTCATTTTGGTATCCCCTATAAAATCATTTTGGATAATGGTAAATCTTTGAAGAACAAGGATGTTAGAACACTTTGTGAGGAATATAATATCCAACATAGTTTCTCAACTCCTTATTACCCATAAGCAAATGGACAAGCTTAAGCTACCAACAAGACCTTAATTACCATTCTTAAGAAACTTGTCAAAGAAAATCATAAATATTGGCATACACAAATACCTTTGGCACTTTGGGCTTATCGAACAAGCATTTGAATGCCGATGGGAGCAACACCATTTTCTCTGGTCTATGGAGCGGAAGCTATTATGCCTCTTGAGCTCGAGATTCATTCCTTGTGAATTTCCTTGCAAGAATTCATAGATGATGATATAACTAGACAAGCACGACTTGACCAACTCACACTCTTAGATGAAAGGCGTGTCAACGCATTAGAAAATTTATGAGTTTATAAATACCGCCTCAAGCGTGCTTACAATGCTAAAGTCCATCTTTGGGAATTTCAAGTAGGGGATCTCATCCTCAAAGAGAACCAACAAAACACCAATGCGTTGCCACATCTTCGTGACAAATTCATGGCAAATTGGTTAGGTCCATATGTGATCACTCAAAAAGTGGGTAATGGTACTTATAGGCTTGCCGATTTAGAGGGTAAAGAGGATCCTAAACCACTTAATGCTCTTCATTTAAAAGCATTCCATTGTTAAACATGACACACTATATGTATATATACATGGCTAAAAAAAAAAAAACAAACAAACAAATTTCATGCTCTTCCATAGGCATTTCCACATTGCATACATTTCATTTGCATTTAGGCATTTACATTCAATCATACATATTCTATTACATTGTACAATTTCCATTTGCATATTAACACTCATTACACTAGGCATAGACATTTGCATTCATCCCATCCCATGCTCAATGATCTGGCATAGTAATGATGATATGGCCACAAAAAAAAAGTCAAATTTATAGAAATTGGGGGTACCTAGTTTGAAACAATAATGCAACTTTCATAAGCTAACAACATCACATGTCAAAATCACAAAAGCCTAAAATTTTCAGTCACTCAGTCGTTACTAGTGTCGAAAGCAACCTCCAAGTGGATGTCCAATTTTCTTTAGGACCAAAAGCATAATTTACACACTAATAAAGTCTTGAGCGATATCAATTGATTCCAAACCCAATCTTGAACCAATCACATTCCATCACATCTTAAAAACATTATGAGTCAAGGAAGGTTAGTGCCATACTTGGGTATTACCTTGAAGCGAAAAGGGATAATCCTCGCTTGTCCCATCATGGAACATAGTCCAAAGCAAAACAATGGTTTTCACCATTACCTCAATTACTCTTCAAATATAAGCATAAAAACATAGAGTAGTAAGGATAGGGTCACAATTATCATCACACTTCGGTTGAGAATACAATTACCCAAAGCTCTATACAAAATTAACAAATAAAACTCCCAAATACCCTTGATCCCTAAATTCGTAAGGATTCATACTACACAAACTTGACAAGGATGGGTAGTCATACCCAAGGCCTAAAAGATCAAATCCCATTGGACTATGGAGTGAATCTTCATCGGGGCTATAGACGCTTGACTGGCAGTGGAGTAAGCTCATGTGGGGTGACATGTCTCCTTGGCAAACAAGAAGACCTCTGACTGCACATAAGGGCAATCTAGCTTTAGGTAATCTTCATAATAGGTCATGCCCAATTTACTCATAGTGGATCAATGAACTTCACATTCACACACACTGGTTCTTGATTGATAGGGTCATTGTCACACTCAAATATTTGGTAATTGAACCTCACTTGCACACACATTGGTCCTAAAGAAAGTTAGACAACCCAAGTGAGTTTGGTTGATAACACTAGTATGTTTGAGTCTTTGAAAATTCTGCTGTACTCATTCCATATCAACATCCATATCTTCTTTCATGTCAAATTCCATATTTTCTTCCACATCAATGTCCATATTTGATGACATGTCCACATTCATGTCTTCATGGTAAGTCGAGTTGTAAAACATAACAAAATTGGGTACTCCTGATTATCAAACAATGGACAAAAAAAATGGCCAATAGTATTTGTGAAATATAATAGATCATATGAACAACATGCATTCCTATCATGTAAGTCTGCATTCATTTAGCATTAACTTGCATTAATCATATCAAATTCTCATAAGATTGTATATAGTTTACAGTCGTCATGCATTTACTTACAATAATAACTCATCATTAGCTTGCATACATCAAATAAAATAAACATTAGGCATATACATCATAGTAATTAGCTTGCATACATCATCATAAACATTAAATAAAGTATTGCATAACACATAAAAAAATCCACACAAAAATACAACACACATATATGAAAAGGCCATGTATGTGTGTATATATATATATATTTATATATATATATATAAGCGTCCAATATACAATAGAGTGCCAAGAAGGCTACAAAAGGGAGCACCAAGGCTCTCATGTACAAAAGAGTGCATATAAGCACTACATCAACTATCCATGAGAAGACCCCTGAGACCCTGTAGGAGCCTGTTAGTCAAAAAGTGCCTAACTATAGAAAAACAACTGATGCACCTTTTTGCATATTTCCCAACAAGACCAAAGTAGCCCATATGCTAAAGATCAAAGAAAAAGCAAAACACCGCAAGGAGGAAAAAGTGTCGCGATATCGCGACATGTTGCATTTTTGCGGTTCAAGGCAGAGAGAGAGAGCAATGGGAAAAAGTGTCGCGATATCGCGACATGTTGCATTTTCACGATTCAAGGTGGAGAGAAAGAGAAAGAGAGAAAAGTGTCGCGATATCGCGACATGTTGCTTTGTCATGGCCAAAAGAGAAAAAGTGTCGCGATATCACGACATGTTGCTTTGTCGCGGCCAAAAGAGAAAGAATGTCGTGATTTCGTGACATGTCTCATTTTTGTGACGGGAGGTAGCAAAGGAGCAAAGGAAGAGATGAATGTCATGATTTCATGACATGTCCCATTTTTGCGGTTGGAAGCGACAGAAGAGCCAAGAAAGGAAAGAATGTTGCGATTTCGCGACATGTCTCATTTTCACGACGGGAGGCAACAAAGGAGCAAAGGAAGAGACGAATGTCGCGATTTCACGACATGTCCCATTTTTGCGACTGGAAGCGGCAGAAGAGCCAAGCAAGGAAAGAATGTCACGATTTTGTGACATGTCTCATTTTTGCGGCTAGAAGCGACATAAGACCAAAGCAAGGAAAGAATGTCGCAATTTCGTGACATGCCAGCTGTAAAGGAATAAAGTATATTTTTGGCAACTGGAGATGAGCACTGACATCAGGTGCTAATTTTTGAAGAATGGTCTGTTGATTATAACCTGGCAGGTCCGCTGGATGATTGCCAATCTATCCAATCTGTGGGAAATCCATTGTGTATTGTTAGAAACTGTAGATGATTGCTTGTAAAATAAGTAAGATGTACTTAGGAAGATACTCTTTTAGGGTATATATAGGGGTGAGTGACTCTAGAAAAAAGGTCGGCTCTTGGACGTTTACAAGACTGTGTGTACGTACTTTGAATACAAGCAATAAAATCACATCTTCGATTGGCTTCTAGTTCATATCATGCAAGTGTATGTATTAATGTTCTTTCTGCTCACAATATTGAATTGTAAATTGAGTCTGTTCTTGTATCTAAACTTTTGCAAGACATAAATCATATTGCTGAAATAAGAATCTAATATATACGGATGCTAAACGAAACATCAGAAATCATATCTAGAATTATATAATTTCTGCTTTGGAATGTGTTTTTTTAAATGCTTTGGATAGAAGTAAGTAAATCTGTTTTTGATGTTGTCTAACCTGCACCATATAAAAGTTCTAGCTTAGGCTATATTTCCCTTATCTCTTGTTTCCCCTTTTCTCTAAAAAACTTCAAAGGAACCAACCTTCTCTGGAGACTAGATAGATGATCTCAAGCAAGATCTGTCTATTCAATGTTGGCAAAGTCTAAGGTGCATCACTATTAATCGAAGGCAGATTTTTTTCCAAAAATTTTTGGCACGCCCAGTGGGACCAGTAATCCTGCAGTATTGTATAAGTTTTGGTGTTTTACCTTCAGAGCCTTGTGTTTGCAAAATCTCAAGAAAAAAAATCACCTGCCGACTCTGTTGCATTTATACCATAAAAGAAAGACCTTGTCTAGAAGCCTTCTGGTTATATAGCCATATGATAACCAGATCCTGAGCTACAAACTCTGAAGAACCTATTGAGTTTTTTGAACTACATCTCAGAAGCCTAAAAGCACACCCTGTGCTAGCCGCACGATCAAATCCTCCCGGCACCATTAGCACCTCTTTACAACCTGTTGTAGGAGCATCTGCAAGCAATCCCATAGCAGTTGTAACTCCTTTAGCAATCATGGCAGCCGCCCTTGCCCCAACACATCTTGTATGGAATCAAACTAGCCCTTTGAACTTGGGAACACACCACCAAATTCCACAAGCTATGTTAAAAGCCTTACCGACCTTTGACAAAATAGGAAAAATAGCAGATGAGCACTGTTTGGATGTATCAGCACTAGCATCTGTTTACAACATCACTGAGGAAGATGTAATGGTCAGATTGTTGATCATATCTTTGAAAGGAAAGATGCTCTATTGGTACAAAGTGCTTCCCATTGGATCCATTACTTCTTGGGCAGTACTGGCCGATCGTCTGGTTGATGAATTCAATATACCTGCGGATCCTATCACATTGCTAAATCAATTCACTATCATTGAGAGGCATCCATAAGAAGAAATCCAAGATTTCAACATCAGGTTTACCAAAACTTGTGATAGAGTACTGCAAGGCCTAAAGCCCATAGAAGAACAAGCTATATGCTATTATCTAAGGGCTTTTGATTTAGAACTCAATATGATAATAAGGCAATCCTGTGTAACCACTTTTCCTGGGATCTATGTAGAGGCAGAAAAGGGTGAAGCTGATCTCATAGCTACAAAAATATATCCGTCAAAGACTCTATTGCCAATTTTACCAGAGTTTTCCCAAGCGTCAATCTCTAAACTGCCTGCACTCCCATCAATGTAGACCCTCCCAGTTGTAGCTGCACCTCCTGCATTCTGTGCATTACCAGCCACACCCCTTGCATTAGCTCCCCCCAATGATCAATACACAACCATAATTGATACCATGAAGACATTGTCAAATGAAATTGCATCCATGAAAAGGAGAGAGGCGAAAAGGAATATTCAAGCAAGAATATTTCCACAAATACAAAAGGAAGCTGCTTCGACAAGTGGAAGGGTACAAGAAAGAAAAAATGTAGTGTATGCAAATGAGACAGGAGATAATGGAGAACCCACTAATTCTGATTACTGGTGTACCACTTGCAATGATCCTCATGGAGAAGATTCATGCATGATTCATCAACACCATGTGCAAGCAGTTATTAATGAAAGAGCCAAGGATACCGGCAAGGGACAAGTGAATATAATCAGAGAAGTCCACCATAATTTGGCAATGCCATCCGTGGAACAAGTCTCAGTCCTGACAAGGTCGAGAAAAAATTCATTACAAACTGACCCTAAGGAATTCCAACCACAAGGTTTTCCTCTTGCCCCCAGGGCAACTCCACAGAAAAACTAGTCCGATGAGAAAGGACGTTCTGATCCTCCTCAGACTTCTGCGACTACACCAAGAAAAGAATTTCCTCCTAAAAAAGGGAGTGAAGCTCAAGAGCAAGTGAAGGAAAGACTCTGATTTCCTTCATTGACAAAAAGGCAAAGAACAAAATCTATGCAGGTCTACAGAGACAGATATGATGCATCGACTAGTGGAAGGGAGAAAAGTGCTGAAGTATCCCCAGCTGCAATTCTTTCGTTCAACATTGCAGAAGAAATGAAGAAGACCCCCTCCAAAATAAGCATGTATGATGCACTACAAATTCTTGGTCAAGAATATTTAAAGAATAATACCTCTTCCTCAAATGTTATACAAGCAAATGTTGTGTCAACCTCTAGAAAAAATAGACCGCCCCCATTCTATTTATCTTTGCAAATGGAGGGGTGGATAGTTCACAATTGCATGATTGATTCAGGGGCTGCAACTATGGTGATGTCGAAGGCCATATGTGACATAATGGGGATGGAATATACTTGAAGTCATCCTGGTGTGTTGCAATTGGATGGTACTCCAGTAAAAAATGTCGGGGTGATCAAAGATATACCTATTCAACTCCACAGAATGCTAGAAGCAGTCGTAATACAAGAAGTAGTTGTTGTAGACTTGGAACCATATTATGGTATGTGTTTATCCAAAAAGTTCACAGCCAAACTAGGAGGTTATCTGTAACTAGATTATTCACATTTGGAGGTACCTTTCAAAGGTAAAAGAGTCAATATCTATAATTAGAAACCATCTACTTTTCATGTGGAAAGACTAGAAGAAACAACTACTATCAACATGATGTCCGAGGAATTTGAGAATATTGATTTAATGGAAGAAACCCTAGAGGAACTCCAATCTGAAGATTAGTTTTCAATGAAAGACTTCAATGCTATGATAGAGACAGAAATGGGAAGCTATTCCATTGAGAAACCAAAAAAGCTCCCTATTGTTGTCCCTAAAACAGATGATTCAGTCAACCAGTTATGGAAATTGTACTTTGATGGGTCAAGGTGCAAAAATGGAGCAGGAGCTGGAATCATCCTGATTTCACCCACTGGAATAGAAAAAGTCTTTTCATATAGGTTGACATGGAGTTGCACCAATAACGTAGCTGAATATAAAGCCTTGTGTTTGGGACTCAAGAAAGCTGAAAAACTGGGTGCAAAACAGCTGCTGATCTATGGAGATTTAGAACTGATTGTTAAACAGGTTACTGGTAAATACATTTGTAAGCAAAATTACCTAAGGGTTTACAAAAACAAAGTGTTAGATCTATTGGAAAATTTCAAAGCACTAAACATGAAATCCATTTCCAGAGAGAAGAACACACATGCAGACCTATTAGCATCAGTAGGATCAAATTTTTGCCCAGTCAGCAATGTTATTCAGAAGTCTAAAACAGTTAGACTTATATACAGACCTTCTGTACCCGACAAGGACATTTTTTGGTAGGTATTTGAAAACGATGAGCAGATCCTCAATTTTATGATTCATGAGATGAATTGCTCTACAGAAAGAGAGTTACAAGAAGAGGACGAAGAGAGCCTTATTCAACTGAGGAATAATCATATCCCTAGGGGACTGATCACCCTAGAGAGCCTTTTTGACAATAGCGATAGAGTTGTAGGCCGAAGGATCAAGGTAGATGAACACTGATATAAAGAAGTAGAACTAGAACCAGGAAAAATGATCAAAGTAGGGACCAATTGTACAGTGGTAGAACTAGAGGAAATAAAACAGTTATGTAAAGAGTATCGAGATATAATAGCCTGGACTTATAGTGATATGAAAGTGTACAGGAAAGAGGTCATTCAGCATACCATTGAATTGGAGGAAGGAGCTAAACCTTTCAGGCAGAGACAAAGGCCTGTGAATCCCAAGATTGAAGCCTTAATGAAACAAGAGTTGTTAAAACTCTTGTAGGCTAAGATAATATACCCAATCAAGCACTCTACCTGGGTGGCAAATTTAGTTCCAGTCCACAAGAAAAATGGAGAAATATGACTATGCGTCGATTTCAAAAATTTGAACAGAGCCTCTTTAAAGGATCACTATCCTTTACCCCAGATTGAACCAATCCTTCATACAGTGGCGGGAGCAGAAAGGTTTTCTCTGTTAGACGGATTTTCTGGTTACAATCAGGTTTGGGTGAGAAATGAAGATCAATACAAGACTGCGTTCACCACTAAGTGGGGAACATTTGCATACCAAAGGATGCCCTTTGGATTATCTAATGCAGGAGAAAATTTTTGGAGATCCATGGACGTAGCTTTTGGGGAGCTTGCGAACAAAATTATTGTCATCTATTTAGATGACATGATAGTTTTTTCTCACAACAAAAAGGACCATGCCACTCATCTGCAGCAAGTATTTGAGAAATGTAGGGAATTTGGGATATCACTAAACCCTACAAAATCTATTTTTATTGTAGAAGAAGGAATACTTCTTGGGCATGTTATTTCTAAAGATGGGCTGTCAATTGATCCTGATAGAGTAGAGGCGCTTCTTGAGTTGTCGCTCCCAGTTAACAAGAAAGGTTTGCAGTCTTTCTTTGGGCAAGTAAATTTCGTCAAAAAATTCATTGCGGATTTTGCCCAAACAGTTAAACCAATTACTGAGTTATTGAAAAAGGACGCTCCTTTTAAATGGAAAGAGCTAAGGAAAGAAGCTTTCTAGAAAATTCTAGAAGCCATCGCTCAAGCTCCTATGCTAGTCAACCCTGACTATTCTCGAGATTTCATACTATATGTTGTCGGAGAGCAAAATAGTTATGCTACAGTTCTCACTCAGAAAGGAGCAGATGACGAAGAAAGACCCATAGCCTTTCTGAGTTCCACCATGCACAAAAATGAGGAAAGGTATAGCTTCATAGAAAAACAAGTATACGCCATTATGAAGTCCTTGAATAAGCTAAAACACTTCTTATCCCAGAGTCGAAATATGGTGTATGTTATTCATCCCGATGTAAGGAACTTCATAATTCAAGGAAAATTGGGTGAAAAAAGAGTTGGATGGGTGACTCGCATCCAAGAGTATGATGTAGAAATACATCCTACTAAAATAGTTAGAGGGAGAGCTTTGTGCCAGGAATTGGCCAAGCAAGCTGCAAGTGGATATGGGGAGAACCACCCCGTCATGGAAAACATAGAGCAACACCAAGACAGAGTGAGTTCGGGTTGGATCAACGACTTTGTGAGGTATTTTCAGACCGGGTCATGCCCTGAAGATATGAACGCTTCCCAGAGAAGGATATTCAAGACCTAAGCATTGAAATATACCCTTCGAACAGAGGGGTTGTACAGGATTAACATTGATGGTGTGTTGTTAAAATGTGTTCTCGATAATGAAAAGCAGAAAGTGTTAGATGAATTTCACGGGGGTTTTTTAGGGGGACATTATGCAGGTTGAACTACAACTTTGAAGATCCTTAGAGCTAGATGTTATTGGCCTTCCATCTTCCTAGATGCGTACAGAGTGACCCAAAAGTGTGAAAAGTGTCAGAGGTATGTGGGAAGAAACAAAAATGCACCCATGCCCTTAAAGCCTATTCAAGTCGAGGAACCATTCTAGTAGTGGAGGTTGGATTTCGTAGGGATAATAGAGCCAAACTCATCATCAGGCCATAAATACATTCTCACTGCCACGGACTATTTCACCAAGTGGGTAGAAACAGTGCCTACGAAGAAAGTTGATTCGGAGGTGGTGATAGAATTCGTCGAAATTCTAATCACAAGGTTTGGCATACCAGATTCTTTGATTACAGACAATGGATCCCCTTTCACTAGTGCAAAGATGATCGAATTCGTTAGTAGATATGGAATTTACCCGAAGACTTCCTCTAATTATTACCCACAAGGTAATGGATTAGCTGAGTCTACTAATAAGAATCTTCTGAGAATTTTGAAAAGAACATTAGAGGACAATAAGAAGAACTGGCACTCACTCTTGAATCAAGCCTTGTGGGCCAACAAAATCTCAATAAAAAAATCAATCAATACTTCGTCATATGCTTTGGTTTATGGCAAAGAAGCTGTTCTGCCAATTCATATGGAAAAACCCGCGTTGAGAATGCTAAACCAAGTCAACAAAGATGAAGGCCATCCAATGGACGCCCGACTGATGCAAATTTTGCAGCTTGAAGAATCTAGGGAACAGGCCTACGATCATCATCAAAAGCATATGGTAAAAATAGTCGGGTGGTTCGATAAGAAAACCACTTTCAGGAAATTTAAAATAGGTGACCTGGTATTAAAATGGAATGTCAAGAAAGCAAAGCCAGGACATCATGACAAGTTTGATGCATTCTGGGAGGGGCCATTCGAAATTGTTTCAGAAAAGCAATTTAATGCCTTTCAGTTAAAATATCGAGATGGATAGGTTCTACCCATCACGATGAATGCTTTCACCTAAAATTGTATTTCTAGTAAAACTACAGATCACCATTATATGTACAGTATATTATAAGTTTTGAAGTTTTGTAAATATTTCCCTTTTTTATGGCCTAATATTTCCAGAAGACAATAAGAAGGATTGACGCTCACTCCTGGGAGGAAGTTTCCCTGTTGGAATCCTTCCAAGCAAAGGAAATGGTCATTCTTCTGCTCTCGAAGTGTTCCAGCCACCTAAGAAATCCCAGCTCCCAGAATTGAATTTTTGTGTTCTTCAGACAAAGGTTAAATACCTAAGTGGTAAAAGAGAGGTTCTGATAAGGTGAAGATCACTTGTTCTCCAAAGTGTATTATTTTTCTTGTGTTTTTCTGCTCAAAAATTTACTTTTCGCAACTGTGCTGGTGACTCCGTTTCCCAATGGATAAAGGCCTAGTCTCTATTTTTGCAAGCAAAAATTCCTCCGGAAGGCACCAAGAATGTTAGTCAAAAAGTGCATAACTACAAAAAAATAGCTGATGCACCTTTTTGCATATTTCCCAAGAATACCAAAGTAGCCCATATGCTAAAGATCAAAGAAAAAGCAAAACACCGCAAGGAGGAAAAAGTTTCGCGATATCGCGACATGTTGCATTTTCACGGTTCAAGGCGGAGAGAAAGAGCAATGGGAAAAAGTGTCGCGATATCATGACATGTTGCATTTTTGTGGTTCAAGACAGAGAGAAAGAGCAAGAGGTAAAAGTGTCGCGATATCGTGACATGTTGCTTTGTCGCGGCCAAAAGAGAAAAAGTGTCGCGATATCGCGACATGTTGCTTTGTCACGACCAAAAGAGAAAAAGTGTCGCGATATCATGACATGTTGCTTTGTCGCGGCCAAAAGAGAAAGAATGTCACGATTTCGTGACATGTCTCATTTTTCGTGATGGGAGGCAACAAAGGAGCAAAGGAAGAGACGAATGTCGCTATTTCGCGACATGTCCCATTTTCACAGCTGGAAGCAGCAAAAGAGCCAAGCAAGGAAAGAATGTCGCGATTTCATGACATGTCTCATTTTCGCGATGGGAGGCAGCAAAGGAGCAAAGGAAGAGACGAATGTCACAATTTCATGACATGTCCCATTTTCGTGGCTAGAAGCAGTAGAAGAGCCAAGCAAGGAAATAATGTTGCAATTTCGCGATATGTCTCATTTTTGCGGCTAGAAGCAGCAGAAGACCAAAGCAAGGAAAGAATGTCACGATTTCATGACACGCCAGCTGTAAAAGAATAAAGTATATTTTTGGAAACTGGAGAAGAGCACTAACATCAGGTGCTGATTTTTGAAGAATGGTCTATTGATTATAACCTGGCAGGTCCGTTGGATGATTGCCAATCTATCCAATCCGTGGGAAATTCGTTGTGTATTGTTAGAAACTACAGATGATTGCTTGTAAAATAAGCAAGATGTACTTAGGAAGATACTCTTTTAGGGTATATATAGGGGTGAGCGACTCCAAAAAAAGGGTCGGCTCTTGGACATTTACAAGACTGTGTGTACGTACTTCGAATACAAGCAATAAAATCACATCTCCCATTGGCTTATGGTTCATATCGTGCAAGTGTATGTATTAATGTTCTTTATTTTTGCTCACAATATTGAATTGTAGATTGATTTTGTTCTTGTATTTGAACTTTTGCAATACACAAATCATATTGCTGGAATAAGAATCTAATATATACGCATGCTAAACGAAACATCAGAAATCATATCTGGAATTATATAATTTCTACTTTGGAATGTGTTTTTTTAAATGCTTTGGATAGAAGTAAGTAAATATGTCTTTGATGTTGTCTAACCTGCACCATATAAAAGTTATAGCTTAGGCTATATTTTCCTTATCTCTTGTTTCCCCTTTTCTCTAAAAAACTTCAAAGGAACCAGCCTTCTCTGGAGACTAGACAAATGATCTCAAGCAAGATCTGTCTATTCAATGTTGGCAAAGTCTAAGGCGCATCACTATTAACCGAAGGCAGATTTTGTTCCAACAGAGCCCTCGACCTAGTACTCTGCCTTGAATCCGTTTGCCTCAATGGCTCAGACATAGATGAAGAAAGCTGATCTGTCAAGGTGATGTGATGCTGCATACACACATCCTCCAAGGAATGTGTGTATGCCTCACTAGCTCGAAGTCACCGCAAGTCCTTCTGATGTCATCGCTCCTTCGCACAGAACTTTGCCTGTGGCCTCGTAACTGTCTCCTACTCTCGAGCTATAGTCACCCTGGCCTCCCTTTGAGACTCTAGCATAGTATTTCACTCCTCTCGTAGCTACTCAAGCTTAGCCCATAGCCTAGCCACCTCAGATATCTTGCCCATCTCCTCATCATCCTCCCTCTCCCCTATCGCCAAAACCACCTCCAGAGCCTGCTAGGTTGCTACCCTCAACTATCTTCGTCCCATCGACCATTGAGGCCTCGTCCTCTTCGAAGTTGACCTTGACCCCGCTGTTGTCGCATCCTCACCTACAATATTTGGTACCCATACTGGTTGGGCACCAAACCACTCTATATACTCTAGAGTCACATCGAAATCATCCACATCAGCCACCTTTAGCTGCTCATCGTCCTCAAATGGCACCCGCCATGGTTTGGGACAAGGTAGTGTCACCTCATCCTTCACCTATGGATACAACATCGGCTCATCAGGAACTCCTTGAGGTAAATCAAATTTCCTCAGCACCCGCAAGTACTAGAAGTACTCCACCTCATCTCTTCGCACAACTATCCATCGATCCTGTCGCACCTGCCACAGCTGTCTCCCATATCCATCCCACCTAGCTCCTTGCCATGGCCTCCATCGCACGTCCGCCCAATCCAAGCATGACCACATGTCTCGGTACCACTACCTAGTGTGTACCTATCGACTAGGCTGAACCTCCTCAGCCACAACCCATTGCCTCGCATACGACTCATCCATCCGCCATGACTCACATGGAAACCCCTCAGGCCAAGCTATCGTAAAATGCTCCCAAGCCTAGCACTGAAGGAGAAAGCTACACCCAATCCCCTTTATCCCCCTCTATGCCACCTCATATAGCTTCCAGTATAGATGCACCAATAAAGTAGGTGCCCATGCATACTCCCGAGGATCCATTAGTAGATCACTCACTAAGCCCAATAGGTTCCAAGGGAACCTACACCCAGTGCTATTAGGTAGCACTATGTTGGCCAGGATGAACATGATCAAGGCAGGGAGTGCATCTAACTCCTTCACCTTGTACATGCTCAGGTATAGTATCCCTCCATCCCCTATTCAATATTTCCACCACTGATCCCCAAGCATCTTATCCATATCCACCTTCTTATCCCTCCCCACCATCACCTTCTCTCCCTCTACTAGCACCTTGAGAATGTGATAAACATCCTCAAGAGTGACAGTAACCTCTCTAGTCGGTAGCTGGAAAGTCCCTCTATCCGTGTCCCACCTCTCGATCAAAGCCGAGAGGTAGCCCTCATTAGTCCTCACCACATCCAATCGGGCCACACCATCTATGCCTACCCTACTCAGTAGCCCCCAATCCTCCTTTGAAAGCATCTTCCTCATCCTCAAAATGAGAGGAGATAAGCGATGTCGAGGCTCAATATCCCTCAGCTGCAACAAACAAAAACACTTTGTTAGTTTTAAAAATTCAAAAACTTCAAAAAAAAAATCAAAAATAAACTAAAAACAAATTTTTGCACAAAGGAAACAAAGGGTATTACCAGGACAAATATTGCCTCCTCTCCACCAGCAATGCCAAGGCCCTCTGCCACCATCACCTCCACACACTCGCAAGCCTCACTTAGCTTACTAAGTCACTTCCCTCCTCAAACGCGGCTTCTCAAATTTTATAGCGCACAAATGAGCCTGAATATTCCTCAAAAAGCTTTTTATAGCTTTAACTAGCGCATTCAAGCACAAAGCTGCGCCTGAACATTACGGGCGCATGTAGGTGCACACGGGCGCCTGCAGAACATTCCAGGTGCAGGTGCGTGCCTGGCAGCAAAAGAGAATGATGATAAAAACTCCTAAAATGGTAGCTCCCATCATCAAATCTGAACCAAAATTCATCCATACATCATGTACATCATAAAAGTTGATTTTGTGAAATTACAAATAGTTTTGCATGCATATTTTTTGAGAAAAAGCAAAATTCTTCACAAATACATATTGGATTGCAGAAACATGCCAACCAAGGTCACATTTTTGTAAAATCAAAATATCTAGGTCATCACATTCTTCCATCATAATTATGCATATATCATTCATCATTTTTATTTTTTCTAGGCCATCCAAGCGAACCTCGTATCTAGTATGTTATTCTATAAACTTGGTGATTGCAGCGATGATAATCCATGCAATTCGGTAAGATGAATAATGTACAATAAGGACACTTGCTCATGATCATAATCAATTATCTCGTCATCAAAAATCATAATCATATTTGGCACCTCAAATTTTTAATGCAACCTTGCCAAGAATAATTTGCTCGCAATCAATCATTGATGTCCTTGTCTGTGGGGCAAGAAAACACAGATAAATCAAAATCTCAAACACTCATTCATTCGACAACAGTCAAAGTATAGGACATGTCGGTAGGTTGATTGGTTCCATGATGGAATTGACGAAGAAATTTCTACAGTCACTACCCCACCCCTACGATTGACTTAGTCATCATGCATCTTTCATACATTGCATAATCAATGATGCCATTTTGGTAGCTTATTCAACAAGCATCGAATAATCCCAAAATTTGGGGCAACCACATTACATTATAATTTTCCCATGACGGGATACATCTCATGTGATCATAACATCTACACTAGACAAATACCCCTCTCAACCGTTGGGGCAAAAACGGTATCACATTTTACATCATTCATATCATCTACATTCACATGGTATCATACACCAACCCCCTTCCCACCGTTGGGGAAAAAATGGTATCACATTTTACATCATTCATATCATCCACAATCATTTGCATTTCACATCATTCATTCATCAATTGCACAAATTCACTACATCATTCATTTTCAATTGGCTTGTGAGATACATTCGTAACTCATTCGCCAATTGAGGGGGTAAGCTACAAAAACTCCAAAAAAAATTCTTTATTCTTTTGTCTTCAACATCAGTGCGCAAATCCAACAACAGAGAGAAGCTGCTTCTATGCCCATAGCCCAAGCAGGTGTCTCGTATTTTTGCACCACATTGTGTTTCACACAATATGGTACAAAAAGGGGCATATGTAGACACCAAATTGTAGCCACTAAACCTCCATCCTAACCATCCCACCACCCACTTGTCTTCCATTCCACCTTCCCGCCAATTATTTGGCCCAAATCCACCTTCTCGCCATTTCCTAGCCTAATTGGGGTTATTTTAATATTATTTTATAATATTTTATATTTTATATAATAATTTATTATATTTTAATATATTTATTATAAAATATATATAAATAAACTCAATTAACCTTAGCCGTCCGATTTCATTTAATATCCACCATCCGTTTTCATTAATCCACATCACATTCAAAAAGTAATCTCAACCCTAGGATATGACTTAATCTTAGCCACACGATCAAAAGTGCAAGGCTAAAACCCTAAGAAAATCCTAGGTTGGATTATAAATAGGGTATTTTGCAAATGCCCAAACCCTGAAACCTTGAGATTAAGAGATATACTTGTTGAAGCATTTGTTGATGCCCTCATGAAGCGAAGATAGAGAGAATTAAAGATCTGATGCCCTAGTTAAGCCAACAATACTTCTATCATTCTAGCCATTGTCCATCCATCCTTGCTCGCCGCCATAGCCATATTCCATCTGCCGCCTCTGTCACCATCCTTCCTGATCTATTTTTGTAGATCTACCCTACCCTACGAGCGTTGTACCCAACTTGCAAATCCCACTGTAGAGTTTTCCAAGCACCCACTAGAGCTTTCCCTATCTGCAAGTGCACACCAGAGCTTTCCAAGCTTGCTGCAGAGCTTGCCTAGTGCCTTCCAGAGCCTGCGATGGTCCTAGGTGCAAACTAGAGTTTGTGAAGCTCGTGTTAGAGCTTATTGCGACACTGAAACAAAGATCTGAATCTGCTACACCACAAAATCTGCAACAACAAAGCAAGGTATATTTAGTATTGTTTTATTTCATTTATTCATTGGTTTGGCATGCATTTTAAATTAATTCTTAAGCTAGGGTTTTGTTAATGTCTGAGGGTCTCACACTATGGAGCCCTCACAAGTATTATTGATGCTCTTGTGTTTTGTTTTGCATGCAGATCTATGAATTCAATGTGTTCTTTGATGGTTGTTGAAGCTGGAGTGGCCCCACATTGGATATTCAAAGCCCACTCAACTTGTTGGGATCAAGGACACACTCAGATCTGAAGACACTTATGTTATATCTAACTAGGATTTCGGAGAACCCTAGTTCCACTGTAAATTATTGTATCAAATATCCGTATTGGATACTGATTGCAACAAAGGAGTCTATTGCCCCCCCATTGAATATATATTTATTTTGTGCAATCTATTTTGTCTCATTTCTTTATTTTATTCTACCATTTTATTTTCAAGTGTCGTGTCTTTGCATCCACAGAGCTTCTCAGTACAAAGAAAATGAGCAACATGATTTTGGTTTTAGAGCTACACAATTCAGAAGTCATGGTCATAATGATTATAAAAAAAAAACTTCACAATACAGGGTTCAAGAAAGGAATGGATATGGAAATTATTTCAAGAAATAATTCAGGATATGGGCACCATCCAAAGGCTGCAATATCAAGTGTTTTAATTGTAATGACTTTGGACATATTGCAAAATGATGTAGGACTCAATTCCAAACAAGTTCAAGGCAAGAAGGTCAAATAGATTCAAGACAAGAAGATCAAGTAACTCATCAAGAAAAGGATATCATAAAAATATGGAAGTTGATAGAGGAAAGAAACAATGTAAGATGGGAGTAAAAGTACTCCCATCCCAAAATTAATCACCTCAAGAGAGAAGGTGGCGAGGGGGCTAAGCTTAAGAGTCATATCTTTTAGCCCCATAGGTGTCCCTTTTGCCATTGATGTCAAAGGGGGAGAGATTTGAGTAAGGGGGAGAGCATTGAGTTAGGGGGAGCAGACTCCAAAGTGAGCATTGAGTTAGGGAGAGCAGCCTCTATAGAGAGTATTGAGTCAAGGGGAGCAGCTTTGATTCTCAGAGATGATTTTTGCAGTGATTGTGGTGATTTTCATTAGAGGTGTTACCATCAATGAAAAAGGGGGAGATTATTGGCAATTTGAGTTATTATGTTTTAATTGATGTCACATGGATCACATTGATTTTTGGTGGAAAAAGCACTTCATAAATAATCATTTATGATATTTTGGAGAGCATGGATATATACAGGGTTTTTGTGAAAACCAAGGCAGGCAAAATAAAAGGTTTTATTTAAAACCATGGATGGCATATTTCAAATGGGTTTTTCTTAAAACCCAAGTTGGCTTTTTGTTTCATCGAAAAAGGTGCACCGTTGATGGAGATATTTAATTTTAAATATTTAGTTTAAGTTTTAAATTATTTAAAATTTAAATTTAAATTTTAAAATTAAAAATAAAAGTAATTCGTCGATGTCATCGAATATGAGGGAGAAAACTATATAAAAGGGTACCTAAGGTTTATTAATCCTAGGCTTGCGCTCGTGAATTAATGCAATTGTTGGAAAGTAAAAAAGAGCTCGTGCAAAAGAGGGTTAAGTGATGGAAGCGAAGAATAAATCGAACGACGTGTGAAACCCTAGTCACCTTGGGCAGTGTGGCACATTGGAAATTGGCTTTTGGCTAAGGCAAGTGGTAGAATGAACGTCAAGGTTTCGAATCCCCTTGGCTATGTTAGAAGGCGATGGAAGAAAGAGTGCATGAAGCATTTTTGGTTTGCATGAGAGGGAGGAGTGTTTTGAAGCACGTGGTGCCTTTCCCTCCCAAACGAGCCTATAGCTCGTGCGACATCTTGGTCGCGGTTAAGGTGCTGAGCAAGGAGGCATCGAGGGATTGAATCCCATCAAGGACAAAGGCAAGTTAATATTTTTTTTAATATTTTATTTTTCTAAAGTTGCCCTAGGATAAATAAGGGTTGTGATGCACTTTAGGAAAAAGAGAGATTTCTGGTGATTTTTATTTTGGAAGTATATCATATTATATATTGTTGGAAAGCTTATTTCAAGGGCTATTTGATTAACTTTCTTAGAGGGAGAAATAAGGTGTGTTTAAAGAGATATTTCTTATTTTGTAAAGGGGTTCAAAAGTGAAGGTTGCTTTGTTCTTTTTCAAAGGGGATTAATTCTTTCATGAGGGGACATGGTGTATTTTATTGAGTAGGAGTAATAAGATGTTATTTGGATATTATTATTGTGTCATTAATCAAGATCTATAACCCCTATTGAAAGTTGAAAAAGAAAGTTTGTTTAGTGTGGCATATTTGGTGGACAACTAATAAGGCATCAAAAAGGTATGAGCAATATTCTCCATTGACTTTGTTTATGGTGGTTGATTTCTGAAATATCATTGGAGAGAAAAGGATTGATTGTGGTTTCATTTTTGAAAGTGGTTGGTTGAATGCTTCAAGATTTTATGGTTTGAGAGTTGTGATTAAACCTCGTTTTATAAGCATTGTTTTTGAAGCCCATTGTTTCTACAAATAACTTGAACTTGAGTTAGAGGAGAACATGAGTATCATTGTTATGTGAGAGTTATTGTTGGAATATTTTGAGTTGATTGATTCATTTTTGAACTAGGGTTTGTGAGAAAAAGTTGTTCCTTAAGGTGATTGGTTGAGTTGATTTGATTGAGCCTAGTCAAGTGATTGTGTGAAGTGGTTGTTCAAGTTCCATGAAATAAACTTCTATATTCTGATTTGAGTTGAGAAATAAATTGAGTTTGTGAATAGAACATATTGAGTCTCTAAAAATTCTCTTTATGATTCTATAATATTGAGCTAAGTTGAGATTGATTTGAGTTGAGATCATTGTGGATCATTTTTGTCATCCATTGAAGAGTGCATTACCATTCATTGTTGAGTTCATCATTGAGCCTTGACTTCATAGATTTATGGATGAGATTTGAGTGCTACTTGAGCATGTTTGATTGAGCCTTTGAGAAGGCTTTTGGGACAGATTTGAGGTAGCTTTTGTGCATGATTGATTGAGCCTTTGAGAAGGCTTTTGGGACAGATTTATGGATAGATTTGAGGTAGCTTTTGTGCATGATTGATTGAGCCTTTGAGAAGGCTTTTGGGATAGATTTATGGACAAATTTGGGACATATTTGAGCAAGTTATTTGTGATCTTGCTAAGCAGATTTGAGCAAGTTCTTGGTGAGCTTGTTGGAGCATATTTGAGCAAGTTCTTGGTGAGCTTTCTGGAGTAGATTTGAGAAAGTTCTTGGTGAGCTTGCTGGAGTAGATTTTGAGCACGTTCTTAATAGATTTGTGGACATATTTGGGACAGATTTGAGCAAGTTCTTTGTGAGCTTGCTAAGAATATTTTGAGCAAGTTCTTGGTGAGCTTTCTAAGCATTTTTTGAGCAAGTTATTGGTAAGCTTGCTAAGCAAATTTCAGCAAGTTATTGGTGAGCTTGTTGGATCAGATTTGAGCAAGTTCTTGGTGATCTTGTTGGAGCATATTTGAGAAATTTCTTGGTGAGCTTGATGGAGCAGAGTTTGAGCAAGTTCTTGATGAGCTTGTTGGAGTAGATTTGAGCAGGTTCTTGGTGAGCTTGCTGAAGCATATCAACAGATTACCTAGCTAAGCAGATCAGTGGATTATCTTGTTAAGCAGATCAGTGGATAGCCTACCTGAGCAAATCAAGATTGCCTAGTTGAGCAGATTAGTGGATTGTTTGGCTGAGAAAATTAGTGGATTGCCTACCTGAGAAGATCAAGATTTCCTAGCTAAACAAATAAGTGGATTGCCCACCTGAGCAGATCAGTGGATAGCCTAGCTTTGAGCAAATCAAAGTAATAATTTGTATTGGGATAAGGATACCTACTTCTTTGTGAAATATTATAAGGAGATATCTTGTGGACTACCCCACATTGGGGGAACCATGTTAAATCTTGTGTCTCAATTGTGTGTGGTGATTTGTGCTCTTGCTTACTATTGCTATTTGAGTCATTAATGCACACTGCTATATTTGGTTATTACAATTAAGGACACTAATTGATATTGGTTTGGAAAGAAAGTAAAAAGTGGGCGCTATACTGTTCACCCCCCCTATTAGTATAAGCTTGTGTTCTTCACTCAATTGAATTTTTTGACAAGGTGCTATAGATATGGAACACATATCACTAGTTTCATAGACTTGTTGAATGTTATTGTTGTTGTTAGGATTAGGGACCGGTTGAGATGGAAGAGGAGGTTGTTTCAGAGGATTATTATTATTAAATAGAGGTGGAAGAAGTCTATTTTGAGGTAGATTTTGAGGGGCTTGTTCCCTAAATTGGTTTTAAAAGTTCTATTGTTGCAACGGATTTTGATACCAACCATATCCTCCATGGTTATATTGGCCATTAGTATTCCAACTATTTTGACTTGACATTCCTTTATTCCATGGTGTATTTCCATAAGTATTGGCCATAAAGTGGGCCCATGGGGGTATGTTCCAGTCTTGATTGTTTGGATAAGAATTCCAATTTATCCAGTTTGGTGCATTAGACCATTGATTAGGCCTTTGCGAGTTGTAATAACTAGGGTTTGACCAATTTGGTGGTCTATTGAATGGACCATTTCATATTTGAGCTACAAAATAAACATCTTCTACCTTTTCAACTTTAGGTTCTTTTATGGCAGCTTTAACAACAGAGATGTGTAGAAGAAGGAAACCACCATATGCAAGAGTAAAATAAAGACAAAGAGATTAACTGATACAATAGATTTTATTGCAAATATGTAAGATTTTACAATGATAACCAATAACTCTTTGCTTTATTACAAATAAAAGGAAGCCTCAAAGGCTTTTACAACACAATATGGTGTAAGTTTCCTCTTCACAATAGAATTATAGTGTGGGTGTGTGTATGTTCTCTCTCTCCCAAGGTTGCTCCAATGTTATGCAATACCCTGCAATGCAACACTCAAAAGAGAGGAGTCAGTGATAAAATAAACCCACCTCGATTGGGCTTTTGCTTGACAATATAAAATTATGATAAAACAAAGAAGTTGTTGTTGTTAAAATGCAAATACAATATACCTGAAGATGACCAAATGGCTAAGGCAAGATCCTAGGTAAATTTTGGTAGCATGTGGCTAGCACAATTTGGGCTCTTCTAGAATGGTTGTGGAAAGTTGTATTTATAGGAAAAATTAGGGTGGATGAGTGGGATGCCATGTGGACTCCACATAGGCAAGGGTAGTTGGGGAAAAATCTAGAGAATGTGAAGTGGAAAGGTTTCATTAATTTGCTTTGGGAAGAGGAGAGGATCTAGAAAATGTGGAAAGTAATTTAAAATTTCTTTGTGGGCACATGGGGGAATGTAAAATAATTTAAAATTGCAAAAGTGGTGAGGTGGCTTGTCCTTGGGCCAAGTAGAATAAATGTGGATTTTGACTAGGCATATTTTTAAATTTTAAAATACTTTTTATGTCATGAGGGGGGAGGTACATGTGAGGTGACATATTAAATTAGGGGTAATTTTTAAATTCTCAAGAAAGGGGCTTCTAGATTTCTCATTCATTATGGTGCCTAGAACATGGCATAACTATGTTTAAGGGGCATTAATTAGTATTTTAATTAATATTAATTAGGATTTTTATTATTTTATTTGCTTTGTTGTTTCCTATGCAAGGGGGACTAATAAATAAGGTAATGATAGTGATGTAAATTATATTTAATTAGAGTAATTTAGGTTTAATAAAGTATTATTAGCATGTGGGAATGTAGGAGATTTATTATTTTTATTGTTTTCTTTATTATTTTTATTATTTTTGTAGGTATTCAAAATGTTTCCAAAATTTAATTGATTTTATTTGCAATGTATTTATAAGGGTTTTATTAGGCAATATTAGGTATTTTAGATTAATTTTATTTTTGTAAGACTTATTGAGTGTAATTATTATTATTATATTATTTTATCAAAATTGTTAATTTTAGGTGTCTACAGATGCCCCTTTTTGCAATGTGTTGTTTGGGAGAACACAATGCAAAAATATTTGTCAAAATTTTGTTGTGTGATTGCCCCAATGAGATGATTATCCCTATGGGAGTATATTTGATGACCCCCTCAAGTGGTGAGTGCGCAGGAAAAGGCACGAAGCCAAGGACAAGCCACTTGACAAAATTGGGTAATGGAGAGAATAGGTAAGGGTAAGGAAGGGGGGAATTGCATGGGAGACCGTTTTACTGGGAGGATGGGGGAAGGTGGGGGGAAAAGGTAAGGAAAATAAGGGGTTACAATAGTGGAAAAGGGGTTAGCTCCAAACTCCTTGGAGAGAAGTATGAGGGTAGGAGAAGATAAGAGGATACAGTAGGAGGAAAAGAGAGTAGGAGGATATAGTGCAACCATGGGAAAAATGGCAGACCTAGAGAGGAGGAGAGATCACATGTGCACGATGTAAAAGAAAACAATGAGAAAAATAAAAATAAAAAGGTGTGGGGCCTAAGGAGGCCAGCTAAAAGTGTAAATCCCAAGGGGGTGAATGTAAAAGGGGTGTGGAAGGGGGTAAGTGTAAAATAGGTGGCCAAGGAGGCAAGTGTAAAAGAAAACGCCCAAGGGGGCAAGTGAAAAAAAGGTGGGGTATAAGGAAGGATAGGAGGATATAGGGGGAGGAAAGAGAGTGGGTAAGGAAATGAGGGGTAAGGAAGGAGGTTGTCAAGGAGATGCAAGTAATTATAATACAACCATGAAAAAGAATAGACCCGAACAGGAAGGGACCACATGTGCACTGCATAAAAAAAATGTGTAGCCTAAGGAGGTGAGCTAAAAGTGTATAGCCCAAGGAGGTGAGTGTAAAATAGGTGCCTAAGGAGGCGATATGTAAAAGGGTTCCCAAGGAGGCAAAGTGTGTAAAAAAGTGCCTAAGGAGGTAAAGTGTGTAAAAAAAGTGCCTAAGGAGGCAAAGTGTGTAAAAAGTGCCTAAGGAGGCAAAGTGTGTAAAAAAAAAGTGCCCAAGGAGGCAAAAAGAAAATAACAGTGCAATGTGAAGCTACAACCAGGTCAAAAAAGTATCATGGTGCATTACATGTGGGAGAAATATTTGTAGCCTAAGGAGGCTAATGAGAAGTGCTTAGCCCAAGGGGACAAGTGTAAAATAAGTGCACAAGGAGATAAGGAAAGAGAAAGCAATAGGGCATGTACCAAGAGTTGGAGGCTACAATATTGAGGAAGGTAGGACAACTCAAAGTTATAGAGCGAGATAGGTTGTTAGCTTAGCATAAGGAGCTAGTAGTGAGGCTAGATCAATGGATTTGGGAATGAGATTGGCATATAGAGAGAGTAGGATGGCTTTTGATGCCAGATGGGGAGGTTGCAGGTAGAGAAGATGCAAAATTTTGAGGGTTGGGAGAGTTATCTATCAGTGTACAGGTGCCCCACTTTCATGAGGGGACAAGGCCACAAACTATTGAGGAGGACAAGAGTAATGATAGGATAAAGGAAAAATGGATGAAAGGGATAGGCTAAGGATAAGGTTGGGGATGGCGGTAAAAAAAAAGGGTAACAGGGAAATTAAATGGTAGGCCAAAGATATGAGTGACAAGTGCATAGCCCAAGGGGGTGAGTGTAAAACAGGTTCCCAAATGGGGTAATGTGAAAAGGAATTCCAAAGGAGGCCTTGTGAAAAGGGGTTTCTAAGGAGAAAAGTGTAAGAATAAGCATAATCAAGTATAGGATGCATAACAATGATGCTAAAAGGATAATATAGAACAAAAAATGGATCGATAATGGATAGAGGAAAATGCTTACCTCATTAATAAAAAAATATTTCCTTAAATACACAAGGGTGTGTAATTTCCATAGGAAAAAGGAAGAGAAGAATAGAATAAAAGGGAGGGAGGAGAGTATCTAAAGGAGATTTCATGAGATTCAAACAGCCTAGTGCTCCTCTCAAGTAGAAAATTGCCCATGAAAAGCCATTAATATTAGAGGTCCCTTGAGACATATCAAGATGTCCTAAAACCATTGTGTGTGCAATGAGTTCATTAACCAAATTTTGAATAGGTTTAGACTTAACCAATTATAGTCCTAATGAGAAAAATAGAGCTCAATCGTGAAGGCATACTCCACTGCCAGTCAGGCATCTATAGTCCTGATGGAGTTAGCACACAATCCATCAACATTTTTCCACTGCCAGCCAAGCATCTGTAGCCTCGGTGGAGTCATCTAATACACCCAAGGATTTAGGCTAGATTTTTTTTTGTGATCATTTTATTTTATTTTTTAGCGTGAATCCTTGGGTTTTGGACCGCTAAAGGATGCACGATGAGCTAATATAGACATAAGGACTAATCATGATGTCATCCTTGCCTAATCAAAATAATATTAATGTGTGTTATGTACGGATCATAGAATACCTTAATAGATCACAAAGGGAGGATCCAAATCATTGTGGCTTTGAATGGGATATATGCACACTTGAAGATAAGAAAGAGATATGAGGAAGAGAAGGGACACAAGAAGAAAGGAGATTACAAAAGATACGTATATGCCCCTGCATATAAAATGAAAGGTTAATTGTTAATGAGGTAAGCACCTTTCATGCATAAAAAAAAAGGGTGGTGAAATGTAGCAATAGGTATATATTTATCGATAGTAGAGAGAAGGAAAAGGTATGTACAAGGATTGTAGGGAATACATATATATTATGCATAAAAGGACTATAAAAATGGAGGAGGACGTGGAGGTGAAGAAGTAGAGACAAAGGAAGGTATGATGCTCCCCCAGACCAAGGGGAAGGCAGGAAAAAGACGTATTGAAGGATGAAATCCCCTAGCCAAAATTTGTGGGGAATGGCGAACTAGTCCTCGAGCTAGTGGAGGAGGAAGGAGTGGGAAGGGTGAAATTGAGGAGCAATGGGATAAATGATGTGATCGAGGATGGATGTATAGGGATGAAGTGGCAATTGAGTGAGAGGGTCGAGGAGTACAAGGTGGACGAGATTGATTGGAAGGAAGTGGAGTGGAAATTGGATTACGAGCAAGGTGATAAGGATAAGGATGATAATATGAGGGATATGGGGGAAATAGATAGGATGAATGACTGAGTTGTGAGGATTGGACCATATTAGGGGCATGGGATAATGAAGATGGTATTGGAAGAAGGGATGGCAAAGAGGGTGTTAGAGGAAAAGGTGTTTCTATGACCACATGCAGATGATCGATTTGGAGAGATTTTATGGGTTGGTCTAGAAGGAGAGTTCCCCAAATAACAGTCCTTATCATGAAGGGAAAGAGAATGGAGAGGTGTGGTTGGGATGCGAGGTGAAGTAGGAGGAGTCTCCTGAAGATAAGGTGGAGGGATTTTAAGCGAACAAGATATTTTATTATCATCGAGGATGTTAGAGGAAAGGTAATGGATGAGGGTGACTTGAGAAGAGCTGACTATTGAAGGTTTGGAGGATTGAGGATTAGGAGTGATGGAAATTTGTTTATATTTTGCTTCATCCTCCTCCTCAAGGTCTAGAGTGAGAGATTTGAAATTAACAAAAGTGTTGATTCCCCTAGACACAAAATTGGTATGGGTAAATATAGGACCCAAAGGAGCAATGGCATCAATGGTTAAATCGTGGGCTAATTCATATTGGGAATATGGTGACAAAGATTCAACAGGATTATAAAAGCATATTAACATGGGGTGGTTTGTAAGGGGAAGTAGTGGCGAAGGTGAAGTATGAGAGGGGTCTATCTCCTCCTCACTCTCTTCATGGATGGAAATAGTTTTGGTTAAGGAGACAAGGGAAGGTGTGAGTAGAAGGATGTGGTGGGGAAAAAGGGATATAATGCAACCATGGGAAAGAGCAGACCCAAAAAGGAAGGGACCACATGTGCACTGTATAAAAAAAAAGGAAAAAGGTAAACAAAAGGTATGTAGCCTAAGGAGGCTAGTGAAAAGTGTATAGCCCAATGGGGCAAGTGTAAAAGGGATACCTAAGGAGGCAATGTGAAAAACTAAAAGCCTAAGGAGGCAAATGTTAAAAGGAAACACCCTAGGAGGCGATGAAAGTGTAAAACAATGCAATGTGGGGTGGTTGCCAAGTTTGCAATGTATCATGGTGCATTGAGTTAAAGCGCAAGAGGAAGGGTGGTTGGATAGAGTATTGGGTGAGGTCAATAGAGTAGGAGACCAACTTGATCTACCCAAGCATGCTCAGGTGTTGGGTAATTGACCTTGAAGGTCGATGTGATTGCGTATACCTTGATCTTGGCATCCTAAGCCAAAACCTTGCCAATGGCATTTCTAAAAATAGTGTAGGATAAAATATGGTTTGGAGAGGTAATTAATATTAGAACAAAAATAACCTTGTAAGGAAATGGAGGACGATGCCAATATAGGTGTATCAAGTCCTCCATAAATAAATTGGTGTGATCAGGTAGTGAGCCTAAGGGTACAATATCGCCTATGGTGAATTATATTTAATTAGAGTAATTTAGGTTTAATGAAGTATTATTAGCATGTGGGGATGTAGGAGATTTATTATTTTATTTATTTTGTTATTTTTATTGTTTTCTTTATTATTTTTATTATTTTTGTAGGTATTCAAAATGTTTCCAAAATTTAATTGATTTTATTTGCAATGTATTTATAAGGGTTTTATTAGGCAATATTAGGTATTTTAGATTAATTTTATTTTTGTAAGACTTATTGAGTGTAATTATTATTATTATATTATTTTATCAAAATTGTTAATTTTAGGTGTCTACAAGATGTATTTACAGTTTTCAGTTTTGTGATTTTTATCACAAATTTTACAAGTAGCAATGTTTGAAGTGTTTGTAATGTTGAGAGGACAATCTCTCAAGTTGTGCTTTTTCCTACATCTGTGACAGTAGATTTATTCACCGTCATGTGCTTTTGGCTTCTTATCCATTAAATCCAAAGATGTAGTCAAGGTACTTAACAAATCAGTTTTTAAACCTTCCAACATGTTTCCAATTTTTGCTCTTGTTACTCCTCTTGTAGATGTATACTTGTTACTCCTTAGAGGTTTATTTCTTGAATAGTTTCTACAAAGGTTTACAATTTCTTCAAACACCATAAGATGGATATCTCCTTTTTCCATAAGGTTCAGAACCTCAAGGACATCTTCTTTTAATCCTTTTAGAAAGAGTTCTTTTAAGTTTCTTCATCGAGGTCTATATTCACTCTAGACCCAACAAATAGAAATACTCAAGGTAATCCTCCAAAGATTCTTCTTATTTTTTATTCATGCATAAAAGCTCAACTTTATTAGTCCTAAATCTATAGTAATCCTGATATCGTTCAAGGAATAAATATTTTAATCCTCGTTTTACATCCCATTGATTGAAAATATTTTCTCCTAGACCCATGAACCATCTTAAAGTTGCATCTTTACGAGTAAAGGGAAACAACCTTAGCTTTTGCTCATCAGTAGTGTAAAAGTAGGCTTGGCACACTACTTCAAATTCGAAAAGAAAAGCATCAGGATCTTCATGTGGTTTCCCATGGAAGATGGGCAATAGAGAAATAGAGATTGACTTAGGTTATCTTGTTGTCCCATCTATGTGTAATATTGGGAAGTTAAATATCTTTCTTTACCCATTTCTTCTTTGATATCTATTCTATCTTTGTTCATTCCCCGTTGGTTCTCTTCTACTTCTCCCTACCCACTTTCCTGGTCAGCCATAACTGAATGTAATATTTCAATAATTAGACCAAGTATGGATTCAGTAAAAATAGAAGGATCTATGTGATTGTCAAATTCTGGTTTCAGTAATAAGTATGAGTCATGATCTTGTTCTAGAATTTCAGCTTGATTGGTTGATGTTGCTATTTCAAAATCTGCTAATTTATAAATTACAGGCTACCTGCTAAAGTCTCTTTGGAAATTTCCTTCTAAATTTTTGATCTCTATAAATATTCCCTTAGAGTCTCTAGGTTTGCTCATGAATTTTCTAAGTTTTCTTGTTTTTGCAACACATCTAATCTTCCTTGAATAGTCTATGAATATTGTTGATTGGATCAAGTTGTTCAGGTGTCATGAAGTGTTCTTATTCAAAATAAAAGTGGTCTATAACCAATTGAATCAATTGAATGAGAAAAGCTTGAGTTGGAATGGGGTCAAGATTTCCAAATTGTAACTCACAACGTAAATCTTGACACAACTCCCTAAAGCGGACAACTCTAGGTATCCTCTGATATTTCTTGCTATATACTAGAGCTACTTCTTTCTTTTCTAGGTCTACAAGGAACTTGTGAATGAGGAGGGAGTCTTCAAAATATTTATTCCAAAGGTAAATTGTTGGATTTATTGTTGCCCTTCTATCCTAAAGCCAACACTCACAACTTCTTTTAAGATCCAGGTAATATGAATGGTAGTTTATCCCTAGATTTTTTGCTATGTCAATCCTTTTAATTTCCTTCAACTTGTCTGATTTTTCTTTAATAATGTCAATGCGTTCATATAGACACTCCCACTCTTGACTAGATGCTCTATTTCCTTACTCAAAAAGAAGGTCAACTTCTTATTTTATCAATAGTTCTCTAAGGTTATAAGTGAAGACTGATTCAGACTATTTTCCACCATCTACCAACTTATATTTTATATTTTTTCTCTTTGGTTTTGGTTTTGTTTGGGTTTTTATTTTGATTTCTATTTTAATCCCATTGTCGTCAAGTTTAGATACAAATCATAACAATTGAGTTTATAACTATCCTTAAAATGGTAGGGAACAATTGAAATAAAATTTCACAATAATCCTAATGTTTTGCTAAAGTTAGATGTGACTCGTGTTCCTACGAATCTTTATATAGCCAACCTTAGCATACTAGGAATAATATGAAATATTGTTGTAAAAGTAAAATTTTAACAATCCTAATGTTTTTTCTAAAATTAGGTACGACTCGCGTTCATACAAATATTTATACATTCAATCTTAGCACATTAGGAATAAAATGAAATGTTGCTGGAAAAATAAAATTTACTGGAAATAAAAGGTTAAACTATTACTGTTTATTTGATTGTTTATGAGGGTTTCACTATGGCTGTGTCACTCAACCATACCTACATCCTTCTTCTGATAGAGTCCTAAGCCAACTTTAGGGGTGTTTAAGTATTGTTGTCTCACTCAGGCATACCTACTTCCTATTTTTCATACATGTACTAAGTCAAACTAAACAATAATAATCACCCAAAGCTAGAAAATTTGTAGAAATTAAGATTTGTAGGAAATAAAATTT
Source organism: Wollemia nobilis (assembly GCA_028583015.1). Classification (NCBI taxonomy): domain Eukaryota; kingdom Viridiplantae; phylum Streptophyta; class Pinopsida; order Araucariales; family Araucariaceae; genus Wollemia; species Wollemia nobilis. The sequence goes on along the minus strand of JAQPPZ010017175.1, from coordinate 2,771,450 downwards.
GCAAAAATTAAAATTTACAGGAAATAAAATTTGTAGGAAATTACTCAATAAAAAAAAATTGTAGGAAATAAAATTCTAATTAAGAAAGCAGTAAAATTTATTCCTCAAGAGAAATGAACCTGGTAGCGTTGAATGAAGGGGCTTGTTGGGACCATATCGTGCCACTCTGACTCATATGCATGCCAAGGACTCATACATACCTCTTTCCACATACAAGTAAGCCTCACATACTGCCAAACAACTTTTTTGATTAACCACTACGGCGGTACTCTCCTCGACAACGGTGACAAAATGATCGGCTATAATAGCTTACATTTAATTTATCAATCTGAGGGTAATCAAGGTTACATTTAAGAGTAGGAATCTAGTATATATTGTACCATGGGGATCAATGCTAAGCTTAGTTCATATTTCTTTCAGTTTTAGGTGTTTGCAGAAAAGTAATAAACAAAAGTTAAATTATGTAGGAATAAAAACATAATGCAATTTATAATTTATGCAATAAATATGATAATTACCTATTAGTGATTTAATCTATTGATGATCTAATCTATTTTTGAGTTAGTCTATTGTTGAGTTAATCTATTTTTGAGTTAATCTATTGTTGAGGATCCTCGTGCAGTTAGTTTTATTTATCTATTCTGACTTTATGTTTTATAAAAATGCAATTTAATTTATTTTATATTATAAGGTTAATTAACTATTTCTAACCTATTGTAGGGGCAAGAGCTTAGGGACTAGTTGTAGGAGTGGGCCTTGCCTCCTAGAAGACAATGTAAGTCTTTCTCCCCTAATCTACTTTATCTCAATAACTAAAATGCATAACTATTCCTAACATTATATTATCTTATGAATGTAGGAAGATTACAATTACAACTACATAAAGAAATTAAGCAGTAAATATAAATGACACAGTTACCATATGCAAAGAATGAAGTGCTACTTTTATTGCTAGAAATTCAAATGTACATGCTGACGCATTTCCTCAAAAATTGTACAGACACATTGAACATTCGACAGTTCTCCCTTATATTATTCAGCTATAGACAATTGGACATTAGAAATTTCTCCATTAGACCTTTTCAAAGGTCTCCCTATGTAATATATATATTGTGACTTGGACAATTCTAAGTAATATTCTTCCAATTATTTTACCATATGGAGTTGTGGACTTGATAATGCGACAACTATGCACTAATGAGAATAATATAAACTAATACAATTCCTAATTTTTCTTGGACTCAGTAAACATCCTAAGTGGTCCAAGTGGCACTTTATGAACTAACATAACAACATAATACTAACTTAAACATTTTACAAGATATACACATAACCACATATCCTTTATTCTCGAAAAGGCTCAAACAATCTTGCGTCTAAATCTAATCATCCTAACAATATTCTAATTATACAATGTTTACGAAATAAAGTTATAACAACTTTATTAATCACAATATCCTCCTGAAGAATGTGATAAGTCAACTAATATAAGTTGACTGTAATCCTTTATTGCCATGTAAGAGTGCCATGTTGTACTGATGTGGCATGCAATATCAATCAACTAACTTGGTCAACTCTCTTCGATAGTTGTTGGTTAAAGTTCTCTTTGGTAACAGTCTTCAGTAGCTACCTTCTGCAACATACTTCAGTAACTATCTTCCATAACATACTTTAGTTACCATATTCTATAACATTCTTCAACCACTGTTCTATCACTTTACCTAGAGTCTTCTTAATCCTTTGTCTTTATGTTCATCTCTTCTCATCCAAGGTGTACCTTGAAGCTTGTTCTACTGCATCATGCATCTGTGGAACATCCTTCAATATTTCCCTGCATAATTACTCACAAATCGAACATATTTTACATGAAATACACACATTTGTTAGATTAACTGCATTCATCTTTTTAACTGACAAATCACATAAATAAATAGAAATAACTTACTTAAAACATATTATAATCATAAATTAAATATAAAAATGAAACAATTTACTATAGCAATATATGCCAAATAATCACTCATCAAATTAAATGGATTAATTCCAAGTAGTATCCCTTATTTCTCGTAGGTTGTGTTTTGCAAATATTATATTACTTTGATATTTAATTTCCCTAAGTTTTTCTTTCAAATAAATATTGATTTTCTTTAATACTTAAACCTTATAATATAACCTTATAGCTCCTATTTTAATAAAAGTAAATTAGATGGGGAAAATTTTACCTTAATAACCTTTATAAAATCGATAGTATTTTGTCCTTCTTGGGCACTATGAGTAATGACAGTTTTTCCAACTTGCTATTGGCTTCACCACTCTCTTTAATGCTTCCTTGACCCGTTTGACTAAGAGTACTATTCTTTGTCGCTTCTGAATACTTTTGAATTACTCTTGAATTACTCTTCGAGTTGCTTTCCAAGTTGTTTCCTAGTTGCTCACCGAATTGTTACCGATTTGCTTGGTCCAAGTTGTCTTTAATAGGCGGTCAATCGAGTGACAAGTGTCACAACAATTTTTTTTAAACACTCCAAGAATACTTCGGGTGTTTTGTGGAGATACCAATCATGTTCTAACGCTTGTGACAAGTGTCACCTTCGCTTGAGACATTTTTTTATTTCCTCTTTGTGTGTTTTCCAAGAGATGTTTCTACTTCAATGTATATGAGGCTTCTTGTTGTAATGCTTCTGGTTGTAATTAACTTCTCTATCGCATGGAGTATGGGTGCCAAGACAATGTTGTAATGTCTCCTTCATGGGTATTTTTTAGGGTTATTTTGGAGAATGACAAGTGATGCCTTCTTTCCTTTACATGCCCTTGTCTTATCAATACCTTCTTGCAAGCCCTTTAATGTATCCTTCCACCTTTTTCTTTGTTGTTCTTTGTGTGTGTTGAGATGTTTCCAACCAAGCAATGCTTATGGTGGAGCTTTGGTGGAGCTATGGAGGATATTTGGTGGAGCTTTGGTGGAGATATGGAGGAGCTTTGGTGGAGCTTCATGATGCTCCACTTATGGTAATGAATGCTACTTGATTGGATGTATGGTTCCAATTTGCTTTCTTTGATTTCCCTTGCTTATACACTACTTTATTTCTCCTTGGCTTTGTACCTTGTCTTTTGTAGGTTCAGCCATCCAAGATACGTAGAAGATGAGCCTATATGAGTGGATATTTGCTATGCTTGGGAGAATGCTAGCATTCATACACCTTTGGTTGGCTCACCCTGCTTATATTATGCCTTTGAGGCACTTTCCAATCTACCCTTTTTTCTGCATAGAATGAGTTAGATAAGTGCAATACAATGTAACGATATTTGTAAATAAGATGCATTTTGCACCCTTTATTGAACTCTTTTTTTTAGGTCTGATATTATTATTTATATGGCAAAAAATTTTAATGCAGTGTAGGGGTATTGAGGTTGTCTCTTTTCTTATACACCTTCCCATTTTTTCTTAAATATTATGATGACAAAACCAAGCTTAGATAGAAGTAGATAGAAGCTCCTTATATGATGCAATTTTCTACACTTTTCTCCTTGTAACTAACCCTATAATGATTTAAATTTTAGACTCACCAAGTATCAATATTTGAAGCTTCTATTTTTTATTTTGGTTAGTCATATTCTTCTACAAATTTTGGAGGATTCTAACCTATTTTGGTGGCTTCACTTGGCCACTATGTGTTGCAGATTTTTGTGCACTAATAGTATCTTTAGACACTTTGTCAATTTCTGATTTTGTGCCCTTCTCAAGAACACAAACAATAATATTTTTGAGAGCAATAGAATAGTGCAAATGAATCTAATAATATTTCTTTTAATGCACTAAAAATTTCACCTTATCACTCCAATCAACTCTTAAATTAATGCACTTAATCAATTTACTACAACTAATCAAGAATAATCTAAAATGAATCTTCAAGAGTTATTCTACAATTTCACTACAATTAATATTGTAGAACTTAGTCTTCTTTTTTCTTTTCCAAAGTAGATGATAGGTAGTTGATAGATGTAATTCTCAAATCTAATCAACTCCTAATTAATGTGCAAATGAACCTTAAAATGAACTTTTCTCTTTTTGCACTTTTGAAGACTGTAATCCAATGTTTCTTCTTACAACTTTTATCCAAATTAGGTGCTTTAACAAATTTGATAAGTAATCCAATTAATGAATCTATTTGCACCAAAATTTGCTTACCTTTTTGAAATATTTTGTAGCTCTTTTTCTACCTCTGTAGAGGATGTAATCTTAGTGTCTAAGATCACCAAGTTGCTACTTCGAGTAGGATCTTGCAACTCTTTGTAGATTGTCTTAAACAACTCCTTCACCAAAATATGATCTCGAAATTTCTTTCACGAGCTTAGGATTTGTTGGTCTGTTCTCCTATTGTGGTATCCTCCTTTTACTATAGATTTTGAGAATTCTTTGTCTCTGAAGCAGTGCCTTCTTATTGTGAGAGGTAATCTTCAAATATCTAGGATTTGGTGGGCTTCTTCTATCTTCAACTCTTCTTGTCAAATTCTGACTTCAAGCAGGATCTTCTTCTCAAGATTTTGAATATCTTAAGATCTTCACTAGATTCTTCTTAAGGGATTTGGCACTCCTTGCCAATTTCTTCTCCTCAAATTTGGCATTCCTTGCCAATTTTTTCTTCTCTTGGGCTTGTTTTTGTATGGCAACAATTTTCTGAAGTCCTTCACTATTAGGGGCTTCTCCTTGGTAGTGGATTTCTCTGATGATTTATCCTTTGAGGATTTCTTCAGTAAGGCTCTCCAAGCCTTTTACTATATGCTTTATGAGACCTTTCCAAGGTCTTTGTTCTTGCAACTTTTTTTGGTCTTCCTTGAGACCTTTTCTTCGACCTTCTGCTTCTAGAAGTGTTGGTGGTGAGATCTTCTTCTGGATCTCTGATTCTGCTGATTCTATATTCAAGCAGGACTCTCCTAGTACTTCTTCTTCTTCTTCTTCTTTTGATCTTTTCAATTATGCTTCAAGTGTTGAATTGATTCTAAAGAAGATACTCTTCCTAACTTTCTTGTAGGAATTTTACCAACTCGTTGAATCTTTTTTCCCTGCAATAAAGTATTAGTACTAAAATCTTAATCTACTTCTAAATCAAATACTCTCTTCTGGATTCTTCTTTAGGATCAAGGCTTTTCTGGCCTTTTTTTAGTATTTAGGCTTTTGTGGCCTTTTCAGTATCAAGGCTTCTATGGCCTTTTTAGTATCAAGGCTTCTGTGGCATTTTCTAGTATCAAGGCTTCTATGGCCTTTTTAGTATCAAAGATTCTATGGATTTGCAGTATCAAGAATTTTGTGGCCTTTTCTTCAAGGATTCTATGGCCTTTTCTTTTGGGTCAAGGCTTATATGGCATTTTCTTCTACTGTGAATTTCTTCAATCTAGCAATGGAGATCTTTAGTCTCCTAACTTCACCATGACTCTTCTATAGAAGTCTTCTTTCGTAGTATTCTTCTCTTGCACAAGGAACTAATATATGCACTATGAAGGCATGCCAACCTTCGAGCAACGAATTTGAAGTCTCCTAGCTTTCTGTTGTAGGAGTCCCAATCATATAAGAATTATTTTTTTGCAAAAAAATAAACTTTGGCCAATAGTTAATAAAATCTAGGTATCCTAAATGATCTTCACTAGATGATCTATCAATCTAGTGGATCGAATTTTGAGTCCTAGTCTTCACAAATTTTTCTTACAACTCTGTGGAAAGACTCTAGTCAAATGTAATATCAGTATTTTTAGAACTGAGACTTCTTTTAGTCCTCACTTGTGACTCTCCCTAATTCTACCACCTAGACTCTTTTGAGAGTTTTCGATAATGGTTGGTCCAACAAAATAATGGTGGTTTTCCTATTGATCTATTGTGGCTAGATCTACTATAGCTAGATCTATCATAACTCTGATACCACTGTTAGCTTTTGAGGTAGTGGTAATAGGAGATATCAATCACAAGATGTAGAATAATATGAAATAAAGTAAATTTACGAGATGACTGAAATATGTTGTAAATAGAAATGACATAAATGAATACAATGTAGCTATGGAGGAAATAAACACTCCATTAATAAAGCTACTAGACTACATTGCACCCATCACCAATATATGGTGATCTACACAACACTATGCTACTACCTACGAATATGCTCTAAGCTTCTCTATATGTCTATATATATTACAATTAGGCCCTTATTATATAGGAAGATAGGTTCCTTGTACAACACTCTATCTAGTTGTGCAAGGTATAACTTGCACATATACAACTTGCACATTGACACTTGTGCATTTATTATATTGCATGAAGTAACTAGATAACTTCTCCCTAAAGTAATATTATATCCTAAGTATGTACCTTGGAAGGTACATTTACATTACCAAAATGATGTAATATACTCTATTTCTAATAATGGTTGAATGTTGGATAGATAGCCACTAGGACACAATAAAGAATCTAGGCTATACATACAATTATAGGCTTTGTGTTCTAAATGCTAGGAATAAATAAATGGAATACATATTGATTTTTATACTATATGCTTGCATTAATTGTTTTCTCTATGAATTAGTTCATATGTGCATCAACCATAATAGATAACTAGGTATGGTTGTGACTATTGATCAACACGTGTAGTATATACACATATCATTGGTTAAAATCAGTCCATAGTTCTCAAAATGATAAATTGGCATGTTTCCAATTCCTTGAAATAAATAATCAATCTTATTAATTTGAAAAGCTACATGTTGCTTTCCAAATGATGTCAATCCCTAAGTTGTAGGAATGGATGGCTCTTAAATTTCTCTAAACCTATTGTAAATTCTAAAAACACCTAATTTCAGGCCTCTTGTTAGCTCTCACCAGGTAATGAATAGGACATACTTCATTTTCTCATGATCCCTAATAAAGGCCTAAAGCAATGAAACCCAAGACACTTGTATCCTATCAATTTACAGAAGAACGAACATGATCAGTTCACTTCCCTAAAACAATAAACATAACTCATAAAAACAAGTCAAATGAAAAAAATACTATGACATAAATACTACTGATGGAAAGGTATCCTATTAACATTTTATTGCAATAAGCCTTGAAACTGGGGGTATTAACATCAACAACAAGGACATAAACTATCCACATCTATCAGTAAGGACATAAACTATCCACATCCAACAATAAGGACATAAATTATCCAAAGCATTGTATCATAAGGATATAGAGTGTCCAAAGCACTGCATCATATGGACATAGACTATCTAAAGTATTGTTCATATGGATATAAATTGTTTAGAATATTTGTATTATAGCAACATATATTGTTTGAAATCATTGTATTATATGTGGACATCGATTGTCCAAACCTCAAAAGGGCATCAACTACCTACAAAAGCAATAGTTGCAAACAAAATATTTTTAAAAGGACATAAACTATCCTAAAGCATGGACTGCCTAAAAATACTATTAGTCGTAATTGCCTATGTGCTTGTCCATTTATCAGGCTAAGAGGCCATTGCTTAGTGTCTATTAATGACATAAATAAATCAATTTGTAAATCACTATTAAATTAGTATTTAAAATTATTATGCATAACCTACAATAATTCAAAGAAATTTTAATTTTTAACTCATGACTAGATGTTGGTGCTAACCTTTCCTTTTCACAAATAAAATAAATTTGTGAAAAATACTTCTTCCCTTTCTAACTCATGGAAAATCATTCCAAGAGTATTTTTCAACATCATTTAACATGAATCCCATATCAAAACTTGAAAATCAAGTCATCTTTCAATTTTACTAAATTTATTTTGGAGTTTGATTGTAACATCAATATAGTTACTTAAAGTTTTTCAAATCATGTTTTCACATATCCATTATCCTTTAAATCAATTATACACCTCTTCATAAACTAACTTTACCTTATCATACCTATATTTCACACCGTTATTCAATAGTAATTTATTTGTAAAATTATGTCAAATACCTATCAACTCTTTAAATACGCAAAATTTTCCAAAACAAAATTAATTTTGTAAAAATTACAATTCAACTTTGAAATTAAAATTTTGCTCTTATAGACACACAATATCCATTATATAACATCATAAATGCATCATGTTATCTATTTACTCATCCATACAATTTACAAAAAAATTAATATCACATCAACCTAACATAAAATATAACATAATCATTAATCAATAAATAATTGATATATGTTTATACATATTTCAATCACCTATCGACTTGGTGTACCACAACCTATCAAAACTGGTAAACTTAGATCCTATCAATTGGCTAAGGCATATCATAAAAATATTATGCTCTTGTGACACTCACAAAAATAAAAATAAAATCTACACAACTTACCCTATGTCTCTAACCCACCCTCGGTTGGTCTAGGAGGAAACTAAATAGACTACTACAAGGACCAAGTCATTGATTTCAATCTAGAATGAAAACATGATCGAGTCCTTAAGGGGAAAGGCTACCTTTGCTCTAGAGGTACAATCACATAGTAAAATAATCTTTAGTGTGTGCTCCTTTCCACCTCTATAGTGTATTAAGCCTAAAGCATGGCTATCTAGTTGAATAAGACCCTAATAGTTGCATCACTACTCCTAGTTCCAACTACAACTGGTTTGGCTATGGAATTGCCATGCTCAATCCTCAACTCATCCCTCTCTACTTGGGCCTAATATCTCTTGGATATGGACTTGTCCCTCTCCATGAGAGTTGTGCCTCATGCTACCACTTCTTGGTCCAACTACCCTTGTAGAAGCTTTATCTTCCTCACTATGGCATTCATCTCTTGCTAGAATACCTTCTTTGTCATCTTGTTGGTCCCTATCCCAACATCATGAGCCATAGTAAGACGTATCATGATCAAAGTTTGTGATGATTCAAATCCATCTCTTGGTCTTTGTTGTAATTTCTTCTATGCCATTTGGAAATGATGGTGAGCCATACTACTCAATCTTGGCCCCATCCATGGATGCCTCATCATTAGTGTAACCAATGTAGGACAAATCTATCGGTACCACTCAAGGTAACTTGGAGCAACCCTTATATCATCTATCCTAGGATATACAATAGGAATATCATCTACATCCTCCATAGTAAAGCCCTTATGGTCTGGTAGGTCATCAAATCTTCTTTGTTTCTCCTACATAACTACTAAAACCAAAGCTCTCCTAAGGCCAAAATCCCTTGTACAAGATCAAATTGCCTTGAAATCATGTTTGGGTGATAAATATCAAACTCTCCATTAGGTCTTTATAGCCACCTGATCCTTTTTACCCTCACCAACTAGACACCATCCTTGACCCATCCTACATGGTCTCTCTATAGGCACCATACTATCTAGTATTGTTGTAGGTCATCAATGACTCGTTGAGTTGCCATCATAACTCCTCTAAAAGCTATCTTGATAATCTCATGAGCATGATTCTATCTAAAATAAGATGGAACCTATGGATCAACAAGGTCTATGGATAGATTGCAAGCTTACTGTAGTGGTAAGGGTTTTGGTTTATCTTTGAGAGGTCTAAGGTTCAAACCCCACTCAGTATGAGGGGACCATGACTCCTCATAAAAACATGTGTAAACTCATTTAAAAAACAAGGTCTATGGGTAACTTGACTGGTCATCTAATTGATATATTCTCCCACACTCAAATATACAAGAGAGTGCAACAAAATAGACTTTTTCTCTTCTTATAGGCAACAAGATGAAGAATATAATACAACCTGAATAAGATAAATGAGCCCCATGCAAAATTTATCTACTTGTCTCTTATAAAAGTGACGATATCAAACAATTCATAATGCAACAACCTCTTGCTAGTGTCTCCAACTAGCAAGCCTGAAACCACAACACATAATAGTGTTGTAATTCAATGTAATAATCCTACCTAATACATGACATTGATATCAACACCATACTATTTTATCTTAAACTAGTGACCATAAGTTAGCCCTAGGATGGCCCAAGCCTGATTATGACTCATTTGTATTTGAGAACCTCAAATAGGTACCTGGAGGATCCTCTAGACATACTCCAATATCATCATCATTTCTTTGGTAAGAAAAAGGAATATGACATACTCTGAGTGCCACCTCTCTATTAGAGCAATCAATAGTGCATGATCCAGCTTGATGGTGGGCATTATCACTAGATGTCCCAACCCCACTTCATCCAAGACCCATCATTCTATAGGTGTCATTACCACTATAATAGAATACAAAGTGCATTAGCATCGATATCAACATATCCAACACTTGCATACAAAAATAAAAGGAAAAAATAGAGTTAGATTTCTCTATAAAAATTAATCAATTTTTCTCTCCTTATTCCTTCATGAATTTTCCAACTCAGAGCAAATTTTCCAAGTAACAAATTTTCCTAATAGAAAATCCACTAGCCAAAAGAATAGACCAATGAAAAATCATGAATACACCACCTTCTTAGTGTATTTGAGATGATGTATTCATACCACATGGAGTGAATGCACCAATCATGGCATCACAAACCTAAAAAGTGAAAAGCAATAAGACAAAAAAAGTTCAAACCTATCCCTAGGCCCCACCTGGACCTGTTCCATGATGCACTAGGTGCAATATGTGAGTTGGATGTCTCTGCTTGGTTATTTTGCAAAACCCTAGGTTTTTCTTTAGAGCTCTTTCCCACTCTTGCACATGATGAAAATGACTTCTACCCATGCCATTTTCCCTATTTTACCTTAATTCAAGTAAAAATTTTCTCCACTCACTTTTTACCTAGCTGATTCAAGTTCCTTTGAGACCCTATTTTGTCCCTTAGAAACCTGAGGGGGCACCCAGGCTAGGGTCAAGGATAAGTATAATTCTTCCATTGACCTTAAAAAGAAAATTATCTAGTTAAACCTAAAAAGAAAATTGTTTCTCCTCTAAACAAATTTTTGATATATTTCACCCCAAATCAATTAATCGAAGCCTAGTCATCATGTCTTTCTAAGAATAAGAGACATATACGTATTTTTTTAATGCATCTACTAAATCTTAAATACATAAAATGGGACAAATGTAGATACCTAAAATCATACCACCTCTTTTACACCATTCCTTGATGCAAATTCATAAAATATCAATTTAACCATAGCAATTGACTCCACTTGAAAAATTGCAAATAAAATATAGTAGTAGTGAATCTGCCACCTTAGCATAAATTTTCCAAAAAATGAATTTTCTTTCTATATGTCATATTTGCAACCAGTTCAAAATCCCTAGTGTTTCATTGGATTTGACCTGTAATGGTCAAATTCATGAATACATTGAGTGGCATATACACTTGAAGGCATATTTGTATAGGCAACTTATTCACATCTAAAAACAAAAGCTTAGATTACACCTGTAGTACCTAGTCAGGATACAAATCCCTACTGCATACGCTTTTTCCATCATAAGCAATAAATAGGTAGGGAGGAAGGTGGATGATTTCTCTACACCCTCCTCCACTTGCCTAAAATGACCCTAATCAAGGGGATAGTTGATTGTAGGCTATAATTAGTATCTAATCAGCCTCATCAATAGTCAATCTAGCCTACCTATCAGTCACCTCACCCCTGCCATTTGGGAAATCCTAGGATGACCAATTTCTATAAATTGGCCCCTTGGGTTGGTATTAAGGATGATGAATACTCATTGGAACTTTGCCAAAATAAAAACCAATTTAGCATAATGAAGTGCTACCAAAATTCTCTCGTAAAATCATCAAATGATTTAGGATTTGGAGGGAAAAGGGCATCTCACATTCGAAATTTGGTGATACTTTACTTTAACTCATTACTATCTTGATTATTTTTTAATGTTTTCATGATTTAATTTTATTGCTTGCATCCCTATATTTCTTATATTTAGATCTAATTTCCATATTGTCAAAAGCTCTTCCTCTTAGTTTTGTAGGCACCTCACAAAGCTTATAGGATAGGAAATTGTTTGCATGATCCCAAATATTAGTAAAAGGATATTTGTAACCTTGTATGACCTATCCTTTTTATATTTTGTCAATTCAAATAAATTTTCTGCTCATATCTAATTTAAGCAATATATTTTCTATAGGTAGACAAATCCCTATTTTCATAGGCTTAGCATCATTTTGTTTTTTCCATATTTAGAAGTGAATAAGCCACTTATTATTGTTATACGTAGTATATTTGTGATAGTCTAAGAAATCCTAGATTTTCCCATTATCTTAACATCTAGCCTAGCTATCCCCACTCCTATGCACTGTTTTAATAGTACCTCTAATCCTTACCCTCTAATCTATCTACTATCAATCTAATTTTGTCATATTAATAAATTTTCTAGCTATAGGATCTCTAAGTGACATATTCACCATAGATTTTTTAGCATCCATACTCAAGGTAAATAATTTTTATTTTGTGCATAAATAGGGGGTTTAACTGTGCCAATTAGAAAGTTGCAAACTTCTTACTATTTGGTAGGCTCCCAAATTATAAACTATATTTCTTTCTATCTATTTTGTAGGTTATAATAAAATTTTCAATTACATATTTATAATAGGTCTATTTTTTCAAGCAATAGAATCATGTTCAGATGATGTATTCGCATTAAGCACCAAAATAGATAGGTATCCAAAATACTTTAGTTTTCAATCATTAGCTAGATTGATCAATAATTTTTTATTTGTTTATCTTCTAATTAATCTTGCAAAATCACTTATAAAAAATGGAAAAATTTGAAAAAAACTTTAGAATAGTTTTTCATTTCATTTTCTTAGGCATGTAACTAGAATTGCATGTAAAAGTTACATCTAGGATAAATTATATTTTCACACCTTCCTTGCACCCTTGTCTTAAAAAATAAGAAAAGCTAATTTTATTCCATAGCATACGTATTAATCATCAAAAGTTGAATCACATATAGGATAGCACTTGTATTATGCACCTTGTATTCATATTGCATTGCATTGCATTTTCACACTGTGCATTAGTTTCCTAGGATATATTATAACCTAAGTATTTGATAAATTGAACACATTGAAACTAGATTAGGAAAATATTTATGCCCTTGGGGAACACAAAATTGTCTCACCAAAGATAAACACTGCACATAAGGGTAGTTCCAAATAACAAGTTAGTAGCAATTATCTCTTGTCTAAGTGTGGAAAACCCTTGAGGGAATGCACCTGAGGCTAGTGTCCTTGTGCACCTTTTGACATCCCATATATAGCAATCCTATGGCAACCAGGATTACTAGGGAAGATAGATGATTGGTAGGTGCCTATCTCTTTCTATTGAGCCTAATATTTTGAGATGAGATGGAGGTCATCAACTAAGAGATGACTATTAGTTGTGAGGAGAGTAGTGAATAAGCTACAAAAAAATAAAAAATTATGGTGGCCATATTTTCTACATATAGGATGGATTGGTGATGACTACCAACTAGCCATAGTATAGTGAGTGAGATGGCTAGTGGGGGAAAAGGGTGAGTGGAATATTCATCATTTTGATCAAGTTATTAGATAATTTTAAGATATTCTAAGAGGGTTGTTGTGGTTTAGGAGGACCTATCAAGAGAGGTTTTGGTGGATTGGACTTGGAGAGCTATGTAAAGGAGTATGTTGATAATCCTATCATCCTATATCTTGTCCAAGATGATCTTGGTGTGGTAGAAGGGTATGAGCACTAGTACAATGGGATTTATCCTCATTAAGTTATAGTACCACGAGTGTAGACCCTTAAGTGGTGGGGATATGATAAGTCATAGTAATATAGGCCATGAGTAGGAAAAGACATAGGTGAGAGCTAGCCATGGTAGCACCACTTTAGATGTTACCACTTCCTAAGGTTGTAGTGGAGGAGAAAAGGAGTAGTAGATCACCTCTTGCTTGGTTTGATACCAAGGATAGAATATCTCTATGTATTGGTTTTAAGGAGGAGAGGGAGAGCTTGCTATGGTTGATAGTTGAGTTGAAGTTGGTGAGATATGATTTGAAAATATAGTTGGTATGTTTGAAGGTAAATTTCTAAGTAGAGGAGAAGCAAGATAGAGAGGTACCAAAGCTATGATTCAAGAGATATATAACTATGGATGGACTATGATCAACACCTAATAGAGGAGGATAGATAGGGGAAACATTGCAAGGATAGGTGAAGGAGTTTGAGAAGAATTTAGTAGAGCATAAGGGATAAATATCAACTTTGAAGCGATAGAGATATTTGATGGTAGGGTAGACTACCACAATGCATTAGGATATCTAGATCTTGACTATTAAGTGAGATGCAACTATAACGTAAGTTGTCATAATAGGAGTGACTAAAGGAGGTTATATGATGTAGATGTTATTTGAGTATCTAGTACAACTATAGGGATGTCTATATTAGGTATAGGGTGATTTAAGTAAATCACAAGTAGAAATGAGTCAATCACAAGAGGATTTGAGTCATATATAGAGATATGATTCATTAGACCAAGGACTAAGAGATCTAGTGGTGACCTAAGAGAAGCTACAAATAACTTAGGGGATGTATAGGTGGAGATAGAGTGTGCGATAAATTATAAGACTACATACCATGTGATGGTACCTATAGATTGATAACTTCCTTCACCTACTAGGAAATAGTCTAAGACACACTCAAGATTAGTGAATCGATCTTCTCAATGGTTAGTGAGTATGTTACCATCCTCTAGGAGGGCACTTGATAGCAGGCATTAGTCTTAGATAATTTGTAGATGCTTTGAATCAATTTTAGATTTTTACTATGATATTGTAATCAAAATTTTAGAAATTTATTATTTAACAATATTTATTAAATTTTGTAATGTAATGATGATTTTTATGAATGTTGATGGTAGTTTATTGGATGATTGCTTGTATGATAATATAATACACATTTGCTTTTGATAGATATTAATTTAAGCGAGGTTCTTAACATTATTGTTGTTTTTTCTATTTAATTATTTTCATGTTGAAGTACTTTGTATTGCTTAGACCCCTTGTGTCTATAGGATTTTAATGCATTGTTTGTTAATTTTGATTCACCCTAAATGGTGTCCTTTTAGCTTTATTAATGGACAAGCACTTAGGAAGCTTTAAATATTACCTAGACACATTGTGTCTATAAGAATTTATTGATTTGTTTGTTTTGCTTCATCCCTAAGTAGTGGCCTCTTAGCCTAATTAATGGATAAGTGCATAGGTGGATTTGAAGATTACCTAGACACATTGTATATATAGGAATTTATTATTTTTATTTTATAAGTTTGCTTCACCCCTAAGTAGTGTCCTTTAGCCTGATTAATATATAATTGCTTAGGTGGCTTTAAATATTGCCTATACATGTTGTGTCTATAATATGTTATTTCTTCTTCTTTTTCTTCACTCCTAAGTGATGACCGTTTAGACTGATTAATTGAAAAGCACGTATACAACTTTAAATATTTTCTAGACATGTTGTATCTATAGGACATATTGATTTATTTGTTTTGCTTCACCCATAAGCAATGGCTTCTTAGCCTAATTAGTGTTCAAGCACTTAGGTGGCTTTAAATATTACCTAGACACATTATGTCTATAGGATTTTTTTGTTTTTTTTTGTTTCACTTCTAAGTGGTGGCCTCTTAGCTTGAATAATAGACAAGCACTTACACAACTTTAGATATTGACTAGACACATTGTGTTTATAGGACTTTAATGTATTGCTAGTTGGTCATGATATTTTAGTTTATGATTTTTTGTCCCTAGGTGTGGTGGGGGAGGAAAAAAGAGTAGATACAGTTTTCAACACTATAGACTAGCATGGTGGTCATGATGTAGTTTATTGGTGAGATAGAAGAAGAGAAATATTGTATTAGGACTTGCCATCATAATTTTTAAATATTTCAAGGTTGTTTGTATGGCGATTGATAAAGAAGGATTAAAATTTAGGTTTGATCATTCTTGGCCCCTTAATCCCATGAAGGAATGGGGTACACTAATCTATAACCTATAAGGCCTACAAAGAGGTCAAGAATGAAAAATTTAAGGTGATAAGAAAAATGTCCAAATATTATGCCATCCACTCCTATGACTTCATGTAGACATCATATGGAAAGATAGTTTCTATTGAGAAGAACATAGTGGAGGACTCTTGGAATTAGGAATCAAATAGAAAATGTGGATTTAAAAGAACCATGCTTAATGCTTGTGTTTTTACCCTAGTTGCCTTATGCTAATGAGAGATAGTGACTGCATTCACTATTGTTTGATGGATTCACAAGACCATTATGTACTTGCTAGTTTTTGGTCGATGTAGTCCCATCCTCTCGGTGGCCTATAAGTGAGTGAGAATGATGGATATGTATCAAGGCTTAATTTTAAACAAATATCTTCAATTATATGTAAGCTTGATGGAGTTAAAGAGTGAAATTTTGGCAAAGCATAGTGGTTGTTCATTGAAGGTGACTTAATAAAGGGTATTTGTGCCATCTACCTTATAAATTGATTATAAGGTAACTAGGATATTAGAAAAATATCTTAATTATTAGACTTTGTCCTAGTTGCCTCATATACTAGTGAAAATAGTGGACTTGAATAACCACACTCTTATTATTGGGATATAAGGTGATGTGAAGGCTAATGGAAATTGATTCGATCTCAATTTGTATATATGTTAGTGAAGAGAAGGATTATCCATTATCTGTTGCTCGGTAGATTCATAAAACTAGTATGCATATGTAGGGTGTCATATAATGGATAGTCTATCCTCTTGATAGTTTATAAGTAAACAAATATGGGTGGGAAAACAATTTTATGAAAAAAGTTGTTATTGTACTTTTAAAGAATTTTATCTCAATGGCCTTATGCTTTGTAGAGAAGGATAGGCTTTGTCATTTTAACACTTATAAAATACATAAAACCTTTTGTACTTTCAAAACATTGGAATGACCAAGCTTATCCTCTTGATGATCCATAAGGATGCGAGGATGAATAAAATTGAGTTGGGAATAGCCAAGGTGGAGTTATAAGAGAATAAAATTATCAATTGATCATTGAATAAAGAGAATTAGTTGTGTAAGACTTAAAAGAGGTACTAGGAAGATTTTCTAGCATGAGGTACCTATTGTAATGCAAAAATAATTTATTCTATACTAGGATCAATATTGCATCCTAATGGATCTCATGAGTTGGCAATCAACAAGCAATTAGGGTAGATTCAAGCACATGTAAGTAGGTAATCATGAGATCAAGTAGTTATGCATCAATTAGTATAAGCATAAGTAAGCATGCAAAAGCAAACAAATGATATTGAGGGAGTGCCTCTATCATAAAATACCTACTAAAAATACAAAATAATTTATGCCTAACTAGTACCATCATTGCATCTTTGTAATATGGGATGAAAAACCATAATAAGAATGAGAGTGATAGAGATAGGGTGATGAAATAAGATGCAGTGCAACAATGCATCCAACAAGCCAATAAGAATAATATGGTGGGATCCACTAGCATCACTCACGTAGTGCAAGTGCAATGCATGTGCAAACTATTTTAAAAAGGATCATCATATGCATCCCAATGTATCTTGTGACTCAATATACACCATGCAACCAAACACATGTGAATAAAGCAATCATGAAATCAAGTAGACATGTAGACAAGAAACCATGCCTACACATACTGATAAGTAAATGATGTCATATGATTCAAATTAAAATGTTGTATGCTTTTAAATGCATTATGTTCATGGGTTCTTTTAATTCCTTGTTGAGTGTAGCTAGGTAGTAAGCTCTTGACCCATACTTGGTGGTTACTATAAATGGACCTAGCCAATTTAGCTCAAAATTACCATTGAGATAATCTTTCAAGTTGGTATTTGTATGGTTTTTCTTAAGTACCAGGTCACCAACATTGAAGGAACATGGTTGTACCCTTTTACCATAAGCTTGCTTAAGCCTTTGATGCTAGACTCATAGGTGTTATACTCATCACTAACAAAGGATTATTTTAATATGATTCATAATAAAATCACCTCTAATTTTAAAGTAAAGACATCCTTGGTCCCATATACTAAGGCATAGGGCATTGCACCAATTGGAGTTCGAACACTAGTGTGATAGGCCAATAAGTTGGGATATAGCTAAAGGTACCAATCCCAACCTGTTTTACTGATGAGATTATTTAATATTTTGATTAATGTTTTATTAGGTGCCTTGGCGTAGTGGTTGCCTTATGGATAATAAGGCATTGACCACTTTTTCTAGATTTTAAATTTTACACAAAGTTTGGTGATGTCCTTGTTCTTAAATATGTATTATTATTAGAAATTATCATGTTGGAAATGCCATACCAATATAAGATCTGATTGAGGATGAATTTAGAAACTTGAAGACCAATACAGGAGGACAAATTCATCGCCTCTACTCATTTTGTGAAGTACTCAATTGTTGTGCTAATGAATTCATGTCCATCTAAGGATGGTAAATTTATTTTATTGATAATGTCAAGGCCCCAAGTGTAAAAGAGCTAGGGAGAAGCTAGTTATTGAAGCTCTTGAGAGGAAGTGTGGATAAGGTTATCATATTTTTAACATTTATCACATTTATGGACATAGTCACAAGAGTCTTTCTCTATAGAGGGCAAGTAATAACCTAACTAGAGAAGTTTCTTGGCAAAGGCATTTCCTCTCAAACAACCACTACATGTTTTCTCATGAGCATATTTTAAAAATTTCTATGTTTCATAAAATTTTAGGTATTTAAGAAAGATGTTATCAAAATATTATTTATAAATAATATCACTCATGATGACAAATTGGCAAGCACATTGTCTCAAGTTCTTATGATCATTTTGATTTAAACCCTTAGGCAAGGTACCATATTTTGAAAAGGTAAATATATCTTTATACTAAGGATCTAGAGGGGGTGGTGTTTGAACAAAAAATATTTCTAAAGGATGTTGAATAGATTCTAGGGTTGTGGATTCCCTTGATTTTTTGGATGATGATCATGGATTTCTCATTCTTGAGCTCTAGAGAAATAAGTAAGGTGGCTATAACCATAACATCAACATGATGGTTTTTTGATGATGGGATATCATAAATGGTAACCTTGTCAAAAGAGGTCATTAGGTTGTTGATAATATTCTTATATGGCCTATGCTTTTCATATTTAGTTTAATAGATTATATTTATCTAGTTGATCATGAGTTGAGAAACCCTAAAAACAAAGAGATTCTTAACATTCAAATTCAATGCAACATAAAGTTCGAGGATGAAAGTCGCATACTCTATAGTATTATTAGTACATGAAAACAAAATCTTAAAAGATAAATGAATGATATTTCTTTATGGTAAGACTAGGATAACTCCTACCCCAACTCCTTTGACATACCTAGCACCATAAAAGTATAGGTCTAGGAATTAGAGTGGTTAGTTTTGAGGTTAAGGACAGAGTCATCTAGGAATTATATGATTATGAGATGATTTAACAATCAGAGATGACATTGCTAATTGGTTAGCATTTACCTAACCTTTAAGGTATTTTTGACTTATGAATTTAAGGTCAACTTAATTAAAGGCAATTATCCACTTGGTGGTTCAAACTAAAAAATAAGGCTTTGACATGAGGTATAATAGGGCATCAAAACTAGTGATCACAAGGGTTTTATGGCTGAGCATGTAATATATTACCTTTTGGAAAGCAAATATAACTATGAGATAGAGTTTTTCTATAGGGGTATATTAGATCTCATAACCAACTAAGGTCCTACTAATGTAGTAAATGGGTCTTTCTCTATGTTTGACATCATTTTGGGCCAACATAGTGCCTAGAGCATGGATGGTTGTTGCTATATATAATAAAAGAGGTTTTATAAAGTTATGAGGAATGGGGACAAGCCAAGATAAAAGGTAGGTTTTGAGAGCATAAAAATTTTCCTAACACTTATCATCCCACCTAATATTCAACATTCTTTCTCAAAATTTAGAAAAGGGCTAGCATATATCAACTAGTTGAGATATGAACTTCTATATAGTTTGGAGCTTGCCTTGGAGGATCCATAATTGAGTTAACATTTTATGGGGTGTCATATCATTAATGGTAGATTTCTTATCAAGGTTCACCTTAATTTTACATCAAGACACTATGAATCCCGACAACTTGCTAGATGTAATCCCAAAAAATATATTTTAAGGGTTTAAGATGGACTTTGTATTCCCTCAAGTGCTCAAAGATGTGAGATCTTGTACGTGATCTTCCTAGTTCAAATATTGACCAAGAATATCACTAATATAATATTTCACTATGTCATGCATCATGTCATGGAAAATATATTTCATAGCTCTCTGGTAAGTTTCCTTCATATGTTTTAGGTCAAAGGGCAAAATTTGATAGTAGAAAGTTCCCCAAGGGGCTATAAAGGAAGTTTTAAGCTAATCTTTGGATGCAATGTGGATTGGGTCATATCCCAAAAATCTATCCATCAAGTACAATAGTCTATATCCTATGGTAAAATAGATAATCATGTCGATGTTTGGTATATGAAAGTCATATTTAGGACATTCTTTGTTTATGTCCCTAAAATTGGTATAGACTCTAACGATACCTTCATTTATAGACACAAGTATGATGTTAAAGATCTAGTTAGAATAACCAATAGCTTTGATAAAATCAACTTCTAGGATTTTTTAAATATTTTCCTTAATGAGGAGAGTGACTTTGGTATGCATCTTCTATAACTTTTTCTTAATAGGTTTTGCAATTAGCCTTACGAATAGATGGTGAACAACTAGAGAGAGCTTAATTTTGAGCATGTCTACATAATACCAAGCAAAAATATTGTTGAATTTTGTTAGAAGTTAGGTATAATTTTTTATGTTGTTTAGATGTCATGATTTTTCTAATTTTAAAATTTTAACATGGGTTCCAATGTCAATGTAAATAGTTACTTCAGTTAGAATGTTGTGATTCATATTCTAGTTTAAGGGGAAGATAATGCCCCTACCTAATGGTGTGATCTAGTAGAGTACAACAATATAATTTACATAGTTACATTACACATTCTCCTCTTGGACTTTAGGAGGCTCTATGTTTTCCTTTTTTTGTGTGTGACCATAGAGGGTCAAGGCATGGCTTTGCTTTTTTCTTAGACTATGCCTTTAAATTCATATGCTTGGGAAGGAATAGGATCTCATATCTTAGTTTCCCTTTAGTTACCCTAAGCATCTAGGATGTGGATTTACTCTTAATATATTTTACGTTTGGCCTTAATATAATGAATTTCTATAGTTACATTACATATTATCCCCTTGAATGTGTGACTCGCATACCCCACCTACTTCTTTTGGGAGTTTGTTCACCATTACTCCTCTACAATTTAATATTATTCTCCCTCTAATTTGATGACTCTTCATGCCAGGATTTAAATTATGGCATGCTCATAGTCTCGCTAGATCCCTTATGTAAGATATTGGTTGTTTATCGAGACTTTTTTTGTTGGTATGTATTAGTATTTTTTAAGACTTTCATGATCAAGTTGCATCTCTTATTGAAAGCATTTTTTAGAAGATTTCTCTCTTATTTTTTCATCGAACCTTTTAGTGTTCACCTTTTGAGAGATCCTTCTTATCTAGTCCACCTTTCAAGAACTTTTACTTTTATCTTATCAAAACCTCCTATTATTAGGAATTGTTCTTTCTTTGTGTTGGTTGGTCCTTTCTTCCACCTCCTACTCTTTAAGAAAAGTTACGCATGCAGGCTCAAAAATTTTGCATCTTACCTCCAATTGGGACTTTGTAAAAGTCTCAATTATCTATGATAGGGACTTTTACACCTTTTGCTCTCTTGACTTCTTCTCATATTTTATCTGAGGCTAAAACTATAGTGTAGCAAGAAATCACTACACTTTCATGAACCCAATTTGGTTGGGAGAGATTATTGTATCCAACAATAGAAACATTCTATTTTGAAGATTTTGGATATTATTTTGTATGATGTGTTATAAAGCGATATCATCCTAAATATTTGTAGTGAATGTGCATGTTTTTCTTTGGGGATCAGAACCAAAAATGTGGAGTTGATTTCCCCATGTATTTGTTGTTTGTTCCTACTTTCTTCAACCAACCATAGAAGATCCATATTGATGATGTTACAAAAGTCCTAGTAATTTTTTTACATTGAATCCATCATGCTATGGTGCTTTATTGGGTTGCATAGAAAATACCACTCCTTTGAGATCTTTCATGTTGATAGAATGGGCCAACTATTCATTTTTCTCTTGCTTTAAATAGGAAAATTAGATTTAAAAGTGCTTGTTGACTAGCTGCATTGATCTCTCCATATTTTCTCAACAAATCTTTGAAGTAATAAAAAATCTATTTTTCATTTACTACACATCAACTGATATTGTCCCATTTTCCATTTTTAGCTTTGTTATGGTGTTGTACATATTCCTTTGTTGCACTTTCTTGTGAAATAATTTGGTGTTTTTGTCACCTTCCTTAAGCCATATCATTCTAGATTTTATATGCCATTTATTTTCTTCTTCTCCTTCTAGTTTTCGTATTTGGGTTGTGAGATCTTGTTTTTCTTGTATTAGACTCTCCTCTCCTTTTCTGTTTTCCATTACAATTTGAACTTCATTCAATTTTACTTCCAGTATGGAGTAGGGTGTGTCCTTGGATTTCTTTTGGACCCAAAATTTGATTTGTTGCTTTAATATTTGTAACTTTCTACCCCACCTTTGGGCATAACTTCTATTTTCCCTATTGTCTTCCCATACTTGTTGAACTAACTCTTTAAAGTTAGCTTCCATAGACCAAATATTTTTTTTTGATAAAAATGCCATTATATTAATAAAATAATATTTAATCATACAAAAAAATGGCAGGTGGGATTAGCACACCCCGTAAACCAACACACTAACTGATGTGGTTATGAGTACACAAGAGTGTCAGAAAAAATCCACAAAAATCTATAAAAACCACCAAAATAGTGTCAAATATGCATTCAAAATGAAAGGATCCAAGAAATCACTGACAGGTGAAAGGCCTCAAGTTTTCCTCAATATGGTCATAAGTCCATTCAACGATTGAAGAAGTTGAAGACCCCCAACCATCAAAGGTAGTACCACTAATAGTACGAGTATGTGCATTTGGTACAATTTCACCCCAACTAGGGGTATCATCTTACTCAAGAGGGTCACCCAAAATAGCATGCACCCAGGTAAAATCCTCCTACATAAAAGGTCTAAAATTTTCAAGAAGCCACTCCTAGGCCGACTGATCCCAATCACAAAACCAAAAAACATGTAGTAAATATTTCACCTATCCACAAATCGAGAAAATGGGATTATGAACACCCAGATGCTTGAGCCTATTGCCAACAAGCAACCCCTAGTGCAAGAGGCTCCAAGAAAAAAACTTTGTTTAGGTTCAATATAAGTAGCCCAAGCAATGCAAAACCTCTTATTCCATCGGGAGGGAAGAGAGACTAAGTCTCATATTATAATGATCTTATCAACCACTAGAACTTGCAAGGTGAGCTATTTGTAACCAAGATGAGTTGTATATTGCAAAAAAAAAATATCCCGAGGCCAACACCAATCTAACCACCAAGATTTTTGAAAATGCTTATGTAGTTTGCTCTAAAAAGAAAATATAATACTATCAATAACCACCTCATAAGTATCTCTCACACCAAGATTTAAATTGTGAATTTGATAAAAAATTTCCTAGGGTATCCAACTCCTGGTATGTCAAGAGAAGAAATAAAAAATGGAAGCAATACCATGCTTATAGAACCTCTGCGTTCTGACCCACTGCACCAGATCCAAGGGAGAGCCCTACCAAGTGATAATAGGAGACCACCAAATATTCATAGAAGGCAAAGAGGCACCTACTTTGCGAATACTCCCTTTCCAACTAAGCCAAGGTTTGAAGGCCTCCCAGATTTTCCAAATACTTTGAATGATAAAAGAACCTTTAACTTTAACAAGGACAGGGGTAGTAATAATGGATTGCAATCCCACCCCTTTCCAAAATTTCCTCCCCTAAAGCAAACTAGAAGAAATACAACACCTGACCAACACCTTCCAAGATTCATCCCCAATTAAATATTGGGTGATCCATTTAGCACAAAGGGAAAAACCTTATTGGTGACAATCAAACAAACCCATGCCTCTACAATCCTTGGGAAAACAACAAATTTCCTAGGATACCCAATGAAAACCTCATTTGACAGAGTCTTTGGACCACAAGAAATATCTCATAATCTTATCTAGATTTTTATAACAATATTTGAATGGAACCCAGCAAGACGAATAATAGACATGGGTAGTGGCTAAAATCTTATAATAAATCTAAAATTTTCCTGCTAGAGAAATTTTCTTACTAGTCTAGTAAGAAATCTTCTTTACCACTTTATCAATAATATACTACCACAATTGAGCAGAGGAACCATGAAACACAAAAGTAATTCTAATTAATTTAAACACCTCACCCGGTTGAATCCAAGTTCATTGGAAATGATGCATCCAACATGGCAGCTGGGATTGAGATTTCCAAAATAGGAGTTTTTTTTCCATTGAATAGAATAACCAGAGGCTAAATAGAACACCTCTAAGAAACTAATAGCCGAGAAAAGGTATTACTCATCTTCTTGAAGTGTTACAAAATAATCATCAGCAAAATTACCATTGATCAACTAACAGTCAGAATTGGGGAGAGCAATACCCCTGATTAATCCTTGATCCACCTTATGGGCCAAAAAATAGCCAAAAGTATCTACAACAAGAATGAAAAGAGATGGAGCAAGTGGGCACCCTTGTATTACAGAGCGACCAAGAGAAATTGACTGAGATTAACTATTATTCAAAGTACGAACACCTGAAGCATCTTGAAGTAGCATCAAAATGGTGCTCACAAACATTGGTCCAAAGCCCAGAGCCTGGAGCATGGCAGTGATGAAGTACCACTCCATATTATAATAGACTTTATTAAAGTCAATCTTAATTAATAAAGCATCTTGTTCAGACTTTCTTACCCACTCCATACCTTCCCAAACAACAAGAACATTATCAAGAATGTATCTTCCCTAAACAAAGCCAGTTTGTTCAAGTATGATAATCAAAGGTAGGAGAGATTTAAGCTTAAGCGCAAGGGCTTTGGAAATAATATTATAGCTCACTAAGCAAGGTTATTAGCCTCCAATTAGTTATGACCTCAGGGTCTCTATAGGAGGATCTATGGCTCCACCTTTGGAGTACATACATGATCGAGACTCGCCCATTCAGGGGCATGTAGACAGGGTCATCACTAAGCATAGGCCTGTGTAGACTCCCACACATGGTGAACATCGAAAGATCACTATTGATATGGCTAAGGTGGGAGCCAATGGCACACCACCGCATGAGCGATGGAGATCTAGACAATTATATGGATTAGGTAGCATCCTTGAGCAGCTAGGCTATAAGTCTTTGGATCCTCCCACCCGTGCTTTGAGTGAGCATAGTGGAGGTTCTATTAGGACTACTCAAGAACATGGAGAGGCTTCTAAGCACCCTCATGTGACACATCCACCATCCATGCATGGTTTCATAGAGCATAGAGCATAATAGGATGTCCATGTCATCTTTACAAATAAGGGCAAAAGCATCATAAATCAGTCATATGGGTATAGAACCCATAAGGTCGCTCACATAGAGCATGCATACTAGAGGTCTATCATGGCCAATTACCTTGATAGGTCACATAGACTGCTATCTAAGCAATGGTGACAGCTCCTCTAGGATCAATTATAGGATGCTCACCTAGAGAAGTAGTAGATTGAAGAGGAGAATCTTTAATCGTAGAGGCTCATCATACAAAGACTATACAAGCAGCGCCTGTGGGAAGAATGCATCCTTACCCAAAAGGAGCGCATAGATCAAGAGGATAGGCTAGCTAGGGCTGGTCTATATACTCATTCTGAGAATAGATAGCGCACTAAGAGAAAGGCTTTTTTCATAATTCGATGCGTAGCAGGAGCACATGAATGCTCATACTCATATTAGCGCCCAACAAAGGGAATGACCACCACCGTTTGAACATGAGGGGCAACAACAATATGAGGAAGAAGAGGGAGTGGGAAACAACCAAGAATATCCTAAAGAATCCCTAGTCGAGGAGGAGGATGAGCAACGACCTCCACCTCAACAGAGGAAGAATGTACCTCTGAGACCACCCTCGTGTCAACTTAGGGAGGAGGACTTCTTATCCTTAAAGGCTTATAAAGCCCTAGCTAAGAAGGTAAAAGTGATTGAGAGGCAAGGTGCGAAACTTCAAAAGCTGATATTAAGAAATATTCACAATGAGTCTTTGGACCCCTCAATACCTTCTCCAGCTTACCCTGAGCACTTCATTATGCCTAGGTTAAACAAATTTAAAGGTGATGAAGATGCACAGGATTTTTGGATGCCTGTTTCCAAATTGCTAGCAATAATACCTTATTGTTGCACACATTTGTTATGACCCTTTCAGGCCCAGCCTGAGAGTGGTTCAATCAGAAAAAGAGGCACAAAATTACCAGTTTTGAGAAATTGGTTGACGCTTTTCTTAAATGCTTTTCTTTTGGCATCAAGAAATAGGCAAACCTTTCTAACTTGGTTGCGCTAGCTCAGCGCGATGATGAGCCAATTGAACAATATGGAAAGAGGTGGATAATATTGATGGCAAAGATATCATTCCCTATTTATGCTATGGAATTAAACTAAATTTTCACTAGGATTTGTGCCAAACACATCTCGCTATTGTTGTAATTATAGCAGTATCCGACATTCGAGGAGGCTTTGGTGCAAGCCAAGGTGATTGAAGACATCAAGTTGTAGGAAGGTAATTTGAAGCTTAAGAACAAGAAAGAGGGGCCTAATAAAATCTCCATGAAGCAAAAGGGCAAGCAAGCCCATGTCAACCAAGTAGTGCTAAACCTCCAGAGAGAGGATAAAGGGTAGCAAAAGTAGAATTATCAGGCCCAACCTCCTCCTGCGCAATACAAAAAGTGCAATAACAAATATAAGGGAAAAAACAAATAACAATGCCCACCTCACCAATTCACACATCTAACAGGATCATTGACTTAATATTCCACCAGTTATGCGAGGCTAAGGTGATCAGACTACCCGAGGTTAAGCTAGTCGATCTGAATTAGCCCAAGTCAAAGGGATATCAAGATGACTTGTTTTGCATCTACCATCGAGCGAAGGGCCACAACATCAAGGTATGTTGGTCCTTAAAGCATATTGTTTAGAACATGATTGAAAAGGGTGAGCTTATAATACCAGGTAATACGTAGGTGCTTGACAACCATAACATGGGGATTTATAAAAATCCGCTACCAAACCATGAGGCACCGCATAACAACATTGGCCAGGTCAACCAAGTGTGAGTCGAACCACCTACCCAAGGGTTCGTAGGCATGGTCAATGTTGTTACAAGACATGGGAGATATGAGTAGCTGAATCAACCATGGGATCCCATAAGAATACAATCCACACCGAATCAGTGGCCAACACAGAATATTCCAGGCCCACCAATAAGACCAATGGTGACCATATGGAGCAGGTTAGTCCAAAACCTGTAGATAGCTCCTACAAATATGTCTATATATGAACTAATACAACATACCCCTAGGCACAAGAAGACTATTATAGACATTTTAAGGTCCATCAAAGTACAGTCTCAGGATGCACAAGCATTTACCAATTTTGTGGTACATGTACATGATCCAGTTTTATGATCATGAAATTAAGATGGTTCTTATAGATATGATTGACCCATCGCTACATATCATTATGCATGTTAATCACGTACCATTTAAAAGGGTCTTGATCGATACTAGTTTATCGATCAACATAATAACGACCAAGGCATTAAACCATTTGAAGCTACCAAAATCACACATTGTGCCAACCACTTTTATGTTGAGAGCGTTTAACGATGCCCTATGCTCGACGGTTGGCATGATTATCCTGCCTATGCAGGTAGGCCTAAAGACCATCTATGTGATGTGTCATGTGATCGAGGGGGCCATACAATACAACATCCTACTCGGGAGGCCTTGGATTCATGAAATGCATTGTGTTCTCTCTATATTACACCAATCTATAAAATATTGCATGAGGGATGGGTTCACATAGTATCATCAGACAAAGAACCTTTTAAGTTCATGAACCTAGCGTATTTTCTTTGGGGTTTCATACTCCCATCAACACATTTAGACATCCGACCCGTGTCACCGATTAAAAATCTAGGAGGTAAACCAACAGTACATGCTCAACCATCTATATCTGTGTCTCATAGATTTGAGCGTACTACTGCTACTTTGCTAAAATTGACTACATCAGTGATGCTTCGAGATGATAGGAATTTAAAGGTGAAGATAGGCAAAAAAGAGAAAAAACAAACACCCAATATATAACCAAGGAGGTACCTCAGTCTGCCTCACCTGCATCATCAGTAGGGTCATTCACACTGCGGGTGATAGTACATCTCGCCAACACCGGATTAGGTGAGTATATTGTGTAGAATGTAACCTTTGGACCTATTTTGGAGACTGTGCAAGAGATGGGTCGACCGTCCACTCATATTTACCCGGTTGGATCGGTGGTTCCATTGGGAGAGCCACCTAATTAGACTAATTTCATCTATGTTGGGCTAGATCAGCTTCCAACACGAGAGCCCATGGATGAAGATCGTGATGAACCTTTCATTGTAAATATTCATTATTTATCCAACCTGAAGTACTCCATGCGTATTTTTGAGTTGTATCATTGGCATGGGTACGGACTTGGTCTATTTGAACAAGGGCGTAGAACTCCGTTCGAGCCACGTTATCAGCTAGCAACTGATAGGTTTGGATTGGGGTTATAGATACAAGGACAAGATGACTTGCTTACAACATCCTTAGATCACTTGTACCTAAGTCTGGGGGATGATGTGGACTTCAATCCATATCATTATAATATTTATATATTTTGGAGGACTAACCCGATGGTATTTGTTGTCACTATTGAACCACTTGAAGAACATAATGAAGGGTTATTAGAGTAAACTTATACAGATCAAAACCCCAGAGGCAACCTGGGTCATCAAATCTATAGTGTAGCCGATGACACAGGTGTGTAGGGGCATAACCCCATAGTTTTAGGTGATCTCGAGTCAGGAGATCTTTACAATGATGATGGAGAGGAGTCCACCTCCGAGATAAGTGGACCAAGTTATGATGTCGATAGTGAATCCTCAAACAGTGATCAATATGAGGAGGAAGCTAAGGGGGCTATTTAAGGCCTTTGTATGTGCATCACCTACTACCTATAGAGTTGGTACATGTTACCGAAGAGATCCTTCCCAACATTGATCATTCAGGGGAAGAAGCAGAGCTAGATTTCTTGGCGATGTCGCACTTACGGTATAATTATCCAGTTTTTCTAGATAGTGATGACAGCAATCAAGAAGTCAGATTCATGGGGCCGCACTTGCCAGAGCACCCCATAGGAGTAGGAGTGAATGATGGGTTCTAGTTTTCTAATAGTGAAGAGGAAGATGAGTTAGAGAGGGCCTACCTTGGTCCTCCTTATTTGTGTTGTCATCATCAATCCATCGACATAGATGAGGTCTATCGGCAGTTACGTGTTGGTCCTCATCTGAGAGCAAGACGGTTAAACCTGGATCAAATTTATCGGTTGGTTAATCCCCTTCCTCTGACCTACATGGAGCTCCATGAGCCAAATGATCATATTTTGCAGTCAGTGCATAGGGAGGATCCAGTTTTTTGTAGTCCTCACAGAGAAGACCCCTTTATGCCTGTGCCATTAGAGCGAGATCGTGGGTATGAGGACTACGTAGATTATGTAGAAGTTGGTCCGTGTGGTCCTGGAGATCAATTACATTCCATAAACATGGTCTCCATTGATTTGACCACTCCACTTTGCAATCTAGCAGATCCGTCCAAACCGTTGTATCTTAACAAAGATGCTATCGACTAGGATCACGCTGATTCACCCATTGAGCCTGAAGATTTCTTCCCTAACAAAGAAATGTTGCAACCTTTCCATTTTGTGCTAGGCTATGCATACGATGTCTATCATGATGAAAATGCTTCCAACATGAAACCTATCAACCCGGATGATGACATCCATTTGATTCCTACGCCTCATCAGCTTGAGGAGGGATCGCATATGTCAATAGAGGAAATATTTGAGGTGGATATTAGTAATGATCCCACAAATGCAAAGAAGGTTAAATTTGGAGAGAGTCTCACTCCAGATGAGTGAGCCACCCTCATCCCTCTGTTGAAAGAGAGACCAAATTTGTTTGCTTGGACGTACAAGGATATGCTAGGTCTAGACCCAAAATTGGTTACGCATAACCTTTCGCTAGATCTGATGAAGAATCCGATCAAGCAAAATCTTAGAAATATGCATCCGATAGTAGCCTTAATGGTGAAAGATGAGCTACAAAAGTTGTTGGATGTAGAATTTGTAATCTCCATCGACTATCCAGAATGGGTGTCCAATATGGTACCCATGGGAAAACCCGATGGAAGAATCTGTATTTGTTATGAGAAGAGCATGTAGCGGTCTTAAGGAAGGTCTTCGATCACCTGATAGAGCACAATGTCAGGCTGAATCCTAAGAAGTGTGTATTTGGCATAACTTCTAGAAAACTACTAGGATCCATCATCTCTAAACTAGGCATCGAAGTTGACCCAGTGATGGTCAAGGCTATCTTGGAAATGCGTCCTCCCACCAATATTAAAGAGTTAAGGAGCCTTCAAGGCAAGGTAGCATCGATAAAGTGATTCATCGCTCAGTTATCGGATAAATTTTGACCCATGAATCAATTGCTACATAAGGGGTCCCATTCAACTAGGACGAGGACTGTCAAGCAGCCTTCACTGAAATAAAGCAATACTTGGTGACGTCGATAGTGCCTTTTCTACTATATATCGACAACTGACTTTGCACTGGGAACCATGTTAGCCCAAAAGAACATGCAAGGAAAAGAAAATGCCATATATTATATTAGTCGAACCTTGGTGAGCTATGAGCTTGGGTATGCATATGTGGAAAAATTATGTTTAGCAGTAGTGTTCGCTACAAAGAAATTATGACACTATATGTTAAGTCATACGACATATGTTATATCCAAACAAAATCCTTTGCAGTACATGATGAGTAAGATGTATCATAATACACGTACTGCGAAGTGGATCATGCTACTGACAGAATTTGATCTGGAATTCATAATCCAGAAGTCCATTAAGGGACAAGTCATAGCGGATCAATTAGCTGAGGCACCACTATCAAACAGTAGGCCTCTAACCATAGAGCTTTTGAATGATGTAGTCTTCATCATATCTGAAGCTCCCGAACCCGAAGAACTAGAGAACAATGTTGATATGACTCTGTTCTTCGATGGTTCAAAGTGCGAGCAAGGAGGTGGTGCAAGAATAGTGTTTTTCATGCCGCAAGGAGCTCCTATGCCCTTGTCATTTAAACTAGACTTTCCATGCACCAACAACAACGTTGAGTATGAAGCCCTACTGTTGGGCCTCCACACAACCATCGCCATGAATATTAAAAGATTAAACATCTTTGGTGACTCCTTGCTCATAGTAAATCAAGTTAAGGGGCTCTTCCAGTGTCGATGTCCCATATTAAAAGCTTACAAGGATCTTGTTGCAATATATTTGGCTAAATTGGAATGGTATGACATCGAGGCAATCCATCGATCATCAAATAGGTTCACAGACACCATGGCTTCTTTGGGATCCTTAATCCCTCAAAATACATCTATTGATTTCACTACCATTCATGTTAAAATGCTTTCACACCTGACTACAAAATGTGAAGCCTTTGATAATAGAATGTCAGTCAACATGATCAGCATAGAACCAAAAGCTGAATGGTTCTGCAGAGCTGAAGACTTTTTGAAGAAGGCACCCTAGGGGTCATTAACCTCTCAGAGTCCGACGGGGAGTGGTACCACCATTCACCATAAGGTTGTTTCCTAGTATGCATTTGCAAAAGTAAATACGCAGGGGGAGCAAGTCATCTTAGCAGTCGAAGCTGAGGCTTATCAAAATTGGATGTCACAAATCCATGACTTCCTGAAGCTTGGTGTAATCCCAGAGGGATTGTCGCGTGCCGTGAAGTGCACATTTAAATAGAAAGTGGCTAAATATGTCTTAATAGGAGACATCTTGTACCGATGAGGCTACGATGGAGTTCTCCTTCATTGCTTAGAGCCCCAAGAGGCATCATGGGCAATTTTGTAGGCTCATGATGGTACGTGCGGTGGCCATTTCAGCGGCATGGCCATCGTCAAGCGCATCCTTCGAATGGGCTACTATTGGCCCACTATGGAGAAGGAGTGCAATGTGTATGTCAAGAAATGCATCAAATGTCAGCATCATGCTAATCTTATGCACTTGCCATCACAGGCCTTACAGCCCATCCAAGCGGCTTGGCCATTTGCTCAGTGGGGACTAGATCTTATAGGCAAGATCTCTCCTCCGTCATCGGGCCGACATACATTTATAATCATGGCTACTGAGTATTTTACAAAGTGGGTGGAAGCAATACCCTTAACAATGACAACTGGAGCTCGTATAGCAGAGTTTATATTGGAGCATATCATAAGTCATTTTGGGATTCCATCCAAAATAATATCGGATAATGGAACATCCTTCAAGAACAAAACTGTGAGAGCTTTGACATCTAAATATAGAATCAAACATAGTTTTGTGACTCCATACTATCCACAAGAAAATGGGTAGGTTGAAGCTTCAAATAAGATAGTGGTGGCCATCTTGAAAAATATGGTCCAAGAAAACCACAAAGACTGGCATATCCAGCTACCCCTTGCATTATGGGCTTACAGGACTAGTATTCGGACGCCCACTAGGGCAACGCCATTCTCACTAGTATATGGCATTGAGGCCATTATGCCCTTGGAATTGGAAATTCCAATGTTGCGCATCGCATTGAAAGAGTTCATCGATGATGACACCGTGCGACAAGCTCGACTGGATCAACTGACGTTGCTTGATGAACATCGCGTGAATGCCCTGGAGCATCTCCGCATTTATCAGGAGTGACTAAAATGAGCTTACAATATCAAATTCCACTAGAGAGACTTTGAAGTTGGGGATCTTGTCTTGAAAGAGAACCAATAGAACTCTAATTTACTGCCATATATGCGAGACAAATTCATGGCTAATTGGCTAGGACCCTACATCATATCTAAAAATATTGGTCTGGGTACCTATCACCTAACATCGCTAGGAGGTGTTGAAGAGCCTGAACCTCTCAACATCATCCATATTAAGGTATTTTATGCTTGAAGAGCATAGTAAAAGGCTCCGAGGGTTTGCTTGTAACCGCTCGGTCATCCTAAAAGGCTCCAAACACTCTCATAAGTAGTTTGGTCAATCAAAAAGCTCCAAAGGCATCTATAAGCCCTTTGGTCAAATCCCAAAAGGCTCCAAGGGTTCTTGAAACTACTTGGTCATGTCATTCAAAGGCCCCGAGGGTTTGCTTATAATCGCTCGGTCATCCTAAAAGGCTCCAAGCTCGTCTGTGAGTAGTTTGGTCAATCAAAAGGCACCAAGAGTTTCTGAAAAATTGCTTGGTCAACCCAAAAGCTCCAAGGATTCTTAAAATATCACTTGGTCATCCCAAAAAGTCCCAAAGGTGCTCATAAACCCTTTGGTCAAACCCAAAAGGCTCCGAGGGTTTGCTTAAAACCGCTCGGTCATCCTAAAAAGCTCCAAGGATTTTGCTGAAAGATTGCTTGGTCAATCTAAAGGCTCCAATGACATTTCCTCATCGTTTGGTCACTCCTAAAGGCTCCAGAGGCATGTACTCACCGTTTGGTCAGATATGAGGCTCAAAACTCATAAAAATTATAAAATCAATAAAATCCAAAAAAAAAATGGTAAAGCATAAAATCCAAAAACATTTGCATTTGCATTTTCATTTTGCATTCACTCATGCATCCACTGCATTATTGCATTGCATATAGGCATTCGTCATCCATTGCATTTCGTAGTAGGAGGGATTATGTTTGTCAGTCTTACAAATGACACCACGTTTGTGTCTAAATCATGCATCTCTGCATTTATCATAAATCCATCATTCATGTGAGTAATTGTGTTTTTCAACACAACCTATTTTGTTGCTATGGAGATATACTAGGGTTTTTTGGTCATTCAACCATACCTAGAGGTCTTATCAAGAGTTGGTAGAAAGCTTGCTTTGCTTTTGTAGCTGAGGTTCAGTTAGTATAGCCCTTAGCATATCAAAATCCTATCACTAATCAACAAATTAAACAATCCTAACAAGGACTAGGGGAAGATGAAAGTTGCAAAGAAGGACCGGGTATCCTGAGGTGAAAAGAGTTATTCTTGCTTATCCCTCTGTGCGGACGGTATGGGAAATGTTGGCAGTTGGCAAAAGGATAGGTTAGTTCCCTATTCAGAATCCCTTGCTTACGATAAAATGAGCAATATCCCAGAGTGATATCCCACATCAATCCTCAAGATTGATACCCTAGATCGATATCATAGATCGACTTCCCAGATTGATATCTCCATTTGATATCATAAGATCGATATCCTCAATCGATATACCAAAAATAGTTTTCCCAAGTAAATCCCCCAAAGGAAGGTTTCTGAAGAAAATTATCAAATGTAAATGCCGAAAAGTGAAGATCAAATGAAGATCAAAAAATAGGCTCAAATCAAGTTCAAAGTGAAGATCAAATGAAGATCATAAATCAAAGTTCGAGTGGAGATCAAATGAAGATCAGAAATCCAGTTCGAAGAGAGATCAAATGAAGATCCAGAGATAGTTCAGAATGAAGATGGAATCGACTCCCTTGCTTCACCACATATGAGCAAGTATCCCAAAAATTGAAGGATAGAAAGGAATGAGCCTGAATCCCTGGAATTGTCGGCACTACTATACCTTACGCATGATGATATGTCTGATACACTTGCATCTCGCTTGTGGGTAGACCAATGTTTGAATGTGGAAGAGCTAGCTTCAGGTGTCCTGCATTGCCTAGTGGCTTAGTCCAACTAAAATCTAAACTTGGGATTGGATAAGACATTTGTGGAACCCCTATCTTAGCAATGGGCTGAAAGAATCTCGCCTGACATCGGGGAACGCTCGTGTCTTATCTTAATATATTCATGTGCACACACAGGGATAATGAATAGTTAGGGCCTATCCTAGCAAAAGCCTTGCACTTCAGAAGTCTAGTGTGGTTAGTATGCAACTTTTGATAAGTCTACTAGGGTGTTTGAGTCTCATGGAAAACCTCAAAAATTTCTCTAATAGCAACAAAATATCAAATATCGCAAACCATATAAAATCATCAAATTGCAAAGTATCGAGTCCATGATACATCATCATATAAAGCACAATCAAGATATAGGATAGATACCGGATGGATATTAGAAATAATATTTAGACGACCACTGACTATATCGTGCATATTTTTCAAATTTGCAAAGGAAAATAGAATGACACATTATATCATTCGCATCATACAATCGCATACCATTGCATTTCATATATGGGTGATTAATTGATCAAATTCTTATCTTAAGGATTTTCAATTACATTCATGATTTTTATACATTCTGTGGTGTCATCCATTAGATTGATAAACATAATTGCATTCATTCCTTATGTTTTAAGTGATTAAAGCATACAGGTTCATTTACATTAGATTACCATCATGTAAATAATGCATTACATACATCACACATCTAAGCATCTAGATCACTGCATATCATCATCATCATAAATTAAATAGCTATCTAGTGCATGTCATCCATACATCACATCATATAGCATCAAATTAACATAAGCATTGCATCCATGTGCATCACATAAATATAAAATTAAAAATACACAAGTACACATAATGAGTCATAAATGATCAATCTCATATATATATATATATGTTTTTTGTGTGTGTGTGTGTGTGTGTGTGTGTCCAACAGAGTACATCAAGAGTACAAAATGCCCATAGGCTACAATCGTGTAGGTCCTAGACCTTACACCAAAAATGGTACATATGCAAAAATGTAGCCTAGATCTAGTAGAGCCCTAACTCTGGCCTGCTCCCCTGAACTGGAGCTCTCATCACCTCCCTCAGCCCTGTGCTCTGGAGCCTGCTCTGTAGTCGGCTCTGGTGCCTACTGTGTGCCCTATTGAGGGCCCTATGTGCCACCTAACCCAAAGAGGCCTAGCACATGGGATATTGGTATGTCTATGTGGCTAGACCTATGACTAGAGGTCACACCCATCTCCCTGTGACTCTTGTGAGAGCTACCTCCATGTGTGCTAGAGGACCTATGTGTCCTCTCTGTCCTATGAGTCCACTGGCTGGAGCTCATCATGGACTATCCTGTAGTCCTAGACCTGGTCCTCTGAGACCCCATAGCATGTCTATCCTCTAGCACCTCCAAGCCTCATAATCTGATAAAGCCCTCTAGCTAGGAGATGCGAGCTGCCCTCACATCACAAAGGTCATTTCCCTCCTCTACGAGGGAAGTGAGCCACCTAATCTCTACCATGGGATCACCACCTCCTAGTAGTATAGTTGATGGTGCTACTGGTGGTGCCATGATAGCTTGAGATGAGGCAGGGTCTCCTCTATGAGCCTAGGACTAAGCCAAGTCCCTCTCTACTATAGCCACATCTCATCGTGCCTCTACTACCTGTAGTGAGCTAGTCAGCTCTTGAATCTGACTCTCTACTACTATGGCATGAGTCATGGCACCTATGAGCTCCTCCTAGATCTATTATCATTATCTCTCACTATGAGCTAGCTTCACCTCTAACATGGTGATGCTAGTGTCCCTCTACAACATCTGAGTGTGGAACCACCCAACCTAGCTCTGTAGATCTACTACCTAGGCTAGCAGCTGGCCTACCTCACTATCTAGAGGCACCTCACCCTCATCCAGTGCCTCCTCCTCGATATCCATAGGGGGTGCATCTCCTATTGTAGCCTCTACCCCCTAGCCACCCTCAGTCTATGGGTGCACATTGCACCCTTGTGGATCAGCCTCAGCCTCATCATCAACCCGATCGAGGGGCCTAGATCCCTACCACTATAGTAGCGACCACCAAGCATCATATGTAGGAGTAGTCCCAGCCACAGAAACCCTTGACTCCTAGAAATCATCAATCGCATCACCAAGTGTTATCGGTTGTACCCACTATAAACCTATCTCTAGAGCCAGCCGCCTATAGATGATCGATAGCTCTGGTATATCCTACACTAAGCCAAACTACCATAGGACATGAGAGTAAAAATGGTACTCCCTGATCTCATCCTTGCGGCCCAGGAGCCACCTATCCCGATGAGCCTGACGCAGTCACTCGTCAGCCTCCGACCATGCAGGGCACCCCATGTATGGGTGCCACTCTATATCATCGGGCCTCAATCTCATGAATCTACTAAGGTAATGCTCGATGTCCCCTACATGGGACCTACTCTAGAACCCCTCCTCCTCATGGGGCTAGCAAGCTACGTAGCACTGGTGCGCATCATCAATAGAGTCAATCTCAAGTGGTAGCTCTATAGGATGCTCAATGCGGATATGCTACCAACCCTAGATCTATAGTAGTAGGCTATAGTTGATGCCTACCCAGCTCCTACAAGTCACCTGATATAGCTCTCGGTAGAGCTGGCATAATAAAGTGCTCCCCTAGGCTAGGAGTAGTGGTCGATGGATGGTGCTCTAAACAACCCTCCTGATGTTGGCAAGAAGGTTCTAGGGGATCCTCATGCCTGAGGAGTCTGGAAGGACTATCTGCATGACCAGGTGCATGAAGACTACCTCTCTGATAGAGAAGATGTGCTCCCCCTACCAGTAGCCGATGTGTACACCTCCGTGATCCATCTTTCATTGGGCCTCATCGCTCCGATCATCGAAGATAGCATCACAGACAACCTTCTTCCTTTGAGAGGAAGAGGAGGTGATGGCCTCACCATCAATAGGGATCCTAAAGATCTGATAGACATCCTCTAGGGTGATGGTCATTTCACCCATCGATAGATGAAATGTGTTGGTCCGGGCATTCCAGCTCCGGGCCAACGCGGTCATATATGTTGTATCTACCCTAATCATGGGTAGATCCAAGACATAGCCAAAGCCAATGGCTCCGAACCACTCCCGCTCCCCTAGAGTAAGCTATCCATGGAGGGTGCAAAGTATGTCTGGCTCTCGGGCCCTAGAAGTCAATGTCTAGAAATAAACAATGCATAAGAGAAAAATCTAACTAAAAACAAGCAAAAATAGATAAAAAATGACTCTAAAAATGTCAAAAACATCAAGAAAATTCAAAAGGCATCTCAGACATGCAATAACTGGCATTAATTGCCAGAAAACCTTAGAAAAGTTAGAAAAATTAGAAAAAATTTCCAAAGTCATCGAACCACGGGTCAACCTTGCGGTCCGATCGCTGGTCAAATTTGACCATTGGAAATTTAAATTCTAACCGTAGCTGATAGTTGCGGTTCCCAAACTGACATTTGGGAGCCATAGGTGCTAGTTACGGTCTAGGAACGAGACCCATTTTGGGTCCCTTCCTAGCCTAGCTAGCCAAAAAAATAATAAAATCTAACCTAGCCTAGTCTACGGTGAGGTTCGTTGCCAACAATTTAGTGAAGTTCATTAACCCATTACTTAATGTGGTTTATTTTTAGTTGGTAATGAGTGTGAGGACTCGGTTTTGAGTTACCTTGCCCACACCGTGGCCTCTGCTAGTGGATGGTTGTCCCGGGTCCACCATCGGGGTATGAGTGAAATTTGAGGTCAAGTTTGGCAGCGTTCCGGATCAAGGAATGTCTCTCACCTCTCAGAGCTCTCTGAAATGCAATTATTGGAATGAGAATAATGAAATTTTCAAAGTGGGAAAGCTATTTATAGTTTGCCCTAATTTTGATGGATCGCAACCTCGACTTGCGGTTCCCAAATTGGAAATTTTCAATCGTAGACCGTACCTACGGTTTGCAACCAACATTAAATGCACTCAAACCCCACCGTGGGAAGGTCTAAAATGATAAATTAATGACTCCTAATGGATCAAATTTCAAAAAGAGCAATCAATATTGCAAAATTTGGTGATGTTCAAAGCACCAAGATTGATCAATAAATCAAAATTAACAAAAAAATCAAATAATTAAAAAACCAAATGCGCCTCGTATTCAATAATTTACCCTATACACTTGGCGGTTGCAGCGACTTGCGATCCATGCAATTTGGCAAGATGAGTAAATTACCATAAGGAAATTTGGGGTAAAAATTGTCATCGTTGATCTGATATGCTTCTTTTCAATCCCTAAGAAGGCCTTCGAGGTCGGACTGCTCCACGGGAATGAGGCGTTGCATGTCATTTCTCCTATGACATATTTTCAGCAAATCATCGATAATTTGATTCAACATAAATCTAATTGGACTTGTATCAATTTGATTCCCTAAGATGGCTATTGCAGCCCGACTGCTCCATGGGATAGAAATGTGCAAATACTATTAACAGTTGGAATCAGAAGTTGAACTAGGCCTAGCCAAGGCATTAAAATGCTCAAATCTAAATTTGTTCAGATCATTCATAGTGGTCAAGCGACCTCGTCGCTTCAATCATTGTCATTACCCTCATCGACTCATCGCTTGAGGGGGTAGTCATAATATCAAATCATAATCAAAATCAGTAGAAGATCCCGAGATCGTAGATCCCTTGATCTTGTCAAAATTGTGTTCATCCTTGCGAATCATTGTCAACAACTATCATAAGCTTACCCCTTTGCTTGGGGAAAATAGCAAATATGATAATTTGTTTGTAACTCTCATCCTTTTGGTTATATAGGCCTAACTCCTATTGTAGCACCAAAGCTACTCGAATGTCTGATGACGAGTGCAAACTCTTTCAAGTTTAAGCCTCCAAAGAGTTGGAAGCAATGATTCCAGGATGCGCATCCTTTTGCAGGACCTAGGGCATCTAATGTTGATCCGACTAATGATCATCATAGAACCTTCGACATCATTTTAGGAGGTCTATTTTTGCTCAGCATTGTTCGATCTCATAATGCATCTCAAAAGGGGCATCTGTAGACACCTAAAATGCGTCATGTCGAGGGCGACTACTCATATGGACATGCTACAAGACCATATGGAAGATCTTGGATAGACTCCAAGATAGAGCAGTGGTTCTAACCACTCAAGTTGGGCTCCTTGGCCTATTCAGTCTGAACCATAGACCAGACCTATGGTCTACAGTCTGAACCATGGCTAAGGCCTATGGTTTACAGTCTAAACCATAGCTGCAACCTACGGTCTTAACTGAAGTTCAGTTGGCCTTCATCCGAGCCAAATCGGTTTGAACGACCATTTGTTCTAGAAGATGGTGGTTAGAGGATGGAAGCTTCCAATCCAACTATCCTAACCACCCCTTCTTGATCTTGGCTTCTCCATGAAGCCACCCCTAGCCCTGGGACATCCTATAAGTACCCCTTCAAATTAGGGCAAAGATATAGAGAAGAAATTGATCAAGAGAGCAGTGAAGCCCTATCAAATTGTGGACTCACTTGAGTGCATAGAGAGAGGCTCTTGTTGCTATTCAACCAAATATCATGACGGATTAGGCCATGGATGCCCTAAGGACCTAGGAGAGCCAAGAAATGCTAATTCGGGCAAACAGAGGCCCTATTCAACGATTCAACCACCAAAATTGTCAGAGGACACCGAAGGCGACCCTTGAACATCAATTGGACAAGGAGATCAAGCCCACAACCCTTGAATTTGGAGGGCAAACCACTTGGTTGCTCACCACGGCTTTCAGCCATGGTTTACAGTGCAGACCGCTAATCAGAGCTACGGTTTGCAACAGAGGTGACTTCTCCTTACTATTTCATTTCCAGTATGCTTAATTAGATTACATTTAGCATTTTCATGGTTTAGTTAGGATTTTAGAGACTTCTGACCAACATAATTAGTGTTTTTACTAATTTGTCCTCATTATAGTAGAATATGCATTAATGGCTTCTTTTCATGCTTTCATGCTTCTATTTCACATAATTGATCCATTAGATTGATAGTTGTAGTTCTTGTTTACATATTTCAAGCAATCTTGATGAATCTTGCATATGTCTAACATATTTTATTAGCTTTCTTAATTTTAGTTATAATGGTATATACATGTTCATTACCTTCAAAGGGCCTCATCACGAGAGGCTGCCTATGTTTTTAACTATCTTGTGTTGTTTCTTGACCGTAGGGATCTATATTCAAAGGAGCCTACATTCACCAATTTCCTTCCTCAACGTGAAGAAGAGGGTCTACTCCACCCTAGGGCAGTTTGCGACTATTTGGAAAAGCATTTATAGTGCGCCTACCCCGTTGGGGGCTTTGGCAATTGTATTAAGAGTATCAACATTCTGGTGACCCTAAGAGGGGCAATATTGTAACCGCATTTCATTGACAAAATTAATAAAAGAAACACGCATTTTCATTGTTACATGCAATCTTGTTATTTTGTCATGCTTTCATGTTGATTTCATTAATGCAATAGTTAGGTGTACGCTTTTTGGGATGGGTCAGTTTGTAAGGGGAAGCAGTGGCGAAGGTGAAGCATGAGAAGGGTCTATCTCCTCCTCACTCTCTTCATGGATGGAAATAGTTTTGGTTAAAGATACAAGGAAAGGTGTGAGTAGAAGGATGTGGTAGGGAAAAGGGATAGAATGCAACCATGGGAAAAGAGTAGACCCAAACAAGAAGGGACCACATGTGCATTGTATAAAATAAGGGAAAAATGTAAAAAAAAAGTATGTAGCCTAAGGAGGATAGTGAAATGTGTATAGCCCAAGGGGGCAAGTGTACAAGGGGTACCTAAGGAGGCAATGTGAAAAAGGAAATGCCTAAGGAGGTGATGTGAAAAAGGGTGCCTAAGGAGGCAAATTTTAAAATAAAATTCCTTAGGAGGCGATGAAAGTGTAAAAAAATGCAATGTGGGGTGGTAACCAAGTTTGCAAGGTATCATGGTGCATTGAGTTAAAGAATGAGAGGAAGGGTGGTTGGATAGAGTATTGGGTGAGGTCAATAGAGGAGGAGACCAACTCAATCTACCCAAGAATGCTCGGGTGTTGGGTAATTGACCTTGAAGGTCGATGGGGTTACGGATGCCTTGCTCTTGGTATCCTAAGCCAAAACCTTGCCAATGGTATTTCTAAAAATAGCGTAGAATAAAATATGGTTTGGAGAGGTAATTAATATTAGCACAAAAATGACCTTGGAAGGAAATGGAGGAGGATGACAATATAGGTGTATCAAGTCCTCCATAATTAAAATTGGTGTGATCAAGCAGTGAGCCTAAGGGTACAATAGTGCCTATGCAAATTATACTTAATTAGAGTAATTTAGGTTTAATGAAGTATTATTAGCATGTGGGAATGTAGCAGATTTATTATTTTATTTATTTTGTTAGTTTTATTTTTTTATTTTTATTATATTTGTAGGTATTCAAAATGTTTCCAAAATTTAAT
Source organism: Wollemia nobilis (assembly GCA_028583015.1). Classification (NCBI taxonomy): domain Eukaryota; kingdom Viridiplantae; phylum Streptophyta; class Pinopsida; order Araucariales; family Araucariaceae; genus Wollemia; species Wollemia nobilis. Next base: position 2,728,870 of record JAQPPZ010017175.1, on the reverse strand, counting down.
TGATTTTATTTGCAATGTATTTATAAGGGTTTTATTAGGAAATATTATGTATTTTAGATTAATTTTATTTTTGTAAGACTTATGAGTGTAATTATTATTTTATCAAAATTTTTAATTTCAGGTGTCTACAAGATGTATTTGCAGTTTTCAGTTTTGTGATTTTTATCACAAATTTTACAAGTAGCAATATTGGAAGTGTTTGTAATATTGAGAGGACATTCTCTCAAGTTGTGATTTTTCCTACATCTATGACAGTATATTTCTTCACTATCATGTGCTTTTGTCTTCTTATCTATTAAATCCAAATATGTAGTCAAGGTACTTAACAAATCAGTTTTTAAACCTTCCAACATGTTTCCAATTTCTGCTCTTGTTACTCCTCCTGTAGATGTATACTTGTTACTCCTTAGAGGTGTGTTTCTTGAATAGTTTTTGCAAAAGTTTACAATTTCTTTAAACACCATAAGATGGATATCTCCTTTTACGATAAGGTTCAGAACCTCAAGGACATCTTCTTTTAAGATTTCTTCATCGAGGTCTATATTCACTCTAGACCCAAAAAATAGAAATATCTCAAGGCAATCCTCCAAATATTCTTCTTATTTTTTATTCATGCAGAATAGCTCAGCTTTCTTATCCCTAACTCTACATAAATCTTTATATCATTCAAGGAATAGCACTTTTAATCCTCATTCTCCATCCCATTTATTGCAAATATTTTCTCCTAGACCCATGAACCATATTAAAGTTGCATCTTTAAGAGTAGAAGGAAACAACCTTAGCTTTTGTTCATCGGTAGTGTAAAAGTAAGCTTGGAACACTACTTCAAATTCAAAAATAAAATCATTTGGATATTCATGTAGTTTCCCATGGAAGATGTGCAATAGAGAAATAGAGACTGACTTAGGTTCTCTTGTTGTCCCATTTGTGTGTAATATTGGGAAGGCAAATATCTTCCTTTGCCCATTTCTTTCTTTGATCTCTATTCTTTCTTTGTTCATTCCCCCTTTGGTTCTCTTCTAATTATCCCTGCCCACTTTACTGGTCAACTATAATTGAATGTAAGATTTCAAGAATTGGACCAGGTATGGGTTCAGTAAAAATAGAAGAAGGATCTATGTGATTGTCAAATTCTAGTTTCGGTAATAAGTATGAGTCGGGATCTTGTTCTAGGATTTCATCTTGATTGGTTGATGTTGTTGTTTCAAATTCTTCTAACTTATAAATTCCAGGCTACCTGCTAAAGTCTCTTTGAAAATTTCCTTCTGAATTTTTTATCTTTATAAATCTTCCCTTAGAGTCTCTAGGTCTGCTCATGAATTTTCTAAGTTTTCTTGTTTTTGCAACATGTCTAATATTTCTTGAATAGTATATGAATATCATTGATTGGATCAAGTTGTTCAAGTGTCATGAAGTGTTCTTCTTCAAAATAAAAGTGGTTTATAACCAATTGAATCAATTAAATGAGAAAATATTGAGTTGAAATAAGGTCAGGATTTCCAAATTGTAACTCACAACGTAAATCTTGACATAGCTCCCTAAATTGCATAGCTCTAGGTATCATCTGATATTTCTTGCTATATCCTAGGGCTACTTCTTTCTTTTCTAGGTCTACAAAAAACTTTTGAATGAGGAGGGAGTCTTCAAAATATTAATTCCAAGGGTAAATTGTTGGATTTATTGTTGCCATTCTATCCCAAAGACAATGCTCACAACTCCTTTTAAGATCCAGGTAAGATGAATGGTAGTTTGTCCCTAGATTTTTTGCTATGTCAATCCTTTTAATTTTCTTCAGCTCATCTGATTTTCTTTAATAATGTCAATACGTTCATACAAACACTCCCACTTTTTACTAGATGCTCTATTTCCTTGCTCAAAAAGAAGGTCAACTTCTTGTTTTATCAATAGTTCTCTAAGATCTATAAGTGCAGACTAATTCAGACTATTTTCCACCATCTAACAACTTATATTTTATATTTTTTCTCTCTTTGGTTTTGATTTTGATTTATGTTTTAATTCCACTATTGTCAAGTTTAGATACAAATCAAAACAATTGAATTTATAACTATCCTTAATACAACAAGGAACAATTAAAATAAAATTTCACAATAATCCTAATATTTTGCTAAATTTAGATGTGACTTGTGTTCCTACGAATCTTTATACAGCCAACCCATATTAGGAATAATATGAAATATTGTTGGAAAAGTAAAATTTAACAATCCTAATATTTTGCTAAAATTAGGTGTGACTCGTGTTCCTACAAATCTTTATACATCCAATCTTAGCACATTAGGAATAAAATGAAATGTTGCTGGAAAAATAAAATTTACTGGAAATAAAAGGTTAAACTATTACTATTTGTTTGATTGTTCAGGAGGGTTTCACTATGGATGTGTCACTCAGCCATACCTACTTCCTACTTCTGATAGAGTCCTAAGCCAAGTTTAGGGATGTTTTAGTATGGTTGTCTCACTCAGGCATACCTACTTCCTATTTTTCTCATAGGTCCTAAGTCAAACTAAACAATAATAATCACCCAAAGCTGAAAATTTTGCAAAAATTAAAATTTGCAGGAAATAAAATTTGTAGGAAATAAAATTCTAATTAAGAAAGCAGTAAAATTGATTCCTCAAGATAAATGAACTTGGCAGTGTCTAATGAAGGGGCTTGTTGGCACCATCTCGTGCCACTTTGACTCATATGCATGCCAAGGACTCATGCGTACCTCTTTCCACATACAAGTAAGCCTTGCCTTTTTGCACTGCCAAACAGCTTTTTTGATTAACCACTACGATGATACTCTCCCCGAAAATGGTGCCAAAATGATCGGCTATAATAGCTTACATTTAATTTATCAATCCTAGGGTAATCAAGGTTAGATTTAAAGAGTAGGAATCCAGTATAGATTGTATCGTGGGGATCAATGCTAAGCTTAGTTCAGATTTCTTTCAATTTCAGGTGTTTGCAAAAAAGTAATAAACAAAAATTAAATTGTGCAGGAATAAAAACATAATGCAATTTATGATTTATGCAATAAATATGATAATTACCTATTAGTTATTTAATCTATTGATGAGCTAATATATTGTTGAGTTAGTCTATTGTTGAGTTAATCTATTTTTGAGTTAATATATTGTTGAGGATCCTCGTGTAGTTAGTTTTATTTATCTATTTTGAATTTATGTTTTATAAAAATGCAATTTAATTTATTTTATATTCTAAGGTTAATTAACTATTTCTAACCTATTGCAGGGGTGAGAGCTTAGGTATTGGTTGTAGGAGTGGACCCTGCCTCCTAGAATATAGTGTAAGTCTTTCTCCCCTAATCTACTTTATCTTAATAACTAAAATGCATAACTATTCCTAAAATTATTTTATCTTATGAATGCAGGAAGATTACAATGACAACTATATAAAGAAATTAAGCAGTAAATATAAATGATACAGTTACCATATACGAAGAATGAAGTGCTACTTTTATTGCTATAAATTCAAATGTACATGCTAACGCATTTCCTCAAAAATTGTACAGACACATTGAACATTCGACAATTCTCCCTTAGATTATTCTGTTGTAGACAATTGGACATTAGACATTTCTCCATTAGACCTTTTCAAAGGTCTCCCTATGTAATATATATTGTGACTTGGACAATTCTAAGTAATATTCTTCCACTTAGTTTACCATGTGGAGTTGTGGACTTGATAATGCGACAACTATGCACTAACTAGAATAATCTAAACTAATACAATTCCTAATTCTGCTTGGACTCAGTAAACATCCTAAGTGGTCCAAGTGGCACTTTATGAGCTAACATAACAACATAATACTAACTTAAACATTTTACAAGATATACACATAACCACATGTCCTTTATTCTCGGAAAGGATCAAACAATCTTACGTCTAAATCTAATCATCATAACAATATTCTAATTATACAATGTTTACGAAATAAATTTATAACAACTTTATTAATCACAATATCCTTGTGAAGAATGTGACAAGTCAACTAATCTAAGTTGACTGTAATCCTTTATTGCCATGTAAGAGTGCCATGTTGTACTGATGTGGCATGCAATATCAATCAACTAACTTGGTCAACTCTCTTCGATACTTGTTGGTAAAAGTTCTATTTGGTAATAGTCTTCAGTAGCTACCTTCTGCAACATACTTCAATAACTATCTTCCATAACATACTTTAGTTACCATATTCTGTAACAGTCTTCATCCACTGTTCTATCACTTCACCTAGAGTCTTTTTAATCCTTTGTCTTTACGTCCATCACTTCTCGTCCAAGGTGTACCCTAAAGCTTGTGCTACTGCATCATGCACCTGTGGAACATCCTTCAATATTTTTCTGCATAATTACTCACAATGCAAACGTATTTTAAATGAAATACATATTTTTCAAATTAACTGCATTCATTTTTTTAACTGATAAATCACAAAAAAAAAATAGAAACAACTTACTTAAAACATATTATAATTGTAAATTAAATATAAAAATGGAACAATTTACTATAGCAATATATGCCAAATAATCACTCATCAAATTAAATGGATTAATTCCAAGTAGTATCCCTTATTTATCCTAGGTTGTGTTTTGCAAATATTATATTACTTTGATATTTAACTTCCCTAAGTTTTTCTTTCAAATAAAGATTGATTTTCTTTAATACTTCAACCTTAGAATATAACCTTATAACTCATGTTTTAATAAAAGCAAATTAGATGGGGCAAAATTTACCTTAATAACATTTATAAAATTTGTAGTATTTTTTCCTTCTTAGGCGTTGTGAGTAATGACAGATTCTCCAACTTGCTATTGGCTTCACCACTCTCTTTAATGCTTCCTTGACCCGTTTGACCGAGAGTACTATTATTTGCTGCCTCTGAATAATTCCGAATTACTCTTGAATTGCTCTTCAAGTTGCCTATCGATTTCATGCCTAGTTGCTCACCAAGTTGTTTCCAATTTGCTTGGTCCAAGTTGTCTTTAATAGGCGGTCAATCGAGTGACAAGTGTCACAACAATTTTTTTTAAACACTCCAAGAATACTTTGGGTGTTTGGTGGAGATACCAATCTTGTTCTAATGCTTGTGACAAGCGTCACCTTCGCTTGAGATATTTTTGTATTCCCTCTTTGTGTGTTGTCTAAGAGATATTTCTACTTCAACGTATACGAGGCTTCTTGTTGTAATCCTCCTGGCTCTAATTAACTTCTCTATTGCATGGAGTATGGGTGCCAAGACGATGTTATAATGTCTCCTTCATGGGTATTTTTAGGGTTATTTTAGAGAATGACAAGTGATGTCTTATTTCCTTTACATGCCCTTGTCTTACCAACACCTTCTTGCAAGCCCTTCAACATATTCTTCCACCTTGGTCTTTGTTGTACTTTTTTTGTGTTGATATATTTCCAGCCAAGCAATGCTTATGGTGGAGCTTTGGTGGAGATATGGAGGATATTTGGTGGAGATTCGATGGAGATATGGAGGAGCTTTGGTGGAGCTTCATGATGCTCCACTTATGGTAATGAATACTCCTTGATTGGATGTATGGTTCCAATTTGCTTGCTTCGATTTCCCTTGCTTATACATTGTTTGATTTCTCCTTGGATTTGTACCTTGTCTTTTGTAGGTTTGACTATCCAAGATACATGGAAGATAAGCCTATATGAGTGGATCTTTGCTATGCTTGGGAGAATTCTAGCGTTCAGCCTCCTTTGGTTGGCTCACCCTGCTTATATTATACCTTTGAGGCACTTTCCAATCTACCCTTTTTCGTGCATAGAATGAGTTAGAGAAGTGCAATACAATGTAACAGTATTTGTAAATAAGATACATTTTGCACCCTTTATTGCACTCTTTTTTGCAGATCTGATATTTGTTGGCAATTTTGGGTTTGAGATCCTAGCTTCTTGTCTATGAGTTGTCATTGATGTCAAAAGGAAATGGCATTAATGTTAAGAGGATGTGTTGGTTTCAAAGGTGGAAGATTCCAAGAGAATCTTTTTAAGAGAATCCGAAGAGATTCCATTGGATAGGGTTTTTATTAAAACCAAGTTAAATGGTTTTTATTAAAACCAATGGAGGTTCTCTTTATTATTTATTTAATTATTATTTAAAACCCTTCAAGGTTTTAATTAATTAATTATTTAATTAATTAAGGGAGAAATTATTTTTAATTTATTAAAAATACTTAAAGGTTTTTAAACCTTTTTTTATTCTTAATTTATTAAAATTATTTAAGGGTTTTTAAACCCTTTTTGAAAAGACTTTTGATTAATTTCGAAATGGTCTTTATTTTCGCCGACGTCAAGGTGTCTTCGAAGAGACTATTTATTCTCCAACTCCTAAGGTTGGAAGGCTAATGAATTCAAAATTCCCCGAATGCAATTTGCGGTGTTTGTGCTCTGTATTCGCTACGATCGAAGGAAGACTTAGAAGCACGTGCGGTTGAAAAGTCTTCGGGAGTTTTTTTCGAGGGTGAAGTGGAGGGAAGTTCACTTGTGAACTTCGTAGCCCACGTGGGCTAGTGGCAGCGAAGGCTGCTGTTGGGCGCTGCATTGGCGGAGGTCACCGTTTCGAGTCTCGTGGGGGTGCTTTGCTAGAGTAACACACGTTTTTATTAAAACGTCTTTATGCCACGAAATTCAGAGTTTCTTGGACAACAATTTATAAGCTTGAAGGTTCAATTATCTTCTACTCCAATAAGGTATGGGCACATTCTTCTTATGAGTATGATTGGTGTATGTTTTCTGAAATAAGGTTGGAGTGAAAAGGTATTCTACTAGGTATCCTTTGGCTAGGTGTAAATCCTATTTTTCGGTTTGTTGAAGACTACTTATGCATTGTTATCCTTAAGGAGAGTTTTTGGTGAATGCATAATTTTTGGTTTGAGATAGTGGAAGCTTTGTGCACTAGGGTTTATATTTGTGAGTCTAGCTACTTGCATTGAGTTGGTGGAACCCTTGGTTGGCTGTTTTGAGTTTGATGGTTGAGTTGCTTCCATAGAGGTTGTTTGATCAAGTTATTGCTTTACTTGATTCATGATATTGGGCTTACTCCATTGAGTTGATTTGAGCAAGTTATTCTTTGCATTTGGTGATATTGTGTTGGTGGCTATTTTGTTCAAATATCTTTGGAGGGAAAAGGATTTCTACTTGTTTCCTTTTCTTGTGATGATTGGTTGAATGCTTCAAGGTTGATGTTGAGTTGAATGGTGTTGGTTGACTAAACCTTGTTTGATGAGCATTGTTGTTGAAACCCTAATTGATGGTGAAAAGAACATGAGTATCATTGTTATGTGATTCTTTGCATAGTTGGCAATTGTTGGGGTTTCATGTTCTTGAAAGAAAACATTCTATCCTATCCATTTCAGATATTGAGTTGAGTTTTCAGATTTGAGATTGAGATTGAGCTGAGTTGATTTGAGTTGAGTTTTGAGATTGGGATTTGAGTATAGAACATATTGAGTCTCTAACAATTCTCTTTATGCTTCTATGAGTTTGACAAATCACATTGGGTCTCTAAAAATTCACTTTGTGATTTCCTACTAAGAAAGTTTTTCTTGGTGAGCTTGCTGAGTTTTTGGACAGGTTCCGGTGGGGACTTGTGAGCAATTTTGGACAGGTTTCGGTGGGGACTTGTGAGCAGTTTTGGACAGGTTTCGATGGGGACTTGTGAGCAGATTTGGACAGGTCCTAGCAGAGGACTTGTGAGTTGAGTTTGATAGTTCTATCAGAGAACTTGAGGACAGAGGTGCATTGGTTCTATGAGAAGAACCTGAGGACAGATTTGGCAAGTCTTTGAGAAGGCTTGTATGCAGAGGATTGATTTGTTCAAGAGTTGGACAGATCTGATAGATAGAGGAAGACTTGTACTAGACTGACTGACTGTGTTTGGTACAGGTTGTTGAGCTGTTGTGGACGTGATCATAGAAGGCAGAGGTCTCTTAGGCTAAGCATTGAGGACAGGAGGTCTTCGATGGAAAGGAGTTCCACGTGCTGGCAAGAGGTAGAGGTAGTTGATCTTCTGAGGGATCATTTCCAGAGCAGAGGGGAAGGTATCTCCTTTGGGCCGAGGCTCATAAACATTGTAATTGGGAAGGATTCCCAAAGAACTTTGAGATAACTTTTAGAGAAAATTTTTTGTGGATGTAGCCCAACCATTTTGGGTGAACCACGTTAAAAATGGGTCTTCAATGTGTGATGCTTTCTATCTTGATTAATGTTGTGTTGATGCCACTGCTATCTAAAGTTAAAATTATTAATTGGTTAAGTCTTATACTGTTCACCCCCCCTCTCAGTATAAGTCCATGTTCTTCAATTGGTATCAGAGCCGGTCTCTCCAGAAAGAGCCTAACAACTTGGAGAAGGATCTATCAGAGGAACATACAGATTCAAAAAGAGATGAAGAGGTTGAGTTCGATCTCAAAGGTGAATTCTTCTTGGCTTTAAGAAAGCTTGAGAAATTCAGGGAAGAGAATTCTGTTCTCAAGCATCAATGTCAGGAAGAAGAGATAGCAAGATCATAATTGTCTCAAAGTGTTATAGACTTCAAAATTCTAGCTGAAGAAGGGAAGAAGGTTGAACAGGTTCTGACAGAGGCTCTCAAAGGAAAGGAAGTTGATTACGAGAAACTAGAAGAAGAGGTTATGTCTCTTAGAGTGAAGTTGGAACAGTTGGCTCTCAAACAGAATACTCCATGTGAAAAGCAAAAGAAGGATTGTATCACCATTCATGAAACAGGGTCTTCGAGCAAGATCAATCTTCATCTTGAAGAGCGGTGGATTCCAGTTGGTCACAAGAAGAACAATCATCCAAGGCATCAAAACAAGTTACATAATACTTTCCATGGCTATTGTTTTTCCTATAAGAAATTTGGTCACAAAGCTATGCATTGCAATAAGTCTTTGAATAGCCATAGTAAGGAAAATGTTAACTCTTTTGCACCTCTTATGAATAAAAATGTCATGTGTTACAAGTGCAAGAATTTTGGGCATATAGCAAGGATGTGCAGCTTGGATAGATCTAGCCTTGAGTTCACTAAAAAGAGAAATGAGATCAAATCTAAGTCAATGATAGTTCAAACTGCTTTTCATGCTCAAGACAAAGTAGAAAAATGGTATCTTGATAGTGGTTGTTCAAAACATATGACTGGTGAAAAGGAAAAGTTTTTGGTCTTAAAAGAAACAAACAGAGGAACAATCAGCTTTGGAGATAACAAGTTAGCTAAAATCATGGTAAAGGGACTCTTAGTTTGGATGGGAAATCCAAAACAGAAAATGTGCTTTATGTAGAAGGCCTAAGACATAATCTTCTAAGTGTGAGTCAACTTTGTGATCAAGGGCACATAGTATCTTTCTTTTCAGATAGATGTGAGATAAGTAAAGAAAAAAATGGAAAACTCATTGCTAGTGCTACAAGGACTCCAAACAATCTTTACATGCTAAGTGAGATAAAAAAGGAAAAGTGTTTTCTAACTCAAGAAGATGAGAGTTGGTTATGGCATAAAATATTGGGGCATTTGAGCTTTGATAATCTTGTCAATATTAGTAACAAGGAAGCAGCTTAGAGACTTGCCCAAAATAAAAAGGCCCCATAACATCATTTGCGAGTCCTTGTCAACATGGAAAACAGACCAGAACCAGCTTTCAAATCAAAAGGGTATACTTCTTCAAAACCATTGGATCTTATTCATACTGATTTATGTGGCCCTACCGTAACTCGGAGCATTCATGGAGAAAGCTACTTCATGTTGTTTATAGATGATTATTCTAGAATGACTTGGGTTACTTTTCTCAAAGAAAAATTCGAAGCTTTTGAAAAATTTAAAGCTTTCAAAGAAATGATTGAAAATGAGATCGACAAGAGAATCAAATGCTTAAGATCGAGATAGAGGAGGAGAGTTCACTTCAAATGAATTTGTGGAATACCGTGAGCAACAAGGAATCAAAAGAGAATATTCAAGTAGCAAGAACTCCTCAACAAAATGGAGTAGTTGAAAGGAAAAACAGAACTATTGAAAATATGGCTAGAGCTATGTTAAATGAGTCAAAACTTTCAGATGGTTTTTGGAAAGAGGCAGTCAGTACGGTAGTCTACATTATCACCAGGGCCCAACTTAGAGTCAATCATCATAAAACTCCTTATGAGTTGTGGAAAGGAAGACCAGCTACAGTAAAATACTTCAAAGTGTTTGGGAGTAAGTGCTTCATCATAAGGGAAGATCAGAATTTGGGTAAGTTTGATCCTAGGTGTGATGAGGGAATCTTTCTTGGATATTCCAACAGAAGCAAGGCCTATAGATGCTTCAACAAAAGAACTCATACAGTTGTAGAGAGCATAAATGTAACAGTTGATGAAAAGATAGGGATAAGAGAACCAGCCAAGGAACTTAGTGATGAAATTTGTCAAGAAGAATTCAGAGAGGTTTCAGATGAAGAAGAGGAAAGACAACAACTGCTTCCCAAAACTCCTTCACGATATGTTCAGAAACATCATCCCAAATATTTGATCATTGGTGATCCAAATAGCAGGCAAACAAGAAGAAGAGTCATTCCTTCACATGATTCTACAAATGTTTCATTATTATCTCAGATTGAGCCAAAATATTTTAGTGAAGCATGTGCAGATAAGTTTTGGGTAAAAGCAATGGATGAAGAGCTAAATCAAATAGAGAAAAGTGAAACTTGGGAATTGGTTCCAAGACCTAAGGACAAGAATGTCATTGGCACAAAATGGATATTCAAAAATAAACTCAATGAGGATGGAAATATTGTCAGAAACAAAGCTAGGTTAGTCTGCAAAGGTTATGCTCAAGTAGAAGGTGTTGATTTCGAAGAGACGTTTGCTCCTATTGCTCGTCTTGAAGCTATCAGAATATTTTTGGCCCTTTCAAGCTTCAAATCATTCAAGGTATATCAAATGGATGTAAAGTCACCTTTTCTAAATGGGGTGTTGGTAGAAGAAGTCTACATAGAACAGCCATAAGGAGTGTCTCTCTTGGAACAATCAGACTATGTGTGTAAATCGAAAAAGGCCTTGTATGGGTTAAAGCAAGCACCTAGGGCTTGGTACTCAAGACTTGACAGGTATCTTCATGAGCAAGGCTTCAGGAAAGGTGTGGCAGATAGCAATTTGTATATTAAGAATGAAAATGATGATATGTTGATTATGGTTGTCTATGTTGATGATATTATTTTTGGGGGAAATAATACTCAGATGTGCAAAGTTTTTGCTAACACCATGCAGAAGGAATTTGAGATGTCTATGATTGGAGAGCTATCATTCTTTTTAGGTCTTCAGATTGCTCAATCAAAGGATGGTATATTTCTCTCTCAAGGAAAGTATATCAAAGAAATGTTGAAGAAATTTGGGATGATGGACAGCAAACCAGTGTGTACTCCAATGATTACAGGGTGCAAGATGAGTAAATATGATGAATCTCCAGCGGCATATCAGAGGTTGTACAGATCTATGATTGGCAGTTTATTATATATTACAACTACTGCACTGAATATCATGCAGGCAGTTGGGTTAGTAGCAAGATTTCAGGCAGCTCCAAAAGATTCTCATGTTATAGCAATTAAGAGGATATTCAGATATCTCAAGGGCACTATGGACTTTGGGCTTTGGTATCCCAAAGGTGATGATTTCACCCTCACAGCTTATACAGATGCAGATTGGGTAGGCAGTATTGATGATAGGAAAAGCACTAGTGGTGGAGCATTCTTTTTGGGAAAGAGTTTGGTTTCTTGGCTAAGTAAGAAACAACCTTCAGTCTCCTTATCTACAGCTGAGGCTAAATACATAGCAGCAAGTGGCTAGGTGTACACAGGTTTTATGGATGAAAACCACCTTGGAGGATTTCAAATTCAAGCATGAACAACCCATCTCCATACTTTGTGATAATACAAGTGCCATAAGTATTTCCAAAAATCTGGTAATGCACTCAAGGACAAAGCATATTTCCATCAAGTATCACTTTCTAAGGGAGAAAGTGCAAGACAAGCAGTGTCAAGGTAGAGTATGTGTCTACTAAAGAGCAGATTGCAGATATCTTCACCAAACCTCTTCCAAGAGATACGTTTGAGTATCTAAGGGAGAAATTGGGAGTTGTACTCCCACCCCATAATTAATCACCTCATCAGGAGGTGGGGGAGGGACTAAGCTAAGAGGCTCATTCTTAGTCCCGAGCCCCAAAGGTGACCCTTTGCCATTGATGACAAAGGGGGAGAGATATGAGTAAGGGGGAGAGCTTCAAAGTGAAGAGGAAAGCCTCAAGACAAGGGGAGTGAAGAGGAAAGCCTCAAGACAGGGGGAGCTGTTTATGTTGAGTTTCTGTGTTGTTGAGAAGCATGGTTTGCCATCAATGACAAAGGGGGAGATTGTTGGCAATTTTGGGTTTGAGATCCTAGCTTCTTGTCTATGAGTTGTCATTGATGTCAAAAGGAAATGGCATTAATGTTAAGAGGATGTGTTGGTTTCAAAGGTGGAAGATTCCAAGAGAATATTTTTAAGAGAATCCGGAGAGATTCCATTGGATAGGGTTTTTATTAAAACCAAGTTAAATGGTTTTTATTAAAACCAATGGAGGTTCTCTTTATTATTTATTTAATTATTATTTAAAACCCTTCAAGGTTTTAATTAATTAATTATTTAATTAATTAAGGGAGAAATTATTTTTAATTTATTAAAAATACTTAAAGGTTTTTAAACCTTTTTTTATTCTTAATTTATTAAAATTATTTAAGGGTTTTTAAACCCTTTTTGAAAAGACTTTTGATTAATTTCGAAATGGTCTTTATTTTCGTCGACGTCAAGGTGTCTTCGAAGAGACTATTTATTCTCCAACTCCTAAGGTTGGAAGGCTAATGAATTCAAAATTCCTCGAATGCAATTTGCGGTGTTTGTGCTCTATATTCGCTGCGATCGAAGGAAGACTTAGAAGCACGTGCGGTTGAAAAGTCTTCGGGAGTTTTTTTTGAGGGTGAAGTGGAGGGAATTTCACTTGTGAACTTCGTAGCCCGCATGGGCTAGTGGCAGCGAAGGCTGCTATTGGGCGCTGCATTGGCGGAGGTCGCCGTTTCGAGTCTCGTGGGGGTGCTTTGCTAGAGTAACACACGTTTTTATTAAAACGTCTTTATGCCGCAAAATTCGGAGTTTCTTGGACAGCGATTTATAAGCTTGAAGGTTCAATTATCTTCTACTCCAATAAGGTATGGGCACATTCTTCTTATGAGTATGATTGGTGTATGTTTTCTGAAATAAGGTTGGAGTGAAAAGGTATTCTACTAGGTATCCTTTGGCTAGGTGTAAATCCTATTTTCTGGTTTGTTGAAGACTACTTATGCATTGTTATCCTTAAGGAGAGTTTTTGGTGAATGCATAATTTTTGGTTTGAGATAGTGGAAGCTTTGTGCACTAGGGTTTATATTTGTGAGTCTAGCTACTTGCATTGAGTTGGTGGAACCCTTGGTTGGCTGTTTTGAGTTTGATGGTTGAGTTTCTTCCATAGAGGTTGTTTGATCAAGTTATTGCTTTACTTGATTCATGATATTGGGCTTACTCCATTGAGTTGATTTGAGCAAGTTATTCTTTGCATTTGGTGATATTGTGTTGGTGGCTATTTTGTTCAAATATCTTTGGAGGGAAAAGGATTTCTACTTGTTTCCTTTTCTTGTGATGATTGGTTGAATGCTTCAAGGTTGATGTTGAGTTGAATGGTGTTGGTTGACTAAACCTTGTTTGATGAGCATTGTTGTTGAAACCCTAATTGATGGTGAAAAGAACATGAGTATCATTGTTATGTGATTCTTTGCATAGTTGGCAATTGTTGGGGTTTCATGTTCTTGAAAGAAAACATTCTATCCTATCCATTTCAGATATTGAGTTGAGTTTTTAGATTTGAGATTGAGATTGAGCTGAGTTGATTTGAGTTGAGTTTTGAGATTGGGATTTGAGTATAGAACATATTGAGTCTCTAACAATTCTCTTTATGCTTCTATGAGTTTGACAAATCACATTGGGTCTCTAAAAATTCACTTTGTGATTTCCTACTAAGAAAGTTTTTCTTGGTGAGCTTGCTGAGTTTTTGGATAGGTTCCGGTGGGGACTTGTGAGCAATTTTGGACAGGTTTCGGTGGGGACTTGTGAGGAGATTTGGACAGGTCCTAGCAGAGGACTTGTGAGCTGAGTTTGATAGTTCTATCAGAGAACTTGAGGACAGAGGTGCATTGGTTCTATGAGAAGAACCTGAGGACAGATTTGGCAAGTCTTTGAGAAGGCTTGTATGCAGAGGATTGATTTGTTCAAGAGTTGGACAGATCTGACAAACAGAGGAAGACTTGTACTAGACCGACTGACTATGTTTGGTACAGGTTGTTGAGCTACTGTGGACGTGATCATAGAAGGCAGAGGTCTCTTAGGCTAAGCATTGAGGACAGGAGGTCTTCGGTGGAAAGGAGTTCCACGTGCTGGCAAGAGGTAGAGGCAGTTGATCTTCTGAGGGATCATTTCCAGAGTAGAGGGGAAGGTATCTCCTTTGGGCCGAGGCTCATAAACATTGTAATTGGGAAGGATTCCCAAAGAAATTTGAGATAACTTTTAGAGAAAAGTTTTTGTGGACGTAGCCCAACCATTTTGGGTGAACCACGTTAAAAATGGGTCTTCAATGTGTGATGCTTTCTGTCTTGATTAATGTTGTGTTGATGCCACTGCTATCTAAAGTTAAAATTATTAATTGGTTAAGTCTTATACTGTTCACCCCCCCCTCTCAGTATAAGTCCATGTTCTTCAATATTCTTATTTATATTGCAAATTTTTTTAATGCAGTTTAGGGGTTTTGAGGTTGTCTCTTTTCTTAGACACCTTCTCCTTTTTGCTTAAATATTATGATGAAAAAACCAATCTTAGATAGAAGTAGATAGAAGCTCCTTATATGATGCAATTTTCTACACTTTTCTCCTTGCAACTAACCTCATAATGCTTTAAATTTGAGACTCACCAGGTCTCAATATTTTAAGCTTCTATTTCTAAATTTGGTTAGTCATATTCTTCTTCAAATTTTGGAGGATTCTAACCTATTTTTGTGGCTTCACTTGGCCACTATGTGTTGCAGATTTTTTATCACTAATAGTATCTTTAGACACTTTGACAATTTCTAATTGTGTGTCCTTCTCAAGAACACAAACAATAATATTTTTGAGAGCAATAGAATAGTGCAAATTAATCTAATAATATTTCTTATAATGCACTAACAATTTCACCTTATCACTCCAATCAACTCTCAAATTAATGCACTTAATAAAATTATTGCAACTAATCAAGAATAATCTAAAATGAACCTTCAAGAGTTATTCTACAATTAATATTGTAGGACTTAGTCTTATTTTTTCTTTTTCAAAGTATATGATAGGTAGTTGATAGATGTAATTCTGAAATCTAATCAACTCCTAATTAATGTGCAAATGAACCTTAAAAGGAACTTTTGTCTTTTCGCACTTTTAAATACTGTAATCCATTTTTCTTCTTGCAACTTTAATCCAAATTAGATGCTTTAACAAATTTGATAAGTAATCCAATTAATGAATCTACTTGTACCAAAATTTGCTTACCTTTTTGAAATATCCTGTAGCTCTTTTTCTACTTTTTTAGAGGATGTAATCTTAGTGCCTATGATAACCAAGTTGCTACTTCGAGTAGGATCTTGAAACTCTTTTTAGACTGTCCTAAACAACTCCTTCTTCACCAAAATATGGTCTCAAACTTTCTTTCATGAGCCTAGGATTTGGTGGCATGTTCTCCTCTTGTGGTCTCCTCCTTCTACTATGGATTTTGATAATTCTTTGTCTCTGAACCAGTGCCTTCTTTCTGTGAGAGGTAATATTCAAATATCTAGGATTTGGTGGACTTCTTCTATCTTCAAGTCTTCTTATCGAATTTTGACTTCAAGTAGGATCTTCTTCTCAAGAATTTGAATATCTTGAGGTCTTCACTAGATTATTCTTATGGTATTTGGCACTCCTTGCCAAATTATTCTCCTCAAATTTGGCACTCCTTGCCAAATTTTTCTTCTCTTGGACTTGTTATTGGATGGCAACAATTTTCCCAAGTCCTTCACTATCAGGGGCTTCTCCTTGGTAGTGGATTTCTCTAATGAGTTCTCCTTTGAGGATTTCTTTAGTAAGGCTCTCCAAGCCTTTTACTATATTCTTTATGAGACCTTTCCAAGGTCTTTGATCTTGTAGATTTTTTGGTATTCCTTGAGACATTTTCTTCAACCTTCTACTCCTAGAAGTGTTGGTGGTGAGATCTTCTTCTGGATCTCTGATTCTGCTGATTCTAGATTCGAGTAGGACTCTCCTAGTACTTCTTCTTATTCCAATACTAGAATTTCTTCAATGATATCTTCTCTTGATCTCTTCAATTATGCTTCAGGTGCTGAATTGATTCTGAAGAAGATACTCTTCCTAATTTTCTTCTAGGAAGTTTCCCAACTCACTGAATCTTCTTTCCCTGCAATAAAGTATTAGTACTGAAATATTAATCTACTTATAAATCATATACTCTCTTCTGGAGTCTTCTTTGGGATCAAGGATTTTGTGGCCTTTTTTTTGTATCGAGGATTTTGTAGCCTTTTCAGTATCAAGGCTTTTGTGGCCTTTTCAGTATCAAGGCTTTTGTGGCATTTTCAAGTATCAAGGATTCTATGGCCTTTTTAGTATCAAGGTTTCTATGGCCTTTTCAGTATCAAGACTTTTGTGGCCTTTTCTTTAAGGATTTTATGGCCTTTTCTTTGGATCAAGGCTTATATGGTCTTTTCTTCTATTGTGAAGTTCTTCAATCTAGCAATGGATATATTTAGTCTCGTAACTTCACCATGACTCTTCTCCAGAATTATTCTTTCACAGTATTCTTCTCTTACACAAGGAACTAATCTATGCACTATGAAGGCATGCCAACCTTTGGGCAATGAAGTTGAAGTCTCCTAGATTTTTGTTGTAGGAGTTCCAATCATATGAGAATTAATTTTCTACAACAAAAGAAACTTTGGGAAATAAATAAAATCTAGATAACCTAAATGATCTTCACTAGATGATCTATCAATCTAGTGGATTGAATGTTGAGTCCTAGTCTTCATGAATTTTTCTTGCAACTATGTGGAAAGACTCTAGTAAAAAGTAGTCTCAGTATTTGTAGAACTGAGACTTCTTTCAGTCCTCACTTGTGACTCTCCCTAATTATACCACCTAGACCCTTTTGAGAGTTTTTGACAATGGTTGGCCCATCAGTGCATTAGGTTGACAAAAAACTCAAGCTCAAAATAATGATGGTTTTCCTATTGATCTATTGTGGTTAGATCTACCGTAGCTAGATATATCGTAGCTCTGATACCATTGTTAGCTTTTGAGGTAGTGGTAATAGGAGATATCAATCACAAGATGTAGAATAATATAAAATAAATAAAATTTGTGAGATGACTGAAATATGTTGTAAATAGAAATGACATAAATGAATACAATGTAGTTATGGAGGAAATGAACACTCCATTAATAAAGCTACTAGACCACATTGCATCCATCGCCAATATATGGTGATCTACACAGCATTATGCTACTACCTACGAATATGCTCTAAGATTCTCTATTTGTCTATATATTACAATTAGGCCCTTCTTATATAGGAAGATAGGTTCCTTGTCCAACACTCTATCTAGCTATGCAAGGGATAACTTGCACATATACAACTTGCACATTGACACTTGTGCATTTATTACATTGCATGAAGTAACTAGATAACTTCTTCCTAAAGTAATATAATGTCCTAAGTATGTACCTTGAAAGGTACATTTACATGACCAAAATTATGTAATATACTCTATTTCTAACAATGGTTGAATGTTGGATAGATAGCCACTAGGACGCAATAAAAAATCCAAGCTATACATACAATTATAGGCTTTGTGTTCTAAATGCTAGGGATAAATAAATGGAATACATATTGATTTCTATACTATATGCTTGCATTAATTGTTTGCTCTATGAATTAGTTCATATGTGCATCAACGATAATAGAGAACTAGGTATGGTTGTGACCGTTGATCAACACGTGTAGTATATACACCTATCATTGGTTAAAATTAGTCCATAGTTCTTAAAATGATAAATTTACATGTTTTCAATTCCTTGAAACAAATAATCAATCCTTTTAATTTGAAAAGCTACATGTTTGCTTTCCAAATGATGTTAATCCCTAAGTTGTAGGAATGGATGGCTCTTACATTTCTCTAAACCTATTATAAATTCTAAAAACACCTAATTTTAGGCCTCTTGTTAGCGCTCACTAGGTAATGAATAGGACATACTTCATTTTATCATGATACCTAATAAAGGCCTAAAGCAATAAAACCTAAGACACTTGTATCCTATAAATTTATAGAAGGATGAACAAGATCAGTTCACTTCCCTAAAACAATCAACATAACTCATAAAAACAAGTCAAATGACAAAAATACTATGACATCAATACTACTTATGGAAAGGTCTCCTATTAACATTTTATTGCAATAAGCCTTGAAACTGGGGGCATTAACATCAACAACAAGGACATAAACTATCCACATCTAGCAATAAGGACATAAACTATCCACATCCAACAACAAGGACATAAATTGTCCAAAGCATTGTATCATAAGGATATAGAGTGTCCAAAGCACTGCATCATATGGACATAGACTATCTAAAGTATTGTATCATAAGGATATAAATTTTCTAGAATATTTGTATTATAGCAACATAGATTGTTTGAAATCATTTTATTATATGTGGACATCGATTTTCCAAACCTCAAAAGGGCATCAACTACCTACAAAAGCAATAGTAGCAAACAAAAATATTTTAAAAGCACATAAACTATCCTAAAGCATGGACTGCCTAAAAATGCTATTATTCGTAATTTCCTAAGCGCTTGTCCATTTATCAGGCTAAGAGGTCATTTATTAGTGTCTATTAATGACATAAATAAATCAATTTGTAAAATACTATTAAATTAGTATTCAAATTGTTATGCATAACTTACAATAGTTCAAAGAAATTTTTATTTTTAACTCATGACTAGATGTTGGTGCTAACCTTTCCTTTTCACAAATAAAATAAATTTATGAAAAATACTTCTTCCCTTTCTAACTCATGAAAAATCATGCCAAGAGTATTTTTCAACATCATTTAACATGAATCCCATCTCAAAAATTGAAAATCAAGTCATCTTTCAATTTTACTAAATTTATTTTGGACTTTGATTGTAACATCAATGTAGTTACTTAAAGTTTTTCAAATCATATTTTCACATATCCATTATCCTTTAAATCGATTCTACACCTCTTCATAAACTAACTTTACCTTATCATACATATCTTTCACACCGTTATTTAATAGTAATTTATTTTTAAAATTATGTCAAATACCTATCAACCCTTTAAATACGTGAAATTTTCCAAAACAAAATTAATTTGGTAAAAATTACAATTCAACTTTGAAAAAAAAATTTTGCTCTTCTAGACACACAATATCCATTATATAACATCATCAATGCATCATGTTATCTATTTATTCATCCATACGATTTACAAAATATTTAATATCACATCAACTTAACATAAAATATAACATAATCATTAATCAATAAATAATTGATATATTTCTATACATATTTCAATCACCTATTGACTTGGTGTACCACAACCTATCAAAACTAGTAAACTTAGATCCTATCAATTGGCTAAGGCATCTCATAAAAAAATGATGCTCTTGTGATACTCACAAAAATTAAAAAAAAGATACACAATTGACCCTATGTCTCTAACCCACCCTCGGTTGGTCTAGGATGAAACTAAATAGACTACTACGAGGGCCATGCCACTGATCTCATCCTAGAATGGAAACATGATCGAGTCCTTAAGGGGAAATTCTACCTTTTCTCTAGAGGGGAAATCACATAGTAAAATGATTTGTAGTGTGTGCTCCTTGCCACCTCTATAGTGTATTAAGCCTAAAGCATGGCTATCTAGTTGAATAAGCCCCTAATAGTTGCATCACTACTCCCAGACCCAACTACAATTGGTTTGGCTATGGAATTGTCATGCTCAATACTCACCTCATCCCTCTCTACTTGGGCCTAATCTCTCCTGGATATGGCCTTGTCCCTCTCCATGAGATTTGTGCCTCATGCTACCACTTCTTGGTCCAACTACCCTTGTAGAAGCTTTATATTCCTCACTATATTATCCATCTCTTGCTAGAATACATTCTTTATCGTCTTGTTGGTCCCTATCCCAATAGGATGAGCCATAGTAAGAGGCATCATGATCAAAGCTTGTGATGGTGCAAATTCATCTCTTAGTATCTGTTGTAATCTCTCCTATGTCATTTGGACATGATGGTGAGCCATCCTACTCAATCTTAGTTCCATCCATGGTTACCTCATAATTAGTGTAACCCATGTAGGACAAATATACCAGTACCACTCAAGGTAACTTGGAGCAACTCTTGTATCATCTATCCTAGGATCTACAATAGGAATATCATCTGCATCCTCCATAGTAAAGCCCTTATGGTCTGGTAGGTCATCAAATATTCTTTGTCTCTCCTACATAACTACTAAAAGCAAAGCTCTCCTAAGGCCAAAATTCCTTATACAAGATCAAATTGCCTTGAAACCATGTTTGGGTGATAAATATCAAACTCTTCATTAGGTCTTTATAGCCACTTGATCCTTTGTACCCTCACCAACTAGACAACATCCTTGACCCATCCTACATGGTCTCTCTATAGGCACCATACTATCTAGTATGGTTGTAGGTCATTAGTGACCCATTGAGTTTCCATTATAACTCCTCTAAAAGCTATCTTGATAATCTCATGAGCATGATTCTATCTAAAATAATATGGAACCTATGGGTCAACAAGGTCTATGGATAGGTTGTAAGCTTACTATAGTGGTAAGGGTTTTGGTTTCTCTTTGAGAGGTCCAAGGTTTAAAACCCACTTAGTATGATGGGACCATGACCCCTCATAAAAACAAGTGTAAAATCATTGAAAAAAAATAAGGTCTATGGGTAACCTGACTGGTCATCTAATTGTTATATTCTCCCACACTCAAATATACAAGAGAGTGCAACAAAATAGACTTTCTCTTCTTGTAGGCAACAAGATGAAGAATCTAATACAACCTGTATAAGATAACTGAACCCCATTCAAAATGTATCTACTTGTCTCTTATACGAGTGACGATCTCAAAAAATTCATAGTGCAACAACCTCTTTCTAGTGTCTCCAACTAGCAAGCCTGAAACCACAACACATAATAGTGTTGTAATTCAATGTAATAATCCTACCTAATACATGATATTGATATCAATGCCATACTATTTTAGCTTGAACTAGTGACCATAAGTTAGCCCTAGGATGGCCCAATCCTGATTATGACTCATTTGTATTTTAGAATCTCAAATAGATGCTTGGAGGATCCTCTAGACATCCTCTAATATCATCATAATTTCTTTAGTAAGAAAAAGGAATATGGCATACTCTGAGTGCCACCTCTCTACTAGAGCAATCAATAGTGCATGATCTGGCTTTATGGTGGGCATTATCAATAGATATCCCAACCCCACTTCATCTAAGACCCATCAGTCTATAGGTATCATTACCACTACAATAGAATACAAAGTGCATGAGCATCGATCTCAACATATCAAAACATCCAACACTTGCATACACAAAGAAAAGGAAAAAATAGAGTTAGATTTCTCTATAAAAATTAATCAATTTTTCTCTCCTTATTCCTTCATGAATTTTCCAACACAAACCAAATTTGCCAAGTAGCAAATTTTCCTAATTGCAAATCCTCTAGCCAAAAGAATATACCAATGAAAAATCATGAATACACCACCTTCTTGGTGTATTTGAGATTATGTATTCATGCCACATGGAGTGAATGCACTAATCATGGCATCACAAACCTAAAAAGTGAAAAGCAATAAGATAAAAAAAGTTCAAACCAATCCCTAGGCCCCACATGGACCTATTCCATGATGCACTAGGTGCAATATGTGAGTTGTATGTCTTTGCTTGGTCATTTTGCAAAACCCTAGGTTTTTCTTTAAATCTCTTTCCCTCTCTTGAAAATGATGAAAATGACTTCTACCCATGTCATTTTCCCTAGGTTTTAGAATAGTTTTTCACTTCATTTTCTTAGGCATGTAACCAGAATTGCATGTAAAAGTTACATCTAGGATAAATTATATTTTCACACCTTCCTTGCACCCTTGCCTTAAAATAAAATAAAATCAAAGTTTATTTCCATAGCATAGGTATTAATCATCAAAATTTGAATCACATAAGGATAGCACTTGTATTATGCACCTTGTATTTATATTGCATTGCATTGCATTATGACATTGTGCATTAGTTTCCTAGGATATATTATAACCTAAGTTTTTGATAAAATGAACACATTGAAACTAGATTAGAAAAATCTATATGCCCTTGGTGAACACAAAATCGCCTCACCAAATATAAACATTGCACATAAGGGTAGTCCCAAATAACAAGTTAGTAGCAATTATCTCTTGTCTAAGTGTCGACAACCCTTGAGGGAATCCACCCCAAGCTAGTGTCCTTGTGCATCTTTTGACATCCCATATATAGCAATCCTATGGCCACTATAATTGCTAGGAAAGATAGATTATTGGTAGGTACCTACCTCTTTCTAGTGAGCCTAATATTTTGAGATGAGATGGAGGTTGTCAGCTAAGAGATGACTATTAGTTGTGAGGAGAGTAGTGAATAAGCTACAAACTAATAAAAAATTATGGTGGCCATATTTTCTACATATACTATGGATGGTGATGACTACCAACTAGCCATAATACAATGAGTGAGATGGTTAGTGGGGGAAAAGAGTGAGTGGAAGATTCATCATTTTGATCAAGTTCTTAGATAATTGTAAGATATTCTAAAAGGGTTTTTGTGGTTTAGGAGCACCTATCAAGAGAGGTTTTGGTGGATTAGACTTGAAGAGCTATGTAAAGGAGTATGTTGATGATCCTAACATCCTAGATCTTGGCCAAGATGATATTTGTGTGGTAGATGGGTATGAGCACTAGTACAATGGTATTTATCCTTATCGAGTTATAATACCATGAGTGTAGACCCCTAAGTTGTGGGGATAGTCCAATTCATAGTAATAGAGGCCATGAGGAGGAAAAGACATAGGTGAGAGCTATCCATGGTAGCACAACTTTAGATGTTACCACTTCCTAAGGTTGTAGTGGAGGAGACAAGGATTATATCACCTCTTGCTTGGTTTGAGACCAAGGATAGAATGTCTATATGTATTGGTTTTAAGGAGGAGAGGAGAGCTTGCTATGGTTGATAGTTGAGTTGAATTTGGTGAGATATGTCTTGGAAATATAGTTGGTATGTTTGAAGGTAACTTGCTGAGTAGAGGAGAAGCATGATAGAGAGGTACCAGAGCTATGATTCAAGAGAGATATAACTATGGATGGACTATGATAAACACCTAATAGAGGAGGATAGATAGGGGTAACATTGCAAGGATAGGTGAAGGAGATGGAGAGGAAGTTAGTAGAGCATAAGGGATAAATATCAACTTTGTAGTGAGAGAGATATTTTATGGTAGGGAAGACTACCACAATGCATTAGGATATCTACATCTTGACTATTAAGTGAGATGTAACTATAACGTAGGTTGTCATAATAGGAGTGACTAAAGGAGGTTATATGATGTAGATGTTATTCGAGCATCTAGCACAACTATAGGGATGGCTATATTAGGTATAGGGTGAGTTAGGTAAATAACTAGTAGATATGAGTCAATCACAAGAGGAGTTTAGTCATATATAGAGATATGATTCATTAGACCAAGTATAAAGAGATCTAATGGTGACCTAAGATAAGCTACAAATAACTCAGGGGATTTATAGGTGGAGATAGAGTGTGTGATAAATTATAAGACTACATACCATGTGATGGTGCCTATAGATCGACAACTTCCTTCACCTGCTAGGAAATAGTCTAAGACACACTCAATATTAGTGAATCAAGCTTCTCAATGGTTAGTGAGGATGCTACCATCCTATAGTAGGGTACTTGATAGCAGGTCTTAGTCTTAGAGAATTTGTAGATGCTTTGAATCAATTTTAGATTTTTACTATGATATTGTAATCAAAATTTTAGAAATTTATTATTTAACAATATTTATTAAATTTTGTAATGTAATGATGATTTTTATGAATGTTTATGGTAGTTTATTGGATTCTTGCTTGTATAATAAGATAATGCACATTTGTTTTGATAGATCTTAATTCAAGCGAGGTGCTTAACATTATTGTTGTTTTTTCTATTTAATTATTTTTCATGTTGAAGTACTTTGTATCGCTTATACCCCATATGTCTATAGGATTTTAATGCATTGTTTGTTAATTTTGATTCACCCTAAATGGTGTCCTTTTAGCTTTATTAATGGACAAGAACTTAGGAAGCTTTAAAGATTACCTAGACACATTGTATCTATAAGACTTTATTGATTTGTTTGTTTTGCTTATTGTTATAGGTAGTATATTTGTGAATAAGCCACCTATTATTGTTATAGGTAGTATATTTGTGATAGTCTAAGAAATCCTAGATTTTCCCATTAGCTTAACATCTAGCCTAGCTATCCCCACTCCTATGCACTTTTTTAATAGTACCTCTAATCCTTACCCTCTAATCTATCTACTATCAATCTAATTTTGTCATATTAATAAATTTTCTAGCTATAGGATCTCTAAGTGACATATTCACCATAGATTTTTTAGCATCCATACTCAAGGTAAATAATTTTTATTTTGTGCATAAATAGGGGGTCTAATTGTGCCAATTAGAAAGTTGCAAACTTCTTACTATTTGGTAGGCTCCCAAATTATAAACTATATTTCTTTCTATCTATTTTGTAGCTTATAATAAAATTTTCAATTGCATATTTATAATAGGTCTATTTTTTCAAGCAATAGAATCATGTTCAGATGATGTATTCGCATTAAACACCAAAATAGATAGGTATCCAAAATACTTTAGTTTTCAATCATTAGCTAGATTGATCCATAATTTTTTATTTGTTTATCTTCTAATTAATCTTGCAAAATCACTTATAAAAAATGGAAAAATTTGAAAAAAACTTTAGAATAGTTTTTCATTTCATTTTCTTAGGCATGTAACTAGAATTGCATGTAAAAGTTACATCTAGGATAAATTATATTTTCACACCTTCCTTGCACCCTTGTCTTAAAAAAGAAGAAAAGCTAATTTTATTCCATAGCATACGTATTAATCATCAAAATTTGAATCACATATAGGATAGCACTTGTATTATGCACCTTGTATTCATATTGCATTGCATTGCATTTTCACACTGTGCATTAGTTTCCTAGGATATATTATAACCTTAGTATTTGATAAATTGAACACATTGAAACTAGATTAGGAAAATATTTATGCCCTTGGGGAACACAAAATTGTCTCACCAAAGATAAACACTGCACATAAGGGTAGTTCCAAATAACAAGTTAGTAGCAATTATCTCTTGTCTGAGTGTGGAAAACCCTTGAGGGAATGCACCTGAGGCTAGTGTCCTTGTGCACCTTTCGACATCCCATATATAGCAATCCTATGGCAACTAGGATTACTAGGGAAGCTAGATGATTGGTTGGTGCCTATATCTTTCTAGTGAGCCTAATATTTTGAGATGAGATGGAAGTCGTCAACTAAGAGATGACTATTAGTTGTGAGGAGAGTAGTGAATAAGCTACAAAAAAATAAAAAATTATGGTGGCCATATTTTCTACATATAGGATGGATTGGTGATGACTACCAACTAGCCATAGTATAGTGAGTGAGATGGCTAGTGGTGGAAAAGGGTGAGTGGAAGATTCATCATTTTGATCAAGTTCTTAGATAATTGTAAGATATTCTAAGAGGGTTGTTGTGGTTTAGGAGGACCTATCAAGAGAGGTTTTTGTGGATTGGACTTGGAGAGCTATGTAAAGGAGTATGTTGATAATCCTATCATCCTATATCTTGTCCAAGATGATCTTGGTGTGGTAGAGGGGTATGAGCACTAGTACAATGGGATTTATCCTCATTAAGTTATAGTACCACGAGTGTAGACCCTTAAGTGGTGGGGATATGATAAGTCATACTAATATAGGCCATGAGGAGGAAAAGACATAGGTGAGAGCTATCCATGGTAGCACCACTTTAGATGTTACCATTTACTAAGGTTGTAGTGGAGGAGAAAAGGAGTAGTAGATCACCTCTTGCTTGGTTTGATACCAAGGATAGAATATCTCTATGTATTGGTTTTAAGGAGGAGAGGGAGAGCTTGCTATGGTTGATAGTTGAGTTGAAGTTGGTGAGATATGACTTGAAAAGATAGTTGGTATGTTTGAAGGTAAATTTCTAAGTAGAGGAGAAGCAAGATAGAGAGGTACCAAAGCTATGATTCAAGAGAGATATAACTATGGATGGACTATGATCAACACCTAATAGAGGAGGATAGATAGGGGAAACATTGCAAGGATAGGTGAAGGAGTTTGAGAGGAATTTAGTAGAGCATAAGGGATAAATATCAACTTTGAAGTGAGAGATATTTGATGGTAGGGTAGACTACCACAATGCATTAGGATATCTAGATCTTGACTATTATGTGAGATGCAACTATAACGTAAGTTGTCATAATAGGAGTGACTAAAGGAGGTTATATGATGTAGATGTTATTTGAGTATCTAGTACAACTATAGGGATGGCTATATTAGGTATAGGATGATTTAAGTAAATCACAAGTAGATATGAGTCAATCACAAGAGGAGTTGAGTCATATATAGAGATATGATTCATTAGACCAAGGACTAAGAGATCTAGTGGTGACCTAAGAGAAGCTAAAAATAACTCAGGGGATGTATAGGTGGAGATAGAGTGTGCGATAAATTATAAGACTACATACCATGTGATGGTACCTATAGATCGATAACTTCCTTCACCTACTAGGAAATAGTCTAAGACACACTCAAGATTAGTGAATCGATCTTCTCAATTGTTAGTGAGTATGTTACCATCCTCTAGGAGGGCACTTGATAGCAGGCATTAGTCTTAGATAATTTGTAGATGCTTTGAATCAATTTTAGATTTTTACTATGATATTGTAATCAAAATTTTAGAAATTTATTATTTAACAATATTTATTAAATTTTGTAATGTAATGATGATTTTTATGAATGCTGATGGTAGTTGATTGGATGATTGCTTGTATGATAATATAATACACATTTGCTTTTGATAGATATTAATTTAAGCAAGATGCTTAACATTATTGTTGTTTTTTCTATTTAGTTATTTTCATGTTGAAGTACTTTGTATTGCTTAGACCCCTTGTGTCTATAGGAAATTAATGCATTGTTTGTTAATTTTGATTCACCCTAAATGGTGTCCTTTTAGCTTTATTAATGGACAAGCACTTAGGAAGCTTTAAAGATTACCTAGACACATTGTATCTATAAGACTTTATTGATTTGTTTGTTTTGCTTCATCCTTAAGTAGTGGCCTCTTAGCCTGATTAATGGATAAGTGCATAGGTGGATTTTAAGATTACCTAGACACATTGTATATATAGGAATTTATTATTTTTATTTGATAAATTTGCTTCACCCCTAAGCAGTTTTCTTTAGCCTTATTAATAGATAAGTGCTTAGGTGGATTTAAATATTGTCTATATATGTGTCTATAGGATGTTATTGCTTCTTTTTTTTCTTCACTCCTAAGTGATGACCTTTTAGACCGATTAATTGAAAAGCACATATACAACTTTAAATATTTTCTAGACACGTTGTATCTATAGGACATTCATTTATTTGTTTTTCTTCACCCATAAGAAGTGGCCTCTTAGCCTAATTAGTGTTCAAGCACTTAGGTGGATTTAAATATAACCTAGACACATTATGTCTATAGGATTTTATTAGTTTTTTTGTTTCACTTCTAAGTGGTGGCCTCTTAGCTTGAATAATAGACAAGCACTTAGGAAAATTTAAATATTGACTAGACACATTGTGTCTATAGGACTTTAATGTATTGCTAGTTGGTCATGGTATTTTAGTTTACGATTTTTTATCCCTAGGTGTGATGAGGGAGGAAAAAAGAGTAGATAGATTTTTCAACACTATAGACTAGCATGTTGGTCATGATGTAGCTTATTGGTGAGATAGAAGAAGAGAAATATTGTGTTAGGACTTGCCATCATAATTTTTAAATATTTCAAGGTTTTTCATATGGCAATTGATAAAGAAGAATCAAAATTTATGTTTGATCATTCTTGGCCCCTTAATCCCATGAAGAAATTGGATACACTACTCTATCACCTATCAGGCCTACAAAGAGGTCAAGAACAAAAAAGTTAAGGTGATAAGAAAAAGGTTCAAATATTATGCCATCCACTCCTATGACTTCATGTAGACATCATATGGAAAGATAGTTTCTATTAAGAATAACATAGTGGGGGACTTATGGAATTAGGAATCAAAGATAAAAGGTTGATTTAAAAGAACCATGCTTAATGCTTGTGTTTTTACCCTAGTTAGCTTTTGCTAATGAGATATGGTGACTGCATTCACTATTGCTTGATGGATTCACAAGACCATTATGTACTTGCTAGTTATCGATCAATGTAGTCTGATCCTCTTGGTGGCCTATAAGTGAATGAGAATGATGGATGTGTATCAAGGCTTAATTTTAAACAAATATATTCAATTAGATGTAAGCCTAATGGAGTTAAAGAGTGAAATTTTGGTAAAGGATAGTGGTTGTTCATTGAAGGTGACTTAATAAAGGGTATTGTCCCATATACCTTATAAATTGCTTATAAGGTAACTAGGATATTTGAAAAATATCTTAATAATTAGAATTTGTTCTAGTTGCCTCATATACCAGTGAAAAAAGTGGCCTTGAATAACCACACTCTTCTTATTGGGATATAAAGTGATGTGAAGGTTAATGGAAATTTATTCGATCTCAATTTGTATATATCTTAGTGAAGATAAGGATTAGCCATTATCTATTGCTTGGTAGATTCTTAAAACTAGTATGCATATGTAAGGTGTCAGATAATAGATAGTCTATCCTCTCAATAGTTTATAAGCAAACAAATATGGATGGGAAAACAATTTGATGAAAGAAGTTGTTATTGGACTTTTAAAAATTTTTATCTCAATGGCCTTATGCTTTGTAGAGAAGAATAGGCTTTGTCATTTTACCACTTAGCAAATCCATAAAACCTTTTGTACTTGCAAAACATTGGAATGACCAAGCTTATCCTCTTGATGATCCATAAGTATGCGAAGATGAATAAAATTGAGTTGGAAATAGCCAAGGTGGAGTTATAAGAGAATAAAACTATCAATTGAAAATTGAATAAAGATAATTAGTTGTGTAAGACTTAAAAGAGGTACTAGAAAGATTTGCTAGCATTAGGTACCTATTGGAATGCAAAAATAATTTATTCTATACTAGGATTAATATTGCATCCTAATGGATCTCATGAATTGGAAAGCAACAAACAATTCAGGCAGATTCAAGCACATGTAAGTAGGTAATAATGAGATCAAGTAGTCATGCATCAATTAGTATAAGAATAAGTAAGCATGCAAAATCAAACAAATGATATTGAGGGAGTGCCTCTATCATCAAATACCTACTAAAAATGCAAAATGATTTATGCCTAACTAGGACCATCATTGCATCTTTGTAGGTACCCTCAAATATGGGATGAAAAAACATAATAAGAATGAGAGTGAGAGATATAGGGTGATGAAATAATATGTAGTGCAACAATACATCCAACAAGCCAATAATAATAATGTGGGGGAGATCCACTAGCATCACTCACCTAGTGCAAGTGCAAGCATGTGCAAACTATTTTAAAAAGGATCATCATATGCATCCCAGTGTATCTTGTGACTAAATATATACCATTTAACCAAACACATGTGAATTAAGAAATCATGAAATCAAGTAGCCATGTAGACAAGCAACCATGCATACACATAGTGATAAGTAAATGATGTCAGATGATTCAAATTAAAATGTAGTATACTTTTAAATGCATTATATTCATGGGTTATTTTAATTCCTTGTTGAGTGTAGCTAGGTAGTAAGCTCTTGATCCATACTTGGTGGTTACTATAAATGGACCTAGTCAATTTAGCTCAAAATTACCTTTGAGATAATCTTTCAAGTTGGTATTTTTATGGTTTTTCTAAAGTACCGGGTCACCAACATTGAAGGAACATGGTTGTACCCTTTTACCATAAACTTGCTTAAGCATCTGATGCTAGACTCGTAGGTGTTATAATCATCACTAACAAAGGAGTATTTTAATATGATTCATAATAAAATCACCTCTAATTTGAAAGGAAATACATCCTTGGTCCCATAGACTAAGGCATAGGGCATTGCACCAGTTGAAGTGCAAACACTAGTACGATAGGCCAATAAGGTGGGTTATAGCTAAAGGTGCCAATCTCGACCTGTTTTACTGATGAGATTCTTTAATATTTTGATTAATGTTTTATTAGGTGCCTTAGCCTGGTGGTTGTCTTATGGATAATAAGGCATTGATCACTTTTGCTAGATTTTGAATTTTACACAAATTTTGGTGATGTCCTTGTTCTTAAATATGTATTATTATTAGATATTATCATGTTGGAAATGCCATACCAATATAATATCTAAATGAGGATGAATTTAGAAACTTGAAGGCCAATACAGGAGGACAAATTCATTGCCTCTACTCATTTTGTGAAGTACTTAATTTTTGTGGAAATGAATTCATGTCCATCTAAGGATGGTAGATTTATTTTATTGATAATATCAAGGCCTCAAGTGGAAAAGAGCTAGGGAGAAGCTAGTTATTGAAGCTCTTGAGAGGAAGTGTAGATAAGGTTATCATATTTTTAACATTTATCACATTTATGAACATAGTCGAAAGAGTCTTTCTCTATAGAGGGCTAGTAATAACCTAACTAGAGAAGTTTCTTGGCAAAGGCATTTCCTCTCAAACAACCACTACATGTTTTCTCATAAGCATATTTTACAACTTTCTATGTTTCATCAAATTTTAGGTATTTAAGAAAGATGTTATCAAAATATTATTTATAAAGGGTATCACTCATGATGACAAATTGGCAAGCACATTGTCTCAAGTTCTTATAATCATTTTGATTTAAACCCTTAGGCAAGGTACCATATTTCTAAAAGGTAAATATATTTTTATACTAAGTATCTAGAGGGGGTGGTGTTTGAACAACAAATATTTCTAAAGGATGTTGGATAGATTATAGGGTTGTGTATTCCCTTGATTTTTTGGATGATTATCATGGATTTCTTGTTCTTGAGCTCTAGAGAAATAAGGAAGGTGGCTATAACCATAACATCAACATGATGGTTGTTGGATGATGGGATATCATCAATGGTAACCTTGTTAAAAGAGGTCACTAGGTTGTTGATAATATTCTTATATGGCCTAATTTTTTCATATTTAGTTTGATAGATTATATTGATCTAGTTGATCATGAGTTGAGAATCCCTAAAAATAGATAGATTCTTAACATTAAAATTCAATGCAACATAAAGTTCGAGGATGAGAGTCGCATACTCTATAGTATTATTTGTACATGAAAACCAAATATTTAAAGATAAAGGAATGATATTTATTTATGGTAATACTAGGATAACTCCTACCCCAACTCCTTTGACATATCTAGCACCATAAAAGTATAGGTATAGAGTGGTTAGTTTTGAGGTTAATGACAGAGTCATCTAGGAATTCTATGATTATATGATGATTTAACAATCAGAGATGCCATTGCTAATTGGTTAGCATTTACCTAACCTTTAAGGGATTTTTGACTGATGAATTCAAGGTCAACTTCATTAAAGGTAACTATTCATTTGGTGGTTCAAACTAAAAAATAAAGCTTTGACATGAGGTATAATAGAGCATCAACACTAGTTATCACAAGGGTTTTATGGCTGAGCATGTAATATATTATCTTTTGGGAAGCAAAGATAACTATGAGCTAGAGTTTTTCTGTAGGGGTATATTAGATCTCGTAACTAACTAAGGTCCTACTAATGTAGTAAATGGATATTTTTCTATTTTTGTCATCATGTTGTACCAACATAGTTCCTAGATCATGGATGGTTGTTGCTATATATAATAAAAGATATTTTATAAATTTAGGAGGAATGGGGACAAGCCAAGATAAAAGGTAGGTTTTGAGAGCATAAATATTTTCCTAACACTTATCACCCCACCTAAATTCAGCATTTTTTATCAAAAGGTAGAAAAGGGCTAACATATATCAACTAGTTGGGATATGAACCTGTATATAATTTGGAGCTTGCCTTGGAGGATCCATAATTGAGTTAACATTTTAGGGGGTGTCATATCATTAATGGTAGATTTTTTATCAAGGTTCACCTTAATTTTACATCAAGATACTATGAATCCCAACAACTTGCTAGATGTAATCCCAAAAATATATTTTAAGGGTTTAATATTGACTTTGTATTCCCTCAAGTCTCAAAGATGTGAGATCTTGTACGTGATCTTCCTAGTTCAAATATTGACCGAGAAGATCACCAATATAATATTTTACTATGTCATGCATCATGTCATGGAAGATATATATCATAGCTCGCTGGTAAGTTTCCCTCACATTTTTTATGTCAAAGGGCAAAAATTGATAGTAGAAAGTTCCCCAAGGAGTTATGAAGGTAATTTTAAGCTAATATTTGGGTGCAATGTGGATTGGATCATATCCCAAAAATCTATCCATCAAGTACAATAGTCTATATCCTATGGTAAAATAGATAATCATATTGATGTTTGGTAAATGAAATTTATATTTAGAACATTCTTTGTTTATGTCCCTAAAATTGGTATAGACTCTAATGGTACCTTCCTTTTTAGACACAAGTATGATGTTAAATATCTAGTTAGAATAATCAATAGCTTTGATAAAATCAACTTCTAGGAGTTTTTGAATCTCTTCCTTAATGAGTAGAGTGACTTTAATATGCATCTTCTATAACTTTTGCTTGATAGATTTTGCAATTAGCCTTATGACTAGATGGTGAACAACTAGAGAGAGCTTAAGTTTGAGCATGTCTACATAATACCAAGCAAAAATATTGTTGAGTTTTGTTAGAAGTTAGGTATACTTTTTATGTTGTTTTGATGTCATGATTTTTCTAATTTCAAAATTTTAGGATTACCATGGGTTCCAATGTCAATTTCAATAGTTACTTCAATTAGAATGTTGTGATTCATCTTCTAGTTGAATGGTAAGATAATGCCCCTACCTAATGATGTGATCTAGTAGAGTACGACAATATAATTTCCATAGTTACATTACACATTCTCCTCTTGGACTTTAGTAGGCTCTATGTTTTATTTTTTTGTGTGTGACCCTAGAGGGTCAAGGCATGGCTTTGCTTTTTGCTTAGCCTATGCCTTTAAATTAATATGCTTGGGGAGGAGTAGGATCCCATATCTTAGTTTCTCTTTAGTTACCCTAAGCATCTAGGATGTGGATTTACTCTTAATAGGTTTTATGTTTGGCCTTAATATAATGAATTTCTATAGTTACATTACATATTCTCCCCTTTAATATGTGACTCACCTACCCCACCTACTTATTTTGGGATTTTTTCACCATTACTCCTCTACAATATAATATGATTCTTCCTCTAAGTTGATGACTCTTCATGCCAAGATTTAAATTATGGCATGCTCATAGACTCTCTACATCTCTTATGTAATATATTGGTTGTTTATTGAGACTTTTTTGTTGGTATGTATTAGTATTTTTTAATAATTTCATGATCACGTTGCATCTCTTATTGAAAGCATTTTTTAGAAGATTTCTCTCTTATTTTTTCATCGAACCTTTTAGTGTTCACCTTTTGAGAGATCCTTATTATCTAGTCTACCTTTCAAAACTTTTACTTTTATTTTATCAAAACCTCCTACTATTAGGAATTGTTCTTTCTTTGTGTTGGTTGGTCCTTTCTTCCACCTCCTGCTCTTTAATAAAAGTTATGCATGCAGGCTCAAAAATTTTGCATCTTCCCTCCACTTGGGACTTTGTAAAAGTCTCAATTATCTTTGATAGGGACTTTTACACCTTTTGCTCTCTTGTCTTCTTCTCATATTTTGTCTTAGGCTAAAACTATAGTGTAGCAAGAAATCACTATACTTTCATGAACCCAATTTGGTTGGGAGAGATTATTGTATCCAACAATGGAAGCATTCTATTTTTGAAGATTTTGGATATTATTTTGTATGATATGTTCTAAAGTGATATCATCCTAAATATATGTAGTGAATGTGCATGTTTTTATTTGGAGATCAAAACCAAAAATGTGGAGTTGATTTCCCCATGTATTTGTTGTTTGTTCCTACTTTCTTCAACCATCCATAGAAGATCCATATTGATGGTTTCCAAAAGTCCTAGTAACTTTTTTACATTGAATTCATCATGCTCTGGTGCTTTATTGAGTTGCATAGAAAATACCACTTCTTTGAGATATTCCATGTTGATAGGATGGGCCAACTATTTATTTTTCTCTTGCTTTAAATAGAACAATTAGATTTAAAAGTGCTTGTTGACTAGTTGTGTTGATCTCTCCATATTTTCTCAACAAATCTTTAAAGTAATAAAAAATATATTTTTCATTTACTACACATCAATTGATATTGTCCTATCTTCCATTTTTAGCTTTGTTATGGTGTTGTACATATTATTTGTTCCACTTTTTTGTAAAAAAATTTGGTGTTTTTGTCACCTTCCTTAAGCCATATCATTCTAGATTTTATATGCCATTTATTTTCTTCTTCTCTTTCTAGTTTTAATATTTGGGTTCTGAGATCTTGTTTTTCTTGTATTAAACTCTCCTCTCCTCTTCTATTTTCCATTACAATTTGAACTTCATTCAATTTTACTTTCAGTATGGAGTAGGGTGTGTCCTTGAATTTCTTTTGGACCCAAGATTTGATTTGTTACTTTAATATTTGTAACTTTCTATCCCACCTTTGGGCATAACTTCTATTTTCCCTATTTTCTTCCCATACTTGTTGAACTAACTCTTTAAAGTTAGCTTCCATAGACCAAATAATTTGTTTTTGGATGAAAAGGCCATTATATTAATAAAATAATATCTAATCATACAAAAAAAAGGTGGGTGGTATTAGCACACCCCGTAAACCAACACACTAACTGTCGTGGTTAGGAGTACACAAGAGTGTCAAAAATAGTCCACAAAAAGTCATATAACAACCGCTAAACAATGTCAAATATGCATTCAAAACGAAATGATCCAAGAAATCACTGCTAGGTGGAAGACCTAAAGTTTTCCTCCATATGGTCATGAGTCCATTCAACGGTTGAAGAAGCTGGAGCCCCCTAGCCATCAGTAGTAGTACCACTAACAGTATGGGTATGTGCATTTGGTAAAATTGCATCCCAACTAGGTGTATCATCTTGCTCAAGAGGGTCACCAAAAATAGCATGCACCCAGGTAAAATCCTCCTACATAAAAGGTCTGAAATTTCAAGAAGCCACTCCCAGACTGACTGAGCCCGATCACAAAACCAAAAAACATGGAGTAAATCTTTTGCATGTCCACAAATTAGGAAAATGGAATTATGAAAACCTAGAAGCTTGAGCCTATTACCAACAAGCAACCCCTGGTGCAAGAGGCTCCAAGAAAAAAAAACTTTGTTTAGGTTCAATCTAAGTAGCCCAAGAAGTATAGAATCTCTTATTCTATTGGGAGGGAAGAGAGACTAAGTCTCATATCAGAGTGAGATTATCAACCATTGGAACTTGCAAGGTGAGCTATTTTTAACCAAGATGAGCTTTATATTGCAAAACATGAAGCTCCCTAGGCCAACACCAATCTGACCACCAGGGTTTTTGAAATTGTTTATGCAGTTTGATCCAAATAGAAAATGGAATATTATCAATAACCACCTCATAAGTATCTCTAACACCAATATTTAAATTTTGAATTCGATAAAAAATATCCTAGGCTATACAACTCCTGGTATATCGAGAGAAGAAATAAAAAATGGAAGCAATACCATGCTTATAAAACCTCTACGCTCTGACCCATTGCACCAGAACCAGGCGAGAGCCCTACCAAGTGATAATAGGAGACCACCAAATATTCATGGAATTCAAAGAGGCACCTACTTTGCGAATACTCCCTTTCCAACTAAGCCAAGGTTTGAAGGCCTCCTAGGTTTTCCAAATACTTTGAATGACAAAAGAACCTTTAACTTTAACAAGAACAGGGACAGTAAGAATGGATTGCAATCCCACCCCCTTCCAAAATTTCCTCCCCTAAAGCAAACTAGAAGAAATGCAATGCTTGACCAACACTTTCCATGATTAATCCCCAATTAAATATCGGGTGATCCATTTAGCACAAAGGGCAAAAACTTGTCGGTGACAATAAAAAAAACCCATGCCTCCACAGTCCTTGGGCAAACAACAAATTTTCCAGGCTACCCAATGAAAACCTTGTTTGACAGAGTATTTGGCCCATAAGAAATCTCTCATAAGCTTATCCATATTTTTATAACAATATTTGGTGGAACCCAGCAAGACGAATAATAGACATGGGTAGTGGCTAAAACTTATAATAAATCTAAAATTTTCCTACCAGAGAAATTTTCTTACTAGTATAGTAATAAAGCTTCTTGTACACTTTATCAATAATATACTACCACAATTGTTTAGAGGAACCATGAAACGCCAAAGGAATTCTAAGAAATATAAAAACCTCACCCGGTTGAATCCAAGTCCATTGGAAATTATGTAGCCAACATGGCAGCTGGGATTGAGATTGCCAAAAATAGGAGGTTTTTTTTCCATTGAATAGAAGAACCAGAGGCTAAATAGAACACCTCTAAGCAACTAATATCCGAGGAAAGGATTTATCATCTTCTCAAAGCGTTAAGAAAGAATCATCATCAAAATTACCATTGACCAACTAATGGTCAGAATTGGGAAGAGCAATACCCCTGATTAATCCTTGATCCACCTTATGGGCCAACAAATAACCAAAAGCCTCTAAAACAAGAATGAAAAGAGATGGAGCAAGAGGGCACCCCTATCTTATAGAGCGACCAAGAGAAATTGACTGAGATTGACTATTATTCAAAGTAATAACAGCTAAAGCATCTTGAAGTAACATCAAAATGGTGCTCACAAACACTGGTCCAAAGCCCAGAGCTCTGAGCATGGTAGTGATGAAGTACCACTCCATATTATCATAGGCTTTCTCAAATTCAATATTAATGAATAAAGCATCTTGTTCAGACTTTCTTGCCCACTCCATACCTTCCCAAATAGCAAGAACATTATCAATAATGTATCTTCCCTAAACAAAGCCAGTTTTTTTAGGTATGATAATAAAAGGCAAGAGAGATTTAAGCTTATGTGTAAGGGATTTGGCAATAATCTTATAGCTCAAATTAATCAGGGTGATCGACCTCCGATTAGTGATGAGCTCAGGGTCTCCAGACTTAGGAATAAATTTAACATTACCTTTGTTAATAATGGAACCTAGTGAACCACATTGTAGGGCTTCAAGATACACTTTGTGGAGATCAAAACCAAGCATATCCCATAATTCTTTATATAATTCACATGGGAAGCTATCAAGACTGTTAGAGTAAATATTCCATCATTTGGATATTTTACCCTTTCCCTACATTAGGTAGATTTTATTTACTACATGGTAAAAAGTAGTTTGTTACTTTTTACCACTAGTATTTACTTTTACTACTAGGTTAGTTACCTTTTACTATTTACTATTTACCTTTTGGATATTTATCTAAATATCCTAGGTTATTTGTAGTCAATTTGACTATGTAGTTAGTTGTTAGCACTTATTCATGAAGTGCGTTTGTTAGCTAGGTTAGTGGCAGATATCTCGGGATATCTCCTAACGTTTAGCGCAATGTATTATTTAAACATTTGTTTGATTAATACTAAGGTTAATAATTCAGTGCATATTTTTGGTTTACTAACAAATACCAAGTGCGTTATCATTGGCCATGAGTTCCAAAGCATTTTTTAGATATTCCAGAGAAAGAGGAGTTTCACATAATAGCATTTGCTCAGGAGAAAACTTGTTGGGGACAACAGCAATACAATCAACAAGAGCTTGCCTTCTAGCATCATAAAGGGGTTGAGAAGAAAAAATACCTTGATAATGTGAAACAAAGGCTTTGACAATGTCCAGAAGGTCTGTGAATCTCTGCCCATCAACTTGAATGGCTTGAAACTAGGAATACTGGGTAGGAGGTCTAAGGTGTTGAAAAAAATATTTGGTCACTTTGTCCCCCACTTTGAGCCAATGCATTTGAGCACGTAATTGAGAACCCTTGGCTTCATATAAATTAGTTTTTTTTACCTTATTTCGAATGGAAGAAACTTGGGATTGAGCAAGAGAGCTGAAAGGAGAGGCTTCAAGCCTGATATAGGCTTTGGATAGCTCACTCTACAAGGTAGACTTAGCCTTTTTCCCAGAGTCTGTAGCACCTTAGTTATTCATCGAATGGAAGAATTCCACCAATCAATCCTTCTAGAAATATCATTAGGTCTAGGAATCAAATTTTAAATACGGCATATATGAGCTTTCATGCTAAAGCTATGCAAAAAATAAACATTCAGGTAAAACTACAAAGAATGCACTCTAGGTTGAAAGTTTAACATTACCATCGAGAATAAAATAGGTGAATAATCAGACAGTATAGTATCGGGTAAAGTTAGCACATATGATGAAGAAGGCAAAATATGGGAGAATTGAAAGTTGTCACACTCAAAAATCATGTCTCTGTCCAATATTTCCAAAACCCTGGCAGAAGCAGCCTGGAAATTGGACCAGGTATACCAATGAGCCTGAGGGAAATTATAATGTGAGAAGCGGGAATTAGGGTCATAAAGGTGAAGCTTTTTTTTCATAAAAAACCAAGCTTCCCTTTCATCTAAGCACCACTGCATCAGGATATGATTGACCTTATCAGAAGTTTTCTCCACCATATTAAAATATCCATAGAGCACCCAAGTGGCAAATGGTAGATTCATGGCAATCCATATTCATTGCTCACATCGGTCAGAAGTGATGTTCAAGGCAGACACGTTAACCACCCCAAACGGTTTTTTGCAGATCTCAAGAAAAAGCCAAACAACTTGATTGGATGGGTCAACACCCCAGGTCACAACATTCTTTTGTAATTAAGGCAGAAGGATAGTGATGATTTCCCCTTTTCCCAGGGAATATTTCATGGTAAAAGAGGTACTTCATGACTACAAAAAGTCACATGCACATCGTAGATTGAAATTAAAAATCTTAACTTCTTGCAGACATAAAAAATCAACACTTCCATGCACTCGAGAAACATTTGACATCTCATTTCAGACCAAATGTTTTTTGATGGGGTGCGTCAGTCCTCGAACATTCCACGAGAAGAAAATCATTGGGATTTGTCATGATGCATGATCTTCATGACATTCTTTGCATCACCTAAACCTTCAAGCAAGACAAAAGAGTTAGAGACCGCGTGGAAAGCATCATTGTTTAATTGTCAACGTTTGTCATTCTGAATAGGGTTGTGAGAGCAGTGGACCTTAAAGACCTGACCCTCCTCTATCGAATAATTATCTAGATCTGCCACCATTGAGGTAAAAGAAAGGCCCAAACAAAGAGATTGATAACCGATAAATCTAGGGGTTGCATGCCAACAACCGAAGGGGTCATATCAACAGGAGTCTAAATAGCTTTAGTAGAAGCTTGCATGTCCCGAGAAGGAGTAGGGGCAGGTTGTGCAACGGAAGCTGAAGCTTCCTGTTACTTAGCACCATGGGTTTTCCTGCTAGAAACAGTAGTTCATTCTTTAGTGTTTTCCTGTGAGCCATTAGCAAGAGCCATGGGAGTGGACGAGAGATTTGCCTTATATTTCCACTCCATCAGAAGGTACTCCTAAATTTTATAAGCTACATATTGACACCAATAATAGGTATTGGGCAAATTGATATAGGTAACTCTTTGCCTAAAGGATTGGTCCCCGATCTTGATATCAATAAGCTCCTGCAAATCCTTAGTAAGGTCAATTTTGATACAGACCCTTCTAGTGGGTCGAGCAGAGAAGAACTTTTTCAGCTCAAGATAAACAAACTTACCTAAAGGGGCAACTAAATTTTGTAAAAAATCTCAAAGGGGAACAGGAAGACCAGGGAATTCAACCCACACCAGGACTTCTAGTGTAGCTTGGTCACTAACTTGGAAATCCCTAGAGTAGGGTTGCAGAATCAACTGAGAATTACAGACAGTCCATGGTTCCCTAGACAGAACCTTTTGTGTTGGAGCTGGGTCTGAAAAGAGAAAAAGGAAATACCCTTTGGTAAGGTTTTTTACATTCTCCACTTTGACTCCATATGGACCCCATACTTCCTGCACCCAAGAATGAATAAGAATATCATATGGGATACAACCTAGAAAATAACCCACCAAGGTATGACTTTAAAACCATTCACAAGCCATATGAAATTCATGCAAAGGAATAACAACTTCAGGGATAGGGCCTTTACCTCGTGATACACTTTCAAAATGAACTTGCACGGATGCTTCCCCGGTGCCATTAAGCTCTCCAATAGACTCAAAATAAATTGAGTTGGTTGTATGAGCAGTAGCCATTAAAAAAGGGTGAACTAACACCACCTCAGGGCAGCGTTAATGCAGGTACATGACAAGACAAACAAGATTTTTCTATCCCTAAACCTACCAAGCAAGGGCAACTTCAGGTTGCCTCAGACTCAATGCACGCCATAATAATAATCGTATACTTAATTAAAATGGAGGGGCCCTCAATGGGTTTGTTTTTCATACCCTAGAAGAACTGGTCTATGGTCAAAATGACCATTAGACAATATTTCTTGATAGATTTTTCTTCTATGAGCCAATAGGCTATCATCAATAAGAAATTGTTCTAATATTTCTACAATAAAGTTGGCTCTAACTCTTTTATTAGTCTAAGTATATTTTTCCTTTGTCAATTATACATCTATTAAGTTATACTTTTATATGAGATCTTCTACTAGATATTTATTTAGGTCTCTTCTATGGATTTCAAGACTAGATAGAGATCTTCTCCAATTACCCAATTTTCCTATTTAGAGTTATAATACATATTAAGTAGTACCTTCCAACACTAATTATTTTTATCGAGGCTATTAGGAGCATAAATGTTGGTGATAGTGTAAACTTGACTAGTAGGGGCTTTAAGCATTGTTGTTAGCCAATGCTTTGTGGCCTCTATCAAAATTAACTCCCACTCAATTTTCTAGGTTGTTAAAACCCCTCCAAAACTCCCCTTGGTTGATATGGCTAAATGATTACACAAGGGCCAACAAAATCCCATTGTTGTATTGACTCTTTCTAGATCCAGTTTGGTTTCATAGACCAAAAGTACATATGGCTTTTCTTAGATGACCAAGTTCTTTACTTCTTTTTTTATTTTCTTGTCCTAACCCTCTAATATTCTAGGTAATAAATTTTATCATTGATAATATGGATAGAAAAAGGGTCAAATTATTCTACCTCTTTTTGGGATTTTTCTTTGTTCCCTTCTTCAATGTGTCCTCAATTATGACATGCTTCCCTTTTCTTATTTTTTTGAAGGTTCTCTCTCTTTGAGATTTTTCTGTAAAGCATGTCTTACTCTGGTTTTGGTTTTGGTTGTTGGAGAAAAGGTGTTGTCCTCATTTTTTTGGGTATGTGCTTCCTATTTTGGCCTTGGAATTTCTGAGTGTCTTTCTTCCCCATCTTCCTCTTCTTTTGAGTTGGAGTGCATTGATTCCTCTTCACCTTGCTCTTCTTTTGGGACTACCATGTTTAGCAGAGGGTCTTTTTTGGAGGCTTCTTCTTGATGTTCAAGAGTAGTTGTTGTTGTTTCCTCCAAATATTCTTCCAATAGATTGAACTTATTTTGAACTTGTGTTTTCTCTTTAGAATTTTGATTTTTAGGGATATAGATATTCTTTCCTCTTTTCCTTTAAATTTTTTAAAGTCTTCTTATTGTTGAACTTGAGTCATAGGCTTTGTAGGGCAATCTCTCTAGAAGCACCTATATTCATAACATCTGGAACACTTGAGAGGTTTCCGGTCATAGTCTAGCTTTTGGGTATGTTTCATCCCCTTGAATAATAGTGTGATGAATTCTGGTAGCCCTTTTCCTAGGTTTACTTCAATACATATTCAAGCTACCGTGTAATTTTGATCTTTTGACTTTCCTTTTATTTTGTAGATTCATA
This sequence comes from Wollemia nobilis, assembly GCA_028583015.1. Lineage (NCBI taxonomy): Eukaryota > Viridiplantae > Streptophyta > Pinopsida > Araucariales > Araucariaceae > Wollemia > Wollemia nobilis. Next base: position 2,686,363 of record JAQPPZ010017175.1, on the reverse strand, counting down.
TCTTATTTCCAATGACCTTCAATATTTTTCCTTCCAAAAATGTACTAGAGGAAAGGAATAGGAACCCATACTGGGACTTTGGAAGGAGTCTCTTCTAAGGGGTCAAAGTGAGGATTCCACATATTCATGTATAGACCACAAGGACCCATAAACCATGGACCAAATTTGAAAATCATATGTTTGTCCTCCTCAGAGATAAAGATGGCAGCAAAAAAAACCCTTCCACATAGTTTGATTTCTATTGCCTCTCTTATCTTAGTTTTCCATTCTTTGTCAATCCAACCTTTAATGGTTTTCCTTAAAGGCCATGAACTAGTAAATCAACATATAAGAGCTAACATTAAAAGACCATAAATTTCTTCTCTAATTGCTTCATCTGTTTTCTTAATTGTGGAAACTTCTTCTCATATTTTAACCATTTTCAAATCATTTTTGATCTCGAAGGGCTTTTCTTATGCCTTGACTTTCATTATTAGGGCTTCAATGGTTCTAGGTGACACTATAATTTTTTTCCCACACAATGCTTCTTTGAAGGAATGGTATAATTAATCCAAAGAACAAATAGACAATAGATAAAACATTATTAATATTTTTGAATTAGTTTTAAAATAGTATTAAAGAATAAATAAAAAAAATTACCAAGGTTCAAACCGCGGCTCGGAGAGTGTGTGAGGGGATGAGTGTGTGGTGTGTGTTAAATTCTCTAAAATAAGCACAACAGCTTTACAGAGGTTATGGGTCATAGTTGGAAGGAGACTCCTCAACCATGTACCTTGGTCGTAAGAGTTTTTTATACTAACCAAATAAATAAATAAATAATTTTTAAAACTAATAATAAATTTATAAAAATATAAGATGGTTTAATATATCAATAAATCTTTAAAAAAATACCGGGCAGAATCACAAGCTCCACATGCGCTTCTCACAACGATGGATCTCATGGAATATAAGTCTCCTCCTACAAAGTGATAGACAATATTGTACAACCCTATCATAACCACCAAAGTAGTGAAGGTTTCAAAATCTTAACCCTAGACCCATGGTGAAACTGAAACTGAAACTGACTAGCTTGATAAGAGCTCGACATCTTTGTAGCCGGCCTCCTGGTAACAATGGAAATTGATATAAATCTCAACAGAAAACATCATATACTATATGACAAAAAAGTGACGGGCAATCCAAAGTTTTTGATGATACAGTCCTTTCAAACCATGTCGAAGGTGCATGAGCCCTCTAAGGTCTTAGCGAGGTGCAGATGGTGTTTATATTCCACCAATAGATTGTACAAAACACTCGTCTCTGATATTTGGGTCCAGTCTCTGATCATTCAAAGCTGCTAGTATTAGCATTATCGGTTGAAATATGGCAGTGGAACTCTCGTCTGTCTTTGGATTAGTACCACTGGTGGTTGTGGCTTATTGCATGCTCAATGTCTGGATGGCTATGCAGGTGGCCAAGGCCAGAAAAAGGTTATATTCTCTTTATATATATATTAGAATTAGAGTTGGTGTGGCTTTAAAATTCTCTTTCAAATATTTAGGTTTGAATCATGGTAGGGTTCAGTTATATTAGTAAGTTATAATATAGTATTTTTTTAGTCGTGGTTTCTTAGATTAAGGTGGTAGGGGTTCAGTTGTATTACTCAGTTATAATATAGTATTTTTTTGGTCGTGGTTTTTTAGATCAAAGTGGTAAGGGTTCAGTTGTATTACTCAGTTATGATATAGCATTTTTTTGGTTGTGGTTTCTTAAATCAGGATGGTAGGGGTTCAATTGTTTACTCAATTATGACATAACACCTTTTAATCGTGCTTTCTTAAACCAAAGTAGCCCCACAAAATATTTTTCGCTAAATTTAAAAAATATATATATAGTATTAGCATAACCTCATACTAATGATGTATTGGAAGAAATTTTGATTAATGGTTTGATTTGTTTACAGATACAACGTCCCGTATCCTACAATGTATGCAGATGAAAACGACAAGTATTGGAAACTGTTCAACTGTGTGCAGGTGAGATGGTGTTGATATTGGATTATTTTTGTAAGACTGTTGTAGATAAAATTGAGCCTGATAAACCTATGGATGGGGTCATGTGTAACAGAGAGGGCACCAAAACTCATTGGAGGTTATGCCTATGTTCTTCATTCTTGTGATACTAGGAGGCTTGCAGGTATTGACATATATCCTTATTCCTGTGGGGTTTAATTTTTTGTGGGACAGCTCAAGCACCTGCTGCCGAAAAATAATCCGTTCATATTTTTAAGGAGGAAATTCATATTTATTTTTATAACTTTTCAAAATAAGATTTAAAGAGGTTTTTATGAGAGGGATATTTATAGTAAAAATAAGGGTTTAAGTTTTCTACATCATCTTTTATGTCACATCCTTATATACGGATTTAAAATTAAAAATTAGATTTTTATTAAAGATAGATATAAGCGTAATGGTATATATTAGAAGAAGATTATTTACAAAAGTTGGATGAGATTCTTCTTAGACTTATTTAGTAATAGTATTTGTGTTTGCATTGATTGTTTAAATCCTTCGTCAACCTGTCCAATCCTTTAGTATTCACTAGCCATACCACTATGCCACAAAATTCCTTTCTTCCTCTTGGTACTAGTCTTAGACAGAAAGTTTGTCACTATATTCATGGCTGTCCAATCCTTTAGTACTCACTAGCCATACCACTATGCCACAAAATTCCTTTCTTCCTCTTGGTACTAGTCTTCAATTTCTTCCATAACTTATTAATTTGGGTGACAAAAATCTTCAACCTCTATGTCTTCACAGCAAAGTTTCTTATCCAAAACTTTTATTCAAATTTGAGAATTTAATTTATGATTATCCTCCAATGACCCTATCTTAAAAACAAATCTGATAACTAAGACTTTTGTTTCATTGTTAGTGGCTTTGTCCACACCCTACAGTTCTTTAATTCTGAATAGAGCACTGTCCCAACATAATTTTTGCATACACACTAATTCCAACTTTATTCAAATTACCTTTTTACAACTCCATCAATATTAATTTTAATCAACTTTCTAAAAATGCTTTCATTAATTTATTCTCTAAATAAGTGATGTATATTCCCTTTATTTATAGTTAAGATATATTGGACCTCTTGTTTACTTGTTATCTTCTTTATTTTAATATTTAAAATTTCAAAATTTTAGACTTGACATTCTTCTTCTGAATGGATTCTTTGGTGGAAGGTTTGAATAAGTGATGTCTATTTTCTTTATTTATAGTTAAGATATATTGGACCTCTTGTTTACTTGTTTATCTTCTTTAGCATTTCAAAATTTTGGACTTGACATTCTTCTGGATGTGTTCAGTCCAATGTTGATAACAATTCTATCTTAACATAACTTTTTTCTTTCTGCTTCATTGTTTTCCTATTGCGAGTCTTCTTTAGCTTACGGTAATATGATATTGCAGCACCCTGTGGTCTCTGCTGTTCTTGGCGGTATTTACTGTTTGGCAAGATACTTGTACTTCGTAGGCTATGCAACTGGTGATCCTCAAAAGAGACTCACATACGGGTATGTACTCATGTATTAAAGCACTATTTACAAAATAAATAAATTGAAGAGTAATATTCTTACTACATGTTCCATCTTTATCTATATTCATACACTTTATAGCTAGAGTGATTTAAGGTTGGGATTCTGGTATATATAATTTATATATATATCACCTAAAATTACTTTATTTTATAATATATTTGTTTTATTTAAATTGGTTATACTTAGTGAAAGAATTTTTATGATATTACATTGTTATTATAGAATGATATTATAACAATTTAAATATTATTTATAAATAATTTAATCAAATTAAAACTTTTATCTCCTTTTTAAATATTAAAATAAAAAATATAGTTTTAAGGTTCAAATGGCCGCCTGGGCGAGTGTGTGTGAGGGGTGGGTGTGTGGCAGCTTTGTGTTAAATTTTCTATTCGGCTTTAAGAGAGGTTATAGCTGGGAAAAGACTGCTCAGCCCTGTGCATTCTCATAAAGGTTTCTGACAATAACCAAATCAAAAAATATATATATATATATTAAAATAAAAAATCTGATTAATTAATACCATTTAATTACTATACTGCATTATATTTTTAATATTATAGATCTTATTTGAGTTTAAGATCGTGTTTGTGATTGCAGCAAATTCAACTTCATGGCAATGATGGGTTTGATGGGCTGTTCTGCATCTTTGGGAGTGCATCTTCTTTTGAAAGGTTCTTTGTTTTAAGTCTGCTGAATCCCTAAGGGCGTTCTGCATTCTGCATCGAAGTTGCCATAGTATCAGAGCAAATAAAATCTTCTAGGCTTTGTCTTGAAGAAAGCATTTGGACTATTTTTGCCTTAAAACATTAATCCATATTTTCTGTTTTAGAAAGACGGTTCGTTTGGATCTTTAGGGTTTGTTCTTTCTTATATAATAAAATAAAGTTTACTCTGTTCAATCAGTACTGATTTTGGGAAGAACCTGGGCTTAAATAGATTTCTTTATAATTTAATTTTTTATATTTATAATAAATCAATTTGAAGCAAGGAAAAGTTTATAATAAATTTTATTTATTATAAAGTTGAAAGGTTTATAATTTATGCATGAAAAATAAAAATAAGAATATAATATTTTATTATAATAATATTATTGATGAAAACATTTAATAGATTATATGAGATTGAAACTGCCTCACTAATATTACATTATTATCTTATAATTATATTACAACAAATATCACTTACAAGATTCAAATTTGAGTCTTCTCAAGAATCATATTACATTATTATCATATAATTATATTACAACAAATATCACTTACAAGATTCGAATTTGATTCTTCTCAAGAATTAAAGTAGTTGAACTAATATCATATAATATTATTGATAACTCTAATATAATAATAATATTATTATTGTTGAAATATAATATCATTTAAAAATTACAAAATCAAATTAAAGGAGAATACTAATATTTAGTAGACATCTAAAATAATAACCTAACAAAATATAAAAGTATATGGTTAGATGGACTTCTTACAAAATTATAAAAATATTTTAACTTATTACAAATCCCAAAGATATTACATAGTGGTACTTTACTATGAAATATAAGGTTTAAGTTTTGGATTGAATGAATTTGATAAATTAGATTTAGCTATTTCTCTTAAACATATTCTAGAAAGACTAGAAAGATGATATTATTGATATATATAGTTGCCCTTTAATATTAGTTTTCAATAGTACAAGTTATATAAATTCAAATTTGATAATATTGATTTTTATTATTAACTTTTAAAAGATAGTAAAATTTAATTTATCTTATAAAAATCATGAAGATTAAACCTTCCCATACTATACATTAATATTTTAATATTGTAATACATTAATATTTTAATATTGTAATGTGTCATTAAATTAAATTAAAAGTTATATGACACTTTAATTTATAATATAATAAATTAAAATCAATTTATTTTATGGAAATTTAACTTTGTCTATTAAATTTTATGTCCATATTATTTTCATGGTTGCTCTTTTACACTATGTCTTTTGAAAAAATAATTGATATTAAAGAATTTGTTAACAAAATTTAATGTAAATAATTTAATATAATATTATTAATTGTTGCTATATTTTTTTTTTCTTTTACTTGAGAGCAGTTCAGTTTAGGCGGCTCATAGTTTTAATGAGGTGTAGTGTTGTTCTCCATCTAAAGCATTCAATTCATATCCTCTAGGACTTTATTATTGTACTTTACGTAAAAGGGTTGGTGGCTGGTTTTTTGGGCCTTTATTCCTAGTTGATGGGTTAACCTTTTGGGTGTAAATTGTATTTTTTTTTGGAGCTTGTTGTTGAGTAATCCTTTTGGAGCTTGTTGTAATGGTTGTGGATCCTCTCAAAACCCTCATGTTTATCCCTTCTTTACTTAATCAAAATATATATATTATTAATTGTAATAATATTATATTTTTTTAATGATATTAACTAAAAAATGAATAAAATAAAAATAATATGTGATCCAATTATTTTTCTAAGTGAAAAATCATTAGGAAAAAAGAGCATTAATTTTTTTTATAACAGTTGCTTGCTCCAAACTATATAAAAAAAAAAATCAATTTATGTAAAAGTGAATCCTTCTTATACAAAACCTAATGTTTGATCCATATCAACTTCCTTATGAATATACCATTCAAAAACATATTTTTAATACGTTTCAATTAGATTCATACCTTTAGAGATAGTGTTTTAAAATATTATATCTCAAAAGAAAAACTTAAAGTCCTAAAAAGACTTTCCACATTTCAGGATCCAAGCCAAAATAATATTTTTTTATTAGAACATCTCGCAAATAAATAACACAAACATACCGTATATTAATATTTATAACCAATTAGAATATTCTAGACTATATATACTATATCATATTTACTAACACCAATACACAATACTCAAAATATAAAATATTAGAAAATATATATATTATTTTATTTGGTTAGTATATTTATAACCAATTAAAATATTTTAGATCATATATACCATATCATATTTACTAATACCAATACACAATACTCAAAAAATATAAAATATTAGAATATATATATATATATATATATATATATTTTTTTTTTTTTTTTTTTTTTTTATTTGGTTAGTGTGAGAAACCCCTACAACTAACTTATAGGGTTGAGCAGTCTCCTCCTAACTATAACTCCTCTTAAAACTGAGAGCTACGCTTATCAATATAGAATGGTTTGAACCTTAAACCTTTTGAAGAAGAGCCAAAGCCCGAACCGTTACGCTATCTCCTTCAAACAAGAAAAAATATATATTAAACAAAATTAACATATATTCGAGGACATATATTTTTAATAACTCATAATGTATATACAAACATTTTGATTACTGCCTAGTGAAATTATTTATAATAAATAAAAACTCTTACTCATCATAATACAAAGACCATATTCTTGCATGCCATTTAGCTTTTATCAAAAATTTCAAAGCTTATTTAAAACTTTCAATATCAAACTCTACGTTCTTAAAAATATATGCAATTAAATATTATTTTCAAATTACTATTTATTACTAACCAATAGAGGGAGGAGGTCTCTCCTAATTTTTTGTTTTGATGGACCCTTTTTTCTATTGTTGTTTGTGGTTTTGAGAGGGAGGTTATGGACTTCCACAATGCCCATGGAGAAGGGGTTTGGGAGGTCACTTCTTGGTAAGACAACCTTGGTCCTTTGCCCATGTTGGGGGAGCTTTGGTGAGCCTTTATTTATGGTTTTTTATTTCATTAGGGGAGATACCTCGTGCTTTCACGATGGCTACATTAGAGGGGTTTTAGTGTTGGCTCCCTAAGCATGCCTCTGAGAATTTGGGGGTCTCTATTTCATCTAATGAGGAATTTATTCCTTTGAATCATTTTCTCTATAGATTTATGTGGTCTTGAGGAGGACTTGGTGCTTCCAATGGCTATAGAGGAGGGGTTTTGGTTTTAGCTTCATGGTCAGATGTTTGGAGGGACCTTGACGGGTGGTGGATGTGTGTTGTTGGTTCACATCTTTTCAGGATATTCTTTGTTGCCAACCCTTAGTTTCATTTTTTTCTTTTTGGTTCAACTTTTTGGTGAAGGTTTTCCTAAGTAAGAAATATCTTTTCAAATTTTTGAACTTTTGGTGTACTTTCTTTGGTTCAGCTTATTGGTGAAGGTTTCCCTGGGTGCAAAACCTCTTTTCAAATTTTTGAACTACAAGTGTAGTTTCTTTGTTTCAGCTTGCTGGTGAAGGCAAGGTTATGCATAAGCACGAAATATCATAAATTGGCTCTATTTAGGATTTTCAAGATTTTAAATTGGCTAATTTTGGATCCTTTCACTGGGGTCCATTCGCTAGAAATTTACGGGATGGAATATTTTTTGGGGTAAATTTTCCCGTCGTTGATAATAATTAACCTATTTTTATTTTAATTCTTCGACCTCAAATTATAAATGATTTTGATTTTTTTCGCCCAATTCGCCTTCAAATTATAAATGATTTTATTTTTCTCGCCCAAATCGCCTCATATACTACCCGTATATATACTGTAGTGGGTATTGATAAACATACATCTAAAATACTCTAACTCAAAAATAGCTCTGAAATAATAAAAAACTTGACAAGGTTGCAAAGGAGTGTTTGTCGACATAAGCCGATCGGTTGCAGAGGAGTGTCGATCGATGCAAGACGATCGACATAAGTCGATCGGTTATAGAGTCATGTCTGTCGGCATAATCCTGCAACCAATTGTCATACCTGTAGCCAATCCTCATGCCTACAACTGATCATCATGCCTGAAATCGATCATCATGCTTACAACTGATCAACATTCCTGCAACCGATCATCATACTTGCAGTCGATCGTTATGCCTACAATCGGTCGACATTCCTGCAATCGATCGATATTCCTGCAACCGATCATCATAGCTGCACCCGATCGGTATACCCACAATCGATCGTCATACCTACAACCTATCATCATGCATGTCGTCGATCATCATTTCTGTAGCCAATCGTCATGTCTTAAGGTGATCGTCATGCCTGCAGTCGATCATCATACCTGCAACCGATTGACATTCCTACAGTTAATCGTCATATCTATAGCTGATCATCATGCCTGCAATCGATCATTATTTTTGCAACTGATAGTCATGCTTGCAACTAATCGACATTGTTGCAACCAATCGACATACCTACAACTGATCATCATGCCTACAACCCATCGCCATGCATGTCACTGGTCATCATGTCTACAGCTGATCGTCATACTTGCAATCGATCGTCATACATGTCTCAGACCGATTGTCATAAAGCATAAAGGCTAAAAGTCTTTCATGTCAGCCTAAAGCTTTTAATTTTGTCGTACATTTTTAGATTTTGCAAACCGATATTCATAGCCTCCAACACAAAAAATTTGCCATAGTTTGAAATTTTTTGGAGATAAATTAATGCAATTTGCCACGGTTTAAAATTTTTTGGAGATAAATAAATGCAATTCGCCATGTATACTTCTACATAATTCATCGGGATTCCAAGACAATTCGCCTTGATTTTATAAATATATTTCGAGGTCGACCCCTTATGCATAACTATGGGTGAAGGTTTTCCTAGGTGGGAAACCTCTTTTCAAATTTGATGGTGAGGGTTTCACTGGGCGGGAAACATTTTTTCAAATTTTTGAACTACAAGTGTAGTTTCTTTGTTTCAGCTTGATGGTGAAGGTTTATTTTTTGGTTTTGAAAATCAAATTTCTATTTGATTATGCTCCAAGCAAATCTATCCCAAAACAGCTTCATTTTCGAGTTTGAGATGTTTCCTCGGCAAGAAATTTTGTTTTTCTTTTTTTTGTGCAAGAATATTTGTTTTAGATGTTCTGCAAAGATTCCCTTTATTTCAATTTATCCAATTTTTGGGGGGAACAAGATTTCTTGTTAGACAAGAATCCCTCTTGCTTCTTTCTCTAGTCTCAGTTGTTGATGGTCTTGTGGAGATTATCTTCCTGCTTAGATAGTCCTATAGAGATTATCTTCCAACTTTTTCTATTCTTTGTTTGTGTCCTGAAAATAGTTTCTTTTATTGTATTTTGATTGTAAAAGGTTCGAGGATCCTTTCAAAACCCCTTTTTGCAACCAATTAAAAAATAATATTATTATATAAAATTCATATCATTTTCTTAATGTTTTATTGTATCATTTAATGAGAGTTAATCTTAAATAAACATTCATATTAAAATATTATTATTATTTTTTAAAATTTAGTTAGTGTGAAAAACACCTATTCTTGCATGCCATTTAGCTTTTATGGAAAATTTAAGAGCCTATTTAAAACTTTCAATATCAAACTCCATGTTCTTAAAAATATATGCTATTAAATATTACCTTTAAATTAATAATTCTTACTATTCACTTGAAAATATAATATTATTACGTTGAGAGGCGTTCCTACAATGGCAGACGGGGTGGGAGGCAAAGAGGTCATACATGTCACGTCGTAAACAATTTTTTTTTATTATTAAAAAAACCGACATTAACAAAAACATTTAAAATATTTAAACTAAAACAGCTGACTAGGCACCTCGGGATTGATAGCTCTCGACGTTTTTAGATATGTATCTTTTATATCTAAGCTATTTATATAAAATTCATATCATTTTCTTAATGTTTTCTTATATCATTTAACAAGAGTTAATTAAATGAACATTCATCTTAAAATTTTATTATTATTTTTTAAATTTTGGTTAATGTGAAAAACACCTATTCTTGCATACCATTTAGCTTTGGAAAACTTGAGAGCCTATTTAAAACTTTTAATATCAAACTCCATGTTTTTAAAATTATATGCCATTAAATATTATCTTCAAATTAACAATTCTTATCAAAAAATTAATTTAAATAAACATTTATATTAAAGATTTATTATTATTATTTTAAATTTGGTTAGTGTAAAAAACACCTACAACGGGCTAAGTATTATTATCCCAACCATGATCCCTTTAAAGCTAAGAACTAAACTTAAAGATTAACACACAACCTTACACTTACAATGATTTCTCCATAATCATATTATTTCATTTCGAATTTAAAAAAGATAGGGCATATGTATGCCTTGTAGGGGATGGTAGATGACAAACAAGTACCACCTTCAAAGTGCCACCTCTTATACATAGGGGACTTAGGGGAATATGAGGTGGTCTCATATGCATGAACCTTAAAAATTTACTTTACTTGCATTCTATTTGGCATGTTAGATTACTTCATCTCAAAATAAATATAAGACACCCCTATTTCAGCAATACATTATATATTATAAATAATACATTTTAAATATTTGTGTCAACTTACGTGGGTTTTAATCTTCTTTTTATATATATTTTCATTTAAATATAAAGAAGCAATAGATAGCTTATAATATTCAAAAGTAAAGGAAAAGGTAAAGTATTTTTAGCATCCATGGAAGCATGGGTTATATGAGATAACCCCTTCCAATTACCAAAGTGTGGTGTACAACTTTTAGATTTGAATCTTAAATTCTTTATTAAAAAATTTTATGTCTTGGTTTTAGGGAGGATAGCAACGGTTGAGGCTTTGGTTCTTTTTTGAAAGGTTTAAGGTTTAAAGTATGACATGGGTGAGTATGTGAGGGGGTGAGTGTGTGGTGGTTGTGTGTTAAATTCCCTATTAATAAGCATAGCTTTCAACTTTACAAGGATCGTGGTTGAGAGGAAACTACTCAACCCTGTGCGTTGGTTACAAGGGTTTCTCACACTAACCAAATTAAAAAAAAAAATGAATGACATGGGTGAGTATGTGAGGAGGTGGGTGTGTGGTGGTTGTGCGTTAAATTTCCTATTGATAAGCATAGCTCTCAACTTTACAAGGGATCATGGTTGAGAGGAAACTACTCAACATAGCTCTCAACTTTACAAGGGATCATGGTTGAGAGGAAACTACTCAACCCTGTGCGTTGGTCACAGGGGTTTCTCATACTAACTAAATTAAAAAAAAATTGAAGTCTTGCAATTAAACTTACTTGAGTTATATAGATCAAAAATTATTTTCATTTAAAATTATATTTGATAATTTGATAAGAATTCATTAGTAATCTTTTTATTTTAAATGAGTTTACTACTTCACATTTATTGAAATATTTTAAATTTTTGCTTCACAACTTTTATTAAATTATTATTTTTCCATCAAAATTTATTATCTATTTGATATAGAAATGAAAGGGAAAGAAAAATCAAGAAGAACTAGAGAAATAAATAAAAACTCAAATAACACATTATTTATATTCTTAACTTAAAAAATAAATATTATATTTTTAAAACCGAGGTAAATAATATAACTATACATTAATATTAAAAAAATGAAAGTTTTGAAAATATGCCTCGTTTCAATTCACACTAATGAGCAAGGTGCAACCAAAGTATTGTCATTGTTGTCAACACAGTCAGGTTGATCAGTTGATGCAATGGACAGGAGTTCATTGATGAGCAAGGTGCAACCAAAGTATAATGGACAGGAGTTCAGTGATGAGCAAGGTGTAGCCAAAGTATTGTCATTGTTGTCAACACAGACAGAGGATCGGTTGATGCAATGGACAGGAGTGCAGAGGTCTTTAGATAGATCGGTTGATGAAGTGAACAAGAGTTCAGAGCAGTCAGAGCATGTACAGTGATTTCCAAGAAGACAGAAGTGGCCCAGATTCAAAGGATCAAAGAAAAATACAAGTAAGAAAACTGTCGCGATATCGCAACATGTTTTCTGTCGTGATTTTGTGACATATCGAAGGAGAGAGAAAAAGCTGGAAAAGCTGTCGTGATATCGCGACATGGTTGAGGAGAGAGAAAGCACAAGGAAAATTGTCGCGATTTCACGACATGTTGGAAGAGAGAGAAAGCGTAAGAAAAACTATCACGATTTCACGACAAGTTGGAAGCAAAGAAGGCCAGTAGAAAAATTGTCGTGATTTCGTGACATGTTGGAAGCAAAGAAGCCAAGTAGAAAAATTGTCACGATTTCGCGACATGTTGAAAGCAAAGAAGGCAAGTAGAAAAACTGTCGCGATTTAGCGACAAGTTGGAAGCAAAGAAGGCCAGTAGAAAAACTGTCACGATTTCGCGACATGTTGGAAGCAAAGAAGCCAAGTGGAAAAACTATCGTGATTTCGCGACATGTTCAAAGAAGAAGCGCATGCAGGGAAAACTGTCGCGATTTCGTGACATGTTCGAAGAGAAGGCGCAAGCAAAGAAAACTGTCACGATTTCGTGACATGTTCGGAGAGAAGGCGCAAGCAAAGAAAACTGTCATGATTTCGTGACATGTTTGGAGAGAAGGCGCAAGCAAAGAAATGTGTCGTGATTTTACGACATGTTTGAGAGAAGGAGCTCGCAAAGAAAAGTGTCACGATTTCGTGACAATCTGCAAGAGAGGCAGTACGAACAAAAATGTGTCACGATTTCGTGACATGTTTGAGAGAAAGAGCTTGCAATAAAAAGTGTCACGATTTCGCGACATATTGCAAGAGGAAGAGCTCAAGAGAAAAAGTGTCGCGATATCGCGACATGTCGTGTTTTCGTGACCTGAAGAGAAGAGAAGAGCTAAGGAGAAAAGATGTCGCGATATCGTGACATGTCGCATTTTCACGACTAAGAGAGGAGAGAGAATGTACGAAGATAGAAATGTCGTGATATCGCGACAACAGCAGAGAGGAAGACTCTGAAGGATGAAGTGTCACGATTTCGTGACAGAAGCAAAACGAAAGAGCATGGAAGCAAAAGCGTCACGATTTCATGACAAATTCAAGGAGGAAGAGCTCAAAGGCAAAAGCGTCACGATTTCGCGACATGTTCCATTTTTGTGGGCGTAAGGCAGAGAAAAGCACAAGGCAGCGAAAGTGTCGCGATTTCGCGACATGTTTCGTTTTCGTTGGTGCATGCAAAGAAGAGTGTACGACAGCAAAAAGTGTCACGATTTCATGACATGTCATGTTTTCACTTGTGCCTGCAGAGAAGAGTGTATGGAAGCAAAAGATGTCACGATTTCGTGACATGTCATGTTTTCGCTAATGCAAGGAGATAATAGTGCACGAAAGCGAAAGGTGTCATGATTTCGCGACATGTCAAGTTTTTGCTAGTGCAAGCAGAGAAGAGTGCAAGGAAGCGAAAGTGTCACGATTTTGTGACATGTTATGTTTTCACAGGCAAGAGACAAAGAAGAGCTCAAGGCAGCAAAAGTGTCACGATTTCGCGACATGTCATGTTTTCGCAGGTGCATGCCGAGAAGAGGACTAGGAGGCAAAAAATGTCGCGATATCGTGACATGTCTTGTTTTCGCGATCAAACGCCAAGGAAGAGTTAAAGGGGCAGAAATGTCATGATATCGCGACATGTTGTTTCTGCGTGATAAAAAGCAGAACCCAGCCGAAGTAAAGTTAACTGAAGGAAAATTACAATTACAAGGGAATTTGCAGAGGAAATACATGCAGCCAAAATTAGAAGAGTTAACTGAAGTCAGTACAACAGTTACAGGTGCAGTTACAGATAGAAATCATGCAGTTAAATAAGAATAGTGAACTGAAGTAATTACGACAATTACAGGGGCAGTTACAGTGATAGTAAACGAAAGTCATTACTGCAATTACAGGAGCCATTACAAAGAAATATCATGCAACGATGGTTACTGAAAGTCATTAGAAGAAGACCACGAGTTGGACAGAGAAACGTCTCGAAGCCCAAACAAAGAACCGTTCTATTAATAAGATTGCATGTGAGAATAAAGGAGTCGTTACTATTAATAGGCTGCATGCGCGAATATGGAAGTTAAGAATAGAAATAGAACACAGTTATAAAAGGAGATTTGCATGAAGTAGCAAGGTTGAGCTCCGTGCGAGAAGAGTGAGAGCAACATGTTGCTCAGCAGGAAAGAGTGCTGTTGTATAGAGGGATAGTGTTGTGGGCTGTTACAAAGCTAGAAGAATGTTGTAAGAAGTACAGAGTTGTGAGAGCTGCAAGAGTAAGCTATAAGAAAAGGTTGTAAGTGTGCAGTAAGTGAGCTATGAGAGTGTTGTAAGAGTGTAGTATGCAACAGATAGAGTGTTGCAAATAGAATGCAACAGATAGAGTGCAGCAGATAGAGTGCAACAGATAGAATGTAGCAGATAGAGTGGAGAGAGAGAACTGCTGAGAAAAGAGCGATGGAGAAAGAGAGCAGTTGATAGAGTGTGACTGAGAGAGTGTGGTTGTAAGTGTGCAGAAGGAATATGTGTTTCCTGAATTGAAAGAGAGGTTGGGTGAGCTATAGACCAGTGAGGGTCTTGTAAAAGTGAAGGCATATTTATGTCAATCTAAGATTCAAAATAGAAATCCAAGTTGGTGCTTGGAATCAGGGGTTGGTGCTCCTTCCAGTTGGTGCTAGTAAATTAGGGGTTGGTGCTCCTTCTAGTTGGTGCTAGTAAATTAGGGGTTGGTGCTCCTTCTAGTGGGTGCTGGTAAATTGATTGTAAAGTTGGTGCTTTGCAAAGGCTGGATTTGGATGGGAGTCCAAGCAATCTATTTTTGAGGAGTAGCCAAAACTGGTGAACCTCGTTACATCTTGTGTTATGTGATGCTCTCTTGTGATACTTGTTATTTTTGGTTTTAAGCTTTCATTTTCAGATTTAAGAGTTGTAGATTTGAAATTAAATAGCTACACTGATTCACCCCCCCCTCTCAGTGCCATTGTAAGACTAACAATTGGTATCAGAGCCAAGTTCCTGAATAGGCTAAATCAGCTAAGGTTGATCTTGGATTAGTACACAATGGGTAAGAAGAATAGATCCTCCTCCAAAAAGGCATCTCAACCAGTTTCAGTTCTTGTGGAAGAGAAAACTGATCTAGAGAAGGTAGAAGAAGTGGATTCTGAAGTATGCAATGAAAACCTGGAGATTGAAGTAGATCTAGAAGGTGAGTTGATTGTCGCACTTGAAGAGTTGAGTATAGAAAAGAAAAAGAACAAAAGAATGTCCAAGAAGTTAGAAGAATATGGGGATGAGATTGAAGATCTCTTCCTACAAGTTCAAAAGGCCAAGAAATCAGAAGAAGCCTTGAAGACACACCCGGATGATGAGGATGATGTATGCAACACAAGTAAAGAGGAATCTAACAAAGTTATTGTTGATCTAAAGTCGCAAGTAGAACAAGTACAAAAGGATTGAAGATATTCTCAGGTCTCAAATCAATGAGAAAGAGATTGTTTGCTGCCAACAAGAAGGAGAGATTGTTTCATTGAAGAAACAACTAGAAGAGGCCAATATAAGTCTCAAATTTGAGAAGAGCACAGAGTTGCTAGATACAATGATAAAGCAACAAAGAAGCTCCACGGCTAAGTTTGGTCTTGGATATGAAGCTGAACAACCTTCATCCTCCAAATGTGTCAAGAAGAAGAAGCTCACGGCTGAAGGATCGAGGCAAGGAAAGTATGAAGCTGAACAACCGTCATCTTCCAAATATGTAGAGAAGAAGAAGTTCAAGGTTGAAGCTGAATCTTCAAAAGGAAGAAAGCATCAAAGAAGATCTACAACAAAGCAACCACATCAAAAGAGGTTCTCTCACTCTCACTCTTTTAATAATAATGCTTTTAATGGCTATTGTTCTAAATGCAACTACTATGGTCACAAGGCAATTTATTGTGGATTGAACAATAGATCAAAAAGTTATGTTGTTAAAAACACATCTGCTTTCCTGAGTGAACACCCTGTGCAATGTTTTAAATGTAATGGCCATGGGCACATAGCAAGGTTTTGTCCAAGCACTTTTGTATCCAATCTAAGGCAAGACCATAGATTTCATCATACACATAGAATGCAATGCAGACAGGGAATAAAACATGTGCAATGTTTTAAATGTAATGGTCAAGGGCACATAGCAAGGTTCTGCCCAAGCACTTATGTATTTAATCTAAGGCAAAACCCTAGATTTCATCAGACACAAAGAGTGCAACACAGACAGGGATCATATCATGTGCATAAAAGAAAGGAAAATCTTCATCCTTCAAGGATGCACAAGAGACAACCCCGCAAGAGAAATGTTCAAGTTCACGAACAGGGGCAAAATAGGGATGTAGTTGAAAAACTCAAGCCCAAGTTTAGGAAAGTCTGGAGAAAGACAAAAGAAAGGGAATCGTGTCTCCTTGGACTGAAGGAGACTACTGCGCTATTGCACTAAGCCACTCCAGGTGGCACATCCTCAGGGGGAGCAATCTTAAAATTTTATTTTAATGCTCCTATGTATTTGGTCGGTTATCTGAGGATGAAAGGCAAGTAGTCGAGAAATTGTCGTATAGCTGTTAAAGTGTGTTTTCAGTTCTTGTAGTTGTTTGTGGAGGTGCCGTGAAGGGTAGTGATTGAATTGAGAGTCATCACCATTGGTAGTATTGCTTATGTCATTGTTGTTCTATTGATGGTTCTTACTGCCACTGTTCATAGCTATGGATTATAACAGTTTAGATAAGTTGGTTGAGTGGAAAGAATGTTTGCCCTAGCTGCATATATGTGTTTCGATAAAAGCAAGATATTTCATGACGCCTTGGTGAATATATTTAATTCACAAACAGTTTCATTTCAACTGTTGATAAAATTCCAATCCAAGGTTAAGAAGTATGAGGCTGAGTAAGGTGCACTATGGTTGGCCATAAAGTGTTTGACAAAATGTCTTCTCCTATTTTGCATAGTTGAAAGTAAGGTGTGATCTGCAGTAACTGTAGAAAACTCAGATCAGGTTGTAAATATAAAAGGGAATTTGGTTGTGCTGCAGTACAGTATTTGATGCTTACACAGAGTTGGTTGATGCATGCTTCGACTAAGGTCTATGATAAAGGGATGTTCATTAAGGTGATTGGTTGAGTTGAGATTGAGATTTGAGTATAGAACATATTGAGTCTCTAACAATTCTCCTTATGCTTCCATGAGATTCAATTGATATATTGATTGAGCATTAAGTATAGAACATATTGAGTCTCTAACAATTCTCTTTATGATTCTATAAGATTGGATAGATTCTGTGTGAGCCTATTGACAGGGTACAAAGGACAGAGTCTCAATGGATAGAGATCCAGCAGCCAACACAGTTGAAGATAGATCTGAGTGATGCCTATTATGCTTATCATGATGTTGTCAAACAGTGAAATGAAGTGGTCACATATTCCCAAGAATAGTCTAAGAATTGACTAGCTATCGGGATCAAATTCTCAGGGGGAGCATTTATGCATCTGTTTATCATATTGCTCATGTTTATGCTTTTTGCTAACTGTAATAATTTTTGCCTGAGAATGTTGTGCATGGACTCAAGGGGAGTCTGCAGCAGCCCTTTGGTATTATTGTCAAAGGGGGAGAAGATTTATAGGTAATTGCACGCAATTACGTGTGTTGCCAACAATTCCAAAGGGGGAGATTGATGAGCAAGGTGCAACCAAAGTATTGTCATTTGTCAACACAGTCAGGTTGATCAGTTGATGCAATGGACAGGAGTTCATTGATGAGCAAGGTGCAGCCAAAGTATAATGGATAGGAGTTCATTGATGAGCAAGGTGCAGCCAAAGTATTGTCATTGTTGTCAACACAGACAGAGGATCGGTTGATGCAATGGACAGGAGTGCAGAGGTCTTTAGATAGATCGGTTGATGAAGTGAACAAGAGTTCAGAGCAGTCAGAGCATGTACAATGATTTCCCAAGAAGACAGAAGTGGCCTAGATTCAAAGGATCAAAGAAAAAGACAAGTAAGAAAACTGTCACGATATCGCGACATGTTTTCTGTCATGATTTCGCGACATATCGGAGGAGAGAGAAAAAGCTGGAAAAGCTGTCATGATATCGCGACATGGCTGAGGAGAGAGAAAGCGTAAGGAAAACTGTCATGATTTCATGACATGTTGGAAGAGAGAGAAAGTGCAAGAAAAACTATCGTGATTTCGCGACAAGTTGGAAGCAAAGAAGGCCAGTAGAAAAACTGTCATGATTTCGCGACATGTTGGAAGCAAAGAAGGCAAGTAGAAAAACTGTCACGATTTCGTGACATGTTGAAAGCAAAGAAGGCAAGTAGAAAAACTATCGCGATTTCACGACATGTTGGAAGAAAAGAAGACCAGTAGAAAAATTGTCACGATTTCATGACATGTTGGTAGAGAAAAAGCCAAGTGGAAAAACTATCATGATTTCGTGACATGTTCGAAGAAGAAGTGCATGCAAAGAAAACTATCACGATTTCATGACATGTTCGGAGAGAAGGCGCAAGCAAAGAAAACTGTCGCGATTTCACGACATGTTCGGAGAGAATGCACAAGCAAAGAAAGTTGTCATGATTTCGCGACATGTTTGGAGAGAAGGCGCAAGCAAAGAAATGTGTCGCGATTTCACGACATGTTTGAGAGAAGGAGCTCGCAAAGAAAAGTGTCACGATTTCACGACAATCTGCAAGAGAGGCAGTACGGACGAAAATGTGTCACGATTTCATGACATATTTGAGAGAAAAAGCCTGCAAGGAAAAAGTGTCACGATTTCGCGACATATTGCAAGAGGAAGAGCTCGAGAGAAAAAGTGTCGCGATATCGCGACATGTCGCGTTTTCGCGACCTGAAGAGAAGAGAAGAGCTAAGGAGAAAAGATGTCACGATATCGTGACATGTCGCATTTTCGCGACTAAGAGAGGAGAGAGAATGTACGAAGATAGAAATGTCGCGATATCGTGACAACAGTAGAGAGGAAGACTCCGAAGGATGAAGTGTCACGATTTCACGATAGAAGCAAAATGAAAGAGCATGGAAGCAGAAGCGTCACGATTTCATGACAAATTCAAGGAGGAAGAGCTCAAAGGTGAAAGCGTCGTGATTTCATGACATGTTCCATTTTCGTGGGCGTAAGGCAGAGAAAAGCACAAGGCAACGAAAGTGTCATGATTTCATGACATGTTTCGTTTTCACTGGTGCATGCAAAGAAGAGTGTACGGTAGCGAAAAGTGTCACGATTTTGTGACATGTCATGTTTTCATGGGGCATGCAAAGAAGAGTGTACAATAGCGAAAGATGTCACGATTTCACATGTCAAGTTTTCACTAGTGCAAGAGAGAAGAGTGCAAGGAAGCGAAAAGTGTCACGATTTCATGACATGTTCTATTTTTAGGGCAAGAGAAGAAGATCTCAACGAAAGTGTCGTGATTTCACGACATGTCATGTTTTCGTAGGTGCATGCCGAGAAGAGGACTAGGAGGCAAAAAATGTCATGATATCGTGACATGTCTTGTTTTCGCGGTCAAACGCCAAGGAAGAGTTAAAGGGGCAAAAATGTCACGATATCACGACATGTTGTTTCTACATGATAAAAAGCAGAACCCAACCGAAGTAAAGTTAACTAAAGAAGAACGATAGTTATAAAGGAATTTGCACAGGAAATACATGCAGCTAAAATTAGAAGAGTTAATTGAAGTCAGTACAACAGTTACAGGTGCAGTTATAGATAGAAATCATGCAGTTAAATAAGAATAGTGAACTGAAGTAATTACGGTAGTTACAAGGGCAGTTACAGTGACAGTAAATAGAAGTCATTACTGCAGTTACAAGAGCCGTTACAAAGAAATATCATGCAGCAGTGGTTACTGAAAGTCATCAGACGAAGACCACGAGTTGGACAGAGAAACGTCTCGAAGCCCAAACAAAGAACCGTTCTATTAATAATATTGCATGTGAGAATAAAGGAGTCATTACTATTAATAGGCTGCATGCACGAATATGGAAGTTAAGAATAGAAACAGAACACAGTTATAAAAGGAGATTTGCGTGAAGTAGCAAGGTTGAGCTCCGTGCGAGAAGAGTGAGAGCAGCGTGTTGCTCAGCAGGAAAGAGTGTTGTTGTATAGAGGGATAGTGTTGTGGGCTGTTACAAAGCTGGAAGAATGCTATAAGAAGTACAGAGTTATGAGAGCTGCAAGAGTAAGCTATAAGAAAAGGTTGTAAGTGTGCAGTAAGTGAGCTATGAGAGTGTTGTAAGAGTGCAGTATGCAGTAGATAGAGTGCTGCAGATAGAATGCAACAGATAGAGTGCAATAGATAGAATGCAGTAGATAGAGTGGAGAGAGAGAACTACTGAGAAAAGAGCGATGGAGAAAGAGAGCAGCTGATAGAGTGTGACTGAGAGAGTGTGGTTGTAAGTGTGTAGAAGGAATATGTGTTTCTTGAATTGAAAGAGAGGTTGGGTGAGCTATAGACCAGTGAGGGTCTTGTAAAAGTGAAGGCATATTTATGTCAATCTAAGATTCAAAATAGAAATCCAAGTTGGTGCTTGGAATCAGGGGTTGGTGCTCCTTCCAGTTGGTGCTGGTAAATTAGGGGTTGGTGCTCCTTCTAGTGGGTGCTGGTAAATTGATTGTAAAGTTGGTGCTTTGCAAAGGCTGGATTTGGATGGGAGTCCAAGCAGTCTATTTTTGAGGAGTAGCCAAAACTGGTGAACCTCGTTACATCTTGTGTTATGTGATGCTCTCTTGTGATACTTGTTGTTTCTGGTTTTAAGCTTTCATTTTCAGATTTAAGAGTTGTAGATTTGAAATTAAATAGCTACACTGATTCACCCCCCCCCCTCTCAGTGCCATTGTAAGACTAACAGAAAAATCAAGAAGAACTAGAGAAATAAATAAAAACTCAAATAACACATTATTTATATTCTTAACTTAAAAAATAAATATTATATTTTTAAAACCGAGGTAAATAATATAACTATACATTAATATTAAAAAAATGAAAGTTTTGAAAATATGCCTCGTTTCAATTCACACTAATCAAATTAAAAAAAAAAAATGAATGACATGGATGAGCATGTGAGGGGGTGGGTGTGTGGTGGTTGTGTGTTAAATTCCCTATTGATAAGCATAGCTCTCAACTTTATAAGGGATCATGGTTGAGAGGAAACTACTCAACCCTGTGCGTTGGTCACAGGGGTTTTCAGACTAACCAAATTAAAAAAAAAAAAAAATGAAGTCTTGCAATTAAGCTTACTTGAGTTATATAGATCAAAAAGTGTTTTCATATAAAATTATATTTGATAATTTCATAAGAATTCATTAGCAATTTTTTTATTTTAAATGATCTTACTACTTCATTTATTGAGATATTATAAATTTTTGCTTCACAACTTTTATTAAATTATTATTTTTCCATCTAAAGTTATTATCTATTTGATATAGAAATGAAAGGGAAAGAAAAATCAAGAACTAGAAAAATAAATAAAAACTCAAATAACACATTATTTATATTCTTAACTTAAAAAATAAATATTATATTTTTAAAACCTAGGTAAATAATATAACTATACATTGATATTAAAAAATGAAAGTTTTGAAAATATGCCTTGTTTGAATTTAGTTTTGAAAGATGGTAGGGGACAACGGCAGCAGTTCTTTTTGAGCAAACAGTCCACAAAAAGGTGAACTTTTAGGAGGCAGGAAATCGAGTGGGAAGCTAGGTGGGATTCTAGGTGAAGATGTAGATCTCGACGATGAAAATTTGAACGATCTCAAATTAGGCTCCCTCGATGGTTCAAACGGGGGTTTTGAGGTCATAGGTTAGTGGGGTCCCATCAGACCCACCTCAAAAACCATTTTCTACCTCTTTTGTGAAGTTAGTTTGAAACGGAGCAGTTTCATTTTTTATCAGTATTCCCTAAGACTCTGCTCCTATATTGATTTCAAGAAGGGACGTCACCATTCCTCTAGAGTTCATGGCACCTTTAATTTCTCAAGAATCCTTGTCCTTGGTGGGAAAGTTTGTAGGCTCATGACCAAACATCGATTCCATTCGCAGATGGGCATTTTCCAAGTGGCACCCCATTGGCAATATGGAGCTGGTAGCTTTTCCCAGGGGCTTCTTCCTCATCTAGTTAAACAACCCACAAGATACTAGTCGAATCCTCACTGGTGGTCCCTAGTTTTTTGGTTGGAGGAGCCTTTTCATCAAAAGGTGGGGGGAGGATTTTGACCTTGAGACCCAAAGCATAAACATGGCATCAATTTGGGTCATATTACCTAGCCTCCTGACTCAATTTTGGTTTGCATGAATCCTAAAGGGCATAGCTCAAACCATTGGGGATATTATTGCTCTAGATCCAGCAACCAAAGAAAAATATTGAATGGGTTATACCGGTTTGTGCATCATTACTAACCTGAATTTAGAGCTCCCTACTTGTGTTGATCTCATTTTGGGTTCTTAAGATAATTGAGTATGAGAACAAGTTGACCTTTTGTATTGAGTGTCAAAAAAAAGGGCACCTTTGGGCTCAATGTATTTTATTGAGAAGATATTTGAAGAAATATGGGTTTTAGGGCAAGAAAGGTTCAAATAGCAACAAACCAACTCAACGGTTTTAGAAAAAAAACCAAAATGACAAAGGAAAACAACCAATATCCAACATGTTTGAGAATGACACTGACCAAGTACGTTCCTTATTTTCCAAATGCAATCCCTTCATTCCATTAAGTGGTCAAGATAATTATTCTAGAACTACTTCTACTAATGGCATAAAGAGATTGAAAATGATATTTCCAATGGCATAAAGAGATTGAAAATGATATTTCCAATGGCATTCAGTCTACTATCCTATCATCGTTGGTAGATCAATCAAACTTAGATCTTTTGAAAGATGATGGAAAGTGATCCAAACCACCTCCGTCCCAAGGTAGCGAAGGGGAAAAAAATCTTCAACAAAAATCCACAAATGAAGATCCTCTCATGGAACATGAGAGGCCTCAATGGGCTTACTAAGCAAAGGCTAGTCAAGTCCATGAGGAAAGAGCTCAAGCCCAACATCATTTTACTTCAAGAGACCAAGACTGATATGGACAATAGTAACAGGATAGCTAAGTCATTGTGGAAAAATAGTGAGTTTGTTTTTAGCCCAACTCAAGGCTCTTCTGGTGGTCTCCTTTGCATGTGGGATCCTAGTAAAATTGAAGGTAGAATAATTTCTTCCTCAGAAAGAATTATCAACATTCTACTATTCGATAAAGATTCTAAATTTCAATGGATTCTATCAAATATATATGTGCCTAACAGTCCTTTTGGATGTCTAGCTTTATGGAACACTATAAACCAAATGAGAAGTCATTTCTTGAATGAGGCATGGATGCTTGTTGGTGACTTCAATACCCCCTTTTATCCATATAAAAAGAGAGGTGGGGTTCCCATTTCTCCAAGATGTTTTGAAGACTTTGCTAAATTTGTTGATGGGAATGAATTGATGGACATTCACCTCAAAGGAGTAAAATTTACTTGGAGCAATAGTAGAGTGGGCAACCAATTGATTCTACTAAGACTTGACAGATTTATTGTAGCAAATTAGGTGAAACAATATTGAGATTAATCAAAATTATTCATTACTAACATTAGCATTAGGACTAATGTTATATAATACATAAAATAACAATGCCAACTAATTCTCCCTTAACCACGCTAACAAACACGTCTGGTCAGGTATAGAGTTAGGTTTAGGATTGACTACCTAGGATATTTAGGATTTAACCTACTTACCATTAGATATTTGAAATAGTAAATATCTACATGGTAATAGTACAAAGTAAATGTAATAATCTATGTAGTATAATGCAATATACTACCTATTTTACCCTAACATCCCCCCTTTATTACATTACTTTGATATACAAAGTTTACTTCAAAATAGTTCAAATTTGACACGTCTAAGTGCCTTTGTGAAGATGTCAGCAACCTGTTCGTCGGTGGGAATGTATTGGAACTTGATTCTATGTTTAGGAACTTCATCACGAATGAAATGACAATCTATGTCAATATGCTTTGTATGATCACGATGTACTGGATTCTTTACCAAGTTCAAAACACCTGAGTTGTCACAAAACATGTGAATAGGAAGTTTCTTTGGTAGGTCCATGGTAGCCAAGATGCGACTTAACCATATCGCTTCACACACAGCTCCACATGCAGCACGATACTCTGCCTCTTTTTAAGATAAAGCAACCACCTGTTGCTTTTTACTATGCCATGAGATAGGACCAGATCCAAGATGAAATACATATCCTGATGTTGATTTTCTATCATCTAGGGATCTAGCGTAGTCAGAGTCAGTGTAACTCTATAATAAGAATGAGTTATCATTCTTATACTCTAGACCATATTCTACACTACCCTGATTGTAGTGAAGAACCATCTTAGCTACTTTCCAATGAGAGACCTTTGGTTCCCGCATGAACCGAGAAAGATAGTTTATAGCATAATTAATTTTTGGTCTAGTATTGGTCAGATAGATGAGACTTCCAATCATTTGTCTATATAGCGTGCCATCTACCTGTGGTGAGTCATCATACCGTGATAATTGAAGCCCTGATTCCATCGGTGTTGCTTTGGACTTACAATCAGTCATACGATATTTTTCTACTAAAGTCTTGGCATACTTTTTATGATTCATCCTAAGATGATTCTTCTTCTGTTCTATCTCAAGGTCAAGACAGTAGTAGAGAAGTCCAAGATCTGTCATATCAAATGACTCTTTCAAGTCATCCTTCATGACATTAATCAATTTCTCTGAATTACCAGTGATGATCAGATCATCTACATACAGTACAAGAATCATTATTTCAAAACCTGTGTTCTTGATATAGAGATTTGCATCTGATGGACTTCTCTTGAATCCATGCTGCAGTAGGTGACTATCCATTTTGGTGTACCATGCTCTTGGGGCTTGTTTTAGCCCGTATAATGATTTGACCAACTTGCAAACCTGTTTTTCATGGCCTTAGAAAATCTTGGAGGTTGAGTCATGTATACCTCTTCTTTTAAGTCACCATTTAGAAAGGCACTTTTTACATCCATCTGATGTAATTTCCATCCAAAATGTGTTGCCATAGCACAAAGAACTCGAATGGTGGTCATCCTTGCAGTGGGTGCAAAGGTTTCCTCATAATCAAGGCCTTCCTTTTGAGCATAGCCCTTCACCACAAGATAGGCCTTATGCTTATCTATGGTACCATCTACCTTATATTTGATTTTGTAAACCCATTTGCAGCCTATGGGCTTCTTTCCTTTAAGAAAATCGACCAACTTCCAAGTTTTGTTTTTAATGAGGGATTTATGTTTAGCATCCATAGTTGCCTTCCACTAAGGCTGACTAAGTGCTTCATCAACTGTAGAAGGTTCATTTTCATCATATGATGACATATAAACCCTTTCCTCATCAACTTCCATATCTTCTCCACTTTCTAACTCTTTATTAACAGAAAGCTCTTGAAAATTTTTATAAAGATCATCAATTGAAGTAGATGCTTATGCATTTTTCTGTCGAGACATGCTTCGTGTCTTTGGATGATTGAGAGTGAGATATGGTGGTGAAGTGAGTTTGGAATCTTTCATAGTACTAGTATACCATTTTGGAGGCTTTTTATGTTGTTGAGGAGTCTGTGGTTGTTGCTCCTCATCTTCCAGGTATACTGATGTAGTGTTAGATGTGAAAGCTTCATCAAATACTACATCTCTACTAACATGTATTTTCTTGGTGAATGGATCTATCAACCGATAGCCTTTTGAGAATTCATCATATCCAAGAAAAACACACTGCAGAGTCTTCTCATCTAACTTATTTCTTTTCTCCATAGGTATATGCATTAAAGCCTTACACCCAAATACTCGTAGATGAGATATGAAGGGTTTCCTTCCACTCCATGCTTCCTGAGGATTCATACCTTCAAGAGCCCATGTGGGTGCTCTATTTAGAAGATATATTGTAGTTGTTACAACTTCAACCTAGTAATTGTGCTCAAGATTGGCTCTCTTAAGCATACATCGAACCATTTCCATAATGGAACGATTTCTTCTCTTAGCAACTTCATTTGAATGAGGAGAATAGGCTATTGTCAATTGTATTTTTATCCCATGTTTCTATAAAAATGAGAAAAATTCTTTTGTTGTGTATTCCCCCCTCGATCTGAATAGAGGGTCTTTATGAAACATCCTGATTCTTTCTCAACTAGCTTCTTGAACTGCTGAAAATAGTCAAATGCTTCATACTTCAACTACAAGAAGAAGACCCACATTTTTTGTGAGTGATCATCTACAAACAATTGAAAATACCTTTTTCCTCCACAACTAGTAGACATAGGACCACACAAATTTGTGTGAACTAACTCCAAAGGTACTTTAGCTCAAAAAGAGCTAGGTTCAAAAGGTACTCTATGTTGCTTTCCTAACAAGCAATCTGAGCACATTGGAAAAGTAGATGAAAGAGTAGGCAGTCCTTTCACCATTTGATACTTACTGAGTTCAAGTAAATACCCTGAGCTTAGATGCCCAAATCTCTTATGCCATAGAGAAGTGGCCTATTTGGTGGTTACTACCATTGCAGTATGTGGTGAGGTAATTGCATCTAAGGTGAACAAACCATGTTTGTATGAACCTGTTGCTATCTGTTTTCCATTCTGAGTGATAAAGCAATGTTTCTTTTCTTTGTCCACTTTGAAATTGACATTCATGTTATTGTCCAGGATTTGTGGAACTGATAAGAGATTATTTTTCAATCCTGGTACATAAAGAACTTTTTGAATCTTACATTCTCCATCTGGAAGGGAGATAGAAACACTTCCTTCTCCCTTAACTTGATAGGTTTGATCATCAGCAATGGTTATCGGTCTACCTTCTCGAGCCTCAATTGTCTCAAACCAGGACTTATTGCTAGTCATATGTTTACTAGCGCCTGAATCTATGTACCAAATAGTATCCTTGTGAGGGGAGTCTGTATGTGTCATGAGCACTTTGTGTGCTCGTTCAGAGTCTAAACTAGAATCTTTAGCGATAGTAACATGTCCTTGTTTTTGTTTGTTCTTGTTCTTTGGTTTGCCTTTGCCCTTCTTTTGTCCTTATTCATTGGGTGGTTTGTTCTTAAACCAACATATTTTGGTTTCATGAGTGTCTTTATCACAAATTTTACAATATTGCTTCTTGTTCTGAATATCTTTGCCTTTACCCTTGTCTTTGTTAGAAGAAGATCCTTTTTGTTGATTCCACTTTTTATTTCCACCTTGTCTGTTTGAGAAAATGGCATTGTTGGATGCCTCATCTCTTTGGATTTGATTAGCTTCCTTAGTTTAAAGCATATTTACCAACTCTACAAAAGTCATTGTCCTTCTAGAGACTTGTAGTGAAGTGATCAACATTCTATAGGAGTCGGGAAGAGCTCTCAAAATGATAGAGGTCAGAACTTGGTCTTCTACTTTTTCTCCTAAAGATTGCAGTTTTGTTTTCAATTCTGCCACTCTACAGAGGAATAGCTCTACTATTTATCTAGATTTCATATGAAGAGTATGAATATTAGTTTGAAGGTTAAGAATCGTTGATTGATTCTTTCCCTCAAATATGGTAGCTAAGGCATCCCATGCCTCCTTTACCACTTTTAGCTTTACTGATATGAGGTTGGATATCATCAGTAATAGCTAGAAATATCAATAAGGAAAGTCTTTTATCCTTTTTATCATAGGTTGTTTGATCTGCTCCAGGTGATGTGGATCTAGTCTCATTGCCAGCCACTATTTCCCACATATCCTCTATAGTTAAAATGGATTTCATCTTAGTTTTCCAAGCAGAATAATTTGAACCTTTGAGTAGTTGGCTCTCAGTGAGATACAATTTTATCATGGCCATGGTGAAGGTTTTAAATTTGATATGACTAAGATAACTTTATCTTACAGTATACCCTCAAAAGAGTATATGGAAGATTTTAATTTGCTCTTTAAGATATTTAATGACACCTGCCTTAACACCCTTAACAAGGGATGAAAATTTTGAGGAAATTAAGCCAAACAAATAGAGAAAATTAAAGGGGTAGGTTTTGAAAGACTTCTAATTTTGCTCTCTAGGATATTTAATGGCACTTGCCTTAACACCCTTCAAGAAGGATGGAAAGTTTGAGGAAATTAAGCCAAACAAAGAGAATGAATCAAGGTGTTTGGATTTTGACCTTTTGATGGGATGTAAAAATTTGCCTTGTTTAACCTGTGCAAGGTGTAGCACAATTTTAGTGAAGTTTGGGTTTATGAAATGCTCTTCAGTATTCTTTATGATTGTTTAATTGTACACAAAAAACATGATTGTTAGTACAATAATCAAAACAAGATAGCAACCCAAATTATTATCACTATAGGTGTCGAATGCAACCGAGAATGCACCTAGTATAGTCAATTTTTAATAAAAGGTATCGAGTACAATCGAGAATGTACCTTTCTTACTCTGAAATATCCCCCCTTCCTCTTTACAATTTTGCCAAAAAAATAGAATCACCAAATATGACTTCTATCCCCCCTTAATTTATACAAAATTTTGAAAAATTCGAGCACTCCTTTCAAGACAAGTCGACACATGACCCGCGTTTGAAAGGCTTCCAGACCAGTCGACACACGATTTTGGTCAAGCATGAGGATCAAAAAATAGGTTCAAAATATTTCTCAAGTTTACAACAAAAAATTACAATTTTATGTCTTATATCTCCTTTGTGAAGGAGAAAACAAAAGCAAATTTTTTATTTTGTTGCGAAGAAAATGACCTATGTTATTCCTCAATGTTTTAAATATCTTTGTTTTGTAATAGAAGTTTGAGTTGCTATGTCTTTTTATCTCCAAAAATGTGTGAAGAAAACTATAGAACTTTGAGGATTTATTGCAAAAAAAATGTTGAAGAAATACTTTGTTTTTGAAAAATAATTTGGTTTAATTTAAAAGATCTCTAAGTTCAAAAAAAACTAATAAAATACTTTTAAAGACTAAAATTCTTTATAATTAAGCAAAATTGGGAAAAAAATCAATTATAAAGGCTTAAAAATGATATTTTTGACCAATTTATACTATATTATAAAAAAAAATATCAAAAAAAATATTAAAAAGCTTTAAAAACTATAGAAAAATTAAAAATTTAATTAAAAAAACCAAACTATGGTAAAAACCTTGCAAAATGGTGGCATGTTGGCTCGAACACGTGACCCTCTTGGCCCAAGGCATCCGCCTTGGCCAACCAAGTTGTCGGCTGGTTTGGAACTGAAGCCCCAGTGCTTGGTATTAAAGAAGCTGACGGGCTTCTTCGAGGGATCTGTGGGATTTATCCCACATGCATCCCACAGGGGGATGCAAGAGGCTTGAATCTGAGTCGGTCCCCCACCCTTTTGGACACCACTACATGGTGCCAAAGGGTTGTCCGTCGAGTCTGAGTCGTCATGTGGTTGTTCGCCATGTGTCAGGTTTGAGTCAGGTCATCTGTCCAGTCAGCATCCAGGTGGCGCGTGGCTAGTGTGCCACGTGTTACCTAGTTAGAAATCCTAGTCAACTCACCAAGTCAGTAGTCTAGGTCAGCGCCTTAGGGTGCGTGTAGTCTAGAGGTCTCTAGATCTCACCATGTGTCATGTCTACTGGGATCGGAGGGCCTCCTGCCCTTGTGGATCCTGAGGTGGTCGGTGATCGTAGAGCCTCCTGCCCTCTCAGATCTTGATTGTGAGGATCTAGATCCCGAGGATTGAAGGGCCTCCTACCCTCTCGGATCTTGGGTGGTGCCTGGTGTGCGTCCAACTGGGAGGGGAGGGTGCTCCTGCCCTCTCGGCTCTCCCAGTCTATGGAGTCCACGTGGGAGTGTGAGGGCGCTCCTGCCCTCGATGCACTCCCACTGGTGGATATGTGGGGGCTCGAGCCCTATGAGCGAGAGCTGAGGTAGGGCTCCTGCTCTCCACGGGCATCGAGGTGGTTGGTCGACCGTTGAGCCTAATCGACAGTAAAATTTTTTCAATCTGTCGGCTTGGTGAGGGCGGTCGATCGTCGCTCTCGATGCGCTCCTTAACTTGGGTCGCGCTCGATCGACCCCAAGGTTTCCTAGGCCCTGGCAGGTCAAGTTGACCTGGACAAAAATGGGTCTCACTCTGCCATCAAGCTCACCTATTAAGGTGGGTTTGGTGGTGTCCAAATGTCACCAGCTCGTCCTCCGGGTGAGCCAAAAAAGTTGGCTCTGATGCCAATGTAGCAAATTAGGTGAAACAATATTGAGATTAATCAAAATTATTCATTACTAACATTAGCATTAGGACTAATGTTATATAATACATAAAATAGCAATGCCAACTAATTATCCCTTAACCACGCTAACAAACACGTCTGGTCAGGTATAGAGTTAGGTTTAGGATTGACTACCTAGGATATTTAGGATTTAACCTACTTACCATTAGATATTTGAAACAATAAATATCTACATGGTAATAGTACAAAGTAAATGTAATAATATATGTAGTATAATGCAATATACTACCTATTTTACCCTAACATTTATTCTATCCAAGGAAGCAATTTAGTTTTTTGGCGATGCTATGCTTCATTCCCTTCCAAAAATTGGGTCGAACCGTAACCCTCTGGTCATGGAAAGTCAGAATTTAGTTCTCCCTTTTAAAACACCTTTTAGATTTGAATCTATGTGGCTTCAGCATGAGGATCTTAGAAATTGTGTTGTTGAATGGTGGGACAAAAAATTTTTAGGCTCACCCATAACCCAAATTACCAAAAAGCTTTGCTTCATTAAGCTCAATCTAAAGGTGTGGAACAAAGAGGTGTTTGGAAATATTTTTGAATGCAAATAGCAAATTGCAGATCAGTTAAAAGATTTAGAAAATTAGCTCCAAAATGGAGAGTTGGATCTTGAGCTCAAAAGCAGGGAAAAATAACTTTTAACAAAATATCATAACATCCTAGCCAAAGAAGAGGTTTTTTGGAGATAAAATTCCAGAGCACTATGGTTGAAAGAAGGAAATTATAATACCAAATACTTCCATGCTTCAACTCTCAGGCATAGGAGTGCCAACAAAATTAGAGCACTGATAAGGAATGATGGGACAAGCACAACCAATATTCATGAAATCAGGTTTGAAGTAATTAATAATTTTGAAAATATCTTGGGACCATGCCCACCTTGCACTCCCCAAGCTCACAATGCTCTCATCCAGAACATCCCCTATCTCATTTCCTAGGATTTCAATGAGAATATTTTAAAAGAATTCACTCATGAAGAGATCAAAGAAGCCATGTTTTCCATGTCTCCTAATAAAGCCCCAAGACCAAATGGGTTTCCTCCTTGGTTCTTTCAGCATTTCTGGGATATTGTTGGCAAAGACATCTCTAAAGTGATGCAGGACATTCAAAGGACCAAGTCATTGCCTAGAGATATTAATTCCACCTTCATTGCCCTCATTCCCAAATCTCATGACTGTAAATCCATCTCTGACTTCAGACCTATTAGTCTTTGCAATGTTGTTTACAAACTTCTATCCAAAGTCATTGCAAACAGACTCAAGGAAGCCCTTCCATCCATCATAGATCCTTGTCAAGGGAGTTCTATCCGAGGTAGGCTCATAACTGATGAAATTATCACTATCCATGAGCTCCTTCACTCAGTGTATAAAAGCAAAAAAGTTGGTATTTTCCTGAAACTTGACATGAACAAAGCTTTCGATAGAGTGTCTTGGGATTTTCTCTTTGTTGTGCTTACCAAATTTGGTTTCCATGAGAACTGGATTACTTTAATTAAGGAATGCATAACCTCTGCTTGGTTCTCATTTATTATCAATGGATTTGTTGTCACTTATTTCAAAAAATTCAAAGGCCTCAGGCAAGGGGATCCCCTATCTCCTTTCCTTTTCATCATCCTTGTTGAATCCCTTGGTAGATCCCTTAAGGTTGCATGCTCCTTAGGTATTTTTTCAAGCATTAAACCTTCTTCAGTTTCCAAGACAGTCTCTCACCAATATTTTATTTATGATACCATCTTGGCAACTTTGTCCTCCATTCTTGAAGCCAAGGTTATTAAAACCATTCTCAACTACTACGAAGAAGCCACTGGTTAGAAGGTCAACTTCCAGAAAAGCAAAATTTATTTTATAAACACTCCCATTCACAGATAACTCAAAATAGCCATAATTTTAGTATGTTCCATATTCAAAAAAATTGTGGAACAATGTTTTGGACAGGATTCTCAAAAAACTTGCTGGCTAGAAAAGTACTATGGTAAGTCAGGTGGATAAAACCACTTTGGTTTAGGTGTGCCTCCATAGCATACAAATCTTCTTTATGTCTATTTCAAATCTCATGCATCCATCTATAAGAATATTGAATAAATCCAAAATAATTTCTTATGGTTCAAAAATGAGAACTATAATGGATTCCATTTGGTGGTGTGGGATAGGAAAAGTGCCAAGAAATTCATGGAAGCCTCAAATTCTAGAAAGTGCACAGAATGAATATGGCTTTAATAGCAAAGCAAGGATGGAGGATAGTCAAATATGTTCAAGTTTCTTGGATTGACATCATCAAAGAAAAATATCTTCAGCAAAATGATTTCCTTGATGATCATCTACTTCCTAATGGATCATGGTTTTGGAACTTTGTTATCCAAACTAGAGATATCATCAGAGAAGGGATAATATGGAGACTTGGTTGTGGTAGATGCATCAGATTCTGGGAAGATCCATGGCTAAAAGACTACCCTATGATCAATGATCCAAATATGGTCATTCTTAAACCGATCATTGACCAAATATTTTAGCAAGGTTTGCAATTTATTTCTCAAAATTCTCAGTGCCAATAGTGGAAAATCATACCTACTCATAATCTCAATAATGACTAGAAGTGTGTTGTCAAGGATCTAGCCAACCTCCTTAAAGTGTATGTTATTCCTAATAATAATTCCAAAGACACTCCCATTTGGGAGCCTTGCAAAGATGGTCAATTCTCAGTCAGAATTACCTATCATATCCAAGATTTGTCATCGATGTCTTAGGCCCCAGTCAAACTCATCTAGCTAAAAAAATTGATTCCAAAGATTGGATTTTTTCCTGGCTTGTCACCCAAAACAAGATCCTAACTATTGATAATCTCATCATTATGGGCTTGTCTATTCCAAATTGGTGTCTCCTCTACAATTACAACTGGGAGTCTATCTTCCACCTATTTCTAGAGTTCCCTTTCTCCTTATCAGTCTTGTATTCCCTATTTGAATTGGCTAGTCTTGCTTGGGTTCTATCATAGTCTATTAGTATTCTCTATGAAAAATGACCCAACCCTTTCTTTAACTCCTGGATCAACGTCCTTTGGGCTATTTTCTTACCCCACTACTTTTGGAAAATATGGTTGGAATGGAAAAATGGGGTATTTTTCACCACCTCCAAGGACCCCCATTTCATTTTTCTCTGCATCACTACCTATACCTCTAAAAATATCCAAATCATTCCTTCTCAATCCACTCCTAGGGTTGGTCTTAAGTCCCGATTATATGCCCACTTCAATTTTTCTAGTAATTGACCTAAGCCTCACACTCCTCAAGTTGACAGATCCACCATTTTCTAGACCTCTCCACCCAATGGATGATTGAAGTTCAACTTTTATGGTGTAGCAAAAGGTAGGGAAGGCAGGCAGTGGAGGTATTGTTAGAGATGATCGTGGGAAAATCTTCTTGACATTTGAAAAAACATTGACATTCAATCAAACAACACAGCCAAAGCAAGATTTCTTTTTCAAGGTCTGGTCATCTTGGATGGGCTAGGAATTGATCACCTCATTATTGAAGGTGACTCTCTGAATGTCATCAATTACCTTAAAGGAGTTCACAACCCAGCCTAGAACATCTACAATATCATTGGTGAATGTAGAAGGCTCATTAGAAAATACTCAAATATCATCATTCAACATGTGTATAGGGAAGGGAACAAGGCCACAAATTTACTTGCAAACAAGGGTGTTCGAAGGAATCTCTTCGAGTGTGGTAGAACAGCTTGGAGGAAAGGCTAGGGTTATAAAGAGAAAAATCTCTTGTTTGGGTGGTGAAAACCATTGTTTAATCCCTAAGGCTTCCCAAGGTGGGTCATATAGTCTTCAAGGATTCCATATAGGTAGTCTCCTCAAAATGGTAAAATTTAGGTGTCTACATGAAGGATGAGCACTCAGTAAGAATTCCAGGCTCATATATGGTGAATTGCATCAACCAAAACCAAACATTCACCAGGTCCACTATATTAGAGAAATATGTGGCCCAGGAAAGGAGAAGTGCCCTACCCTATACAAGAGCAAGAACAAGAATTTTAGCCAAGAGGAGGGCAAGGCTACTGCCCTTGGAGGGGAAGAGGTTATAGGTTGTGGAGGGGACACAAAAACTGATGTGGTAGTAGAGGAAAGGAGCAATCGTGATTTTAGGAGGAAAGGAGCAACAGTAATTTTAGGAGGAAAGGAGCAATCGATAGGTGAATTGTGTCAAAAATGGTGGAGTGAACATGATGAAAATCACTCATTAAAGGTAGCATTAACTCAGGTAGGAGTCGGTGTTTTGGCATGAGTACCTCCACTAGACAAGGTTTTCTTTAATGATTACTTGTTACAGATGGTACAGTCTTACAATGCTAGTAAGAATTGCACCTTTGTCAAGATAGGAAATTGGCATATGAAGGTGGAGTTCTCGATTGCCAATTTTTGGAGAACATTTGGGTTGCTAAAGGAAGGACTCCCAATTAAGAAAGGACGTGTGGATCCCATTGAGACCCTTAGGATAATATGGAATTGAAATCACTTAAGTCTCCATCAATCACTGTCTTTTGATCTTGGAGGACAAGTGATCAAGCAGATTATGTTAAAGACCAAGGAGATTATGTGTACTATGAATGTGGTCATGGCTCTACTGTCAAGAGAGGCACGATCTTCAAAAATTCCAAGGATCTACTGAAGGATCAGCCTTCCATACTCTGATGGGTAAAGATAGCCCCAATCCATAAAGCTGCTCCAAAAAAGCCAAAACAAAAGAAGCACACATGAAGAATAGAACCTAAATTAGCTAAAGAGACTAATACTTTAAAGGAAGAAGTCCACAATCAATGAAAAAGATGTTGCCAACTGTATCTAGAATCTAATTCGAAGTAGCAAAAACCTATACAAAAGTTGCAGGAGCATCCACTATCTCACAAGGAGGTGGTGGCATCAGCACCAACACCAAGTCTAATGTGAACACAAAGGCAACAAGAGAGGCGAATGTAGGAAAAATATTATGTACAAAGTGAGCAATTACAAACAATGCTCATAGATCTAGTAGAGAAAATGAACTTGGGATTGGAGGCACTGAAGTTGGTAAATATCAATGTGCCAATTGGAGAAAACCAGTTAAGAGAAGTAATGCAATCTCCTGCATTGATCGATGCCAACAAGTTTGAAATATTGGAGGTATTCAAGCACTGGATGTATAGAATGGAAACCCCACTACGAATGAAAGAAAAAGAAGTGATAGTGGCCCCACCAAAAGAAAAAAGGAGAAGAAGCCACAAGTACGGATCATCATGAGAGGTGGCAACAGTCATCCAATGGAGGGAAATGTAATGTAAGCATAGGAGCGATTTGATCTAGTACTTGTACCTCAAGCATTGAAAGAAGAGAAATCGTAGCCAGAGGATGAAGTCCAGGTGTCTAAACAAGAACAATAGTCAGCTAATTAAGTCATTAATGTTTGTGAGATCAAATTGAAGGAAGAGGACCATGAAGCATGAACGGTAGCTCAAATTTTGCTATAGGAAGAGACTATGATAGGTCCTATCAAGGAAATCAAGAAAATGTCACTTTTGGATGAGTAAGAGGACAAAAGACTCAGACATAGGAGATGGATCACACACTTTGGACTAGATTTTTGCTAAAAGTACCATAGTTCAAAATTTTGGATGGAGAAGGAGAAGATATAGATGAACAAGTGGACCATTTTCTAGAGTATATCTGTAAAATGTTCTTGGTATATGATTTTAGTTTCACATAGGCTATATAGGGTAGCTAAAGCAGTAGAGGGAGAGAAATTTCTTGGAAATTAATAAGGTCATAAAGTGGGTGTGTAGTGAAGATCAAATAAGGAGTATAGCATAGATACATGCACAACACCCATGGCAGTTACCAAGAGGAGAGGTAACAAATATGTTAGAACTTGATGATTTATTGAAAGGGATGAAGATAAGTTACAAAGTGCACCCACGGGTATATATGGATTTGGACAAAAATTATAGGTATCCATTGAATACAATTGACACAGAATACCGAAGGGCCTCACCAAAATTGACCTTCATTTTCCATAAATTCAATATCTTAAGACATTGGATCGAATGGCTTAGCTTGGGACTTGAACATATCTATCAAGCTAAGGAAGCTCAGCAAGTAGAAGTAAAAGTGACTAAGAAATAAATGGTTGTAATTGAAGAAGAATTGGAATGCAACAAGAAAGACGTTGAGGAGAAGTTGAAGCAAGTAGAAACAAAAGTGACTAGTATGAAGCAAGTCTATGAGGATAAGTTGTAGTCACAATAAAATGAAAAACAACTTATGATCCATAAAATGGAAGAACATAAGAAGCAATTGTAGGAATTACATGATTTGTTACAGTGGTACATTGCACAAGTTAAATAGTAGGAGGAGCAATTGAGTTTGAACAACCAACAGCTCAAGCAACATGTAGAACAGTTGGTATCCCAGAAGGAGCAATTGATTAAACTTGAAGATTAGCTAAAGATGTATGATGGGCAACTACAACTTTTTAGGATCATAAAATTTAGGAAATGGTAAAAGATGCCAACTACAACAATTAAATAATTATGGATCATAAGACTATACTTCGAGTCAAAGAAGAACTTCAACAAGCCCATCAATCTAAATTGTAGTAAATAGATCAAGTGATTATGAAGAATAATGAGGAGCTTTCTATAGCTATGCGAATAGAGGCTTATTTGAAAGAAAACAACTTAGAGGAAGAAAGAGTTACCACATATCCTAGCTAGAGGAGAAAGCCAACACATATGGCCTAAAAGCTATAGAACTCAATAACTATGCAAACAAGTTACGAAATAAGTAAGTCATTCTTCAAGTTCAACTGCAAGATCTCCAAAAGGATGAGTTGACCAAGACCAACACGGATGCATCGATGGGGATGCCTTCTAATTTAAAGGGAAGGGCAGATGTAGGTATAAAATCCACCTCCCAGAAGAAGAAGAAGAAGAAGAAGAAGAAGAAATAATAATATGTGGATTTGTATAATTTTGGTAAAAGTATATTTGTTTTCTTGTACAATGTAGGGTTGGTCTAATTATACAATGTAGTGTTTGTTTAATTATGCAATATAGGAAATAAATGGCAATGCATGAAATTAAGTGAAATAAGTGGTAATGTGCATGAAATTTAATTTGAGGAGAATCAAATTAGAACCTTAGTAAGCATTAATGAAATTAAGTTGGCTAAGAAGTTGTGGGTGGTAGTTGTAAATGATGCAATGCCTCAAGAACCACTTTGGAACAGCTTGGACATGCATTATAAGCCCCCCCATTTAATTTTTGTAGGTTGTTCAATGATATGGACCGTTGTTCAGTGTTGTCCATTGTTGTTCAAGGTTGTTGATTGCTAAGAAGAATTACAAGTCATAATTTAGCATTATTTTATATGTGCATGTTACCGGTTGAGTATGGATTGTAGACTTTCATGCAATTTTGCATATTACTATTGTATTGAGATGATTCTACACTAAGAATAAAATACTTATTGATACCTAACTATGTCTGAGAATTTTGGATTAAGAATTTTTCATTAATTTCTTCCTATACATTGTAATTGCCATGTTTATAAGGAGTTGTATGATTTTTGGAATGAGCAGTACGTATTGTGGTTGGATCTAGAATAGGAGTTGTGATTCCAAGTGTGAATTATGGATTACTAAGTCAGTAATTCCATCATTAAAGCTATCCAATTCTTGTTATGCCAAAATCTTACATCAAATATTATAGATCTAATATTAA
The DNA here is from genome assembly GCA_028583015.1 of Wollemia nobilis. Lineage (NCBI taxonomy): Eukaryota > Viridiplantae > Streptophyta > Pinopsida > Araucariales > Araucariaceae > Wollemia > Wollemia nobilis. The sequence continues at coordinate 2,647,963 of JAQPPZ010017175.1, read as the reverse complement.
GTAATTGCATTAAGGATTTACTATAATCGTACATTCAACCTCCCTAACCATACAATTGGTCAATAACCTTGCATTTGGATGGTAATTGCATGTTTTTTACTTGTTAGAGTAGAACTGATGATTGCCAAAGTGAACGATCGCAAAATGACCAATTTATTTCCCAATAACTAAGTTTGGTAGATTGTACGATTGGAAAATCATACAATTCAAGCTATTGTATGGTTATAATCATATAATTGGAAATTTTGTGACCGTACAATCATTAATTGTATATTTTGGAAATTGTATAGTTGTAATCGTACAACTATACAGATTGGCCCATATTGAGTGCAAATTGTTGGAATTCATCCCAAAACCTTCTATTTCACCTCCCTCATCAGGAATACCACCACCTATGCTACATGCCCTAGGTTGGGGATTTTCTAAGCATTAATGACCTAGTATGAGTTCAATGCATATGAGCTAAAACTTAATTATGTTTAATCACTTGCCTCATTGCAAACTCTTTGATATCTATATGATCAAGTAGTAATGCAAGTATGATCAAGTAGCAAAATAACTATATGACAAACATAAGATGCAAAAGATAAAAGTATGTCAAGTATTCCATGTAATATATGATAGGAAGTCATGCAATATGAGCAATCAAACCAATGCAAGCTAGCACAAAGGAAAAGATAATAAGAGAAGAAGAAAAACAATCAACAAAAGAAGAAGAACGAAAGAGAGATGATGTGAATTCATGCATAATAACACTTGAAGTGCATTATGTTCATTGGTTATTTATGATCTTTACCATCTAACATCACTAAATTATAGGCTCTTGATCCAAACTTAGTTGTTATGACAAAAGGACCTAGCCAATTGGGATGAAACTTGTCGTTCAAATCTACACGAGCATTAGTGTTCTGGTTTTCTTTGAGAACAAAGGTCCCCAACTTCAAAAGAATGAGTGTGGACTTTCTTAGAGTAAGATTGTTTGATCCTAATCTGATAGGCTCAAATATGCTCTAAGGTATAGATGCACTTTTTATCCAATAGCTCCAATTGGTTTAAATAATCTAAATGAAAGTTGGCACAAGGGACTAACCCATCCAAGAAAATGTATTACAATGGATATCTTCATGATCCATATCACAAAGAGTATATCCTTTAGCACACTCCCCTGGGGTTGCTACTAACTCAGGGTGCACCAAAGATATCACATTGTAAAACAATATGTTGGAGGAAGAAGGAGGTCCCTCATCCTCATTACTCCATTTCAAGCTATGATGATCGATGAATTCAATGAAGGTGACAACTTGATCATTATCAGTTGATAAAGGTTGGTTTTGTTGTGAATGTAACCTATGCCACATCTCCCTATTCAAATCTCAACTTCCAAAGGATCTTGAATGCATTTAATTTTTGGCCCTAAACCCTTACCTAAATATCCCATACTAGATAGGATCTACTTAGGAAGTGGGTAATCATTGGATAGATAACAATGGGTAAAGGTTCTATCTATTGGAAAGGGGTTTCTACCATGGGTCTTTTCTTCATGGGACATACCCACGTAGACAAAGGTACATATACTTATGTGTACTACTTCACCTTTTTATGGGATAAACCCATAGTTTAGGGTGAAGGTGGTAGCTTGGCTAGATCTAGAAGAGGACTTTCAAATAGATGATTGGCTTGATCTTGTGATGAGATTATGATTGATGGTTCCTCACTTATTTTGAAATTTTCAAACTCCTTGGTGATCTAAGAATTTTTATGAAGAGAAATAGATGGACAAAAATTGATGTTAGATTGGGCTCACTCAACCATTGAATAATATTGGAATGGATGAGGATCATTCAAAATGGTGATAAGTTGATTTTTGAATTCATACTTCAAACATTGGTGAAGCGTAGAAGGGATAACCTTCATGGCATGAATTTAAGGGCATCCGAGAAGAAGATTAAAATATGATGGGCAAGATACCATATAAAACAAAGTGTCTAATATCTTGGGTCCTACCCTAAGGGGAAGGAATAAAATGTTGAAGGTCTTTTGAGACTCATTGTTGAAAGCTTTTGTGATAACATCATATTTGGTTAAATATTCCTCCTTTAATATAAAATTTTGGAAAATTTTATAAGTGCATATATTGAGGGAGGAACCATTGTCCGTCAATATCCTTTTGATGAACTTTTTCTAGATATATTCAATGATGTAAAGGGGAGAGTCCCCTTGTAAATTCAAGGAAGGAAGATCATCATCATAAAAAGATATGTAATTTATCCCAAGAGTACTTACAATATTGGCTAGGTTACTAGAGGAAAGGTCCTATGGGACAAATTTTTTATTTAAAAACTTCAATAAGGATTCCCTATGAATAGAAGTTTGTAAAAGTTTTAATAGGGATATCTTGGTAGATGTGCTACTTAACTATTGTTGGATATCGAAGGAGACTTTTGGTTGTGGCTTCAACACTAAGGTTGGTTTTTCTACACTTGTGCTCCTTTTTTTGGTGCTCTTAAGAACTAGGGGTGGTCTAGAGGGTTGGTTGGATGTAGAACTTATCTCTTAGTGAGATTGTTGATTTAGTTGAGCTTGAGCTTGTTGCCTTGTAGTACCTGCTATATGCAAGCCATGTTGTTGTAGGGAGGTGGCACATTATGATACGACACTTGATTAGTTGTCTGTTGCCTATGATTGGGTAGAGGAGTTTGAAATATCCTCATATCTTGATTAGTCGTATGTGTCTATTGAGTAGGAGGTTGATTAGTTGGAGGTTTGTGGTTAGGAGTGGGTTGAGAATCATCCACAACAAGGTGACCTTCATCTATTAAATCTTGAACCATGTGTTTCAACCTCTTATGAGTTTGTCATGTGCCCTTCCACCCTATGATACTCGCAAGGTTGATTAGGTTTATATCAAACTACCATTTTTTTAGGTTGTCTTATGGGAGGTAGTTCAATCATCTTAGCTTCCAAGAGTTTCTTAAGGATTTATGAAATAGGTTGGTTGAGTTTAGTGAAATTCTGTGGTGGGGTTTTTGGGGGTTTGATAAATACCAACTTTTGCAAGGTACTAGTGGCATTAACATTGTTGGTTTATTTATTATTTGTTACCCCATCACCAACTACATGCTTGCACTTATACTATATTTTCATGGTCCTTTCCTCTTATTTCCTTAACTTGAGTTGACCTCTTCAAATAAGAGCCTTCTCTACTCTTCATGCCAAATCTATTGCTAGTTCAAAAGAGGTAATAGTTGTTGTTTCCAATTCATATGAAATCTACTCTTGTAGGTTTTTAATAAATATCTCTAGCATATCTCGAGGAGGTAAGGTGTACCTTAATCATCCAACTAAACTCCTCCATCAAGACAAAAAGTTTAAGAAACTTTCATCTTTATTATTTTAGAAGATACAAATATTGGATGGTTACTCCTTTCTCCACATAAGCCCCAAATTGTTGAACAAACAATTTGGTAGTTTCTTCAAAATTTCTCAAAGAATGATGGGGTAATTGATAATACCATTCCAATGCCATACCACCAAGGCTTTTAGGAAACGTTTTTAGCAACAACATATCATCATATATAATATCATGGCATGTTGTTCTAAACATCCTTAAATTTTCTATAAGGTCCTTTGTTCCCTTATAAATGGGTAAGATCAACATTGAAAAGTGCTTGGGGTAGGGCCTAGAGGCTACCATAGGATCTAGGGGTTGATTGCATATTTCCTTATAGTTATAAGTGAAACTTGGAGCTTGAAGTGTATCCATTCTCAATGTCAAATGTTTCGATATACTTGTCAAACTTTACATGTTTGGATTGTTGTTGTGCAATGCCCCTATATTCTCTAAGGGCAGGTTATAGGTAGGTTGTTGAAAGGGAACTTGGTTAATGTTGGAGGTATTAAAATTGTTGCGGTATGGGTTAAAGAATGGGATATTTTGTGTAGCATCTTGTTGTGGGATAAAATTTGCATTTGATGGAACAAAATAAGGAATGTTGAGAGGAGTAATATTATGAGACATAATTGAACATTATTTTGGGATGCACTGCTAGTTGGAGGAGGTTGTGAAACTCCCCCAATATTGGTGGTTTTTGTAGTAGCATATGTAGGTTTATGAAATGGATTAATGTTATGACAAGGTTGAAACAAAGGATTGATGTGAATATTTTGAGGAGATTTTATTTGAGCATGAGACGTTCCAGCTTCTTCGAAGTGGGTGTCTATATCCATGATTTCATTTAGGGCTTGCCTATTTTGCTTGAAGAAATTCATGAAATGATGAGTTTTCTATCAGACCCTTCAATAGGATCAAATTCATCACTAGTCTCTATGTACTCGTATTATAGATTGGGATTCTCCCTATCAACCTGATCATCCTCATGGTATAGAGGATTCTCTTCTAATTATATCATCTTTCTCTTATTCCCAAGGATTGGGGCCATAAAATTTTAAGAGAAAGAGGAAGGGACAAAGCTAATGTAACACACAAAGGACGCAAAATAATTTATTAAGTTTTTTTGTTTAATTTTTTCTAATCTACGCAAATAAATTTAAATGGTCTTGCTTATGGTTTAAAATCAAAACAAAAATGGACAAAGGAAAAGACTTCCTAGATTTGCCACTAAGGATGTGTTTGATGTTGGGTTCACCAAAGATGTAGAGGGGTAAAATTGCCCACCGTGTATGATTCTTGATGCATTTACTAGGAGCCAACGTAATCGCAAGGTTGTTGTGTTTCCTCTATACTCGAGGGCTTGGGGGATCAAAGGGTTCACCAAGAATGGTTTAAGGACTCGCTCCAAGTCCAAGATGGAATGTTTGATGTGTCTATTTGAACAAGCACCTATGTTTGGTCTGACTAAGATCTAAACTATAAAGAATTAAAGAACAATGTAGGGCAAACAATGATGCAAGCAAACAAAGGACTATTCCTAGAATGATTCTTTGGTTGAATGAGAACTATCCCTAATTTTACAAGAAAGTAAATATTTTGTTCTTTTCAAGCAAGAGACCAAGAGAATGCACAAACAAGATTAGCCTAGATGCAAACTATATGCTTTTTCTCTTTCGATGCCTAGAAACAAAATTAAAATGTCTTCTTTTTCTTAAGTTTTAAATCTAAAAATGAATAGAAATGGACATAAGCACACAACAAACAACCTAACAGATCTATCAAAGCACTTACTTGATCTAGTTGTTGATCCTAGCCAAATTCGTGCCCCATAAATCAATGATCGTAAACTCAGTCAAACCTGTAAAATAACTTCAAAACCTTAAAAAAATTGATCAATGTTTGGGGGCCTGCTTAGGCTACTATGTGATTGAGCTTGTAGATGCAGCATTTAAGCCCCCTTGGTCATTTTAGTTGATTATACAAAAATGAAAATGATTGTTGACCTTTGAGAACAAGAAAAATAAGATACAACAATATGAAACAATGAAAATAGAGTACAAGCAAGATGGATGTAATGGAGAAACAGATATGCAAATGAGAACCTAGGGTTTGGGAGCAAATATTTACCCCTAATCTATTTGTGACCAAATTTGTGCTCTATAATTAATAAGCACGAATTCAAAAATGAATGAGAAATTCAAATTTGTGCCCTATAAGGGAGGAGCACAAATTTGTGAAAGAGAACTTAAAGTGATCTATAAATGTGAAATGCAATGAATTACTAAGTATTAAAGATGAAAAGAATTAAATAAGACACAAAAAAACCTGATAAGTGTGCGGAGAAATTAAGAGCAAAGGTAGCAACCAATATGGAAGACCTCTCCTCCTCTAGAAGACAAATGATGGGCATAATCTATCATTGAGGCTTCTCCACTTGCTCATCCACAACAACAGATCACAAGAAGCACACAATAAAGTAGAGCATATAGAGCATTCCAAGAGCATTCAAATCTTAAGAGCATCAAAAACATAAGATCGATTTGGGATGAAAATGAGAATTTAATACTCCTATTTATAAGGGGTTTGGAAGGGGGGACAAAGGCAGGAAAATGAAACTTAGACTTAGGCAAGAGCTCACATACAGAGTTAATGTTAAATTAGGGTTTTTAGGAGTAAAAACATAAAATTGTCGAATTTACGCCTTATACTAAATGACCATGAATTTCGCAAAGCTAGAAAAAAAAGACTAAACAAAAGAAAAAAAGAGGTCAAACTTGCACTTAACAAGCTTGAGGGGATGCCTAAGGATCTAAGGGAAAAAAAACTCATCTTGATGGGTCAATTTTTTGTGTCTGCAAGTATCTTCTCTTTTTTTTTCATCACATGGATCTCCACTCATGGCTCAAGCACATCCGCTCTGATACCACATGTTGGATTCAAAGTAAAACATAGAAATATTTGTATTCATCTTCATACGATTTTAGATATTTACAAATACATATATAATTGCTTACAAGATAATCCTGTAGGAAAGAAATCCCGTAGAGATAATTAAAGTAATGGGATAACAAGAAATTAACTTTTGACGTTTAATATGACATCCCAACATAACATGGTATGAAATATAAAAGAAATGGAGGAGAATTGCTTTCATACGATTTTAGATATTTACAAATACATATATAATTGCTTACAAGATAATCATGTAGGAAAGGAATCTCGTAGAAATAATTAAAGTCATGGGATAACAAGAAATTAACTTTTGACATTTAATGTGACATCCCAACATAACATGGTATGAAAGATGAAAGAAATGGAGGAGAATGTACAATATACAAGTACTTTATGAAATTCCTTGTGAAGCTATAACCTAACAAAAAGCACATATAACAACTTCATCACTGTCGACCTTGGCCTAATAATATTACATTACAAATTCTCATGAGGTATATCATAGTGGTATGCCTTTGGGTTTTCATCCAGGAGACCCAAGTTCAAACCCCAATACAAGAGAATCAAGCCCCTTTCAAAAACATGTGCTTTACCCTAAAATTTTAGGGATATCGTAGTGGTATGTCTTTGGGTTTTCATCTAGGAGACCCAAGTTCAAACCCCGATACAAGAGGATTGGGACCCCTTTCAAAAACCTATGCTTTATCCTAAAATTTAACCTAAAAGGAATAGGCCAGTTGGTAGCGACCCAGTGCTTACCGATGGGTTGCCTTGTTTTAATTTCCTAGATGGTCAGGGATCCTGTTGATTTCATCTTTATCCAAACAGGATGGGGTTTATAGATGTTTCCTATATAAAAAATATTAAATTATAAATATTTCAATGCTCAACTGTTTAAAAATGTACTTTTAAGACAAATAATTAAGTCCAACTTTTTCCAATGAGTTAACTTAAGTCCAACTCTTACTAAGTGTTATAAGCATAAATATGAAACCCTTATTATAACACCACTTATGGTTTATTAAAATACCATGGTTTCAATGTAATAGTATGGGGACCATCTTATTCCCATATAACCAATTTAAAAAATCATAAGGTATAGTCACTATACTAATATAAAGGATTTGTTGATCAATCTATAGTAGAAAATGAAAAAGTCAAAATTTTGGATTTATCAAAAATAATTTTGACGGTGCATTTAAAGGAAATCTAAAAAAAGTTGGTGGAATGGTGTTTTTTTTTAATAATGAATCAAAATTCTCCTCTTAGTCAAATTCATATTAAACTTCAACTAACAACTACAGATAGGCATGTCACTTTTTATAGGGATAAAATTTACAATTGAAAAAGGGTAAAAATATATTTTAATTAGGGTGATTTACAAATTATTATTAATGTTTTTAAAAAAATGGGTGTGAGAATTAGATAAAAATTAACATTATTATAATATAATAATGGAACCCATCTAAATTTTATATAACTACTTAAAAAAATCATTAAATAAAATATAATGTTGAGACATCTTATTAAGAATTTTTACCATTAAGCTTTGATAGTCCAAAAAAAAAAGGCGATAGAAAGTTCATGAAAGGAGTTACATAGTTTATATAAAAATTTAAAAGGTCATAATTTACCTTTATACCAAAAGCTTTGATAGTCCAAAAGAGATAAGGAGAGAAAGCTCATGAAAAGAGTTATGTAATTTAAATGAAAATCTAAAAGGTCATAGAAAAAATGACCACTTATCAAAAGTAATTATTGAGAAATGACTAGTACTACTAGTAATATATTTCGTTAAATCCTATTACACTTAATTTTTTTAAGTCAAGAGACCTTTCTTACTTAAACTACATACAATGGGTTATCTTGTATGGATAATATTATAAGATAATCATCTTCAAATATTAGTGGATTGGTAAGTGTTTGTCTGATTAGGTATTTATTAAGAAGACACTTAGGTTTAAACCTTGGGAGCAACTTGTTTGAAAAGGTTCTCCCATAAGACTTAGTGATGAATAATTTAATCCCTTTGGTGTTCCTTTATAACTCCTATCAAAGCTTACTCTCTGAGGAGCCAATTATAAAAGAACTTTGCTCCCCCTAGAAGCCTAGTGAGGCTGTTGGTCAAGAGTTGCCAACCCTACTCAACTTATAACGGTCATCGTTCTCGAGGATGGGCTCTTCATGCACAGCCAATTCCAAACCCAAAACCAGAAGTATCCAAAAAGGTCAGATGGATGTCGGAGGCAATCGTAAGGCAGGGAAACCTTCTAAAAAAGCATTGAGGATCCATGAGGCAGAGTCAAAAAATTGCTGATGAACGCCAATCCCAATTGAATTTTGATAAAGAGAAGGATAGTAAAGGTAAACAACTAAAAATTGACATATTTTGTAGCTTCCCCGATTCTTCAAGCGGGAATAATGGCTCCAAATCTCAAAGATAAAGTTATTATCATGGAATATCATAGGCCTGAATGGGCCCTCCAAGTAACGAATTTTGGCAACACTCAGGAGAGAGGTAAGACCTGATGTTATATTTATTCAATAAACTAAGATGGATAGTTCTAATGTAGAGGTAGTTAAAAAATTAGTTTGTAAGGAGGTGGGTTTTGTAGCAAACTTTGCCAATGGAGCTTTTGGGGGTCTTCTTTGTCTATGGGACCTTGAGAAACTAGATGGATTCATTCTATTTATTTCTGATAGAGTGATTAATATTATGTTTTGTAGTAAGGACTTTGGGCAGAGATGGATTATGTCTAATATGTATGCCCCTAATATAACCCCTAACAAGAATCTTCTATGGGATTCTTTGAGCTCTATGAGAGAATTTTTCAAAGGGGAAGATTGGATTCTCATTAGGGACTTCAATACCCCCTTATACCCTTTGGATAAAAAGGGTGGTAGTGATTTTGGTTCTAAAAGTATGGAATATTTTACTGCATTTATTAATAATCAAGAGTTGATGGATGTGGATTTGAAGGGATCTAAATACACTTGGAATAATAGGCATCTAGGCAATCAGAATATTCAGATTAGGTTGGATAGGGTGTTAGTCTTCAAGGAAGGTCTTCCAATGTTTGGAGATGCATCCCTTTGCTCTCTCCCCAAAGTGGGGTCCGATCATAATGGTGGTCTCAAGGTTTTTCAGGCCCTCTTATTTCTCAAGTGGCTTCAAAGCTCAAATTTTTTAAAGTTTATCTTAAGGTTTAGAACAAGTACATTTGGATGAACAATTAAAGGAAAAAAGAGTTGGTTGAGCAGGTAAAGGAAGTTGAATTAAATTTGGAGTCAGGAGAGGTGACTGAAGGGGACAAACAGAGGGAAAGAAAATTGTTAGTAGATTTCCATAATGTGCTAGCAGATGAAGAAATTTTATGGCATCAAAAATCAAGATCCCTTTGGCTCCGCGAAGGTGATAGGAACACAAAATTCTTTTACACGTCCACCTTAAGGTATAAGAGAAATAATAGAGTTAGAGAAATTATGAAATCAGATGGTGTTATCCCAAAGGATATTATAGAAATCAGGGAAGAAGTGATCAAGTTTTTCAAAACCCTTATTTGCTCTAGGGATGATAGATAATGGATTATCGACTGGTTACTTTAGCAGTTGTAGAGGAATTCATCAGGGGGATCTTATGTCTCTGTATCTATTAGTTTTATTGGTTGAGTATTTGGTAAGAGCTCTGAAGGCAAATCCCATAGTAGTGGGAATCAAACCTACAGTTGCCATTGACCCGATCTCACACCACCAATTTGTTAATGATATATTATTATCATTTTTAGCTTCAATCCCTCAGGCTAGAGCTTTCAAAGAGATCTTCCAAGGTTATGAAAGAGTGGTTGGGTACAAAGTGAGTTTGAGGAAAAGTAAGGTGTTCTTCCTTAATACTCCTCTTGGCAGGCAAAAAAAATTGTTAAGATCTTGGATTGTGAGATTGACTCCCTTCCGTCAGTTTATGTAGGAATATCAATGTTCAAATGGGGGATTAAAACTTCTCTATGGGAAGCAGTTGTAGAAAGAGTTCAAAGAAAATTGGCGGGATGGAAAGGTGCGATTTTGAGCCAAGTAGGTAAAATAATGCTAGTTAAGTATCCTCTGCAGAGCATACCAGTGTACTTCCTTTCTCTCTTCTATATTCCAAGAAATATTCTTCAAAAAATTAAACAAATTCTGTGATCCTTTCTCTGGTTTGGTTCTGAGGAGAAGAAAATTTTATTTCTTGTGGCATGGGATCAGGTGTGCAATAGGAAAGAGTTGGGAGATTTGGGCTTAAGAAGAATGAAAATGTTAAACAAAGCACTAATAGCTAAACAGGGCTGGAGATTGGTTCAAAAAGATAATGTTAATTAGGTTAAAATATTGGCAGCCAAATATTTAAGTAACACTCATAATTTTCTCACAGATCCAAGTCTTGCCCTTGGCTCAGCATTCTAGCATAGCATTGTTAAAAATCGCTCTCATATCATAAAGAGTGGAAGATGGGTATTAGGTAATGGGCAAAGCATTGATTTTTGGAAAGACACATGGGCAACTGATAGACCATTAGAATCATATCCTCACCTAAGTCTGGTGGAACCAATCACAAGCCAAGCTTTCAGGTTGAAGGTATGTGACTTCATTGTCTCTGTTAATGATAGAAAATGCTAGAATCGTTTGTTTTTACAGGGATTTTGTATGAAGAAGAAATTGCATTAAGAGATTGGATGGACATCCTAAAATTGATGGTTATTCCTAACCAAGATAGGCCAGATAGATTGGTGTGGGGGGCTAAGAAGGATGATTTTTTTCTGTTAAGTCAGCCTACCTAATGCTAGATATTCCCTTTAATCCTTGGTTTCTCATTAGTAATATCTGGTTGAAGGGTCTTCCCCTAAAGTTAATGTTTTCTTTTGGTTGGCAGCTCAAGGAAAGTTCCTCACATTGGATAATTTGCAAAAAAGAGGATTGGTTATCCCGAATAGATGCTACCTATGTGGTAGTGTTGAAGAATCACTTGTGCACCTGTTGTCTGATTGTCCCTTCTCTCAGTCTATCTTCTCCTAGTTCTTGAGGACCATTAGTGTGGTTTGGATTTTCTTGAAGTTGTTGTCTAACTTGATTGTTCAATGGAGGTCTCTCTTTGTCTTTGCATCTTCAAATTTTTTGGTCCTTTGGTTTACCTCATGTTTGGTGGCGTATTTGGAATGAGAAAAATTCTAGAGCCTTTAAAAATATCTCCCATCCAACTGAGTTCATGGCACTTTGTGTTGTTGCTGCCATTGTTGAGAATGTGGATGAAATTTCTTTAGATAAGGTCACTTCCGTTAGGGAGTTGGCGGTGGAATCGGCTCTTGGATTTAGAGATTATTCTCCCGAACATTGCCCTAAAGCTCCTGCTAGACATACTACTATTTGGGAACCTCCTCCTCTTGGCTGGTTGAAGCTAAATTTTGATGGAGCTTCTAAAGGGAATCTAGGACCAGTCGATGCGAAGGGATTGGTTAAAGACTCTGATGGGAGGATTTTTTTGGTTTTCGCTGAAAATTTATATCGCCAGACCAATCATTTTGCAGAGGCACGAGCTCTCTTTCAAGGGGTTTTTCAACCAAAAATTTTAAATGGTAGGAAGGCAATTATTGAAGGGGATTCCCTCAATATCATTAATATGCTCAAAGGTGTTCAGGTCCCTTCTTGGACGATCACAAACAAACTTGCTAAAACCCAAAGATAAATTTTAACCCTCGAAGTAGTTGAGATTAAGCATGTTTACAGGGAGGAAAATAGATCAGCATATTTTTTAGCAAACTTGGGACTTTTGTAGGAAAGTTGCACAATTTGGAGGAGGATTTTTTAGATTGATTAAATCAAATAGATAATGAAATATTGAGGAGATAATTTATGTTTTCAAATGGCTCTGATCTGCGACAGTAGGGATCCCCTGGAAAAATTTATTGTTTGTCCTACTCGACTATTATGTAGCTTTATTATTTGTCTGTTTTGTGGATCCTTCTTGATTTGTTATGTTGATATCTTTATTCATTGTTTCCAGCTAGTTGGTTGATCCACTCTTGTAAAAGGTTTGGGACACCTTTCAAAACCTCTTCATCCATCTTATCAAAACAAAAGATAATAGTATGATCTGAATCCTTTGAGTGCACGTCAGACCGATGACGACGGTCCAAATTTTGAGTGACCAATGGTCCCCTTCACGTCCGATCAACAATAACAAAATGAAATAGATTTAATGGAATCAATCCCTATAGTTTAAACCCTATGATTACCTCTTACTAAAAATAGTATGATTGTGATCAACTCTCTTAAAGACAAAATATTATAAAATAACCCATGTTTATCGAGTAATATATATGGGTAATATTATAAGAAAAACTATGCTTATCGACTCGACAAGCCTAGTTTCTCTTTATTTATATATATATATATATATATATATATATATATATATATATATATATATATATAACATTGATTTATTCAAAATTATCTATTAAAGATAAAAGACTTTGAGAGAATAATTAACATAAGGAAGATGCGTTAAACATTCTATAATAATTAAAAGATATAAAAAATAATTAATATTACAAATAAAATTTAAAAACCTATAAGATTTGTATTCACGAAAAATTAACTTATGAAAATATAAACGATTGCTACTAATTGAGTTGCAATTTTATTATAGTTATAAAAGTTTTGGTCATTTTTAGAAGGTTAAGTTTAAATTCCATTCGGTGTGAGGGGACTAGGACCTTTATAAAAATTTGAGTAAACAAATTTAAAAAAATAAGTAATTATTAATTATATTAAGATAATAAATCTATAAAATGTTACATGCACCAAAAGATAGGATTAAAAAATCTTCCAAGGTTCAAATCCCACTTAGTACGAGGAGAGTGCTTGGTCCCTCTCAGTAAGTATTTACTTCAACGAAGAGACTCGGAGGGGCTTGAGATTGGAACCGTAAACACTCAACAAAAAATTTATCGATTTACTACCTTGACCCAATAAACCTATAAGGTTCAAACCCCACTCAATACGAGGAGACTGCTTGGCCCATATCGATAAATATTTACTCCAATGAGGACTTGAAGGGGCTCGATATTGGAACCGTCGATCTCAAGTTAGCAAACAATCAACGAAAAACTGGTCAGTCTACTACATCTGCCCAATAAACCTATTAAATGTTACATGCACAAAAAAATATATCAATTCAATTGTAAACTTTTTGGGTCAAGTTTTCTTGGATGTGTCAATATTTTTGTTCTTATTAGTATTAATATAAGAAACATGACTTCTAAAATAGTCATTCTTAATACAATTTTCTAAGGTTTATATGAGATTGACATGGAAGTTATTTGTATTATATTATTGTAGTATTTAAATAAATTTTATAATTATTGTATTATAATAAATGATATTTTCATGTTAAGTGGCATTAGCTCAACCAATTAGATTTTTCATTATTTAAAAAGGAGATCAAGGTTCAAATTTTATCAAGCGATAGATAGATAATATCTAAGTTTTATTGTAATACCACTATATGGTAAAATTTTGTCAAGCGATAGATGGATAATATCTAAGCTTTATTGTAATACCACTATGTAGTAATGATGTGATATTGGTAGAATCCGTTTTAATCCCATATAATCAATTGAAAAAATAAATGATAGCCTCAAAAACTATCTTATTTCAAGAATATCTACAATGAAGGATTTGACTTAGGGTTTATTTATAAGACGTCCCATTCATCATTTATCCATATTTCCTTAGAGGAGAATGTCAATATTAACATTAAGACAAAGCTCATTGAAAACATAAAGGTGAATTTAAATTTGTAATATGATTATGTTTGATCTTAGGTGTATGTCCATTAAATTTGTAGTATGATTATGTTTGAGCTTAGGTGTATGTCCATCTAACCCTTGATCCATGCATTATCATAAATTGTATTCCTATCTTTAGGTGTTCTTGTTATTCTACAAGGAGTTATCATCATGAGATTGAAACCTTGGTGTAAAATTTGTAGCTTTATTTTGTTTGCTCAAGCTTATTAAACAATTTTATTATGTTGTATTACTTTAATTATTATTAATTTTTAAAAATTGAACATACAAATTTGAAAAAGGAACCTTATCTTAATTAGATTATAATTGTTTAAAATTTAAGTATACAAAATAAGAAATAATTTTATTCCATTGCATTATCATGATATTTCAACAAACAACGTCTTATTATTAAAATAAATCATGTTTTTTTTCCTTTTAAAAAGTTGTAATTTTATATTAAACAAATATAAAATTACGTTCTTCAAATGCCTCTCTCGTATTTCTTTAAAGTTTCAAAAATGACCTAAAAGTTAAATCACTTATACATCATAACTAGTCATCTTTAACTGTCTAAGTTCTATCTTTAGACACCTTCTCAATTTGTCAACCAGTATTCTTTAAATCACCAACTTCGTCTAAGTTCTATCTTTAGACACCTTCTCAATTTGTCAACCAGTATTCTTTAAATCACTAACTTCTAAGTTTTTTTTGAGAAAAGTTGTTTTATTTATGCTTACTTTAATTGGAGTGAATTAATCCCCCCATATAGAGATATGAACCAACCGCAGTGCATTACCCTCATTGAATTTTTGTACTAAGCACATACTTGGTTCAATCTAAAGTGCCTCCTTTAAGAGTTTGTCTGCTTTCCTATTCAATTTTCTATAAATATGCCAAAAAGTAAAAGCTTCGCTTCAATCTAGAGCTTATTTTATTTGAAAGAAGATGGGTTGTAGAATCATGTTTTCCATCCTAAAAACACCAAACATCGAATTTATTATCACCTATGACTCTCCGTAAATTTGAATTTTTTTGTATTTTTTTTTATTGTTTCAGTTGAACTAATAATTGAGGGTTATAATTTTAACATAATTATTAAAACCTTATCCCAATCAAGCCTTGAATTTAAAATAACGAGAGTTAGAAATATATAATAATCTTTCTACTCGACAAACTCTAGAGACTCTCTGTCTAGCCCCATCAAAAAATTCCCAAGCACCTGATTTATCAATCTTTGGAGAGATGCTTTGTTTGTCTACCTTTGTTGTTGCCTAGATCTTACAATTATTAAAACTTCTAATAATTTGAGAGGGAAACCTACCAAATAAACTTCTATTGATCTTAAAAAATTATTGCATTACTAAATAATTATACTCCCCTTGGAATCTTATGCATAATAATAAGCCTCTTGCTCTTGTTAGAGGTTGTTCTGCTAAAAAATGGGCTATCAAAGGAATAAATACCTTCAATGATATATTGCTTAATGACTCTCTCATGCCATGGGATGCTCTCAGTAAGCAGTATGATATTCCACAATCACAGTGGCGAACATACTCCTTATTGAGAGATTCGTTTATGACATGCAAGAGCCATACTTTGATTCATGATAAGCAACAATTTTATGATGTGTGCAAATGGATGGATGGTACCAAACTTTGTGATATTAAACCCAAAATGTTATATTATATTCTTCATGATAATTTTGATATTATTAATCATATTAATGATTGTTGGCAGTTATCTATTACTGATAAGCAGGGTCATAACATATTCAGACACTTATGGTCTAATTTATTGGAGCCCAAAAAAGCTTGTTTTCGCTGGTTGTTTTTATTACAAAGGCTTCCTATCAGCAAAGAGGCTAATAGTTATTCTACCTGTTCGTTGTGTCGGGTGCCAGGTTTATCATATTTTCTTTGACTGTATTTTTGCCAGGGATATTTGGGGTGAGATTTTGGATGTTTTCTTTTCTAATATATGTAGTTGGGATGTAAATAATGTTCATGTTAGACAACAGATTTTATATGGCATTATTCCTCATATGCATCATTGCTATAATAAATTTTGGTTGCTGATTTCTACTGAGATTTTATGGTTCATATGGTTATCTAGAAATGATGAGTTGTTTCAGAATGTCCCGAGGGTTCTTACTGAGTCTTTTAGAAGACACACTATGTTTAAAGTTTTGCTCCAGGTTGCTCGTGTGATGATTGGCTCCAAGACAATATTCAGAACAAAGGATGCTATGATTTTTCCTCAACTTCAGAATCTCAGATATGATATGGACAGTTATAATCAGGTTTTGGTTCTACAGATTTATTTACAATAATTTGTGCAAATATATAACTTGTCGAAAATAGATGGCTAATTATGATAAGTCCATTGTTTATCAACTAGTTTCAGTTTGATGTCAGTTTATTTTGTATATACTTCATGTTTCAATTTTTTTTAGGAGTTTTGTTTCATGTCACTTTTTGTTTAAGTGACTTTTTTAGACTGGTTTTGGTTGTATTTGTTGTATCAATATTATAACTATTATCAAAATTATATCAAGATTGTATTTATTAATATAAGTTATACGATTTTCAATTAAAAAAATAATAATTATACTTCCCATAACACAAACAACGCAAAAGTTATAAAACCTTTTCTTTTAATTAAAAACCTTTCTTATACTGCATACTATGGTTTATATCACTTTCATGAGATTAAAGTATACTAACAAGGCATCGTGTATCAAAAGCTTTGTATGTTCAAAATTAACCATAAAAAAATAAAAGGTCTTTGAGAGAATGTATTAACATGCCCTGCAAGACATGCAAGCATTTAATTTTTTATATTAATGATGTTTTTTATGGGGAGTTGTGGGGTTACAAGCTCACAAAAGAACGCTCATAACTAAGCTTTCTCACAAAAATTTTAATAATGTTTAAAGTACTAGGGTTGTCATACTATAAAATTTAAAAGTAATATAAATCATTTTATTTTTAAATAATAATTAAAAATAAAGGGTTCTAAAATCTTTTCTTTGAAGTAAAAAACATTTTTATATGTTTCTAAAGGTTAGGTGGATTGGTAAAGATTTGATTGGTCAAGTACTTTTCAAAAGAGACCTAGGTTCAAACCTCTCAAACATGTTGTTAGCTTAGTAAAGGTAGTAGTTCGTGCTGAATCTTTTGAGTACGCGTCAAACCAATGACAATACAAACCCCGAGCGACCAATGGTCTCCATCTCACATCAGATCAACAACAACAAGACAAATAGACTGATGGGAACAATCCCTGTGATTTGAACCTTACGTTTGCTAGTTGTAACCAACTCCCCTTAAAATTCAAAAAAAAACTATATAATAACAAAGCGTACTAAAAAGTATACTACGGTTTATATCAATTTCATAAGATTAAAGTATACTAACAAGGCACCGTATGTATCAAAAGTTTTGTATGTTCAAAATTAACCATAAAAAATAAAAGGTTTTTGAGAGGATGTATTAACATACCCTCGAAGACATGCAAGCATTTAATTTTTATATTAATAATGTTTTTTTTTGTTGTGGAGTTATAAGCTCACTAATACATGTACATGTACACACCTTGTTATGGTTTGAACACTCTGTTGTGGTTTGAACGTGGATATTTTAAAAAAAAACCAAAGCCTCAACCAATATGCTTTCTCACAAGAATTTTAATAATATTTGAAGTACGTGCATGTTTTATGGTTTTATGTTTTGTGGTTGTCACACTATGAGGTTTAAAAGCAATATAAATCACTCCATTTTTTAAATAATTATTGAAAAAAAACTCATAAATTGTTGGGACAATGTAGTCGTTAGGGCTTTGGGCTCTCTTCTAGAAGATCCAAGTTCAAACCATAGTGTTTTGTGTTACTACAATCTTTGAAGTACTTGAGTGTTTTGTGGTTTTATGTTTTGTGGTTGTCATATTATGAGATTTAAAAGCAATATAAATCACTCCATATTTTTAAATAATAATTAAAAAATGACTCATAAATTGTTGGGAGAGTGGTTAAGGCTTTGGACTTTTGTCATAGTCTGAGATTTAAAAGCAATATAAATCACTCCATATTTTTAAATAATAATTGAAAAATGACTGAATAATGATAGTGTAGTGGTTAAGGCTTTGGACTCTCTTCGAGAAAACTCAAGTTTAAACCATAGCATAGTGTGTATTAACAATGGTCTTTGGTTCTCATAACGATAAATCAATCATAATGAGGTGTATGTTAAAAAAAAAATCATATCATGTAATTAAAATCTAATAAATCATAAATAAATTTGTATTCATATGAGACTTCTTGTTTAAAATACTATGTTGGGTTATCCTCCAATTGTATAAACTAATAATTACAAGATAATATCTATAAACTATTACAACATTATTCCTGAAATCAAATAGTATCTCTTTATTGACTGATTTTTTGAACTTTTAAAGTTTTACTTTCACCTTTTTTTTATATGGGATTGAAATAGTATTTTTTTATTGACTAATTTTTTTAAACTTTGTGTTTTAAAGTTTTACTTTCACTTTTCTTTTAATTAATTATATAAGATTGAAATAATATTTTTTTTAAAACTTAATTTTTTAATATTTTATTTTACTATAAATTAAAGTTGATTTTTTATTTCATTGTTATATATAACTTTCCATATATATTTTATTAGATACTTGTTATATTTTTTTATTGTTGTTAATTATCACTATACTTTATATATTGATAAAGTTACAATTAAATGAAGAAAGTTTGTCAAGAGACATACCTTTTTTGTATTTATGTGTGGAAGTGAGAGCAATTAATTTTATTCTTCTGTGTCTAATTCTAACAGTGGTGTCAGGTTTCTTCGAAGAATTTCTCGGGTTCTACTTTAACCATGTTCTTGCCGTGAATTTTGCATGTGGCCAAATCCACAAGAAGGTAGACGACGAGACAGAGGAAGTGTCCATAATTGTGGATTTCAAGATCCAAGCGCACATTCCTGACTGCACAGAGTGTGGGGACATTAGCTTGGCAGTAGAGAACGCAGTCCCTGAAGGTGCAGCTGCTGCTAACTGTGAGGATGCCGTCATAGTGGTGGACCTTGTATTGGATTCGACTCTATTTTTTTTTTTTGGATTGTTAAAAAAAAACATTTATGGCGGAAACACGTTTCTAAAATGACGGCAGTGTTTGACACTGTGGTTAATGAAGGCTCCTCGAATCAAGCTGGAAGACAAGAGTCACCACGAGGGAAGCCCGTTTTTAATGCTTGTATGAAAAAATATGTCACATTAGCATCCGAGACTTATTGAATTGGTAAGTGTTTGTTTGGTCAGACATTTATCAAGAAAACATCTAGGTTCAAACTTGAAGGGCAGCCTATTTGCAAAGGCAGTAGTTTGATCTGAATCCTTTCGGTGCACGTCCTGTTTGCAAAGGCAGTAGTTTGATCTGAATCTTTCGAGTGCACGTCCTGTATGCAAAGGCAGTCTGATCTGAATCCTCTGAGTGCATGCCAAACGGATGATGATAGTCTGATCTGAATCAGATCCTCTGAGTGCATGCCAAACTGATGATGATGGTATGATTCCCGAAACGGACCAACAATAATGAAACGGAATAGGTTTTGGGGTGGCAGGTCAACAAAATCGAGGTGGAATAAGTATTGGCATAGTAGGTCAACAAAAACAAAGCAGAATAGGTTTTGCTTAACAAATCGGAATAGGTTTAGTGTAAGCACGCCAAACTGATAATAATAGTAGATTTCATAGAAGAGTTCCTCTAATTTAGACCCTGAACCTTACACTTATTATTACTTAAAAAAAAAATAATGTGGTTGTTAGCAATGTAACCTTACATTCATTCTCAAGCAGTCGGAGAAAAGAAGTCTAGGCAGGAGAGCATTAAAAAAAGCACTATTCTTCCTTATTAACATAATGTCACAATATATAGAGTAGTTGGCTCTTGCTTTAATAATTACACATCGATAAACCTATTCTCTTGCTTTAATAATTACACATCGATAGACCTATTCTCTTGCTTTAATAAGTATACATCGGACGGACCTATAGAAGCTTGTCTAACAAAGATGTTTATGTTCCAGATTCACATCCCTATCACTATGGAGAAGACGTTCCGGTGAAAAGGAAGTTGCTCCAATGAGAAGAAGGCATTGTTTCGTTGAGTAGGTGTTGTCCTCTGTACAGTCGGTGCACGAAGATAGAGACACCAGCACATGGACACAATCCGAAGATAAAAGAGGGCAAAGACTTTGCACGGGTATGCCAAAAAAAAATTGATCAATATTTCAAAGGCCGTATATACCAAAAGTAAATCTTTGAAAAGCACATGAAAGTTGGCCCTTTCAAAGAAAATACAACATTTCTGAAAAGCATAGGTCAAGATGCCAAAAAGACACATCATTATTTTATTTTTATTTTTTTTAATGTTAAAAAATAATAATAATTTAAAATTAAAATATATATTATGGATTCATATTAATAAAAGTTATTAAGAGTCAAAATATTTTGTTTGAAGTTAGATGTACGTTTATGTTTTTAACATTTAAGTGTTTTATGTAAAGGGGAGTCAAGTCAATATTTAAATTGTGAAAGTAGTATATATTGTCTAGTGATATGTTAAAAAAATTGTTATAAAATGTAAGTTATTATGTTTTAACATTTAGTATCTAAGTGTGGAAAGAGTCATAGTTGTAAGGTCAAGGGATTATATTGAAAATATGTTAGAAGTAATGTGAGAGTTATGTGATAGTGTGGTGAGGAGTCATTGTATTTTGGGTGTTAAAATAATTTGTAATTTGTCAAAAGAGTTCTTTTAAAAGGTTGGTCTATGGTCAAGAAGCATTGTACATAAATTAAACACATACTTTAACACACTCGCAATGTTTGCTATAAATGATATTTCTAACTTATGTTTACAGGTAAATTTATTGCATTAATCTACTGTGTCTATAGCCTAATAAAGCTACAATAACAACTTCTAGGCATCGACCTTATAAATCGTCAGGGAAAAATAAGGAAATCATTTGTTGTATGATTTTTTCCACTTCATTTTTACTTTATTAGCCACAATCATTAGACATAAAACCTAAAATTTAAGAAAATCTAAGTATATAGGGACATATAAGGATTTCTCTTTAAGCAAGTGTCAATTGATAAGATGAATCTCTTTCCATACTAATTGGTACTAGGTATCATTTTCTTTCATGTCCCTTAAGGTCTCTCTTACATGTGACCACGTATATAGAGAGGATTAGATTATTCCACGTGATGATGGCTATATAGGAAGGGTGAGTATATAGAAAGGCTCAATATATCGAACTAGTGGTATATTGAAAGAGAGACCATTTGGGAGGCATAAGGAACCCCTCACTATTGTGTTAAAGAAAACAACTTTCAAGCATTCACATTACTTGACTAAATGAGAAAGGTATAGAGGAAACAAGAAAAAAAGTAAGTTGTGTTGGTGATATTACATTGTTTGGTCATGTAATAGTTTAGGAAGTGTTTCATTTAGAATAGGGCGTGAGTTTGATATTTAGGTAATAGTATGTGTCATGTTGTCAAATGTACAAATGTGACTTATGAGTAAAAGGTGTCATGTAAGTAACTAAAGTTTTGTGTAAGGTGTCATGTGTGAGAGTTATGTAATTATGAGAGACTTTGTCATTATATAATATGTGAGAGAAGAGGAAAGGTCAAGAGACATGCATATGAAGAGTCTCATGTAATTATATATTGATGACAAAGCTCTATATTATGTATCAAATTAGCAATGCATTTATGCATGCTACTATATATTTTTATCAATAATATTTCAATTATTTTATGTGTGCAATATTGAGAGTAATATTTTGTGTTTCTAGAAATTATACCAGTGTGAGCATTGGGTCCATTTTCTAACATGATATCAGAGCTACAATGATAGAAATATTACAATAATTGGAAGAGATAACATTCAGAAGATCATGTTTTGAAGGAGCTAAGACTTGTTTAAACAAGACCCATGTTTGCAAAAGACAAGTAGTGAGAATATTATACTTGTAAGAATCCAAACCTTGAAGAAGGAAGAATTATGGTTATACTGTAAGTGTAAGAAGCCAAGCCTTGAAGAAGAAAGGCTCATGATTGCACTGAAGTTATCTGTAATAATTCAAAGATGCATCTACAAAGATTGGAGATTAGAGATTGAAGAAGAAGAAAGAAGAAAGAAGTTGGGTTGAGGTCACCCAAATATTGAAGAAAAGAAGGGATGAGGTTGCCCAAATTTGAAAATAGCTAGCTGAAAAGATTGTTGGATATTGCAAAAGATTGGAGAAGAATTGTCAGGTAAGGCAGGTTGACTTAATTTGAAGAAAGTGATTAATTTGATTGTTGGGAGATATAAGAAGAATATTTTTGAAGAAAGGAAATTTTTGGGAGTTATAAGAAGAGATAGAAGAATAATTTGAAAGAAATTATTGAAAATATGAACTGAAGAATTTGAAGAGGAAGAAATATTTTTGGAGGAAAAAGAATATATGAGGAGAGAAGATTTTTTTTTTAAATTGATAAAGAACAATAATAAAAAAGAAAATTGAAGAAGAAAATAAAGAGAAGAAAATTAAAAGCTCCAGAGAAAACATTTGCAAAAAAATTAGAAGATAATGTGTGAATTCTGAAGAGAATGTTTTCAAAAGAAAAGAGTTGAGTGCAATATGAGAACCTATGAAGGAAACCAAATTTTAGAGGAGAAGAGCATAGCTAAGTCGACAGGTCGAAGCCAATGTGAAGGAAGAGAAAAGAAACATATCGCTTGAGAATCACATGAGAGGAAGGAATGAAACAATAAAAAGCATCTAATAGCAAAGATATAATTAAAAGTGTGAGTACAAAGTGGAATTATTGTTTATTAAAAATATTTTTTTTTAAATACGTGGATGAGCACCTAAGTTAAGAAAGGTAAACTTTAACCTTTTTTTACTATTTGATAATATAGGCATAAATTGAATATTGATTGATTTTGACTTCGTATTAATTTCAGGAAATATAAGGTGTGAGATAATAAATATTTTTTTAAATAATTGAGAGATATAAGTTTGAGGAAATTATTTGAAAAATCAAAGTTGGATTTCAGATGTTACACAAGTACACAAATTACTATTGTGATTTTTTAAAACAAGTGCAATGATTTGAAAGGATGTTTTATTTTGAATTGGAGGAAGTTTTTTAAAGTAGAACACTTTATTAAGTGATTATTCACAGAACATTGATTGAGTGATTTTTCATGAGAGTATTTCTTTATTGATTTTTTTTTAAATCGGGAGATTTTGTTGGGTGAAATTGCATTGGAGAAGGTGCAGATTTGATTGCAAAGAAGTTTATTGGAGAATTAATGAGTAAAAATCCAAAGAGCTTGTTTCTTCAAGGGAATTTGTTTGAGAAATACTTGTCTACATTGCATTCACTATGAAATATTGTTGAAACAATGTACTCCTCTGACATTCTTATCAACATCAACAATCTTAACGAGAAAATAAAGCTTGAAGAGCTGGAAACGTTTCTTTATGTGATTTTCTTCCAATTTGGGAAGATAATAGATGTTTTTGCTCTGAAGACAAATTTTGATGTTATTGCAAAGGCATATGACACTTATGTCCAAAGGGAAAAACTGAGGCGACAAGATGAGAAAGCATTAAATTGTTTATTGGACAAGAGTGTATGTAATAAATTTAAGTTAGCATTTTTCGAAAAATATACCAAATGATGATATGGGGGTGTTGGCCATATATTATTTGGTCATGTAATATTTTAGGAAGTGTTTCATTTAGAATAGGGTGTGATTAATATTTAGGGTGTGAATTTAATATTTAGGTTATAGTATGTGTCATGTTGTGGAGTGTGAAGATGTGTCAAGTGTGCAAGTGTGAGTTATGAGTAAAAGGTATCATGTGAGTAACTAAAGAGTTGTGTGAGGTGTCATGTGTGAGAGTTATGTAATTATGAGATACTTTATGTGAGATAAGAAATAAGGTCAATAGATATACATATTAAGGGCCCCATGTAATTATATATTGATGACAAAGCTTTGTATTATGTATCAAACTAACAATGCATTTATGCATGCTATTGTAGATTTTTATCAATAATATTTCAAGTGTTTTATGTGTGCAATATTGAGAGTAATATTTTGTGTTTTTGGAAATTATACCACTATGAGCATTGGATCCATTTAAAAATAAGTTGAAGTTCATAAGTATACGATACCAAATAATGATCTTCATTTCCACGAAGCTAGTGAAGGTGGAGATAAGCAAGTTGAAGATCAAACATATGTAATATGAAAACTCCAATAAGATTATAAATATGAATAATTCTTAACACGTAAGTGTTGCTTACATACAATTCTCAAATAATTTGATCATTTTGAAGATGGTGTCATAATCTCTATTAGTGTTGTGAAGAAAATGTACTTGGCATTAATCAACCATGACATCCTTGAGGTGAAGTGTAAAAGGTAAGAAGAAATAAATGAAAAGGTGAAGGACAATCCCATAATGGAAAATATTTGTTGTGACACAAATGACCTCAAGCCAATGTTAGAAAATTTTTGTTGTGAAACAAACAACCTCAAGCCTATGATGGAAAATGTTTATTGTGACACAAGCGACCTCAAACCTATGATGGAAAGTGTTTGTTGTAATACATGTGATATTATCCAAAGGACATATTTCACACATAATATTGGTGATTTAAATATTGTTGATGATAGTGGGATTTGTGTTGAAGATGAGCATCATGATCTCATGTTCAATCTCATTGATTGTACTGGCCATAACAAACGTCATATTGTTGAAGATCATAGTGATGATGAAGAGTTTGAATGTTTGAATATTGTTGTTGAAAGTGGTGTTAGTCATATTGTTGAAGACCCTAGTGATGATGAAGAAATTGGGTGTTTTAAAAAGTACACCAAAAAAATGGTTCAAAATTAATGAAAAGAATGATCTAATGGGAAGGAGTGAGACCCAATTTAAGTCCAAATAATGAAGTTTATATTTATGATGGTCTAATGGGAAGGAGTGAGACCCAATTTGTGAAAAGAGAAACCTATGCAGAGAATGAAACTTCTATAATAAATTATTATAGTAAATGTGGACAGTTAGAACATGTGATAGCTAGGTGTTGGAATCTACATCCTTGTGAGATTAAAAAAATTATTGACACAAAGATAAAATGGCCAGCAAAATATATGTTGATTGTAGATGGATGAATGTGATAAAATAGAACAAAGTAAAATAAATGTTGAATGGGTTTTACAAGAGAAGGTTTTATCCTCAGAAGAGAGCAAGTATAAAACGAAGTTTGGTGGTTGAGAGAGACCATATTTTTCACATGGAGTAATGCAATATTGATATTATTTAGAGATGCATGAATTTTGCTTTAATATTAATAGTTTTGACCTAGGTTATGCTTAAAAATCCTACAGTGAAACATCATGTGAAAGATTTTGAATGCATGGTTAAAAGTGCTAGAGCCGACCTAGAGGTGATGACCGAGATATGATGACTTAAAGGAAAACCTAGAGGTGATTATCCAAGCTAGAGCCAAAGCTAGATCCAAAGCAAGAGTCGACACCAAAGCCAGAGCCAAACCATAATTTCATTAGCCTCAACATCAAGAGGGGTTGTGATTTTTTGTAAAAGGTGCATTATTGGCCATGACCAACATCTTCAAATATTTGTTATACCAAATAATATATAAGGGGGATGTTAGGTGCTTATTACATTATTTTATGTTGTTAAGTAAATATTACTACACTTCATAGGAGGTTGATGAATAGTTACATCTCACAAGAAGTTGAGAGAAGCTAAAACAATTAAATGAATGTGAAGCACCAAGAGTCTCTTGAGACATTCAAGAGACAAACCTTTGTATTTATATTTGTGCATGAACGTAGTTAATTTTATTCTTTTGTATTTAATCCTAACATATTAAAATCTTGTAACGAAGATGCTAGCACATATTTTTCTATACTTGAGAGTTCCTATGATGAACTCCATATTTGTGAACATTTTGCAAGAGAGGCAATAATACGATTCTAAAATTAGGTTGATCTTGAGATTGTTTTTTAATTATATTATTCCTTTCAAGCCATAAATTCTAATAAATATTGAGGGGACCAGTCCTTCATACTAGGCATAATACTTTAGCTTTGATACAATTAATCTAATATTCCATCAATGGTTTCAATGTTGATGGAGCTACCCAATATATTATTGTATAAGTGGCCCCAAATAGTGTAAGAAAAGGGACAATAAAGAAGAAAATAATCTATTATTTTTATATCCTTCTCATACAAGGAACACCTAAAAGGTCCATGATATCCTCTTCTTTGAAAACTCTCTTATATAACAATATTGCTTTGGACTACTAGCCAAAGGAATGTCGAGGCATTAGGGAGGGCCTCTAGTGACCAAATATTCTTCTAAGGGAAATAACTAGAAGTAAGAAACTTTGATTACTCCAAATATTTATATCCTAACTTGACCAAGTTTACACCATGTTTTGATAGATTTGAACAAATTAAACCATCTTTCGAATCTCATTTTCTAGTTGTTTAGATTCATCTTCTTCAACCATATTATTAATAGAAATCTATGGTCTAGAGTTGTTACTCACATTAATATAAATTTTGACCTTCAGACCTTTACAAGCTAGACATTCTCAATCCAATGGTTGTCATTCTAGATTAGAAAATAAGAGGATAAGACTTAAACCAAACGTCAAACTAAAAATTTATAGAATCCCCATCATCTAATATTTTTTTTGATCAATTACAACTTATATAATATGAAGTTTTAAGTAGGTTTGATTTCTAAATAATTTCATTGTATCAATAAAACCTATATATTTTGAAGTTGCATTTTTTTCCAACTCTTCCCTTGATCTATGAAAATCTCTAGCAAAGTTTTACCTCTAATGTCAAACTCATAAATCTGCAATTATGAAAGCCAACCTCTCCAATATTTTTTCCTTTGTAAACATTATCCCCATATTCAAAGAGGGACCCTAAATTTTCCTCACATCATTTCCAAATAAAACTCTTTAAATTTTATCAAATTTAGATGTTATACGTGTTGGCAATCTTAAAAATGATATCATAAATATGGGGCTAGATTGCAATGTAGTTTTTATGAATTGTAGTGTTCCAACCATGTTTAAAAACTTACCTTTCCAACCTACCAAACAAGAATTCATTATATCCAAAACTGAGTCCCAAAGCTCCATCTTCTTTCCTTTGTCAAAAAATAACTACATAAATATATTGATGGATATTTTCTAAATTTAAACCCTAAAGTATTCACAATAATTCATTGTAACTCTAGCATAGTGATACTAAAAAATCCTAGATATTATAGTATTAACCAACTTTCAAACAACCTTCTCATAGAAAAATAATATTGATTTCAACTCCATTGCCTCACTGACTGAGGGATGACGCTAAATAAAATTATCATTAATTATTGGAGATGAGATTTGGAGGGATCATTTGTTACAACCTGAATAACTTCGATTTTCCCTTCCATTTATCCTTTAATAAAACTCTCTCTAGTGCCTCCACAAGAATAATAAATAGATAAGAAGATAATTGGTCACCCTAGTAGAGCGTACGAGATGATTCAATGTATTCATCAAGGGATCCATTGATCAAAATTGAATATTTTGGAGTGCTATGACAACATCTAATGCATTTAAACCAACCTTGATAAAAACCCTTTTTTTAGAATATCATGTAGAAAACTCTAGCAAATCACTTTATATGCTTTTTTATATCTAATTTTGTAAACATACTTGTTTTTTCTTGGAATGAAGAGAATGTATGGCCTCATGTGTAATGCTTACACTATCAATACTTTATTTTCCATGAATAAAACCACTTTGATCCTTTGAGATAACATAATCTATAATGCTTTTCAATTTATTTGTCATAATGTTTGAAAATCTCAAGTAAATCATATTGTTATGGCCTATTAGATAATTATTTTTAAAATATTGTCTCACCTTTATTGGGAACCAATGCAATAAAGGTGGCATTGATCTCATTTATTATAACCTTCTTTTTTCTAGTCTCTTCTATCGCAACCAATATATCGTTCTTCAAAAAAACCTAAAACTTTTAAAAGAAAATTATAGAAAAACCATTGATGTCAGGTACCATGTTAGTGTCGAAAGATAAAAATGCCTCTTGTAGCTCCTCCATAGAGATCTTCCTCATTAAGATTTCATTTTTATCTATGTGATAATTGATGAAATATTTTGCAAAAGCTTACCTTCAACCTCCTTACATCACCCAACATCTAACAAAATATCATTAAAATAATTAAAATTTTCTCTTCTAATGTCTTCTTCTTCCTTAATATTTCTTCCATTTAGAGTTAAAATATTCGATATTGAATATTATTCAAATTAACATATTGTTGAAAAGTTAGGGTTTGATGAGGAAAAACTGCTCTGGTAGGGTTTGGGTCTATCGTCATTCGTAAATTTGGTTGCTTTGGTTTTGGATACTGATATTACCGCCAATTAGGTGGTTGCTCTCCTTTTTTATGGCTTCACCATCCGTAGATGTAACGGTTGTTACAGATAGTGGAACTCATGGCGTCGAAGCAAGCTCGAAAGTTTATTTTGAAAGTGGTGGACGAGGTAATGATTCTTCTCCAGATGTTGTGCTCTCTCTTGATGTTGTTTCTCCAGTTGTAAAATGGTATGAGAATCATTGTCTTATAGCTTATTTTGTTGGTCGGATCCCATCGCAAGAATATTTTCAAAATTGGTTGAAACTTCACTAGGAAGCTTATGGCATTGTGGTTGCGGGTATCCGCAATCTTACTAAAGGTTTTTTTGCTTTCCTTTAAAGAACCCTCACAATTGCAAACCGTGGTTGCTAAGTCCAGTTGTTGGTTTCTTCGCAATACTTTGATGGTCCTTTCTCCTTGGACTCCTTTCCGAGTTTCGGAGCAAGTTGCCTTGAAAGTGTCGGTTTGGCTTGAACTCCCTGGTCTTCTGCTACCCTTATGGGCATTTATTGACGATATTGTTAAACCCATTGGTCGGGTGATCTATCGGGAAGAAGAGTGGTTCTTCTCAGCATGACCTAATAAAAGAGTCTATGTTGAGGTTGACCTCGCATAGGATCTCAAAGAATTTATGGACATTCAGGTTGGTACAGAGCATTTTATGCAAAAAATTGTTTACTTTAATTTACCTAATACTTGTTTTTGGTGCCAATCCACCATGCATCGTATCAAGGATTATTCGTTGGTTGCTCAAAAACCTTTGGTGGTTGCCCCTACTCCTCCTGCCCTCCCAAACCCTCTATTGAGGGTGATTGGATCATAATTTCTAATAAGAAGGGGTGACCAACCCTAAGTCGATGCTTTCTAATAGAGATAAGGTTGTGAAGCCACCATCTCAGCCTCTTGTTGTTCCTGTTCATCCTATTTTGGCTCCTCAGTCTTCACCTATTGAGAAACCTCCCGAGCATAAATCAGCCTCAGAAGAAGGGAATTCACTACCAATACCTCCACCCTCCAGGCATTCGTGTAGTCCATCTCGAGATGGCTCACCATCATCAAGGGGAAGCCAGGAGGCTAAGCATCATCCTTCGACTATTGGTGACTTATTTCAACCTTCTCAGACCTCTTTATTTAATAGGTTTTTGGTGTTGGTCGATAGTGTGGGCAGTCCCTCGATTGTTGGTGAATTAGTTCAACCTTCTCAGACCTCTGCATTTAATAATTCTTCGATGTTGGTTGATAGTGGGGGCAGCCCTATGGGAGATGGCTCCATGGATATTCCTCCTCCATGAATTTCCTTTCATGGAATGTTCGAGGACTTACAGAGTCCTCAAGAAAATTTTTGTTCGATCCGCTCTGCAAAGTATTGGCCATGTTGATGTTATTTGTTTACAAGAAGTTAAGATCTCTGGTTTTTTGTTAGATGTTTCTCTCAGTTGTATTGCAGGTTCTTTTATGCATTTCACTACTCACCATGAAGATGGATGGGGTGGTGCTTCTATTTCTATCTCCTCCAAACTTGAGGATTGTCTGCTTGGGTCTAGCGAGGATCCTTCTCATCATGTGGTCTAGATTTTACTGAATATTAATGGGAACACCCTGGGCATTGCCAACATTTATGCACCTAATGATGGGCCTAGTCGCTCTGCCCTTTGGTGGTACCTGGTTGATCACTTACCGATGGCTTATTGGATTTTTTGTGGTGATTTTAATATGGTTGAGCATGCTGAAGATAAAGTTGGTCACCTCTCGATGCATTGGTGTGTTGGAGAGCGTGAGGCCTAGTTTTTTCTTAAACATAGATGGGGTCTTTTTTATCCCTTTTTTGCCAATGCAATTGCATACCTCCACCCTGGTTCACATGGTCCAATTTTCATGTGGGTAATGACAAATTCTACAAGCACCTTGATCGAGTTATGATGTCAGAGCAACAATTTTTTTAATTCTCCTCCATCAATAATAAGATTGTGATGATCTAGGATCAATTTTTGTTATCAGATCATTTCTCGATTTCCTTTCAGATTGAGTGGAGTGGTCACCAATTTAATTTTTCATGCAATCAATTTTATTTAAATACTTCTTTATTACAACACCCTGGCATGATTATTATGATTGAGAGAATCTAGAATTTATTACCTCGACCTCCTCACTCTATCAGTTGGATTTCTTGGTGGAATGAGGTGATTGTCCATACTACCTCTTTCATGCGATATTTTGGCAAACAGGTGGCACATGTCAGAAAGCGTGCTCATTTGGTTGTTACGAAGGAGTATCAATAAAATTTACTATTGCTAGAAAATGATCCGTATGATCGATAGTTACAAACCAGGGTTGTTGGTCTTCACCACCAACTTATAGTCCATGAATGACATGAAGCCAAGGGGGCTCAGATTCGGGCTCGTCTGCACTGGCTGAGGGTTGGTGATCGCCCATCCAAAGCCTTTTTCAAATCTCTTCATTTCAGGTAGGCCAGGATCCAGATCAAGGCTATTCAAGTCTCTCATGATAGGTTGACTTCTCTTCCTGATATTGCATCGGCCTTTGTGGATCATTATAAGCTTATCTTTCAAGCACAACAGGATTCTCTAGAACGTCAGATGGCACTCCAGCAGTGTCTTGATGTTGTTCCTGCTAAGTTGTCTGCTTATGATAGACTTCTTTGTGAGGCTCCTCTTTCACTTGCTGAGCTTCATAATGCTCTTATGACTATGTCGGATGACAAGTCCCCTGGTCTTGATGGCTTTCCTTATGAATTTTATAAAGCCACTTGGAAGTTTACTGGGCCTGATCTGCTCAATGTCTACAATGAAGCATTAGCCAACAATTCTCTGGGCAATATCATCAATCGTGGAAACATTAAATTTATTCCTAAAGTGGGTAATCTTGAGCTTATCACCAGTTGGAGACCTATTACTCTGCTTAATGTCTCTTACAATATTTTGGCTAAAGCTTTAGCTCTCCGTATTCGCAACATTCTCCCTATGATTATCAGACCGGAGCAGACAGGTTTCATTAAAGGGTGTTACATCTTGGATAATCTTATTGCTATCTGGGAAGGTTTAGAATGGGCTCATCTCTCTGGCCAAAAGCCCCTTTTCCTTAAACTAGACTTTGAGAAAGCTTATGATCGTATTGAGTGGCCTTTCATTCTCGCCATGCTTCAAGCTCTCGACTTTGACCCCTTTTTTATCAGGGTTGTCAATATGTTGTTTGTTGATGCTTCAACTTGTCTTACTATTAATGGACATAGGTCAAAGGATTTTGGTTTATTTCATTCTATTCTCTAGGGTTATCCTTTGGCCCCCTCACTTTACATCCTTGTTGTTGAAGCTTTTGGTTATCTTCTTGCCAATCAAGCATCTAAGGGGTTGATCAAAGGTATTCTTTTGCCTGACATGTCCACCCAACTTATTAATGGGCACTTTGTAGATGATTCTTTTCTCACTATCAATGAGGATGAGGTTTCAGTTTCAACTACTTTGGTTTGTTTGGACACTTTTTGTAAGGCCTCGGGTTCCAACATCCAATGGTCTAAGTCTCTTTGTTTCCACCTTGCTTCTTCTTCTGTGCTTGCTTGGCTTAGATATTTTTCATGGCATTGGCTTCAAAGGGGTGAGCATTTTAAGTTCTTAGGAATCCCCTTTGCTTTTGATAACTCACCCTCTAAACTCTGGTAGTATGTCATTGATAGAATTGAAAAGAAGATTTCCTGTTGGGCCTCACATCCCCTTTCTCTTGCCGACAAGTTTCAGGTTTGCACAAATATTCTTGCTGCCACCCATGTTTATTACTCCTCCTGTTGGGCCCCTTCTAAGAATTCTTATAATAAGTTGGCCAGACTCCTTAGGGATTTTCTTTGGGCCAAGGGGAAGAATTCATATGGTTTTCATCGAGTTGCTTGGGATATCTGTTGCACACCTACTGATAAGGGTGGGATGGGCATCATTGACATTTATAGGTAAAGCATTTCTTTGTGTGCTAAGTGGGTGGTTAAAGCTATTGAAGGCCCTAAAGCTTGGAAGGTTTTGATTCACCATTGTATTTCTTCAGGGCTACCTTATGGGCGCAAATCTTGGGCTAATATTGACCTTCATACTCTCATCATTACTTCTGCTCCAGTTAAGATTCAGGGTTCCTTTGTTGTTAAAAGTATTTGGTGGGCTTTTGAGGTGGTGAAACCTCATCTTCATTGGATTGGTGATGGTTTTCATAATGGTCTTTCATTTAATTCTCAGAATATCTGGTGGTCTCCTATTCTATCTAACTCTTCAGTTCTTCTTGTTGATATGCTAGGGATTAAAGCTTTGAGGTTGTTTCGTAAGGGCATCTACTTTATTAAATATTTAGTGCACTCTCGAGACTAGATTCCTTGGCCTGATCTCAAACAAAAATTTAATCTTCAAAATTTAGATCTTCCTTCTATTCTTAAGATTCAAGAGCTTATACCTGATGTCATGCTTCATAAGCTCGACCTTCAACCCCCGAGTGCTTGGTGGAGGGATTGGCGTTGGAATGTGGATACTCCTTTCAAGAACTACTCTTCTTCCTTGCTTTATCAACTTCTTAGTCTTGTTTCCCCTAGTGTTGACAAACTTAATGAGAGATGGCAGACTCACTCTACCTCCTATACTTGGATTGCTCATCTGAACCATATCTGGCAGTTTAACCTTGAACCCAAGATTACCTTTTTTCTCTGGTCTCTTATTTATCAAGGGCTTCCTATGGGAGAGAGACTTAGTAGGGTTGGTCTTCCTAATCCTAAGTGTTCGGCTTGTGGTCATTTTGAGACTTTTAAACATCTATTTTGGTTCTGCCCTCGTGCTCAGTCTGCCTGGTCTTGGATTCACTCATTGTTCAAGCCCTTTCATCCTAAATTCTTTAGATGATAGATGATATTTTTTGGAGATAATAGTTGTTGGCCTACTTATATTGCTACTCTATGGAATTTCTTTCATGCTATTATTTTGTTTCAACTTTGGAAAGCTAGGAATGTTGTTGTCTATTCTAGAGATTCAATTTCTAGTCAGTTTTCTATGCATGAAAATATTACGATGTTTTCTATTATTATTATTCAGATCCATTCATAGGCTTCCAAGTTGACTCATGAGTTGGTACATTTGATAAATCTTATCAAGTATTAGCATGAGGCTCCATGCACTATTAGTAGGGTTTCACCTAACCTCCCTCTACCTCAAGGTCCCTCTGTTTCGGTGTAGCAGGTTGAGGGGGTAACGTTTTCCAGCCTCAGGTCATTCTATCAGTGCCCACAATAGGGCTCGACCCTTTGCCTAGTTATGTTGTTTATTCACCCTTTTAAGGGTTGGTTTTGTTTTTGGCCTCGGGCCTCGTCTTTACAGTATTGATCGTTTGGGTGGCCTTGCGCCCCGAGCTGTGATTTTTCCAGCTCCCTTTTTATTGTAACCTCTCTTATTTTTATTGAATATAATTGTTGGTTCCAATAAAAAATATTATATATTCAATTAAAGATCAATCTATTTTAGTTGTAGCATGAACAATATGATGATTAGAAAGTAATATCACTACACCAAAAAATGTATTTAACGATGGCTAAATTAAGGTGGTTTTTTATGGCTGTAAAAAACCACCCTAATAGATCCTAAGATGGCGGTTTATAACCGCCCTCTTAGGGTCACCCTAAGAGGGCAACTATAAATTGCCCTTGTAGGACTAATATGACAGTTATAAAACGTTGTCTTAGGGGTTAAACTAAGACAACGATTATAAACCACTGTCTTAGAATGATCTAAGAGGGCGGTTTATATTCGTCATCTTAAGAGAACCCAAATTTTTTTAGGTGTCCCTATGATGACGGTTATAAACCGCCTTCGTAGAGGCAGTTTAGGTTTTTTTTAATACGCAAGCTTAAACCCCATGAAGTGACATCATTTTTCTTCGTAGCTTTAGATAGTCCATCGTGCCTTAGCTACTGCAACTAGTCCTCTATCGCACTTTAGCTACTGCAACTAGTCCACTGTGCCTTAGCAAATTCCACTCTGCACCTTAGCTACTCTAATCTACATGCCTCATGCCTTGCCTTAGCTACTACAACGATTGTGCCTTAGCTACTGCAATCGACATGCCTTAGCTACTACAACATCCATGCCGCACCCTAGCTTCTATAACCTCCACATCATGCGTTAGATACTACAACCTCCACATCCCGTGCACAACCTAGGGCTTTCGAGCTTCGATTTGTGTTGTTCATTTTTTGGTTGGAGTTTGCCCTAAAACTTGTAGGGCTCTCGAGATTCGATTCTTGCTGTTAATTTTTTGGGTGGGGTTTAGCTTGAAATTTCTCTAAAACTTCTACTAATTATCCAAAATGGTGAGAGATGAGGACCAAATCCGAAGGCACAAAACAGGACATGAAGACGAAGACAAGGTTAGTTAGGTTCAGTGAATTTTGCATTATTTTAGGTATTTTTGTGATTAGGGTTTGGAATTTTTTAGTTTGTAATGTTGTGTTTACACATGAGATTTATAAAATTTAAACCCTAGATTAAAATTTAAACCCTAATGTTGTGTTTACGCATGAGGTCTCTTCAAAATTTCATCACTCGATGTTTTTTTGGGATTGATAAAACATGGAGCTATCCACTAGGGTGTACCCCTAATAAATTCAAAGGATATTACATTCAATTTTTTTCTAAAATTTGCCATGATGGCTTACTACTATGAAGGTATATATCTTGATCATTATACTATTCCAAGCCCAGAACCAACTATTCTAAGCCCATAACTTTTGAAAATAATCCCATGGGATTGGGGGAGGAAACATCACCAGAGAAAACAAGTTATATCTGATCTTGGTTGGCTAGTCAAAGGAAGGATAAATACTCAACCTTTTAATAGGTAGGGAGGTTTTTTGCATGTAGATAATGATTTGAACTAAACCTTTATATCTCAAGAGGTCACCAGAGGAACACTTCTGTCCAACCAAAACAAAACATTCTCATACAAGAATACATCCACCCCCACTATTTGCAAATTTAAAATACCCTTGATCAAAAGCCTACAATTATACATCCTTAGCATATGGGGATAACCTTCCATTAGATTATACATACTATAATATATATTATTTTCAATTATCAGATTTTACATGTAGGATCCACATGTTATTTTCAAAATCACTACTCTTGTCACTGCATCCAACCCTCCCAGGACTTATGATGTGAGAAAGACTTGAAGAAACTTCTAACATACTGATCAATAAAATAAAGAGTGAGATATGACCTTACTCTGTTTTATCATTTGCATTTTGGTGTGACTAAATCTATCAGATTCCAGACCAGTCGTTTCCTCTCCCAGCATTGGCACTTCCCCTCATCTTTTGATGGATACTTTTTATGGCGTTCAGGCTCACATTTCTCTTTCCATGCTAAAATACTCACTAAACTCAAACCATCCTAACAAACTCTCAAGTGTTATTATTACCACTCATGGTTTTTGAAGAACACAAGCTTATACTGAGAGGGGGGGTGAACAGTATAGCGCCCACTTTTTACTTTCTTTCCAAACCAATATAAATTAATATCTTTAATTACAATAACCAAACATAGCAGTGTGCATTAATAATTTAGATAGCAATAGGAAGCAAGAGCACAAGTCACCAACCACAATTGAGACACAAGATTTAAATTTATTCCCCCAATGTGGGGTACTCCACAAGATAATCTCCTTATAATATTTCACACATAAATAAGGATTCTTATCCAATACAATGATTTCTTTGATCTGCTCAAAGCTAGGCAATAACAAGCTCACACAGAACTTGTCCAAATTTCTTTGATCTGATCAAAGCTAGGCAATAACAAGCTCACATAGAACTTGTACAAATATGCATAACAAGCTCACACCGAACTTGTCCAAAACTGCTCAACAAGCTCACTAAGAACTTGTCCAAAACTGCTCAACAAGCTCACTAAGAACTTGTCCAAATCTGCTCTAGCAAGCTCACCAAGAACTTGTTCAAATCTGCTCCAACAAGCTCACTAAGAACTGATCCAAATCTGCTCTAGCAAGCTCACCAAGAACTTGCTCAAATCTGCTCCAACAAGCTCACTAAGAACTTGCTCAAATCTACTCCAACAAGCTCACTAAGAACTTGCTCAAATCTACTCAACAAGCTCACCAAGAACTTGTCCAAAATCTATCCCAAATCTGTCCACAAATCTATCAAAAACTATCCACAAATCTATACCAAAAACTATCCACAAAGCCTTCTCAAAGCCTCAATCAATCATATACAATATGCCACAAATTTGTCCAAAAATATATCCCAAAGGCTTTCTCAAAGGCTCAATCAATCATGCTCAAGTAGTACTCAAATCTCATCCACAAATCTATGAAGGCAAGGCTCAAAGATGAACTCAACAATGAATGGCAATGCACTCTACAATGGATTACAACAATGATCCACTATGATTTCACCTCAACTCAACTCAAATCAATATCAACTCAAGTCAACTCATAGAAGCATAATGAGAATTGTTAGAGACTCAATATGTTCTAAGCTCAATCTCAACACAAATTAGAATTATAGAATAGTTTGTTTTATGGGACTTGAACAATCACCTCACACAATCACTTGACTAAGCTAAATCAACTCAAATCAACCAATCACCACAAGGGATAACTCTTTTTCACAAAACCCTAGTCCAAGCATGTAACAACCAAGTCAAATATTTCCAACAATGCTCAACCACAAATCTCACATAACAATGATACTCATGTTCTTTTCAAGTTCTTTACATAACCAATGGGCTTCAACGACTATGCTTATAAAACAAGGTCTAAACACAACTCTCAAACCATAAAACCTTGAAGCATTCAACCAACCACTTTCGAAAAGAAACCCACAATCAATCATTTTCACTCCAATGATATTTCAAAAATCAACCACCATAAACAATCAATAGAATGTGCCCATACCTTTTTTTTACCAAGAAGTTGTCCATAAAATCTGCCACACTAAACACAACTTTCTTTTCCAATCTCAATAAGGGTTAGTGGACTTCAAATAATAATCACAAGATAAAGCATAACTCAATTTACACCTTTTTACTCCAACTTAATAAACACATCCACCAAAGTCCTTTTAATAAAAACCCTTATCAAAAATAATAATCAATAAACCTCTCAAAAATTATTTTATAACAACTCCTTATTTCTCCTAAATCTTAATTCTCAATTTCATAAACATCAAATTAAATCAACAACTCATCCACCTTTGAAATAATAATCACAACCCTTATAAAAACAAAGTTTAATTAAAAACTTTAATTATTCCTAACCACCTTATAACTCCAACTTAGGGCTTAACAAAATTAATCAGAGCAAAAAAGTATTTACCTCCTCAAGGGGATTTGAACCCCCGACTTGCCCACACCGCGAGTGCCTTAGCCGTGGCTAAGGTTGCCACACGAGCTAGCCGCTCGTTCGAAAGGGAAAGGCACAACGTGCCTTAAAACCTTTCCTCCCTTTCCGTAAATCAAAAGTGCTTCGAGAACTTTTCTTCCAATGTCTTTCGAATGCAGTCAAGGGGATTCGAAACCTTGATATTTGTGCTACCACACACCTTAGCCAAAAGCCAATTGCCAATGCGCCACTCTGCCCATGATGACTTTGGACTTCAACCAACCTTCGTTTATTCGCTGCTTTTGCTTTCTAAAATATTTTTGCATGAGCTCAATTCGGATGCTTAGCCAATGATTATTAACCACGAGCAAGAATTTTTTTATGAACCTTAGGTATCCCCTTTATATAGCCTCCTTATTATTTTCGATGACGTCGACATAAATCTTGCATATTTAATTTTAAATTTAAATTTTAAATAATTAAAATTTAAACTAAATATTAAAAATTAAATATCTCCATCACCGGGGCACCTTTTTCGATGAAACAAAAGGCCAAATTGGATTTTAAGAAAAACCCAGTTCAAATCTGCCATCCATGGTTTTAAATAAAACCTTTTATTTTTCCTGCCTTGGTTTTCACAAAAACCTTGTATTTATCCATGCTTTCCAAAATATCATTTGGCCACCAAAACTCAATGTGATCCATGTGACATCAATGATCCATGTGACATCAATGACAACATAAAATAACTCAAATTACCAACAATCTCCCCCTTTTTAATTGATGGCAACACCTCTAATGCAAAAAATACAATCACTGCAAAAACCATCTCTGAGAATCAAAGCTACTCCCCTTGACTCAATACTCTTTATGGAGGCTGCTCCCCCTAACTCAATGCTCTCTTTGGAGGTTGCTTCCCCTAACTCAATGCTCTCCCCCTTACTCAAATCTCTCCCCCTTTGACATCAATGGCAAAAGGGACACCTATGGGGCTAAAATATATGACTCTTAAGCATAGCCCCCTCACCACCTTCTCTCTTGAGGTGATTAATTTTGGGGTGGGAGTACTCTTACTCCCATATTACATTGTTTCTTTCATCTATCAAATTCCTTCCATGTTTTTCTGATATCCTTCTCTTGATCTTCTTGCCTTGAACCTGTTTGACATTCTTGCCTTGAACCTATTTGACCTTCTTGCCTTGAACCTGTTTGGAATTTATTCCTACAACATTTTGCAATATGTCCAAAGTTATTGCAGTTAAAACACTTGATATTGTAGCCTTTGGATAGTGCCCATATCCTGAAATATTTCTTGAAATAATTTTCATATCCATTCCTTTCCTGAATCCTACATTGTGAAGTTCTTTTTTCATGACCATTATGACCATGACTTCTGAATTGTGTAGCTCTAAAATCAAAACCATGTTTCTCATTTCCTTTGCACTGAGAAGCTCTATGACCAATCATGTTACATGAAAAGCATTGTCCCTGAAAACCATACCTTCTTCCTTTGATGTTCCTTCTAGAAAAATCAAAATTCTTTGATCCATAGACCCTGCAGTGTATAGCCCTATGTCCAAATCCATTACAAGAAAAACAATGTTCTTGAAAAGCCCTTTGTTCATGCCTTGGTTCCTCATACATTTCTTGACCATTATTTTTATGATCATCTCCAACTTGTACATTGCATTCTTCAACTTTATTTGTAGTATTTAAATCCTCTTCCTTAGTTTCTTCCTTGTTTTTCTCTTCAAGTATTTCTTTTCCTTTTGAACTTGATTCACCTATCACAAAACAAGATCCAAACTGAATATTTGGAGCCATAGGAACTTTGGAACTTTCTTCATAACACTTAGGTGCTTCCTTGCTTTCATATTTTATAACTTTCTTGTTGGGACTGAAACTAAGGGATTTAATTTTATTGATACAAATGGTTACAATATATAGGCATAAGCCTATATTCAACACATGATACTTGTCAAGAGAAACTGACAAGTGTCAAGGTGAAGGTATAGTGCACTTTAACTCTAACATTCCCCCTTAAAGTGCACTATCCTAACTAAAGAAGAAACAAAACAAGTCAACATTAGGTAACATTCCCCCTTAATGTTGACTTCTCTAAAACAACCTATCATCCTCTCTTATTGTTGTTTGGTCTAGGCTCGTGCTCGTTGCGCTTGGCTCTCCAACTATGAATAATGCTAGATTCATTATGTATACATCTCGGTCTGTTGCCTCAGGGTCAGCCACTTCCACGGGTCTGTTGCCACTGGGTCAGCCGTCTAAGTGCCTTAGGGTCATCATGGGTGCCTCAGGGTCAGCCACTTCTGGGAATGTTGGGACTGAAACTGAGAGATTTAATTTTATTGATACAAATGGTTACAATATATAGGCATAAGCCTATATTCAACACATGACACTTGTCAAGTGAAACTGACAAGTGTCAAGGTGAAGGCATAGTGCACTTTAACTCTAACAATAACAAGTTAATTAAAGCATACCCATCTTTGCCTTTCTATCAAAGATATTCTCCATCTTCCTCAAACTGCTAAGTTTCCATAATCAACTCTTTTTTTTAAGGAACTAATAGCAAGAACATGTTGGACATTTTGAGTCAAAGTTGTCATTGATGTCAAGGAACGAAGTTGTCATTGATGTCAAGGAATAAGCTACAGTTTATGTCAAAAGGTCAAAAGGAATAATTTGAGAGGTTGATTGAAAAGATGTCGCAATATTATTTTTATATTATGTGAGGCAAAAATAAAGGGTTTTTATTAAAACCATGGTGGCAAAATGATTTTTTATTAAATCATTATGAGCAACAAAAAGTTTTTATTTAACCCCCAAGGAGGCTTTAACTTTTATAAAGCCAAAGGTTACAAAGTTAATTTATAAAATTTGAATTCTAAATAGAATTTAAATGATTTATAAAGGCGTTGACGTCCAAGTTTAATACACCGTCGACGTGCAATATTTGGAAGGCAAAAGGTTTTTAAACCTTTGCCTAAGTTCAAAACCAAGCATTCGAATTTTCTTCGATTATTTTCATGCCGAAATTCGTGCTAAGATTTGTGGAGAAAGTGCCAAGGAGAAGCGAACAAATGGCTTGTGCATTTAGTGAGAAAGGAACGCATCGAACACGCTACGTGGCAAGAGGAGAAGGGAGCCAAGGGCTCTAAAGAATTCAATGAATATTAAAGTGCCTTCTGCGCTTTTAGTGGGCACGTGAGCACTTGGCTCACATGACTAGCAAGCCACGACCAAGGCACTAGCAAGGGAGAGAGTGCAAGATCGAATCTCGCGAAACGCAAAGTGGGAGATATAAAAAGGTTTTTATATTTCTGATTTAATTTTTAATTAAGTTGCTAAGGTTGTGGAGAGATAAGGGTTGTTAATAGAAATAAAAATTATTCTTTGCTTTGCTAAGGCTAGGGAGAGATAAGGAGTAAATTGGTTATGATATTTACCTAAGTGGTAAATGGAAATTTACTAGGGTAATATTGCTTTTACCTTAGGGAATTAAAAATTTGATTTATTGCATATATTTGGTAAAGTGACTTAATCAATTATTGCAATATTGAGAAGAGTAAGGTGTGTTTGGTCAATTATTGTTGATGGATGATTTCTTTAAGATGGAGTAATAAGGTGTATGTAAGTTTTGATATTTATATTGTATCTTTGAGAGAGTTTATCATCTTATAACTTCTTTGAGCTTGGAAAAGAAGTATTTGTGGTTGTGGCAGATTTTTGAGGTTCCTTCATCATCAAGAAAAATATATGGGCATATTCTTCCATAGTTGAGTTGATTGGTTGGTTTTTTGAAAAACAAGTTTAGAGTGAAAAGGACTTAAGTAGGTCTCCTTATTGAGTGTGTTGAGTTAATGCTTCAAGGTTTTCTGGAATAAAGAGTTATTGTTAAAACCTTGTTTTATAAGCATTGTTGTTGAAGCCATTGGTTGTGTGAAGAACTTGAACTAGGGTTTGAAAAGAACATGAGTATCATTGTTATGTGAGATTGGTTGATAAGCATTGTTGGAAACATTTTGAGTGAAGGTTCATATGCTTGGACTAGGGATTGTAAGCAAGGATTGTTTCATTGAGTGATTGGTGAGTATATTTGGTTGAGCCTAGTTAAGTGGATGTGTGAAGTGATTGTTCAAGTTCTATAAAACAAACTATTCTATATTCTAAATTGATTTGAGAAAGATATTGAGTATTGATGAGTGTGAAATATATTGAGTCTCTAACAATTCTCTTTATGTTTCTATGATATTGGACAAGTTCTAGTGTGGACTTGTTGAGCAGATTTGAGGTAAGTCTTTGAGAAGACTTGTGGACATATTTGGGTAAGCTTTTGTGGAAGCTTACAATACAGATTAAGAGCAAATTTGGATAAGTTCTTGTGAGAACTTATTGAGCAGATTGGAAAATTTCTAGAGAGGACTTGAGGACAGATTGGTGTGAGCTTTTGTGGAAGCTTACAAGGTATATTTGAGACAAGTCTTTGAGAAGACTTGAGAGCAGAGTTGATTGATTGATTTGTTCAAACCTTGAGTTAAGGTTTGGGGCAGATCCAACAGAGTTGATTTGAGATTGAGTCAAGATTTGAGTTAAGGCTTGAGGACAAATTTGAGGACAAAGTTTGGTGTAGATTTGAGGATAGGTTTATGCCAGACTAGAGACAGATATTGAGGACAGATTTGTGCTAGACCGAGGGACTATGTTTAGTACAAATTTGATATAGAGCTTTGGAGGTGACAGAGTTGAGGACAGAGGTCTCCAGCCAAAGCAGGGAGGACAGGTGTCTTCTATGGATAGAGTTCCATTTGCTAAGGGCAGTGGAGGTAGAGGTATTCTAGAGGATCACCAACCAGAGCAGAGTTAGGAGATTGGTGTCTCATGTGGATAGAGATCCACTAACTTGATCAAGGGGATTGGTGTCTCCTTTGGAAAGAGGTCCATAAACATTGTAGGGAAAGGATTCCCAAGAGAATTTATTTGAGAAAAATTTATAAGAAATATTTTCTTCGTGGAGTAGCCCACATTGGGTGAACCACGTAAAATCATGTCTCTCATGTGTGTGATGCTTTGTGTGATGTTTATTGCTTTAATATTGTTGATGCTATTATTTGTATTAAAAAGCAAAAATATTTTATCTTATACTATTCACCCCCCCTCTCAATATAAGCACATGTTCTTCAGAACAACCCTTACATGACACATAACTCAAACAGATAGAAGGAAAACAACCATAACAATCATCTATCAAAGAGAAAATTAGTTCAATTATTTTTTCTTTTGTAGCAATGGTTCTTCCTCCTTTAGAGTGACAAGATTTGAGAATGCATTTTTGTACTTCAAGCTCATAAGGTAATATCTAGTTGTAACATATTTTGTAGGATCTTCATTTTCAAAAAATTGACCGTCATCGATTGTTTCATAATTACTTCAAGAATACCATCTAAGGTGCTAATCTTTTCCATGGAACCGTCTAGATGGTCTTTAGTAACCATTTGGTTTTTATCAATGATTTGATTCAAATTCTCCTTTTGGGATTGAGTCTTATGTTGCTCACATGATTTGTGTTGGACAATTGGTGTGTTTGGAGGATGAGCTTCTTTCTTTTGAATTGGGACATTTGAAGGTTTTGAATCATTCGCATGTAGGGCCTTCTCCTCCACCAAGGAGGAATCAGAGCATGATCGAATGATCGAGCATCTCTTATTTAGGTGACCATATTGTTGACAACCATAACATCTTAGGGAGAAGTTTTCATATTCAATATTTTGGATCCATTCCCCTTTGGTTGAGGAGATAGTAATGGATTTAGGTCCAAGAACTGATACATCCATCCAAACAACCAATCTTGCTTTACTCATATTAATTTTACTAAACAAGTTTTCCTCTATTTGGGCATCCATAAACTATAATGCATAAACGACATTACCGATTTTGGTGAATATCTTCTCTCTCCAAAACTCCACAGAGAGAGCATAAAGATTCACCCAGACTAGGAAGCCATTAAATTCCTCTATAAAGGGGTTGAAACTAGTCCAATTTTATATAGACACCCCTTTGTCTAAAAAAGAAATTATATCTATAATCCATTACACTATCTCTATCCTCTAAATTATAAAAGAAAACAAAAAAGAAAATTTTGGGTAAGAGAGTTACTTGGAATTCTGTACTGGTACACCAATCTTTAATGTATCCTTTGAGCTCCTTCAGGCTTGGTCTTTTACCCTTAAGTTTGTAAATAATTGTTCAAGCTTCATGATCAATAA
Source organism: Wollemia nobilis (assembly GCA_028583015.1). Classification (NCBI taxonomy): domain Eukaryota; kingdom Viridiplantae; phylum Streptophyta; class Pinopsida; order Araucariales; family Araucariaceae; genus Wollemia; species Wollemia nobilis. Next base: position 2,603,559 of record JAQPPZ010017175.1, on the reverse strand, counting down.
GATCCAACCTAAATTCATCCTTTGAAATCTTGATAAAGGACAAAGGTTCATCCACCTGTGAACCCAAAAACCCCTGAGAGATATTTCTTCTAATCGAAGAGGCTTTCTCACAAACTGAAGAGATGGTCTACGAACAACCCTCTTCCTTCAAAATTTGAATGCACCTAGGTTTTGTATCCATTTCACGAATATTGTAGCTAAATTTATCATTTTTTTCCATCACTTTATTACACCTAGGGTTTACATCTCTTTTGCGAAGTAAAACTTTATTATATTTTTTAGACAATTATACAAAGGAAAATAAGATTTTTTCATTTATATGAGATTGAAAGAATTCCAAGGTGAGTTATTAATCCATTCTAGGTCACTGGATGCAATAAAATAATTAATTTTTAGAGGTTATAGCTATTATAGCCCTATTTATGTTCCATATATTTGCTTTGCTTTTTTATTTGTAGGCCACATATAAGTAGATGATAGGTTGTATTGATAATATCATATAGAGGGGTAGGATTCCAAAATATAGATGAAACAAACACAAATACTTCAAAGAATGGAGATAAGAAATAACATCACAATATCATCCTAGCACTATTTAGGTACCAAATATATTTTTGGATATCATAGTGGAAGTTGTTTTAATTGCTTTTTGCACCATATAGGAGTTACAAGTTGTAAATTTATTAATACATATTTTTATTATTAATCCATTAATTGTACATGTAGGTTTTGATAAAAAAAGGAAGATTCAATAACATTAAAGGATGTGATTTTCCAAGTCTTGTATATGCTTGATTGAAAAATAACAAAATATCTAGACCATTTTAAGGCTGGTGCACTCAATGCTCTTGCAAAGTTTTTGTCATCTAGTTTTTCTATGGTCAAGTGATAGTGCCTAAAAAATAGTATTTTTCAATTGGCTTACATTATGTTTTGTTTGATATTAGAGTCTCTATGGATATGAGTAATTCAACATTTATTCTTACCTTGGACTACAACATGTATGCCAACAACATCGAAGCACTTCATGAAGTGATGTGTTTTTCATGGACACTTGGACTAGGCATTAATTTACCTTTCTTCAACTTCAACATCATCAAGAACGATATTTATAGCAATCATCAAAGGAGGGTTTATGATGTGAGTGTCTACAACATCATCTTATCCTTTAAAATAACTATTAGATTCATGCAAGTAACTCATGTTTGAGAATCATTGCACATATAATTTAAGGGATTTGATGGAATTGAAGGTCCTTTATATGTATCTTAGGCAAAGGTAAGATACAACATAAATGTTGATAGATTCAAACAAAAGCCCCATTCATCCTCCTAGTTTAAGCATAAAGAAAACAAGCCCATATAAGCATACTCGATGAAGCAAGACTAGTTGTTAAATGCACTTAGAAGGAGAACACCAAGTAGGGAAAAAGGTAATTCTGATTTCAAACATCTTTTTCTCTTTGTACTAAATGAGTCACCAACTTTATTTAAAATCAAAGTTTTTATATGATAGATTGACATATTATATGATTTTGTAGTACAAGATGCAATCATAAGTTTTGTGATAAAATGCAAAGGATGAAAATATGCATTTTACACTTATAGTCTTGAAGCACCTTTATGGGGTTATCATCTACTAAATTTAATGATAAACTTATGAGATTTGCTATTGGTCTATTCAAGAGAGTTGTTAGTAATTTTTGTTCCTTCATCTATGTGATTCGGTGTCTAAGGATAACATGATTTTTTTTTTTGCTTGAGAAAAGGGGTTGTACTCAGATCCCTCACCCTTGACAAATCATAACTCTCTTATTTAAATCTTAAGAGTTTACAAACATATTCCATTATCATCTTAGTTGAGATACTATAACTAGATACCTTAATTTTTTTCCATTAAAATTCTAAATTTTTAATATTCGTTTTTTGGGTCTTCTTTAATTTTTTTTGTAAAAACAAATATTTAGCATCCTTCTTCTTGACCTTTTCCAATATTGTTCATCCACCCATACAAGTTCTTGATTAGTGGTGGTCTTCGATGATGCCAAGCTACCATTGTACCACTTGAATATCCATAAATACTCTATTGGCTCCATTCATTTGTTGTTGTACTTTGATATTTTGAACGGTTGGTCTTGTTGTTCCTTGATATTGTTGCATCTCTTTGAAATCCAAAAACATTATGCTTTTTTTCCAAACACTACTATACTTGATGCCTTTCTGACTCCATGTAGATCAATAATATGATGCCTTAAGCCATGCCTCTAATATTGTTGTCACTGTGGGTGCCAATATGTTGCAACCTTAACCTAACATTCTATTTTATTTGATTCTTCAACAATTTGTTTCTTTATTTTAAATTCTTTTTCACAATATTCTCTCTTATATATTTCTTTTAATGCATCATCATACACTTCTAATAGGGCTTCCTTGGAATTTGTTATCGCTTCCTCCATTGACTCTATTATTGCTGCTAATATAAATTCAACTTTTGAGTCTTTTGTTAGTTCTTCAACTTTCCCTTCCATAATTATTTCTTGCTTCTCCTTGGATCCTTGATTCTTAAGCTTTTCCATTTGAATGCAACCATGAACTTACACATTGTTATCTATTTTTTTCTTCTAATATATCCTCTTTATTCATTTCTTTATGTTCCATTTAAAGCCTTTTTATTTCTTCTTCATAGCCTTTGATGGTGACCTTCAAACAAGCTATCTTTTGTGAAATTTTGATGGGTCACTATAGTTGGTTTCTATGAAATTCTATGCAACATTTGGCTGCTTTTCTAGGGTTTCGTTGGTACAAGTTTCTCTTACTTTGCACTAGGGTTTCTTCGGGTTTTCAATGGACCCCAACCTTGATAGGCTAAAAAATAATATTGGTTCCAGAGGGGAGAAGACAAGTGAAAATGTCTCTTGTGGAGCATCCCAAGATTTTTTGTTGATGGAGATTCGCAAGGTAAGTGCATTTTACCTCTACACGAGTTTGATAATACCTGTAAATGGTTAGAATATTTTATCCTAGTTGGGTATTTTATGGGGCACATTCCCAATGAAGTGATGTTGTGATAAAGCAATGTTGTGGTTTTGGGCTAGCCCTCATGGGATTAAGCTCAAGTTGATTCAAAAACTCTCCAAGGGTTATTTCCTCTTTTGATTTGCAGATGCTGCTCATGTAAAGCAGATCTATGAGCACAAACCATGGTACATGAGAAGCTCTTAGTTGGTCTTCTCTCCATGTACCTAGGATTTTGTAGTTTCAAAGGAAAAAAACGTATAAGGTTCCCATTTGGGTAGAGTTCCTTGATCTTCCCCTTCCCCTTTGGTCTTTTTTGAATTGCAGTGCGATAGTTTAGGGTGTGTCTTATTGGTTGAAGCCTACAAGTTTTTCTATGCCCACCCATAAAAAATGGATTTGCATTGAGGTAGATATATCCAAATACCTCAAGGAGTTTATCGACATATAGGTGGGGGATACCATTATTTCGTAACAGGTGGTGTATATTAACCTACAAAATACCTGCTTCATATGTTAAGCAACGAACCACAAGGTTAAGGATTGTCCGCTTCTAGCTTGCAATAAGCAAAATCTAGCCCCCATGCCAACCACTATAACTCCCACTCAAGCTACAAAGGCAGGTTGGATTGTGGTGGGAGGGTGCAAAAGCATACGAGTAACCAAATATCAACACTCAAAATCAACAACAAAGGTGGCTAGTATTTCAACATCCCAACCTACAAAAATGACAAATGAGTTTCCATGTGTAAAGCCACCAACAATAAAAATAGTGATTTTTGAGGCTTATCCGCCTCGCCAAAGATGCACCCCGCCTAATTTGGGCACCACACCATTTACGAAGGTAAGCTCTTATCCTCCTTCTCCCCCTACACATGCTCGTTGCTCTTGTAGTCCTAAGCAGGAGAAAGCATAAGAGGACCTTTTTTTACTAGAGAAATGATCCCATATCTCCATTACTTAGTTGAGGAGCTCGAGCTTTGACCTTGAGAATGCTAATAGATTTTGGGAACTATACCTTTTTTTTTCTCAATGAGTTTACACCGAATTTTATGAGGGGTCTTAGTCCCTTCATACTGAGTGGGGTTTGAACCTTAGACCTCTCAATGAGAGGCCAAAGCCCTTACCATTGTAATAAGCCTGCAACTAACATTATACCTTCTTTAATTTATGAAGGTAGGGGCATTTGTTGATGAAAAAAACAAGTCTGGTCTCCCTTAGGATTTGTAGGTACCAAACATGCCTAGGAGGCACATGATTTGTTTGTAGTTTTAGATCTAGGTATTTTGTATTTATAGGAGCTGAAATCTATAGAGTTTTTGCAGTTTCTCAGTTAAAACTATTTTGTTTTCATTTCAAGATTTTCTTGTGTAAGCCCTAGATTCCTATATTAGGTTCTTGGTGGTCTCCTAGTTTGATATCTCATGGTGTGCTTCCATACCATTTTTTTTGTGATCGGTGTAACTAATATTCTTTTTAGTAATACAAGGCACTTTTCAACAAAACTAGCTATCTTTTTTATATGGGTTCCACTGACTCAATAATGCATACTCCATTTCATCCCAAGTGAAACACTTATGATTCCTTTCCTTAGTAAGACTTGTCCACCAATCATAAGCTTCCTCTCTTAAAATTTTGATAAATTGGCATTCCCAAAAAAAATTCCTAGAATATAGAGATCTAAACTTCATCCACCATTCTTGAGCATCAATGCCATCCTTTCTAGTAAAAAATGGTTATTTCATGATCTCAACCTTAAAAATTCTTAAAAGTAACTAGGATTTTGGGAAAAAAACAAGGTTTTTTTTTTAATTTTAAAACTTCTCCATTCCTTAGTATCAATAAATAACTCTGTAGTTTTTCTTCAAAAAAAATTACACTACAACTGATTTGCTTACGTTAAAGGGTTGTCCTCTCCTTCAATACACACAACATTTCCCTACACCCTTCTCTCCACGACATTTACTATCGTAATCCTCAAATTCTCCATCGAAATCCTTTGTAAGCATCAAATTTGTGATATCACCAACATCACCAATTTCATGACTGATATTTGCTGATATATAATAATCAAATTTTCAATACGCAAGAATTATGCCATATGCATCTCCCCATAGGAAAAAAAAGTCTACAATATTCTTAGGAGTGTCAATATCACTCCTGAAATATTGCTTTCCCTCATTCTCAAAGAACACCTTTATAAAAACAACATGATTTATTTGAATAAGAAAAATCCTTTAATATATTAATACCTAGAACACAAATCAATCCAAATATTAATTTAAAGATAAAATGTTTGATATATCTTGCAACTAGTGCAACATACCCATGTTATGGGAGAGACAACGTTAAAGCATTTAACAATATGACACCATTCAATCTAAAAATCCCAAACAAAAATGACCAAAAGCAATTGATAATAAGTAGTTGCTACATGACCCTTCTTATTAATATCACTTGAGTTCATATAAGAATGATGACTTATTAAAATAGTAATGAGAGATTGCTTATTAGGACCTTGATTTTTGTTATACAATTTTTTTTTTATGAACACACACCCACCCCCTTACACACTCACCCACGCCACAATTTGAACCTTGGACCTCCCGAAGAAGAGCCAAAGCCCAAACCGCTACGCATACGAGACTAAAATAACCTTATTTGTATTGTATAAAGATTTTATTTTTGTATTATCTTGACCTTATAATTATTATTATTTTTATAACTAAATATATGGGATTAAAATGGTTCCACTTGTATCACATTGTCATCACATAATGGCACTACAACAACTTGACAATTATATATGTATCTTTTTGCAAGATTTGAACCTGACCCTCTTTCATAAAATTTGAGGAATTTAATCAATTAAACTCATGCCATTTGATCATATACTTATCGTCTTACAATAAAATTATATTATCATGAATTGCCTTATCAAGAAAATATTTATGATAATGCAAAAACTTGAAAATTATGTTTATAAAATTGTATCCCATTACTCCACAAAACCTTAAATTAGAAATGCTAAGGTCATATTAAAACAAAATTAATTATATTATCATGAATTGCCTTATCAAGAAAATATTTATGATAATGCAAAAACTTGAAGATTATGTTTATAAAATTGTATCCCATTTATAGTTACTCCACAAAACCTTAAATTAGAAATGCTAAGGTCATATTAAAACAAAATTAATTGTAAACATAAAAGGAAATTTAGATATGTAATACAATGACATTTGACCTTAGGTTTAATTCAACTAGTCTATAAATTATTATTAGTTTTTTTTTTTGGTTACATAGGAGATTTGGTTACAACCACTATTTTTAGTAATTGGTAGTGCAGGGTTCAAACCACATGGACTGCAACCACCAAACCTATCCATCTCGTTAATTGTTGATCCGACGTGAGATGGGGACCGTCGATCGCTCGGGGTTCGTATCGTCGTCGTCGGTCTAGCACACACTCAGAGAATTCAGAGCAGACTACTACCTTTGCAAACTGACACCACCAAGGTTTGAACCCAGGTCTCTTCTCAGCAAGTGCCCATCCAGACTAGCATTTACCAATCCACCTAACCCTTGGGGCTTATAAATTATTATTAGTTTTACTTATACTTTTTACTTTTAGGTGTTCATATAACTCCACAAGGTACTATCATTGTGAGATTGTGACCTTAGTTAATGGTATGAAATTTCCAACTCCTTAATGTTTGCTCATATATATTAAACTATTTTATTTTATCTTATTGCTTTAAAAATAATTTAAAAACTATATTTTTTTGGTTTACTTTTATTTTATTAATAGTTTATATAGGATTGAAATGGGTCCACTCTATACTATTATGATTACATGGTGGGATTACAACAAAACCTAACCACTATACATGTATTGCTTAGTAAGATTATAATTTAGTTATTTATTGATTTTCTGGAATGTAATCAATTGAACTAAAGCATTTGATAATGTTTTTTTGCTTGATAGCTTTTTAAAAATTAAATATATAATGGCATTTGGTGTAATGGCCTAGTTATTATCATCCATGTGGTTGTGAGGTCGATTCCTCTTGTGTTGCTGATATTTGTAAATATTTGTAAACAATGTTCAATATAAAAAAAAAAAATTAAATATATAAGGTTGGAAAATAAACCTTATCTAGTTTAAAAAATTAAACATATAAAATTAAAAATAAATTATATTTTAACTATATAATCATCGTATTTCAATTAAATATACAAAAAGTTCCCACCACGGCCCACGTTCCTAACACGTCACAAAGTTGACTTCCATCTACGTGGCCAAACCCCCGAAATATCCAAAGTCAAACACAAAAAAAAGTATAGGCCATCCCCTTCCTTGCTCCAACAAATTATCTGAAAGGGCAGAAAAGGAATAAAGATAGGATTGATGCAGTCCCCACGTCTCGGGTTCGATCCTGAGCCTCTAGTATTAAAAATTCCACAATACCCGAAATTCTTCCCATTGTAATCAATATAACCTATGCGAAGTTACTGTTTCCACGCTTGTATTCACCATCATCCTTCACAAGAGGACAAGAAGATCCTCGTATTGGAGAATCCAATCGCAAGGATACAAATCCCGGTAACGAATATTTGGTGCGGGGATCAGAGTGTATCCGTTTTTACTTTCTTTGGAAATCTGTCATATTTGGCTTGCGCCGCAGATCGATCGATGAAGTCTCTGTGAATCGCAAATTTCACAGGTATTTATAAAGTTTTTTATTTTTTAATTTTTTAATTCAAATTTTAGATGTCAAACTTTGCCTTAGGTGAATCGTTTTTGGGTCTGTGAGCATTGCTGTTCGATAAATGAATGGAAAATTTGAATTTTACGTTTAATTCGGATCTTGAATTTATTTTCTTGAAGGTCTTCGCGCAGTCCGCCGTTGATTTGCAGTCTTCCGAGGGTTTGGGAAGATGAGAGTGCCGGTTTTGGATGAAAGGAATGGCGATTATGATGGAGTTCGATTGACAATTTGCTGTGGATTTTCGATATATTTGTTTCAGAGGTTCTCTGCCCGTCTGCCATTGTTTTAGAGTAAACTAAGTTTTTTTTACAGATCGGGTTGTACGTATGACATTACGAGATCCGTTCTTTTTGGATCTCATGACATGCGAGGGTTGTGTGAGGGCGATGGCCGCTTTCTCGTTCCGAATTTTCGTGTAAACCCTGGCGAGACTCGATCTCATTACCAGGAGAGGGAATCTATCCGCAGGTTTTGCTACATGATTTTATACTTCTTTGCACAAATTTTGGTCTAAACGTGCCAAGTCTCGATCAAACGTGCCAAGTCTCGATCTTGCGAGCCAGGGAGGGACTGAAGCGCCTGATTGCAATATATATAATTTTTTTTTCTCGAAAGATTCGATTATGTAATCTGCAGTTTATAAGACATTAAGGTTGTCTTGCGTGGCACGGAACTAGGTTTGTGGCTTTCCTTGGGGCATGTTGGCAGCGTGCAAATCTAGGGTTTGCTTATTTTCAAGTTATGATAAAACATTTGTTAGGAAGGCTTCCTCGCAAGCAGTCGAAATCGGATAACAATGGTGGCGGCGACGTAGCGGGAGGGGGGGGCATTGCGCCTGCTAATGGACCTGGGCGTGGTGCTTCCAGCAATTCCAGAGGAGGAGGGGGCATTGGATCTGCGGGGCCAGGGGCAGGGGTTCCTTTTCATATCAATGTGCAGAATGTTAACAGTAATAGTGGGGCAGCAGCAGGGCAAAATTCTTGGTCTCCTGTGGGCAGAAAATTGTCTCCAGATGTTTCGTCCCCCAACGGAAGCTTGAATTTCTTCATGTCTGAGCCTCTACCCTCCTTCAGGGATGTTTCGAGCTCTGAAAGACAGAGCTTGCTCATAAAAAAGTTGAGGCTTTGTTCCTTTGTCTTTGACTTTAGTGATCCCACCAAACATGCGAGGGAGAAGGATATGAAGCGGCAGACGCTGCTCGAGCTTGTGGACTTTATCACATCTATGAACGGCAAGTTTACAGAGGTGGTAATGGAGGAAATTACTAAAATGGTCAGTGCCAACTTGTTCAGAACTATACCTTCATCGTCTCATGATTTTGCCGGCTTGGATAGCCTTGATCCAGAGGAGGAGGAGCCAACAATGGATCCTGCATGGTCGCACCTACAGATAGTGTATGAATTCTTTCTGAGATTTGTTGCTTCATCTGAGACAGATGCAAAATCGGCAAAGAGATACATTGATCATTCATTTGTTTTAAGATTATTGGATCTCTTCGATTCTGAAGACCCAAGAGAGAGAGAGTATCTGAAAACAATATTGCACCGCATATATGGGAAATTCATGGTGCATAGACCTTTCATTAGAAAAGCAATCAACAACATCTTCTACCGTTTTATTTTTGAAACTGAAAAACATAATGGAATAGCTGAGCTGCTAGAGATTTTGGGTAGCATAATTAATGGATTTGCATTGCCGTTGAAGGAGGAACACAAGCTTTTTCTTGTCCGGGCATTGATCCCATTGCATAAACCTAAATGTGTGGCTATGTATCATCAGCAGTTATCCCATTGTATTACACAATTTGTGGAGAAAGACTTCAAGCTAGCAGATACCATTATCAGAGGATTACTCAAATACTGGCCTATCACAAATAGTCAGAAAGAGGTGCTGTTTATAGGGGAACTGGAGGAAGTTTTAGAAGCAACGCAGGCAGCTGAATTTCAGAGATGTATGGTACCATTGTTTAGGCAAATTGGGCGTTGCCTGAACAGTTCACATTTCCAGGTAAGAATAGTTAATTAACATGCCTTTTTATTGGATAAATGTGAACAAAACAGACATATTTCCATAGAATTATGATAGAATGCAATAATTGTTCCTTTTGTCCTAATTGTTGTTCAACTATCTGGCATGGATTGCAGTCTTCAGATTTGGTTAGTGCATCACATTAGATTGGTGGCAGGGCTGATCTCCCTATATTTTATTCTATTTTGGGAGCAGTTTTCTATTTGGAGATCCTTCTTTGTTGAGTTATTGTGTAGGGCGGTGTGCATTACATTTTGAGGATTTGCAAATTGTATCAAGCAATGCAGGATAATTTATTTAAGTATGACTGGGGCGTGAATATATATACACACACACCCCAAATGAAAGGAGGTACTGAATGGAATGAAGTAAGAAGATGCTGTTCAGTGGTCCAGTCCCAACTAGGGACTGGGCTACTTCACTCTCTTTACTTGGATGTCTTATTCACTTTGTTCAGTTGGTACATCACTTCGTTCCGTATCTCCTTCATTCTGGTCATGAAACATCCTTGTCTGTAGCCTCGCTCCGTTCTAGCTCAAGCTTTCCAGCTGTCCTTTCCCCAACTTGGGGAAAATGCAACCTGCTTTCGCTCTCACTTTGTTTGGGCTAAATCCCTCACTTCGTTCAGCCTCACTTTGTTCAGTCGGTCCTGAACTAGTTCAGTATCACATAATTCAGTCTCTAAAAAATAAACATTCCCTCTTTCATTGCACTTAAAGTTTTAGTTTATCATCTTACAGTACTAGATAATGTTTTCCTAGAGTATACTATGAACTTATGAAAGAATCTAGACTTCATTTCTTCTCAGAAGTTCCTTTAGCATCAGCCAAAATCATTTGCAAATAGACACTTATTATTAGGGCCACAAGCTAACCATATGCAAACACTTATGCCTAGTGAAACCATTACTTGATACTATGTGGAGCCATGTACAATTGTAAAACTGATAGAAAGTGGAAACATATTTACAAAAAAATACAAGTATTACTATAATCCTACAACAGATCAATGACATTATTGTCAAGACGAACAACAAGTGTCATAAAGGTATCTATCCTGAGTGAAATTAAGTTTATATCTCTGGAGTTTAATTCTCCTATGTTTTCCTGCGATTACACACTGTCACATATGCCAACCACCTAACCATCTGGCAATGTTAAGCAATTTATATGATAGTTAAGTCCCTTTTTATACGATACTCGTATTCTGAACTGTTGATTTTCGATCCTGTAAGGCCTTGGGGTTTTGAATTTTCTATCCCTTTAGAACTCATAATCCTTTTTGACCTCTCTATTTCTCTGGTCCTTGTTAGTTCATGTAATGTGAGCACTGCATGCTGTGTGAGGCCTTTGAACCTTGTCTTCCGTTGTTTCCTGCAAGTTGTATGTGCGTTTTGAGTCCTTGCTGGACATTTAAGCTGTCTTAATAGAATAATCTTTTTGCTGAGGAGTTTCCACAGGTATGCATTCTTATCCGTTGTGCCTATTGAGCTATTCTATTGTACTAAAAGTTTATACTTTTCTTTATCATGGGCCTGAACAATGTGTTGAAACCCATAGAGGTACACTATTAATCTAATAACATAAAGTGAAAACTTTCCCTTCCTCACACAATGGGGTCTTATGTACCCAAGAGGCATGCTGGCCTGTCAGTGACCTAAAACGATCATTTTTACCTTATACCTTTTTAGCTTTATATTACTACCATAGTTAGAAAAATTGTTGGGAACCTGTGATTTCTCGTAAACTCACGAGAAGTCATGGCCCATGATTTTTTTTTTTTAAATTTCTTGGCACCGAGAAACTCGCCCTTGCGACGAGATTTCTGCCAAAAACTCGCTGATTCCTTGTGAGAAAATCAGCTGCAGTCGCAAAAACAGAGGGAAAACGCAGAAATTTGTTTTAAAAACCCATTTCTTCTCATTTGCTCATTTTTCCTTCTAAGGGGTGAAAACAATAATCTTAAACCACTTTTTTGGATTGCATCGAAGATTGGACACCTTTTCAAGGAGATATTTTGCAATTAAGTTGGATGAGCCAGATCCAATATGCGATTGGATTGCCGAGAGTCCTGTGGATACCAAGTTTACTGCAGAGGATATTGAGGCACTTGAGGAGGAAGCAGAACATTTAAGAGGATTGGAGTAGATATACCATGATGATACTGTACTTGAGGAGCCTCTGATTCGTCCACCAGTCAGAGCCAAGGCTAAGCGTCTAGTGCGAGGGGAGGAAGGGAAAACAAAAAGCAGTTTAAAAACTGCATCATATTTTGAAATGTTGCATTTTTATGATGTATTTGGTTGGATTTGCTGATTCAAGAACTGTAATTGTACTTTTTTTACAAATATCTAATATAGAATCAAATTTCTGGTTCTCCAATTGTTGTTTAAAATGTTTTTTTTTAATTGAAAAAAATTCTTTGGTTTTTTTTTTGCCGAGTTTCCCTGAGTTGCCAATAAAATCTCCAAAATTGGGCTGCCGATTTTATTGTGAGTTGTGAGTTTTGCAACTACGATTATTACGATATCTGATTTGTAAAATGTGGTTTTGATAAGTTTTGTGGAGCTTAACAACAAAGTTTAAATGCTAATCATAACCAAATTTGTAAATTATCCATATATTAAGAGATTGGTATAAATCTCGAAAGGTTGATTAATTTTTAATTTAAAAAAACAAAAGAATGTAAACATTTAGTTCTGTAGAGGTAAATAATTTTGATTATGAGTTCCAGTCCATGATAATTGTTGATGTTCCACCATCAAATCACCTCTATAATTTTTTAAAACAGAATTATATAGCACTGGATGGGTCTCTAAAATAATCACAGGTTATTATTTATAAGAGGCTTGAGCATAGTTAGAAAAATCACCGAGAACCCGCGATTTCTTGCAAAACTTGTGAGAAATCATGGTCTGCTTTTTTTTTTAAAAATTTCTCAGCATTGAGAAACTTTCTGACTCGTGGTGAGATTTTCACTAAAAACTTGCCGATTCACAAAAACAGAGGAAAAACACAGAAATTTGTTTTAAAAAGCTATTTCTTCTCATTTGCTCATTTTTCCTTCTAAGAGGTGAAAACAATAATCTTAAACCACTTTTTCAGATAGCATTGAAGATTGAACACCTTTTCAAGGAGATTTGAGGCAATTGAATTGGATGAGCCAGATCCACTATGCGATTGGATTGCTGAGAGTCCTGTACTGAGTTTACTGCAGAGGACATTGAGGCACTTGAGGAGGAAGTATAATATTTTAGAGGATTGGAGTAGATATACCATGATGATATTGGTACTTGAGGAGCCTCCAATTCATCCACCAGTTCAGAGCCAAGGCCAACCATCTAGTGCGAGGGGGAGGAAGGGAAAACAAAAAAGAGTTTAAAAACTGCTTCATATTTTGAAATGTTGCATTTCTATGATGTATTTGGTTGGATTTGCTGATTCAAGAACTGTAATTGTACTCTTTTTTAATAAATATCTAGTATAAAATCAACTTTTTGGCTCTCCAATCGTTTAAAATGTTTCTTTTTTTCGAAAAATTTCTTCAGTTTTTTTTTGCTGAGTTTTTGCCAAGTTTTCCTGATTTGTCAATAAAATCTCCAAAATTGGGTTGTTGAGTTTATCACGAGTTGCGAGTTTCCCAACTATGGGCTTGCTTAATCATCAAACACACCAGTTATCCATTCATGTCTATTAAAGTGAAGCATGCTTGTTGTTTCCTTGGTTTGGTTTCTTGTTCTTCCTAATTGCTCAAATTCAGAGACTTTCACTGGACATATTTACAAAACATAAAACAAATTTGGAACACAGTAGATGTTTTTGGATGATGTTTCAGATCCAGCCTTTTATTAGTTCCTCTTTTGAAATGAAAATTCCTTTGTTTGCCACTCTTCTTCAAATGTGGAAATTCTATTTTCCATTGTATCCATTTAAGGGGATGTTTTGTTAGAATAATAATATGTGTAGGATTTTAAATATAGCGCAAGTTATTCCATTAGATGTCTCGAGGTCATTTTGGTCCACAGGGTGTTTGTCGTCAATTGGATATTTTTTCACAAAACATTTGAATTATTTATTCGCCGATCAACAAAACATTTAAAAAACATCTGCAAATTTTTTATAATATTAGTAAATTCTATGTTTTGCCTCACATTAGTATATGAGACATATGTAGCGTATTCTTTGAAATGAAAGGATTTGCCTCACACTTGTGAAAAGTTTTTCATATTATCACCATAGTTAAATATATCCTATTTGTGTGTAAACTCATTGAAAAAAATATATCCTATTTGGGAGGACTTCGTGCATCCTTTTTTTAGATGGTTATATGGGATTGAAATGGGCCCCATTCACATTACATCTATTTCATTGAACCACATTATTGTGGCATTGCAACAACTTGTATTGTTCGCTGGGTCACCATGTTGCAGGAGTGTTCATCACAATGGGGGGATTTGAACTTGGGTCGCACTCATATGATTACATCCCATTTACCATTGCTGATGCCTTGGACGAATATCATGCATCTTATCATGGGTATGCATGCATATTGTAACATTGATTGGTCATGATTTTCAAATACTTTCTCAGATTCTGTGCTTTTATATATACTTAGTGTGAAGTGCATAAGAGAAATATTCTTTTGGCCCACCAAAACACCATGTTTGTTGGACAATACCAATGAATCAAACAATCTATTCTACAGGGAAATAACATCCAAGTATGATAAGATTAGCAAAAACTTGATGCATGTTGTAGGGAAGTTGGACTTGAAATAAACATAGAAAGTTGATTTTAGAATTTTTCATTAAAAATAATGATTGATTTTTTGTGGACACTATTATTGTCAAAGTCATAAAAGAGAGAAAAAAATCATTTGAGTCATCATTTCTGCAATAAGTTGTGTGTTTTGCTGAAAGAATGAGGTAGTCATAATGTGGTAATATTGGGACAAATACATTCCATTTTCACCACTATGTGATGGGATGTAATTTCTTCCCTAAGATAATGGCTTCCTCCTGAAAGGAATTTCCTTATTCAAGGTTCTGGTTGTGCACAATACGGTTACTTGTCTGCTTCATACAAGGTACTTATGTTTTCAGTAACACATGTCATGGATTCACTTCTACCAGCCCAAATAATGATATGTTGATTCTTGTCATTGTCCTGCAAGTTGTCATTGTACAACTGCCTTTTTATTGTGTAATAAACAGAATATGTTTCATACACAAGAAACTTGATAGCTTGAATATATTATAATGGTTTATCAAGATGTGAAATATAATGAAATCAATTATAAATTATTAATAATTGTTGTTGTTGTTGACAAAAGTAATGTAGAAGATTCTTCTACTACATGCTCTCTGGAAAGGAAAGGGAAAGATGAACTAAAGATCTCTTTGACTCGTAGGGAGAACCCATCTAGCTGAACCTTAAAATGCTTCCAAATTTTTAGCTATATAGAGTTTCTTGTGTGTAGGTACTATATTGACATGTTTGTTTAGCGAATGCCATAAAAAAACTATACCTAACTCAATGGACTAGATTGGTTATTGACAGAACAGAATTCTGAGCTAAGAACACTGTATAATTTTGTTGAGTATATAGAGCTGTTGGCCCAGATGGGACAATCATTTCCATATGGCTTGTCAAATTCCAAGGATTGAATATGGTGGGAAGCTTCTTCTAGTCTTCTATTGAATTATTTGATAGACCCTGCTCTTTATCAAGAACTTTCCGCCAGACCATGTCAATGGCAACATCACAACCTTACACATTTAGAGACTGAAGTTTCTTTCTTTTGTGTATGAATGTGTGTCTGTTGATCTTTGGGAACCAGTGGTAGAGCTTCCCAGCATTGAGTCAGTTCAAATGTCCATCTTTGTGTTTCACCAGGGACTCACAGCTCTCTTTGATTTATAGAGAGAGCCCATGTCACTGAACCTTCAGTCACTTCCCAGAATTTTTAGTCGTTCAGAGTATTTTGTGTGTAGATATTGAAGTGACATGCTTGTTTTTGGAATTTTGTAAAAAACTATATCCAACTCCGTGGACTGTATTACTTATTGATGACAAAATTTTAAGTTAAAAACTCTGCAGTTTTGTTGATTACATAGAACTTGGGGCCCAGATGAGACAATCGTTTTCTTATGGTTTATCAAATTCCGACGACTGATTTTGGTGGGTAGCCTCTTCTAGTCCTCCATTGAGGCATTGGATAGACCCTGCTGTTTATCAAGAGTTCTCCATCAGGCCATGCCGACATTAACATTCCAAACTCACTCATTTAAAGACACTGAAGTCAAAGTTTATTTATTTTTTCAAATTATGTTTTTGGGGTGTGCAAGTCTGTTGATCTCTGGGAACCAGTCTAATCTAGTCAATGGTAGAGGTTTCCAGCATTCTTCTATTCCGAATGGCTATCTTTCCATTTCTCCAGGGACTGACATCTGACCTTGCATGTTTCTTGGTTCTGTATGAACATGGGCTAGAAGCCTGAGCTTTCATATTCTTGTTGAACTTTAATTAAAAAGGACCTAATTAGTGACTTCAAGGTGATTCATCTGGTACGAATACAAAGATAAGTGAATTTTTTGTGAAATTGTCTTTTGGAATCCCAAAATATCGACTATCCCATTTTTGTTGTCGGGAGGGTTTAATTAGTTTGTTGTCTTGTATAATAATGTTTTTCATTTAGATTGGTTTTGTAAATCTTAAAGGAACTTGGTGCAAATATCTTTATAATTTTTGGCTTTTCTGAAGGTGTCTCTCTTGTTAAGGGACTGCCACTAGCAAATTTTGTGTTTTATATTTTTGAATCTTCCTAAATTTCAATGTCTCAATCCAGCATCATTGCTTCCTCTAAGTATCTGCCTAAAGTTTCTACCATGAAGATAGAGCTCAATTTCTATAGAAGCTTTATAGAAAGAAGATAGTTTACCTTTGATCAGTACTGCAAATAATAGGCATAAATGATCCATTTCATCAGTCCTCTGAGAACCCATATTTAGCCAGGACCTTGAGGAGAAAATTGTGCTTGAACTTGTAAAAGCATTGGCCACTTGCATTATCGGTGATGAGACCCAGGTTCAACCCCCACGGCGGATGTGTATAAGAAGTATTGATTATAAAAAAAAAAGGCATTGGCCTTGTTAGGTTTAATCAACATATCCTTTTTCCTTTTAAAATGTATTGCCTCTGAACATGAGGAAGATCATCCCCAATCTATATTTTTAACAAGCCTGGAGATTATTTGATTGTCATTATCTGATAAATGAACATGGCCTCCTCCTTCCTAAACATTAATCTAAGAGAATAGAGTGTGTAGCCATGGCTCTCTTGCATATTATGCTTATTAATCTTCCAGCATGTTGGATAGAAGTTAACTTGAAGCTCTTTGGACTTGGAGTTCTATCCCTTTTGATAAAATGGAGAGTTCAGGTTTCATTATTTTTTTGAATGTATTGCCTCTGAACATGAGGAAGATCATCCCCAATCTATTTTTTAACAAGCCTGGAGATTATCTGATTGTCATTATCTGATAAATGAACATGACCTCCTCCTTCCTAAACATTAATCTAAGAGAACAGAGTGTGTAGCCATGACTCTTTTGCATATTATGCTTAATAATCTTCCAGCATGTTGGATAGAAGTTAACTTGAAGCTCTTTGGACTTGGAGTTCTATCCCTTTTGATAAAATAGAGAGTTCAGGTTTCTCCAGCATCACACGGCTTAAGGAGGGAAGATCTTCTTGAATGAGCTTGGTAATGACCTTGGGATGCCATATCTTCAAGTGCTCATACACAAGGCTATCTTGATTTCTCCTTTATTGTATTTCAGAGAGAATTATTTTATTTTTTCCTAGCATAAGCTATGGCATGGATGCATACCTAAGTTGGGTTATTCTTGATCCTTTCTTTATTGAGTCTTTTCTCTCAATCAAAGCCCATTCAAGATTCAGGATACAAGGTTGCTTCTGCAGGACTAGTTTCTAAATCAGGCCTTGAAAATCAATTAAAGCTTGTATGAACTCCACTTCTTTACTCCAAATTTTCCTTTCCCCCCATGGATACCTGAAATTTTGTTTAGCCTGCTCTTTAAGATTTCATTTTGTTGGTTCACCTTTCTTTCCCAGTTTAAACAAGAAACTGAATGATGGAGATCAACATCCTGCAAAAGTTGGATGGGGTTTAGAAATTCCTGCTGGAGCATCCACTCTTGGTTGATTTTAAAAGTTCAGTCCATCATCCTTTTTTGACTTGATGGCCAGAATAATAGGTCTATGAATAGAGATGGGATCAGACGGAATTCCTGATTCAAGAATGACAGGATATCTTTCAGCAATGATAGCATTCCCTTTTATGGTGTCTCATTTACTTTCTCCTTTAGTTATAAAAGAAGTTGCTTGAATTTTTCCTTGATGCCTTCAGAGGCTTACTAATAACTGACAATATGCAGCTGCTCTGAAGCATGACTAATATTCCAACTCTTAGTCTTTTATTCTTCTGCTTTGCTACTCTACAGCTGTGAAGCTTGACAAATGGCTTATTTGGATGATGGCCAAGGAACGAGCAACAATGAGCCAAGTCATCCAATTTGGAAACATGACATAAAAGGGACTTCTCTGACTGAGGTCAGCTGCAATTATTGTGGCAAAGACATGAGTGAAGGTGTCAATCGCCTTAAATACCATCTTGTTGGGGCTCTAACCCTGCAATGTAATGTTGTGCCTAGCAGTGGCCGATATAGTAAAAAACGAAGTCAAGGCTTGTCTGGTTGTTGAAGAGGAGAAGAGGGCAAAGAGGTTAAATTTTTGCAGGATGCGATGGTCCCATATCTTACAACAACACTCTTACTCTGTTGGACCTGTGTTTAATGTATTAGACAAAAGAAAAATACTGTAGATGGTGGGTACTGAGTCACTGACACTCTGCTCTCAATGGTGGAACTTGATAGACAGCACTCTGCTGTAGACGATATTCTTCCATGAATGAAAATTTGTAGTTGACATTCCTCTGGATGGCTAGTGTGGGGTTTTACATTTAAAAATATTTCTTTCAACATACAAGAGATATGTGCAACCTTGTCTGCAAAAAACTGTCTAGAATGTTAATGACAGATCTGTGCACCCTTGTCTGCATACAAAACTGGCTACTAGGGCTTCTGTTCTTTCTTTTTCTTGCATGGGGCAGGAAAGGACTGTAGTTATCGAAAGTTGGGTTTTGGCCACCCCTTATGTACCCAAAGGGTTGCAGATAGACGCAACTTACCAGTTTCCTATCTTCTGTTGGTTTTAGGGCCATGGATGCCAAAAGAGTCTTGAGGGTTGAACTTCATATCCTCCCAAGATAATCCAACCAGGTTTGCTTAGTCTTGTCTATTCTCTTGGGAGCATCATTAAATCCTATGTGCCCCTTTTGGGATGGTGGCGACAACTGTGCTTTTACTTTACATCCCACTACAGATTAGTGTTGGCACTTGGATCCACTGTAGCTCCTTTTTTCTGTTTCTTTTACATTGATTGTTTGCTTTCTCTTTACTATTACTTTTAGCATGTTAGGGTTATCCATTTTGGGTCAAACCCTCATGGCTGGACTGTAATGCCATACAGTAGTTCTACTTTAGTGTAGTTTATCCTAGTTTCTTTACTAGTTTAGCTTATTTTCATAGTACTTTTCGGCATAGTTACCAGGTTCTTCCAAACCTGGTCTTGGTTCAGTGAGGTTCAGATTTTTTGGGCTGGACCAAACTGGTTTGTTTCTGTTTTTTTATTTATTTTATGAGTTTGCAATTTTTTTATATATTCAAAAAATTTAAAAGATATAAAATATGGCCTATAAAATATAATGTATACGTTTATAAAGTAAAAAAATATACTCGAATTTAAAAAATATGGAAATTTTCTCTTCTTTTTTTTTGGCATATATTTATATATTTTTTTATGAATATTTGTATGGATGTATTTAAAATATATGTATACTGATTATTCGAACTTTTCCTAACCAAGCTGAACTTTCCTGAAAAAACCAAACATCCAAACTTTTTGGGCCTTCCAAATATATGAACTGAACAGTACCTGGTAACTATGCTTTTCAGTTACTATAGTGCATTGTAACAGCTCTTTTCGATGAGTTCCATCGGCCTACTTTGGTCATCCTTGGACATTACTAAAATTATCTTCTCTCAATGACAGCATTTCTCTAATGGTTGGTGTGTGATTTTACATTTACAAATATTCACCTGAACTATGTTCCTCTCGATGGCCCTGTCATGGCTGTTCCTCAACTGCTGTGCATGCTTGATATGCAGCTAGTGTGTGGGTCAGCTGAAGTGGGCATGAAATAGAATAGATTAGAGGGCTTTTAATGTTGTGAGGCCACAAGGAGACTTGCCCACATATGTCATGTTTTAGTTTTTCAATTTTATTCTTCGTCTTATGTTGTGAAAGACTTGGTTTTAATTTTCAATTTTAGTTTTCTAATCTATTTTTTCAATTTTAACATTAGCTTGTTATTTTATTCTATTTTATTGTTTAATATTTTTCTTTTATAATCTATTTTTGCTATTGTTTTTATTGTAAACTATTTATCTTTCTAATCTATCTATATTTAAGTCTATTTTTGCTATTGCTATCTATCTATTTTTTTATTAGCAACTATAGGTGATGCTTTCTATTTTTAATTTATTTTATTTTTTAAATCCATTTTAAATCTATTTTCTCTTTTTTTTTTTCTTTTATATTATAAAATATTAATAGTACTGTTGCTCATGGGGTTTGGAGCACGTGGTAGAGGATGGGTTTCATATTGTAGACCAAGGTTCCAATCCCATGGGTGAACCTTAACATTTAATCAAATGACATGAGCTCAGTAATTTGAAATTCTCTACTTTCAAGGAGGAGACCCAAGTTCAAATCTTGCCAAGGGATACATGCATAATTGCCAATTTGTTATAATACCACAATGTGTTCATGATGTAATAAAGGTGGGGTAGTTTCAATCCCTTATAAGTTTATAACAAAGTAATTTTTTGTTCCTATTTTGGCAAACTTTGGGGTTGTCTTCTAATTGTCTATGTGTGTCTGTCCTGACCATAAGGGGACTCTGTGGAACTTAGCTTGTAAAGCGTACATGCTAAATTGCTGCCTAGAGTCATATTAACCCATTGACAATTCTTCATGCTACTTCCTGTCACTCTATTAAGTAAGCAGATTTTCTTCCATGTGTCTAGGGGAAATTTGTGTTCTTCGGTGCCTTGCAAAAGGAATGATTTGATCATGCTTTCCGTCTTCTTGATGATCTCATCAGAGCTTGAAGAATGAAGGACTAGTATAGAGGAATATTTTGGAGAATAAATCCAGGTAAAGTTAGCCATTAGCGTTTCCATCTAATTAGCTTCCTTAATTAATTAATTAATTTTTTCCGCAGCTTTCTTTTAGCATTGCCTATGAATAAGAAGATTCCTAGATAAGAGTTTGGAAGGAATGCTTTATCACATCCCAAAACCTGAGATACTAAGCTGAGTATGAAGCTTCATATTCAACTCAAAGACCTTCATTTACAGTTTGCTCCAAAACCTTGTACTCTCTTAGGATATCTTTTATGGATATATTTTCCTGTAAGTTTGGGAGTGCCTGCTAGTATTGTGTTGGCTACAAACTATAGATGGGTTATCATCTATTTGTCCAAGGGAATTCTCGATCTTTTGAATTTTTCTCCCAATTTTTCTTTTGTGATATCCCAGCATAAGTCTTACCCATTACTATGTAGAGACAAGGAGATGGTATCTCCTTGTTTAGGCTTGTCAAGGACTTAGAAAAGCCCTCTGTTATGCCATTGACCACTTGCGCAGAAGAGCTTGATGTAGAGTAGAGCTCCCTAATCTAGCTTATCTAGTCTCCCTTTCAAGACTTCATCAAGGAATTTCCAATAGAGACCTCCAACTTGATTTGCATTCCTTTCTCCTATACATGGAGAATAGAACCCTCCTTATTCTTGTGAAATAATTCCTGGCAGTACTTCCTTTTGGCAGTAATAGCATTTCCTTTTGTCAGTGTCCCTGCCCTTTAACCTGGGCACTATAAGATATAATTAGGGTAGGTTAGCTGTCCCTGCTCAATTGAATGTTTCCTTGACATGCCCAGAGGCTTACTACATGAAGAACTGTCTAAAGCTTGTCCATACTTTGGTTCTTTCTCTGTATTTCTTCAACTTGGCTACTTGACAACTAGGAAGATTGACAACCTTGGAGCTTAGCAGTCAATTGGTCTTCTCCCATCCAACCTTACAGGCACATCGTTCTTTATGGACTTGGATGTATTCATTTTACTGTACACTTGATTTGTATTTGGACCTCAGAACCCTTGAAGTCTTTGAGCACTTCAATCTTTTGGGCTTTGAGTCTTACCGTAACATATTGGGCCTTTTCAGCTTGGCGGTAGCTTTTGCTTACAATTTTGGAGCATTACTGAACGTCCTTCTGATCTCTTCCATGGCCTACCTGTACTCTGCATTTTCTGTGGGTTCTTCAGCCCAATTTGTGTGTGGATTCTCTTGTTCTGCTTTGTTGGCCTCAAATTGACGGCAAGACCTTTTGAATTATGTCCATCTTGGGTCTGGTTGCTTGTGCAGGCTTGTGCACTGTGCCTGTTAGTGCTTAGGTACTCTGCACTGCGAACACTTTCTTAGAGATGTGGGGTTCTTTGTAAGTCTGTGCATCCCTTTGTTAGCCATTGTACTAGAAATGCTCATGCAACGCTGACCCTTTGCTGGAATGTGTTGGATTCAAGATCTCCTTGGCAATTTGACATCTTAAAGATTTAGACCATCCACGTTGCTGTCAGTGTCTGTAAGTTTTTGCAGTATGTTTGGACTTGGGCAAGTCTCCGTATGTCCTAGTAACCCGGAAGCTAATTGAACCTCAGGCAAGACTTCGTTATTTACCATGCACATCGCATTTTGACAATGGAAATCTCCAATGATTGGTTCTTTTGGAGCCATATCAGGAAAGAATCTGAGGTATGTACTGTCCTGGTTTTGCCAAAGCAACCACTTAGGTGAGAAACTGGATACCTTGCTGTTCTGCGTAGGAGATGAAGACAACTTTATTTTTTACACTCTTTACTCAATTTCTCCACTGAGCATTTGTGCTATATATGATTCTTTTATCGGCTTCGTTGCCCACAATAGGGATTACTATAGGAGTGTGTACTTGTTTACTTCAAACTCATTTTTTAGACCACACTCCGAGTTTGCAGTAATCAGTCATTATGAGCATTAATATATATTCCATTGTGTTACTTTAGGAAAACAAATTCTGAAAACTAACCATGACGCCTACCATTCAATAAATACAAATATGAACAAAAAATAACATCTTTCATTATTTAGCAGGAAATAAAATACCTGTAACACCTTTACAAATCTACTGCACTAAATTATGTCAGAAAAGGAAACCATTGGTCTTTTGCGTGGTTCACCTCCAGGGGGAGTCATTTTGTGGATCCTCCTTCACCATGTTGAGATTATAATCAACATGGGACAAGGTTCACAAAATACATCACTGTCTTATCATATTTGAGCATATCCTAATTTCTTAGGTACACACTAACTTAGCTTTCCCATGTTTTCACAATAAACCCTTTGCTGTTATTGGGGACTTTGATGGCTGCCTTTCTGAGATTTTCATTTTCCCATCTATCTATTGTGTACCAGTGACTGTCTGTACTCAGAGACTCTAATTGTTGCTATTAGTCTACAAGTATTAATCATAACAGAAGAAATA
The DNA here is from genome assembly GCA_028583015.1 of Wollemia nobilis. Classification (NCBI taxonomy): domain Eukaryota; kingdom Viridiplantae; phylum Streptophyta; class Pinopsida; order Araucariales; family Araucariaceae; genus Wollemia; species Wollemia nobilis. The sequence continues at coordinate 2,579,963 of JAQPPZ010017175.1, read as the reverse complement.
AATCTGGAGCTAGATCCAAGGCCAATCAAAACAAAATTAGAATGACCAAGGACATTATTTGGGACCTTCATCATGTTTACTTGGTGTCTGTTTGCTATCCCTCTACTGTAGCACAAATCCAGAGCAAATTGGCTTCTCCTTTGTCAAAAATTGCTTGTAGTCTTGTGTTTGCAGGGTATTGAGGCTTTTTGTATGTGATAGACTTAGTTCTTATGAAGGCATCCAAGAAATCTTGCTGGTAATGTGCATCTTTCCAATGACCATTATAATATCAATAATGTTAGGTCTGCTGTAGATTTTGCTTTGTCATTGTTGTTTGGGATTGGTTTAGAGTTAGACCCTCTTCAGTATTGCTTATTGCTCATGCTTTTCTTGGGTTCTTTTCTTTTGTTGATTTCATGTTACAACAATTCACAAAAAGAAGTGATATCAAACTAAAGGAGATAAAATTTAACAAGAGCCACCCTCAAGCATGCATAATTAAACAATAATAAAATATTTCCAAAAACAGAAATGGGAGCCGACCATTGGTCAATGAAAGAGCATATGGAATTGCTCTTTAAGCTGCCAATGTGCTGGCATGTGGGTTTACACATGCTAACATCCCCCTTTAGACATGACTCAAAGGGACCAAGGTGGCACTACTGTAGCTTTTGATAGCTCTCACATGTCTCTTCAATTTTGCCTCCATTGGCTTGAAGATGTCTATAACTCAGAGGGATACAACACCTTCCCATCCAATGGAGTGATCCACCAAACTCTTTCCAACTAGAACAATCATATGCATGGCTGACATCACCAATATCAGATCACAAGTATCAATTGCAGGCTTTCTTCCACACAACTGACAATGCAAGGTTGGTCTTCCTATCGACATCAAGATCATAAGTATCAATTGTAGGCATTCTCTTCCTTTCGACATCAAGATCATAAGTATCGATTGTAGGCATTCTCCCCTACAACTCCAGAATGCAAGGTCGGTCTTCCCTTTGATACAGGATAATCGATCCATAATATGAGACTCAGATAATAGAAACCTTTCAGATATCTTCAGACAACTGACTTTCAATGAAGCAAAATGCAATGCTTAGATTTCTTGTGATGAAAGAACTTCCATAAGTCTAGGTGTCAATGACATCAATGACCTTGAAAGAGAAGACGACACGTTCCACATCTACCTGTCTTGTAATAGCCTTCAGACCCACCTTGCAGAAGTTGTTATGATAGAATTAAAAAAAAAAAGGTCATGAACACTAGTGGTGCATGTTTTCCACATACACATATCCTATTTAAAGAAGTGGGGTATCACAAACTGATATGATCTCATTGTAATCCACCAATTAACTGATCATGTAATGTGATAACTTGATAAAATAATTAGTGTTTTAATACATGGACAAGGTCACTAATGGCAAAACATAGCTATGGAAATCCACAATGAGGAGAGCCAAAAGGCTCCACAAGCGAGCGGACATGTCTTTATGATGCTCTCAAATATGACAGATATTTCCACAATCTGACATCAATTCAACCATGGCCGATCTTGATTTTTCCACAAGCGTGGCATCTGTGAAGAATATCTTTTCTTTCCAAAATGAGGGACACTAATCAAACAAAGAATCACAATCACAAATATTCAGGGAATACAGTGCTCATCACTATGGATAACATCATCATGATTAATATTAGAAGCACTATCGTTATTTTGATAGGTACCTAGGTACGCATTCTTATAATAGCCATAAAAGATATTAGCATTATAAGAAGACTAAGAATTAACCTCATCTTTAACAAGAGGTACATCATCATCAAAAGAAACATTGGCATGTGTCACCAATGGATGGAGAAAACTTGAAATAGACTCCCTCATTACTGCAATACATGCTCAGGAGGGCCCTGATCATCAATTGGGCCACGCCCATCAATGTTATCTTCCTCATATTTCAGATCTTTTCTCAAATCAACAAGTTGTTTAATATGTCTTTAGAAAGTTCGCAATTGCCATCGTCTAGGATATATATACCTAGAAATTCAGCCTAGTTTCTGATGTACATACTTTTTCTCAAAGAAGGAAAAATCACAATATCTCCCCAACTCTAGAATGTTACAGGACCTTGCTAGGTGCAATAGGTGAGTCAGATTTGTAAAATCAACTCAGATTTTGCCACTTTTTTTGCAGTTAGTTGCTGAAGCACTTATTCAAGCCACAAACAAATCTAAACTTCTTCAGATGATTCATCTGAGAGGCAAATGGTGATGACATGGTCTTCTTGCTGCGCTTAACTCGCCTGCTGCCACTTGGGAAAGTAGATGAGCTCCAAGTCCAGAGGCTTTGATTACCATGTTGGAAAACACCCACTTCACAAAAGGAAGTGATATCGATATAAAATAGATAAAATATGAATGATGGATGATTGAAATGAACAAATGTGATGCCTTGTTTAGCTTATGCTGGTGAGGAATACAAAAGTCAAGCCTCAACCATGCATAATAAAATAAAATAAAATATCTGAATTTCTTGAGACATGATACAAGCCGACCATTGGACAATTAAATAATACATGGATTAACCCAACGAGGTGACAGCAGATCTGACAAGCACGTTTACACGTTGTAACACTGAACTTGCTCTTTACAAATATAACCTTGCGGATTGCCCTAGCAAAGTGCTTTGGTTCTATGACTCTAATTAGGTTGGAAATATAATGATCAAATCTGCCTATAAATGGAATCCTAGCATTCTGAATTTCATATGACCTGAAACAAACTTTAGGATATTCGAGAACTTGTAGTCTTCCATCACCATGTTTCTTTAGCTCAGGTTAGGGAAATCATTTATCTTATTGTAGTAAAGCTCAAAAATGTGCTTACTGTAGTAAATCTTTATTATTTTAATCATTTTCATCTCATAATGGTGTCTCACCATAGGGATGCATTTCACATTGAAAATTATACCGAAATATGAGCTTCATGTTATTTGAATAATCCCGTAACTAGAAATGCATCTTTATATCCATGAGTGACGCTTCTGCCTCCTACCCAGGAACTGCTTTGCTATTGAGGTTAGGTGGTCTGACTTTCCTGAACCCATCTGAGCTGCTTTTTGTTATGCTCCTTTCTTTTGATATGATATGAGGAGATCTCTCCCTCAAGGAAGAAACTGGTGATGATTCACAGGAGGATTCTGATTTGGTGTCTGAGGATGATGAGTCCAAGAATATACAGTTGCTTGAGCCATTGCTTGATGAACCGGCTCTTCTTTCTCCTTTGTATCATTGAACATCCTTTGATGCATGTCATTTGTCCTTCTTATGAACTTCATTTGATCTTCCTTGCTGCTTCTTCTCCAATCCTATCCAATCTTAGATACTTCTTTTAAGCCATTTCTTGAAGAGCCCATTGAGTTTGCCCCATGATTGATGTGCCCTTGTTGATCACCTTTTTCTCTACATTCATGTGTCTTTTCTTCTGCATTGCATTGCTTTTTTCTGATTGGTGTTCTGCCTTTTTTTTATCAAAAATATATTTTGGGTTAAAGGAAGAAACACCCAAACATCATATTCTATGGTTTTAACATTATTGGCTTGTGACCAATCAGATCAGGGATTAATTTGTTCCCAATATTTTGTGCTTATATGCTTTATATAGCTTAGATACAGAGAACAAGTTGTTCTGTTCTTTTGATAAAAATATATTTTAAATACATATAACAAAATGGGGTAAATCCTTTATATCCTTTAAAGTTTCAAACCCACTGTTAACAACTACACCATAGCAAAAGTCACCTCATTTACCATAGAGAACTGAACACAATAAATTGGTTCTCATACAAAAGGCTTCTTTTGTCATGTGAGTGATTACTTTCATGCTGTTTGTAATGTATTTGAACTAAGATTGGTATTTGTACTTTCAAAGTTTTTAAAAATCCCACATTTCATTTTGATAGTTCGCAAGCTGTGAAAATCATGCTTTATTTTTTGACCATTTGTAAAACCGTCAAATGTTATGGGTACTCTTGAAATAGATCCTTGTAAGGAGTAACTAAAAGCAGGTTTGCCATTTGTTTGTGAAAATAACTAATGAACTGCGACAAATTCCTTTAATACCCATGCCATGATTACAAAGCTCTAAAGAATTGAATATAAAAACTCCACAATGAATGCCAGAAATCTGGTCATATATTTCCTAGCTTGCTCAAATGTGAGGGATAAAAGGATGAGAAGCAACCATCAAATAGTTTGGTGTTGTCTTTGCAACCTGTTCTTGCTTAAGCAACCAAAAATAGCACTATCCAACTTGTGTGCCAGAAGCATATGGCTTATCATTTAGCTGACAGTTGCAACACTCGTATTGACTTTCTAGCTGAAAACTATGACTATGTTCTTCATAACAATAGAACCTAATTGGATTAAGTGAAGACCAAAAAAGCATGGCCAACCTGCACTTTTTTATTGTTTTCAATGGGTAGGGAGGTGAAATGGTTAGCAAGTTGAAGTCATAAGATGCCTTTTAAATAAAAACACTCTTATGCCTCCTCCCTTTTATTATATTGCAACCTGACCCTACATGCAGAATGCCTGAAAAAACTATCAACCTTATGGCATACCAAGTCATTGAATTTTAAATTCTTCATCGTCTCTTGGTCTGTGAAATTGGACGTTTTAATCCCATTGAAAGATATCTTGGAATTCAGGCCAAATAGTGAGTTCCCAAGCCACCTTCAATAGGGCCCTTACCTTGAGTTCCCAAGCCACCTTCAATAGGGTCCTTACTTTAATTGGCAGCTTTATTACCGTCTCTAAGACAATTTCAAAAAGGGATTTGTCAATAAATTTGTCTTCAAATTGTTAATTTCTTCCAAGATGCTCACCAATGTCCCATTGGTATGTCTTCCCTAACCCTCTTTATGATCAATAGTGAATCAACGTCCACCATGAGATTCTTAGTTTCTTTTTCAATTCCTAAGTGTAATCCTGTGACCGTAGCCCCTCCCCCTATATTTGTATACCTGCTCAACAGAATTGTTGTATAGACAATCAGCTTATACCTTTTATCCTTGATAAGACATCCAGCTCCATTAACTTAGGAATTCTATTTTAAAACACCATCAAAATGAAGTTTTGCCCAGTTTGAAGGGGTGGCTTTGAGCTAACTTTTTGCCTCTTTTTCTTGTCAGGATGGTTTCACACAATTGCTTCTAGAAGGCTGGGCATTGTCTGAAGATAGTTTCTTCTGGTGGCCATGGGTTCTTCTCCATTAAAATGTTGAGGGATTGTATTCTTTCCATAAAAGATCCACCTCATAGGAGGATTTTGTCTGCTGATTTTTTAATGTTCCACGGGGATGCATCCCAGGCTTTGGGGCTGTCTTGGAGATATGTCTCAGCATCCTGAAAAACTGTCTTGACGTCTTTCAAACGTGTCTCACCATCTCAACAATCTGTCCTGCTGTCTTCGATTGTTCCCGTCCGTGTAACATTTTTTTTTTTTTTGGATTCTTTCAAAATGTTCATGCCCTCATTGCTGGCAGCATATTCCCACGAGTGTTGGACTGGGGTGAATCTACTGGGGATAGACTATCCAAATATAAAATTCTTAAAAGAATCGGGCAGAATCCAGCTCATACTAAATTTGACTAGAAGTACATTCCATATTTCGTTTGAAAAGGAGCAGTGCAACATTGACCAATCCACGTTCTCTCTATCAGAGCGAAGGACACACTTTGATGCATTTCTTCTCTAGATTGTCCTGTCAAGTCTTTCCTGTGTGCCAGGCAAGAATCACAAGAATATATAATTCCTATGTTTAAAACTGTGTAAAACAGTGCGAATTGAAGAAAGAATCAATTAGTATATCTCTCAAACTGAGAAATTGAAAGATCTCAGCATTGAGACATCATACCATACAATTCTACCCTTGTTTTACAATAGATGCAGAAGTTTTGATGAACTTTGCAACTTGATGCATGTAACAAGTCTAAAATCAAATATCAGCAACGAGATTTATTTATTTATTTTTTTAAGAATTGGTTATATGGGATTGAAATGGACCCCACCCGTATCACATCATGACTGCATAGTGATATTAAATCTGCTTGGCAATTGTGCATGTGTTTTTTGGCAAGATTTGAACCTGGGTCTCCTTCTTGAAAGTTGAGGAATTTATTTGGTTGAACTTAGGCCATTTGAAATCAGCATGAGATTTATACCTCATTACTTTTTTTTTTCTTAAATCTTAATTTTTAAATTCATTATATAGGATTGACAGGCCCCACCCATATTCCATCATGACTGTGCCACCGTGGTATTTCAACCAACCACATAGTGGTAATTACAACTGACAATTATGCATAATATATCTTGAGAAGATTTGAACCTGGGTCTACACATTGCAACTCCAGGTTTTTGACCACTTGAGGTAGTGCCATTTGATAAAATGTTAAGGTTCACCCCTGGGCTTCGAACCTCAGTCTAAGGTGTGAAATTCTTCACTTTCAATCACTTGCTCCAAACCCCTTGAGCTTCACCTCATTACTTTTTAGGTTTCATTCAAAGTTTTTTAACCCCTTTCTTTTTAAATTAATAATTATTAATTGGTTTTTTGGGATTGAAATGGGCCTTATCCTTATTAAATCAGTGATTGTATTATAGTGTATTTAAAATTTTTAAACCAATCACTTATCATGGACTGTATTATCGTGGCCTGCATTATCACAGGAGTGTCCATTACAATGCAGGGATTTGAGCTTGGATCACACTGATACTAGAGCTTTCCTTTTGCCATTGCTCTACAATGCCTTGGGCCAAATGTTAAGGTTCACCCATGAAATTGGAACCTTGGCTTACATTTGAAACTCTTTGTTCCCCACTGCTTGCTGCATACCCATTCGGTTGTTTTAAGGTTCACCCATGGAATTGGAACTTTAGCTTATGGTATGAATGTCAGATTTCTCAATACTTTCCAAAAATGTTCAAAAGCATGCATTCACTACAAATCATATGTAAAAGAATAAATGACGAAATATGAGATCAGATAGACAAAAGAACAGAATAGGAGAGGTGGGTGCTTGTGGGTGCCTAATAATATATCACATAGACAAAAGAACAAAATAGGAGAGGTGGGTGCTTGTGGATCAGTGGTTGGGGGATATTTATCGCAGATACTTCCACAATATAATCGAAGTTGACATAAACATAATGGCTTAAAGGTTATATTACAAGTTTAATTACAACCTTTCAAGGTTACCATATTGGTGGTTTAACTGATGCTGCTAGGGCTAAATACAAAGAATTAAATGCCCGTAGGCTTACATTAAGAGAATATCATGTTTGCCTATAGTCTTACATCAAGATTGCCCATAGAATTACATCACCATTGTCACCATTGTCAGCCTTGGCCAATAAAGTTAGATTACTGGTCTTCCAACAACCCCTATAATATAAGTTGGGGTCCAAGGGAAGAAGCCTCCACCAAATAATGGATGCTAAATTGGCAAAAGAACAGGTCATGAATGTCGCTATCTGCAGTGCTAAAGGTACATAGATTGGATCAACTTTCTGATGAACATGAAGCCATGATTCCATCTCTAGCATCAAAGGTGTTGAGCTTCTTGTGGGAATATCATCAACATACTATTTATCACCAATCTCAAACACAGATAGCTGTTACATGTAGATCTTTCTCCTGAACCATCCAAGAAGTAGTAGCAAATATCCTGATAGTCAACCCTCGTTATTTGAGAGGAACCTGTAGGAGCAAGGCATACCTTGTGCTAACTATGGGATGTATACTCTTATTTTCAACAAATAATTTTCTGTTACACTTTAATAGGTCTGGGGACTGATGTCACTAATGCTTAGATCTTGGAAAACAGTGCGATCTGAAAAATGGGCCCAAAATGCTTCAGTATGCAAAAATTATGGCCTCCAGAAGTTTGGGCCTAAAACACTAAATGTAGTGAAAAAATTAATGCCTCCAAATGTTAGAAAAATATCGGCAAAATAAACGATGCCACTTCTTGTATCCTGACAGGGGCTTGTCTGCCACTGTGCAACCGGGGCGAATGATTGGATGCCATGTGTCTGGTTTGAGTGGCTGAAAAGATAATGTGCATGCCAACTGGATCCTCATCGACTGCCAAATCAAGGTTGATTGCAGTGTCATCATGGCTGTCAACAAGAAATCCAGAGTGGGATTTGAACCCTGCTTGTCCTGGAAGGGAGCACCTTGGGTTAGCTGGGCTAGCCAGGCCACCAATAAGCCCAAAAAGCATAGGTTGCATTCCCTATATAGATGGGAGAAGGGGAATGCAACTGAAGTAAACAAAATAGACAAGTTTCCTTAAAAAAACACCTGCTTGAGAATTGAACTCAAAGCCTTCCAGCAACAAGAGGCCTGCCAACCAACAAAGCCAACTGCTTGGCTAGAACAAAAAGCGACACTCTCCAACTTGGAGAAGAACATGCTGCTCTCATCAGTGAAACTTAGACCTCCTAAATAAAATGTACAGTCTCCATCATGCCATCCAGTATACTATACAAGCCAGATCAATACAGTAGAAACCCTTTATAAAGATGTCTGCGATGTGCTGGAAACAAGGTTTGAAAAGAAAGAAATAGTCTGTGACTTGAACCAATGACCTTCACTGAAAGAATGCCTACAGCTTGGTAAGTTAACCAATCTGCCCCCGAGCTGAGCTGGAAAGAAAATGCGATTGGCTTGAAATGAAGATGTTGAGGGACCTGAACATGATGTAACAAAAAGAATGTCCCCATCCCGATTTGAACCTATGATGTCATGAAGGAAAAAACATTAACTTGCGTCGTGTTGTCCATCAAGACATATGGTGCCAACAATAAGATGGAAGAAGCAGCTTGAATAAATCACCAAGCCCATCCACGATTGTCAAAGGAGTGGACAGGGCCTTAGAAAAAGTTTGCAGCAAATTAGACTTTAGTTGGGTGTGTGACTTGAACAAACTGCCCCACAAAAAGGACACCTTCAACACGTTGTGCTAACCAATATGCCAACAGATCAGTTTGGAAAGAGAATGTTATGCCCTAGTAAAGACAAATAAGCACATCTAGAGATCTGAGAGATGAATGCATGCACAAAGAACTGGCAACGCCAGGGATGGAACTGAAAACCTCCTGACTCACAAACCAACGCTTTACCACTGCATTGCATGCCATCAGTGGTTGTGAAATTGATCTTTGTTCCTATGTAGCTAGAGGCATGCACCCTCAGGTATGTGCAACAGATAAAACACAGCTGCTAAAAGGAGTATTCACATATTCAAACCGGGGCATTTACCTTGCAAAACCTTAACACCAATCTGCTGTCAAATATGTCAGATGCCTAAAATGGGAATGGAGGGGCAATGTTTCTTGGAGAAGAATAAAAACATCTTGAGCTAGAGGGGGATTTGTCCTTGTGTATTCGAAGAAAAGATTATGCTCGGCTACCATTCTGCCAAACCTCTACATTAAGGCCTAAAAAGAAAAAAAAAATAAAAGGTCTTCTGCCTGGAACATGCCAGTGAACCTGTTGCTCGAGTTAAAAGATGACCAATGCAAGTGCACCCACAAATATCCAGATTTGATGTGTGAAAATTAGCAACACGAATTTAAAAAATCGAATTCAAATTTTCATATTTTCCCTCCAAAACTATAAGGGTGATTTTCCTTCATTTTTTTAACTCTTTGTGCCATGGGAAAGACTTTTTCTGTGCCGCTTTATGCCTGCTTTAATACCATGTCAGTTTTCACAGTATTTTCTAGAAACGTTCAAAGGCATACATTCACAACAGATCATATGCAAAAGAATAAAAAACGAATTAAGATAGCAAATAGACAAAAGAAGAATGAAATAGGAGAGGTAGGCAGCCGTGGGCACCCAATGATTTATCGCATTGATACAATGGACTAGTGGTTGGGATGTATTTTTAGCAGACACCTAATCTCCAATAGTAGTTAATCGAAGACGACATAAGATAATGGCTTAAAGATTAAACTAAAAGTTTAATTACAACCTTGCAAAGTTAACCATACTGGTGGTTTGACCGATGCCGCCAGGGCTAAATACATAGAACCATGCCTGTAGGCTTATATAGAGTACATCACACTTGCCCTTAGGCTTAAATCACCACTGTCGGCTTTGGTCAATAATATCAGATTACTGGTCTTCCCATAGTGAAACTCTTTGCTTCCCACCGCTTGCCCCAAACTCAATTTGTTAAATATTGTGGTTAATCTATGGGAAGGGAACCTTGGTTTATGGTTTGAAACTCATTGTTTTCCACCACTTGCCTCAAAGCCATCAGGCACAAAGTGAATTTTTAAAATGATCATTCTGATACATTTTATGTAGTTTGATGGTTGATTATGGCATTTTTTAAGCAAGAAAGCAACTTTTGGATAATTTCGTTTGTTGTTTACTAAGTTGATAGTTCATGGGATGGCCTTTGCAAAATATTAGTTTGAAGAATATTTTGTCCTGTTCCTCGTATGCTATTCTTGCTCTTTTGTTTGAAGATGATTGAATTTCAATGTGCAGAAAGAGATTTTATTCTTTGCTTCATGCTATTAACCTGGTGCTATATTTGTTTTATAGGTAGCTGAGCGTGCTTTGTTTTTGTGGAACAATGATCACATTATAAACTTGATTGCACAAAACCGGTATGCAATATTGCCATTGGTTTACCCTGCTTTGGAGAAAAATACTAGAAACCACTGGAGTCAGGCTGTGCACAGTTTGACTTTGAATGTGAGAAAGATGTTCTTGGAGATGGACCAAGAGCTCTTTCAGGAATGTGAACGTAAGTATCTTGAAGAAGAAATAAAGGCAAAAGGTATACAAGAGAAGCGTGAAGTGACATGGCAGCGTTTGGAAGCAGTTGCTGCTTCAAAAGCTGTAAGTAATGAACTAGTGACTGTAGCACATCCAGCAGGTAGCAATTCTACTCTGAAAGCTTCGTCTGGGAGTTGATCAGTTGTAATACTAATCACTCCTTGGACAGGAAACTGCAGTAGTTGGAGGAGGCATGTCAGTTTTGTTTCAACCTCTTCACTTCCAAGTTTTGTGCACGATTTTATGATTGCAAGTGGGCTAAAAGTTTTCTTGCAGGTAAGTTGTTTTGGAGATGGTTTTCTGATTGGAAACTGCAATCTGAAACAGAATTTCAAGCTTTGGTTTCAAGTTCCATTTGCACAAATGAAATCATTGAACACTTATCTGTTCTCTCATTTCTTTTCTTTCTGAGCTGAGATGAAAGTTGGAAAAGGAGAACTGGGTGAGATATAGGTTTTCTGTGGTAAACCACATGCTTCCAGTATGAAGTTGCTTGTTTGGCCTGCCACATTTCTATCTTTTTGTTGTAGATGTCATGGGTGTCACCTACTAACTGACAAACATGACTTCTACAATTTGCATTGCCTTATGAAATCTGAGGGCTCCTTGTGCCAAGCTTATTTCTATAAATGTTACTTGAAGAAAACTAGTGCATAATTGAGTTACAAAATTTTGGATTGTCAGAACCTCTGGTTATTGGCCATGGTTCTAGGTTCTTTTGATCAAGAGAAGTACAATATTGCTGCCAGGATGCAGGGAGCCATTGATGGCTTGAATTCACCACAAAAAGGTTATTAATGGATTTGTTTATATAGAAAAGCTTAGCTTTTATGTATGAAAATCTGAGCATATTTCTTCTGTTGAATGCTTAGTTTTCGCTACTTATTCTTTTCACTGTGGAATTATTTGATTTCTTGATTTCAATTTGAGTTTCAATTATACCCATCCTTCTGCAAATTTAAAATAATGTTACTTTTTTTAACTTGAGGACTTCATGTGAACTTTCACATTTACACATGGTTGGCAATATGTACTTCTGGGTAAGGCGTTTACTGGAGATTAGTGCAAAGTTCGAGTGACATTGTCTGAGTTGCAAAAAGATGCAGAAAAAGGCTAAGTACTTAGTTGACCAACTTTGCAATCCACAATGACATAATCTCATTTCTGTGCTCCAGATTTTATTGTCCACACACCTGCAATTTCGACATGTATAATGCAGTCTACTCATGACTGGCTTTTATTTTGTAAATTGAAACATAGGCTTAATATGATTTTTCATCTTCATTTAACTTGGGTTTCATATAATTGTTATATTCATTTAACTGATCAACATTCTTTTAGTTTTGTTATCATGCCAAAACGTTGCAATTATGTATTTTATAAAACCTGTCAACAAATGGTAGAATAATTACTTTTTTTATCTCCTTCATCACATAAAAACTCAAATGATGAACAAGCTCTTGAAAATACATTGAATGGAACAATTTAATAAGTACATGGTAGCTCATCCCACTTTTTGTGTAACATTATTCAATTATAAATCCCTCTCAAAATAGCATAATTTATTTTTTCCCCCTTTTTTAGCTATTCACATTACTTATATCATTAAACATTAAATAAGTCATCAAGCATAAACTTATGCTAATGTATATATACATAACTTTACAATGTTTACAATTTTCCTGAACCAGCGATGGGGTTCCTTGAACCTTGAGATACCCTCTAATGTTAGGGTCAAATTTTCAAATCTGTTCTCTACGGCCATAATGACCTACAGATATTATTCAGGGTTTAGTGATGATTGCCTTCCACCCACTTCCCATTGAGTTACTTGCATTTAAGTGGATATGATTACTCCTACAGTATATGATGACTCAAAATTTGCAAGTTTAACCAGAAGTTATAAGTAGATGGTGCCACTGGTTTTTGTTGAGTTCTGGCTACAATGTTCTATGACTAAGGAACAACCACTAAATAATCAGATACATCAAAATCTAAATTGTTATACAACACAGCTCGTGAGTGCGATGGAATATAATATGGCCTGAAGATACATTCAGCTTTATCTTAAAACGGAGTAATTACCAGTAGTGCAAACTTTGTATTCATTATCAAAATTTGTTAATGGCAGTTTGAATCACTTTCAAAATGGAGTACTTTACAAAGTGTTCAAGAACAGGGTTGTTAACAGCATGTAAAGGACAACAGTTTTCCATTTCAGGAATACCATTAATGTCATACTATTAACCGTGATAACACATTTGATGTTATCCTTACAAGAGGGATCATGCGTAAAAGTACTATAGTGTAGCCATTATACAATAGTGCAATGAAATCTGATTTACAAGTACTGCATTACGGTTACTATGCCCCAACTTTGGTGATACAAGTACTACCGTACAACCAACACAATGTTACAAATATAATTATTTTGATAAATTCTATGGTACAGCCATCTTAGAGTTAATTGTTCTAAATATAATTTATAATTTAAGTGATAGGTACAGTCAATATAGTACTAACATTTCATCCACTTTTTTGCTGTTCAAAATGGGAAGAGAAGGCATCATGGCACTTTATTGTCCAATCAATAGACAATTAAAAAGTGTCCCTGTTTCAACTTCAATCCTTGAAATTCTGGCCCTTAATGAAGGGGCAAAAGTGCAATACCAAACTAGCTAGAGAATCCATTTTAATGCTTATGCAACATTCATCTATACATCATTCCATCAACCTGCAAGTATATACTCGCAACAAGATCTAGATTCTAGTGCAGGGATTGATCTGCACTTAAGGTACCCCTATGTATACAGATAATACCCACATCTCCTAACGAGCAAGTCATCGGAAAGTGCAAACTGTTGTATTATACCTTGTTCATGGTGCACTGGTCATATACTCTGACCACCTCTCTATCTGTCTAGAGTGACCCTTTTCAATCCACACATACCATGCAATAAATGCAACACAATTTCTCAAGCAGACATTAACCACAACCAGGTACAAACAAGCAATTACAACAATCTACAGAAAATATTTTGTTTGATGCATTCGTATATGTATATATGCTGCTTTATCTTGCTATCAATCAATATAACAGTCAAATATTGCATTTATGATATGACAGTCAAGCATGGAGAGGAATTATGCTCACATGAGGTGACAGAACAATAGGCATGTTTGCATAAATATGTATGAAGTGGAAATCATATATCTCTCACTTAACTCCTTCCCACATAGAATTTAATTCATGATACTAGACATGATGTTGTTCAGAAAAACTATCAGGTCATTTCCTATACAGATTCTATCCACACCAATTCTTTTTATTTTTTTTCCTTTTTTTAACCACCATCACATAGACGCCTGACAGGGATTATGTCAGTTTAGGCTAAAATGACTTTATTTTCCTTAAAAAATGTGGGACTCGCACACTGATACCTATCTACAAACCTTTATTCAATCATTGCAGATGTTATGACAATTTTAATATGTCGACTTCTCTATTACAGACAAAAAGAGGCCACCAATGCTTAAAGCTCATAAGCAGACACATAACAGAGAACTCCTCTTTTCAGCAATCATTGACAATCTTCTATTTACTTATATCAGTAACTTATGCCTAAATCTAACTATAAGTCTATTTTAGACCCAACTATGGCAATAAATACTAATAATATTTTTTTCAAGCATGACAATCATTTCCACAAACACTTCCTTGACATAACCATGTCAATCATTTTTACAAACACTTTGCTGACAAAACCATGCCATTAATTTCACAAACGCCATAATGATAGAAACAATATTAATTTCAAAAGAAGAGTGCATAGAGCATTCGAATGTACAACTAGGTTTTGGCAGAAATGGTATTGAAGCCTAGCTGAACCTCATGACAAGCTTGCAAGATTCAAGTTAAACCAACATTTAATAATGGCTATACATTATTTCGGACATTCAAAAAAGTATAAATGTGATTATGGAGTATCAATGTACAGAAATCAAGTTACTTCACCCTTTTTGCAATCTATACATGCAATCATTCCAGGAGCTATTTAAAACCAAAATACATTTACCAAATCAAAACTTCACGAGGACATAGAAGAAGCACAAAGAGCACATGTACTAAGCACCTTTGTTCCCATCAAGAAAACAGACTACACAGACCAAGCATGAAATTAGAACAAAGCTACATCAAGAACAGATAGGTAAAATGGGAGCCATGCTAACTATTCTCTTTCCTTATACACCAACTCTCTCCTCCACTCAAAACATCTTGACAAAACTCACAAAAAGAATGCAGATTGTGCCCTAGTGGTGTCAAGAAGAAAGATTTATGCATCTCAGCGGTTCTAAGCACTAAAGGGAGGTTTTGACTTATCTAATCACCTTCACCTCAAGCTAATAAGGTGAAGAAAAACTCATGTCAGATATATCCTTGTCCTTCCCTTCCTCCCATAAAAAATAATTCAAGCTTTAGTTGGAGTTGACAAGGACAAATGGGCAACATGGTATTTTATTAACATAAGATATATTTTACCTTTACTTAGAGAATAGACATGATTGTTACAAAATTTTATTTCTTTTCCATCAACAAAATTGCACTTTCCACTTACACATGAATCATAACGGTTCAAATATATAAACAAACATGTAATTAATATTATGTTTTTATTTTACCTAAATGCCATGTCTATGTGTGTGTGCTTTCTAAAATGCTTGCTCCTTGCAGATATGCTGCCCTCTTACTTATGGATGATACCTTCTCTCTTCAATCTCTTGGAGGGTGATCTATAAATACTTGCAACAAAGATGCAAGTTAATCTGTTTTTCATTAAATAATCAAATAATCATTATATTTGATAGTTTTATTAATAAAAAGAATCCAATTTAAACCACGTATATACAAATTATAAAAACAAACTTTTCTATTATTAATCTTACAATTTTTGGAATGTGACATTCCTCCCCTCTAAAAAGAGTCATCGTCCCAATGACTTCAAGAAAAATAATTGTTAAAATTCCACAATAAGAAATAAATTAATATAGGTGAAAATTAATATTAGGTTAATTGGAAATTATTTTGTAAGTAATTAAACAAAATTACATATCTAAGAAACTTCTTCAACTTTTCTTCTGCAGTTTTTATTCAATCAAAAAGATGAGGGTAAAGTTTTTGAATTTCTTCCATGTCTTCCCACTTGGCATTGTCTTTTGAATATCGTTCCCATTGAACTTTACATTGAGATACCAGTCTGTTTATTAGCTAGAGCCTACGAGTGTCCAAAATTTTGATTAGTTCAACCAAAAATATGCATGGATCTTGGACATGCAGGGATTTCAAATATAGAATATGTATAATATCAACATGATAGGGTTTTTAGTAAGATAAATGAAAAACATTATGAATTTGGGAAAGTGCAAGAGGTAGAGCAAGGTAGTATGCAACTGGGTTTACCACTTCTAGTACCTTGAAGGGACCCACAAACTTTGGTGCCAATTTGCCAAATTTTGGAACTTGACAAAACTTTTTTGAGGTTCAACTTTGAAGACTTTACCTCCCACTACAAAGTGCCATGATATTCTGTTTTTGTCTACATAACTTTTCTGTCTATCAGTAGCCTCTTTCAATCACTACTTAATATGCCTTATTTGCCCTTCCATTTTCCTTAACATGCCAGGATCTACAATTAACATGTCCTCCACCCTAGTCTAACTAAGAGGTGTTTTGCATTTCCTACCATATAGTGCCTCAAAAGGAGCCATGCTTAAACTAGAATGATAAGAGTTGTTGTAGGCAAACTCTACTAATGGAAAGTAATCCTTCCATTTATATTGCTAATCATACAATATCCTGAGTAGATCCTCTAAAACCTAATTTACAATTATTGTTTGCCCATCGGTCTTTGGACTATATGATCAACTAAAGTTCAACTTTGTGCCTAGGGTTGCAGTCAAAGTTTGTCATAACCATAAAGTGATCTTGATATTCCTATTAGAAATTATTATCTTTCGAAATTTGTGTAATCAAAATATTTTGAACAAATCATTTTGCCATTATAGAAGCATCATCCTTAAGATTCCCTAGTATAAAGTGTGCTGCCTTTGTTGATTTATCGATGACAACCAAGATCCAATCATGTTGATTTTTGGATAAAGGTAATCGTGTTAGGAAATAAAAAGCAAGCAAGCTAAACAACAATAAACAGTACACAAGATTTTACGTGGAAACCCTATAGAGTGTAGGGAAAAACCACAGGGCAATGACAACTTTTTTCTTTTATTATTCTTAGCAGACTTTCATACATTCACAATGTTCAAATGCAAGGGGTATTCCCTTTTTTATAGAAATACAAAGGAAGTTTCTAAAAAAGTTGTGGCACATTCAAGATAAAAGTGCTTTATTAACTGCATTTTATAACGAACACGCTCACATTGTACGGTTGTACAAACATACATTTTTGGATCAAAGGCGAAGCCCCTGAACTCCTTGGCAGGGGGGAACCAACCAAGTTTCTCCCTGCGATCCCCCTCGACGCGCCGACACATAGGAGCAACACATGTGGTTGGGTTACTATATGCTGCATCACCATGCTCCACTCTGCTGAAGAACATCAGAGATTTGGATCTTGACTTCACCTCCTAACAAATCACTATACAAAATCCATACTGATGGTTTGCTATTTCCATTTGGACATATCATGGGGATATAACATCCTTGTTAGATGTATATGCTCAACCTTCACCCTTTGACACTCAAGACATCATATAGCAAAGATGGTTATATTTTTTTTAATCTAGGCCAAAAGTATGACCTTTTTAGATATGCCACCAACCTTGTAACCCTTGGATGTCTCGAATATGATGCACAATGTGCTTCCTTCATCATTGTTTCTCTAATATCTCGTTTAAACTATATATAATTATATTACTTGAACATGAGTATATCATTTGACTTAAAATGATATCCCTCAAATCGAGGGTCCTTTGTATCTTCCAACGAAGTAACTCTTACCAACAAATAATGCTCATCATTTTCCTTGGATAGAGTTCTTTGATATGGGATCTCTGTTGGAGGTATTATATTATTTGGTCCCATTGTAAATATTTAGTTTAGGGTGTGAATTTAATTTTATGTATAAAGTATGTGTCAAGTTTGTAGGAGAGTGCAAGTGTCATGTAATTAAGTGTGTGAGGTGTCTAGTTAGGAAGTGAAGAGTCATAAAGTGATGTGTCTAGTTTAGGAGTTATATGCAATCATGAGATACTTTGTCTTTATGTAATATGTGAGATTTATTGTAAGAAAGGTATATGAAGAGTCAAGTTCTCTAGTGAGTTTGAGGAGAGCAAAAACTAAGAGTCATGTAAGGTGAAAGGTCTTCTGCATCTTTATATTGGAGACAAAGCTTTGTAAAATATAACTCATATAAGCTTTGCTTGAGTTTTGCAATAAAATTTCATTGTGTTTTTTCATGGAAGATTGATGTTAATTTGATTGATGGATTCATATTGATATTGATGATTTGATATGATATTTGATATTGATATTGATTGATTTATTTATCCTAGGATTGATTAACCTATGAACATTTGCATCTAATTGCTAACAATCTCATAATGGTGATAGTAGATATGTGCTCTTTCTACTTAAAGCATTGAATACCCTATTTTCCTTTCCCCTAGTACTCCTGGTGTCAAATCATACTCATATACAAACTCCAACCAATTTCATTATCTAGCATTTAGGTTAGGTTGGATGAAGATATACTTTGGACCTTAATGATCTATCTTGAGTTTAAAATGTTTTCCCATTAAGTAGTGCTTCCTATCTAGCATTTAGGATAGGTTGGATGAAGATATACTTTGGGTCTTGATGCTCTGTCTTGAGTTTATAAGGTTTTCCCATGAAGTAGTGCCTCCACATCTAGAGTGCATGCACTATGGCAACTAACTCTAAGTCATGAGGAGTGTAATTCCAATGGTAGTTTTTAAGATTATAAGATTCATAAGTTATCACCCAACCCTCCTGCATAAGTATACCTTCCAATCCTTCTTATGAAGCATTTGTGGTAGCTACAAGGTCTTCATTAGGACTGGGGACCTTCAAAATTGGGGTAAGTAGCCATTATTTCCTTGAGAAGACAAAAAGCTTTCTCACATTGTTTTATCTATACAAATTTATTCCTTTAGCATTGAAAGGAAGTAATAGGGTTAACTATTTTAGATAACCCTTCCACAAATATACTATAGTACCTCTTGATCCTTCGATCTGCCTAGGTATGATATGTGCATCCTAGACCGAAGTCAAGATTGGATGACCTAGAAATATTGTTATATCAACCTCTGAAGAAGGTTGGCACCTTGATGATGCTTAAAGATTAAAGGAAACTGTAAAAGAGAAACAAGGAAGATAGGGATAGAAACAAGATTAATGGTGGACAAAATTTAGCTAACAAACAAGAATGCAGGCTGGATGGACATAGATTATCTATTACAATCAAATGCCTAAAATAATTTTCCTCTATCAAAGCTCATATGGAAGCATAATAAGCACAATAATTACAACATCCAATATTCCAAACATTCCAACTGAAATAATCCAAACAACTATTTCACCTAACAAAATTCACTCTAGCTAAAATTAACATAAATATCAAGAGTGCAATTATTGCAACATTCAACACCTTAAATACTCTAAGAGCAATAATACAAACAACTTCAAGCTCAACAAAATTTACTTGAATCTTCACTTAAAATAAGGCAAACAACATTGTGCCGAACAAAATTCACTACAATAAAAGCTTAAATAAAATGCTGAAAATGTAATGTATCATTGTAAATGTTCCATACACTTTGACAAAAAGAAGCCAAATAAACCTTTTATTGCTCTAGAACAACATATAACACTATCTTACAAAAATGTAAACAGTGAATATCCAACCCTTATAAATGAGGAGCATTGCTCCTTTTATAGATTTTTCTAGGTTAAAATAAAGCTAACTACTATATACAATCATTGGCCAGAATTGATTAGGAACATTCCTAGGTTGAGTTGGCACCACTTAGGCTCTTCAACTTGCTCTACATGTTGCCTGTTAGATGGTTGCAGTTCTTGGGATGCTTTGTTATGCTTTATGGAGGTGATTGTCCATTTCCAATTTTGATAGATGTTAAATGGTGTAACTAATTTCTAGGGTGCCAAATATCCTTTTTGTTGAGATCTTTGAGTTCGGGGGATTTTTGCTATGTCTATTTCCTTTTGGACTCCCTTCATTCTTAATACAAGTATGTCATATATTTTGGGAGCTGACTTGAGTCTTCATGTTGAAGATGTCTAGTTCGACTTGCTGCTTTGCTATGCTGGAGCTTTGAAAAGCTTAGTTGACATCATACACTATTTTGTCTTACCATATCTTGAGCTTAATACCATTTGCATTATAATCCTTGCACTTTGCTTGATATTTGGAGTGCTCTGAATATCATCAACAATGAAAATATTCTAGCACACTTAGCTTGGCTTTTGGGATTGTTCCTTCTCGCCTTTCGCTTTGTATTTGTTCAAACTTTTTGAAAGTTATGTTGATGTCATCACCAAGAAAGATTTGACTAGTCTTTTAGAGTGCCTCATTTTAGATGCTTTTGGCCTTATGAGATCCTTACTTTGCCAGATATTTTGAAATGCTTTGCTTACATCATCATAACAATTTTCCATCTTGCTTTCTTTGTAGGTCCGAAAATAAGCTAGTCCAAATCAAAAGCTTTCGCCTTAAAATATTGGGCCATACTTGTACAATGTTGAGTTTGGAATCACTTGCTTTAGCCTCCAAAATAAGACACTTGTTAGAATTTTATCTCTGGAAAAATCCTTCAAGATAAAATGTTTATTCTTGTCTTGTTCTGATGAATACCCTTTGTTGTTGACCTGCTCCTTGCTTGTTCTTTGATGCTTTTGAAGTTGCAAGGAATTTTGGGGTGACCTATATCTAACTTAGCAAGCTCAAAAAAGCTTACCAACCTCTCATATTGTTCCCCTTTTTTCCTTTATTGTTCTTGGGATTTTCTTCCCTAGGGTGTTACTGGTGCTTCTTTATAATTACATTGGGGTATATTGTGTGTTGCAAGCCTAATTACCAAAAGAGGATGGCTTAACCTATGAACAAAACTCTCTTATTGAGGAGTGTGTCTGCAACCACTGAGTGGCTATGAACCTTGCCAAAAGGTAAACCCTTTTTAGTTACCATAAAAAATGCTTTGGGGTTCCTATCTATGGCAAGGGTTAGCTTAGCTATCACCTTAAAGGTTGGGAGTCATTATATTTCTGGTCTAGTGGATCAACATGGCCTCATGGTGTAGGAGTTTTAAATTTTCTAGAAACTTTCTTCTAAGACCTTTCCATATCAACATATCTAGCATTTTAACATCAACTACTTGATAAATTGAAGCTTCATACCTCCTCATCTTGTTCAAAACTAGGCAACAATTCAAATTACAATTTCCTTTCATATTGGATTTGCCTTGTGTAGTGAAAATTCACTATAGTTTTATGACTCACAAGGGACTTCTGCTTGTAGGAGGTAAATAACCTAGAAACAAAAGCCTTGTATTTTGGGCACAAAGTCTATGGAGGTAAATTTTATAATTTTGGGGCTCAAGGGGAGAGAAGATAAGCTATATTGCTTGAAATGCATCTTTGCTCAAGGCTTATGAAAAAATGAGAAGGGAAGCCTCCTTATATAAACTTCTTCAACTAGGACATTTGTTAAAATCACTTATCTAATCAACCTTATTTTTCATTTAATCTTCTCTAGCAAGATCATGTCAAATAATTTTTCTACGTAGTTGAGTTAGTAAAAGCATAATTATTTGCTATTTCTTAGCTCTCTTGCTAGTTGTTGCGTATCCAGATTTGTGGCAACCTTCCTTGATTATGCATGTGAATTGCCTGTTACACTTTTTCAAAAAATTGTTTTGTGTCAATGTTGTGCCCTTACTTGCTTTAGCCAATGTCTATACAACATCTAGCTTTTATCAACTTTATTTACATGCCTCTTATTTACACAAAATTTTGGCATGCTTTCTCACTCCAAATTTCTCACATGTTGCTCTTTCATCAAAATTTGTAATGTCCAGACCACATTATCCCAAACCTTTGCTTTTCTTGCTTGTTCATTCTTTGAGTGAATTTATGTAGCTGGGAATTGATGATCATTTGGTTTTAGTATGCACTAGATTCCTAGGCTTGTGTGGACTATAGTATTTAAACCCAACATGGACAAATCATCTTCTACTTGTGACTCCTCTAGCAGCTCCTCCAACAATTTTAAATCTTCTACTAGATTGATGCCTTGCTCTTTATGAGTTCCTAGGATTATGTGTATTGTTGCATTGAAATGAAGCATGGAAAACTCATCTTCTATCAACAACCATTTTGTGATCTCCTTTGGGTATTTCATATCTTCTTCTATCTCCACATGAGGGTACTCCATGGTATCGTTAGCTATATTGATGATTTGATACTCATATCTCTCTATCATAAACTCTTTTGTGAGCTCCTTTGGGTATTTTAGATCTTCTTCTATCTCCACTTGAGGGTACTCCATGGAATCTATAGCTAGATTGATGATTTGATCCTCACATATCTCTATGTGGTATGGGATGAGCTTCTCTGCATAGATCCAAAACTTCCTCCCCTAAAATTACCATGTAAGTGCAATCCAATGATAGATACCTCCAAGCTCTATTGTAAACTCCCTCAAAAAGGATAATCTAATAGCGATGGAAGGTCGATCACTATCACTTCTTGAATTTTAAATATATTCTAAACCTTGTGCAACAACATTGTAATGTAGAACTACTCCGAGTGTATTCTAAGTTCATTTCATCACAAAAAAACTTAGGCATGATGGTTGTGGTATCTCTAAAATCTACCATGAAATTGTGTACTATCCAACCCTCCATGCATAAAGACATGTAAAAAGGAGGCATAATCTTACCCATGGTAAGATTTGGCTGATTTTGTGTTAGATTGAAGTCTAGGAGGGTAATTTTGCCTAATGATGAGCTTTTAAGATCTTCTTTTGACAAATCAAATTATCCAAGAATCAATAAAGAATCATACATATTGACTCTTGAGGGAGTCTTCTTTAATTCTTCCATAACGTTGAATTTGGATTCTTTTGACAATTTCTCCTTGTTCCAGACTAGTTGCTCGAAACCTCCTTTGATATTATTGAGCAACTTTTTTCCTTTGCTTCCTAGTCATCAAATGATATCATAACTTTATCAATGCTTTCTCCCTTGGATCTTCTTGGCTAGCTTTTGGAACTTTTGACCTTTGGATGGCTTTGGGTGCTTCCATATGGGATTGTTCCCTAGGTTACTCCTTTTGCTCCTTTTGAGGTTGCAGGAAAATATCCCAAACAACCAAATTTCAAGGATTTGACAACAAAGGTCTTTTTCTAGATTTGGTAAATATATAGACAAAATCAAAAGTTGAAGGTTCTTAAACAAGGCTTTGTTTTGGATCCATCAACATGCCTATCTTTAGATTACCTTCCTATTCTTTGAGTTGTGGCCAGTTGGCACTGATGTTGATAAACCATGCATGTGTCAACATTGTGAGGATCATTGTATTCTAAGCACCAGTATTTCTCTAGAGTAATGGATGTTTCCTCCTCTTGAATTTTGATAGTAGCAATCTACTTTTCAACAAAATTACTAGTAGAAACCCCCTAATATTTTGAGATGTAGGAGAATCTTCTTGTATGATATCCATCAAATATTCTCTTAGAATTTTACCTTTCCATTATTATGATCTTATTTGTAAGATTTTTGACAACTTTAAACTTCTCTATATTTGTTGAATCTTTTAGCTCTAGGGTAGGGAATGCTGGCATAAGACTTGCAAGAATAGCATAATGTGGATATGATTTAGGTGTAGGAAAGGTGGCTAATGAGGGAATTGGAGTCAAAAGTGAAGCTTGTTGGCTAGGTTGTTGGATATTAGAAAAATATGGCATCATGACTTTGGGAGGAAGCTTACCAAATGAGATGAGTTCATTTTCCACTTTAATAACCACTTAGAAGATTTGAGGAAATATTATCTCATTGGACTATCGGATCTGAAGACCTAAGTTTGAAGTAAAGGCATAAAGGTAGTAGATGTAGGCTTGGGCATATGATGACCTTATATCCTAAGTAATTCTTCTCCAAGTTTTTCTAAACAAATGTTAAAATCCATGATATTATTCTGAGAATATCTTTGAATGGAGGTGAATTGAGTGAGAATAGAAAAGGGATCGCCTAAACCATTGAATTATAGAATGAAGGGTTCAATAAGCTCAACCCATGTACTAATGCTACCTTTCTCTAACAAATAGTATCAGGCTAATATTTTACCTCTAAAATACAAAGCAAGCAACCTCACTATTGGGAAGCCAATAGTGACCCCCTTACATTCCCTTGGTGTTACGACCCCCCTCAGTTGTATCTTTGATGCCTATCATTGTCTCTATCGAGTGGGTGTGTCTGGTGCCTTGCACCTTGTGTAGGGGTGCAAGTCTTGGGAAGTTTGGAAGAGCATGGGACATGATCCCCACTAGATGACCTCTAAGGTTTTTAATCCAAATATAGTTCCTTGCTTCTAGATATCTTATTTAGCTCTTATCGTTTTGTTGCTACACTAACCTATGGGGGAAAAAAGGGGGAAAAGGAAGATGATAAAAGTGCAATGAAAGAAAATTGCAAGAAAATAAAATAAAGTGGTAAAGTGAAGGAAATTAAACCTATCTAGCCTAACCTACAGGTGGTAATGCACCAAAGAAAACAAAATAAGACCCCTTGAAACCTCAACAAGTTTGAATAAATACATGTGCAATAAGTCAACAGTGCATGAGGAACACAAGCCCCCTCAAGATCATGCATTAAAAATAGAACACCTACGAGAGAGCTAGGACAAAGATTGTAAAAGAGTCATAGATTCTTATTAACATAAACTCAAAGTTACATACATGCAGAGGGAAGAGGTTCAAAAAGTACCTGATGAGAAACTCAAGGATTGAGCCAAGTTGGGACACAAAGTAGAATGAAGGAAAGCAACCCATCAAAAGGATGAAGATATTTCAATAATTTATGATGAGAAGAATAATACATATTTATAGAGAAGACATGGGGTATTTTCCCCTATTGAATTTCAAAATTTCCCCCATTCAAAAATCTCACTCAGAGTACTTCTACATTGATGGTGTACGATCTCAAGGTTGCTCAATCTTTCAGTTGTTGGAGGTAAGACCGTGTTGCTCATGATGGAAATTTACTATAGATATCCCTTGCTATTACTATTATCAGATCTATGACTACTCTTATGGAGGTTAATTATGGTGTCTTAAATGTTGTACCTCCTTTCAAAGAAAATATCGTTCATCCAAGGAACTGTACACCTTTGCATAGCCTATGGGATTCGAGGCAACGATAGTATTCTTGGCTAGGGGGATGGGAGGCCAGCAAACCTCCATGAAAGGATTTGGGGGTGGGATCCCCTAAAACAAAATTTGCCCTCCTAAAATTTTGGAGCATGACTGGAGGTGGTTTGACAAAAAATAATCATACCTTGGTCTAATGGGTGTTCCTCATAGTAGTGCCCTCTTTCTTTATTTGATTTTTCTAGTTGCAATTACTGGTTGGTTGTGTCCAGTTGCTTTATCTGGTCGGGCATCCCTGAACCAAAATTTTGCTTTGATTTTGATGTATAACAAAGCCTTGTAGTTCTCACCAAAAATTTGGTCATACCTTTTGTTGAGGGAGGCTTGTTGGTCTGCATTATTTTTTCAAGCTTTGGTTTGTCTAGTTCTACTTGAGCCTTCATTCGGTCCTTAGGTGATTTGATCTCCTATGAGGTCTAGCCTTCAAAAATGGCCAAAAGGTCTTAATGCTCCCAAGTGTAGTGAGAAATCACTATAATTTTGGTGACTCATAGGGATCCTTAGCTTTATGAGGACAAATAACCAAGAAAGCCGTCACCTTGTTCATTGAGCATGAAGTCAAAATTTGGAGAAGCTAAAAGGGAAGGGTAACGAAGGTGTAATCTCTTGCTCCCATACCCTTGAAAAATTAGGCTCACTTGTAAATATCGGTACATGCTTGTAGTAAGAGAAGCTATAATACATGGTGGGTGACCTCTATCCATTGTATGCAGAGTCAAGGCTTTCCCACCTTGGTGGTCATAGGAGACATCTTATTTTTTTTTTCTTCCAATTTTTTGGGCAAGTGAGTTTTACCCATACAGAACCAATGCTCCTAAGCAGCATCCTTGATACATTCAAACAGATACAAGGGATATTTGCTTTCTTTGATGTAGCCCTCTTGGTACATGTAGGGACTCATTTTCTATCACCATTGTCCTTGGATTCTGTTCTCCAACCCTAGCTTAGATCCTTTGTATCTTCTAAGCTACTAGTGATGGAGGGGCTTGCTTCATTAGATGTTTCAAAGGAAGTGGTTTTCATATCCTCTACTATCTTGGGAGCCATCTAGTAGTTGATTTGGATTGGTAGCCTCTTGCATGCTACTTCCTCTACCTCTAAACTATCTTCCTACTCTTGGATGGAAACAATTTGGTCTAGGGTAGAAAAGTGTTGAGTAAGAGAGGACTGAGGTGTGATGGGTTGGACAACTAGAACTTGTTGCTTCCTATCAGATCTATGTACAAATAGGATAGCAAGTTGGTCCCATCATAGAAAGAGTGTGGGCCAAGGAAGTCATACCCTTCATGAGCCTTCCATTTGAATGGTGCCATGAGTAACCTAAGAGCTATGTTCTACATTCAAATATCATGCAATTGGAGAAAGTAGGTCATAACTCATAAATGCATCATTAGGTTCTGCATTCCTTTGCTAGTGTAGAGTGGTATTTTTTTGAGCATTGATGTCAAAATATAGTCCCATGTATATGGTGGTACTGAAGGCTGTAGGGGGTTCTTTTTGCTCCATGTGGTAAAGCTCACAAAGTGTGAACTATCCATGTTCAATTCTATGGATTTGCTAGCATGCTCCTTATGATATCATACTCAGAGTAGAGTCACCAACTAGCTTCTTTTGATGCTTTTGGAAGTAGAAGGATCGATGTCTTCATAAAAATATTAATATTATGCTCTTCTTGGTAGCTTCTTTGGGTTCTTTTTGGTAGTGGAGTTTCCAGGTGGTGGTGTTGCCAACAAATAGAGGTTCCCATTGTAACCTCATTTGAGGATGATGAGTTCTCCTTTTCTAGATTCTTCTTTTTCAGTGACATAACCAGGTGAATATGTAGAGTGCTTCAAAAAGTTAATGATCTTAGCCTTCATAAAACTAAGACCTAACTTCTAGATTAGGGGATGAATAATTTTAAGTTTGGGTCCCACTAGGCATGCTAGTTTGAATTGTTAGAAGACCAAGAGTGACCCTCTTGTGCTCCTTGAGCGTCATAACCTTCCATGGTTATGGCTTTGACATCTACTACTACCTCTACTGAGCGAGTGCATCCAATAGCCTATGCCTCATGGGGGGGTGCCAATCTTAGAAAGTCCAAGAGAGTGTGGGATGCAGTCCCCATCGGATGACTTCTAGGTTTTTTATCCAAGTGTAACAACCCTCTTTCTCAACACAAGGGAGAGAGAGCTATTTTTTATACAAGGGTTAACTAAATCACTAAGAAGACCTAATAATTTCATCAGTATTAAGACATAACCATCTCAATTTCATTATTGTTGTAGATGATACTCAAGTGGATAGGAGTGACCAACTTCTTGTAATACTTGGGGTTCACTCTTCTAACCTCACCATTAGAAAATACATCATAAACGGTCCTCCCATTTCCTTACACTACCTTGTAGAGGACAACTTGACCATGACGTAGGGTTACCCTTTAAGGCCCATATCACTTAAAGGTGATGTCTATACCCTAACCCTACATACTAGCATCTATGTAGGATTACTATGGTGTAATGCCTTAGTGATTAGTTAGTTCCATCTACCCATGAAACTAACTAAGACCATTACCACTCACCTGATAATGATCATGGTCACACTTGCCTACCTACAAGGTACCACCACTATATTGTCTTGGTTAGTGTGATCCCATACTAATCCATCGCTAGGATTACCCAAGCCTCACTACTAGGAGTCACCCAAACCTCATTGCTAGAACCACCCAAGCCTCACCACTAGGGTTTATCACTCACTTTCATCAAAATTACCGAGTTGATTTGTCTACCCATTAATCAACTTGGATTGGGTGCAACTCAACTCTAGGGTTAACTAATATGGCTCTTAACAACCATGCCCATAATAAACCCCATCTTAACCCAAGGGTCTTATTCGACATTTTTGTCTAACTCACAAAAATAAAATTCTATAATAAATCATACCAAAATTTCATAGTAACATCCACATATCAATTTGATAAAGACTAAAGAATTTAGGTACTTCACTCCAATATAACATTAGAAAATCAAGTATATCCTTTATTTAAATGAAAGGAAATAAGCAACATCTAAAAATCAAAACCAAATTCCATTAATTAATTTCTCCTAATATTTCATCATCTTCTTCGAAAAATATAATTTATCTATCTTGCTAACTACAAATTCTTTCCAAAGGAAATTAACATAGAAAAAAACAATAATTCATCTTTCATCTATTAAATAAAATTTATGACCAAAAATCAAGGATGTTTACAAGGATATCCATTCCTTCTTCATAATCATTGCATAACATAACCTCTATACATGAATATTTCAAAGGATTTTTTCATATTTAATTACAATATTACATTCCAATACATTATTACATAATGGTCACTAAACCTCATATTCTTTTCAACGTATTTTACTTGCTAGGTATTTTCTCTATCGAGCTATTTGAACATCAACAGAGGGATCAAGAAAACTCTTGTAAATAAGTATGCAAGCCTAACATGCATCATGCAAATAAAATCATACAAGAACAATGCAATATCGAGAGAAGCCCATACTTCTCTCACTCAAATATGAATCTTTTGCTATACAAGCCACATCCATCACTTTGAGTATGTATTACTATTTGACCTTTCAAGAGTAAGAATAATTTTCTCTTTTCTTTAAAAAAATAATGAGTATCACTATTAGTAAAACTTACAATCCTGAGATACAACCCTGTGAAGTCAACCATTCAAAACAAGGGCAGTGACGATTTTTCAAGTTGCGAAAAACAAAATTGAAAATATTTTCCAACTAGGGTTCGAATGATGGGAAGAGCAATGAAGGGCTAAGAATTCAGCGAGGAAAGACATTCTATCTGGACAAATAATTTTTTAGCTAAGTTATTTTTTCCCTTTCTTTATCTTAGAAATTGTGCATGAAAAATTTGTAAAGTTGTTATCAAATATCATATTAATTATAGAAGTTTTAGATAAATTTTATTTGATTTTGAGTTTTAGTTTCCTTTCCATGATCCATTTATAGTTAAATTCTTAGAATTATCCCTAGTGGTAGAGG
Organism: Wollemia nobilis; assembly: GCA_028583015.1. Classification (NCBI taxonomy): domain Eukaryota; kingdom Viridiplantae; phylum Streptophyta; class Pinopsida; order Araucariales; family Araucariaceae; genus Wollemia; species Wollemia nobilis. Next base: position 2,550,608 of record JAQPPZ010017175.1, on the reverse strand, counting down.
TTAGTGAGCGCACCTCAAAGAGATCCTCATTTCTCTAAGATAGGACAATTTTTGGTAAATTTAATGGGTATTGGCCAAGGGCTTCGACCTTGAAAAAATGGATTGATAGGATTTGAAAGTATCCAGGAGTGATTCTATTATTTATTCCTAAAGGTTTCTTCCTAGCAATATTTTGTTCTAGGGAAGAAAGAGAAAGAATCCTAAAAGGGGGTCCTTGGTTTATGGGAAGAGCAGGGCTCTTCTTTACCCGCTGGTATGAAGGATTTTCACCTAAAAATGTAAATCTTTCCCTAGTACCAGTCTCGATTAGGATGTTTGGGTTACCCATTGAATTTTGGAAAGTAGATACCTTCCATGCAATAGCCAACACTCTAGGATAATTCCTTGAGATTTTATATACAACAAAAGATGGTTTTTTGACTATTTATGCTCGAATAATGGTCATGATTGATATAAGTAAAGCTTTACCAGAATCAATTATTCTTAAGTATGGGGATAATATGTGGACCCAAATGATAGATTATGAAAACATATATTTTAGATGTAGAATATGTCATGATGTGGGGCATATTGAGAGATCATGCCCTAAGAAGAGTCTATTAGAATCATTTGTAGAAAATCATAAGAGAACTTTACAAATGGCCATGGATAAAGATGGTTTTCAACTTCCAAAAAATAGATCTAGAAAAATAAAAGAAAACGAACAGTGGAGACCAATAAGGAAGGATACTGGAAAAATTCCAATTTATTTGAGGCTTTAGCCTATGAAGAAAAAGTAGATAAAAATTTAGAGGACACAATACAACAATTTCAACAAATTAGCAAGGAAGAACATTCTTGATGAACCTAAGGAATGTGTCTCATCAGATTTTGAAGACTCTCTTGAAGTACCATGCACCATTCAGGAGAAAATAATTGGTAAAGAAAATATAATTTTAGAAGGTAATGACTGCCATTAATAAGGAAATACTAGAAAATGAGCAGGATAAGTCAAAAGCTTCTATAATAGAGCAAGGAAAGGATAAATATGTTGAAAAAAAAAATTGTGAAAGAATATTGAGGAATAGAATAATAAGATCTACTCCTGATATAGGCAAGGCAAAAAGAAGAAACCCCTCAAATTGTCAAGCAATATCCAGGGAAGCAAGAGCTAACATAGAGAAAGGAACACAAATTAAGTTGATTGAAATTCTCTTTACCAAACAATAAAATAATATTGGTAATATGCAAGAGGGGCCAAAAGCCCCTAATGCGACATGATTATCATCTCATGGAATATAAGGGGTGAAAATACCCCCTCAAAGCATAGGTGAATTAGGGACCTATGTTTAAGTAATAAACCTGATATTCTCTGTATCTAGGAAACTAAAATGACAAAAGAAGAAGTTTCAAAAACAATGAAAGTAGTTTGTGAAAGATGTGAATGAGATGCTATGGATTCTGAAGGAGCAGCAGGGGGAATTCTAACTTGTTGGAATCCTTCTAGAACCTCATGTGTAACCATTCATAAAACTAGGCATTAGATAGCCTCTTTAGTCACTTGCTACTTTACAAATATTCACTTCATCCTTATCAATGTGCATGGATGTACAACTCAGTCAGGTAGATTAGAAGCTTGGAGTGGGATTGAAGACCTTATGAGAAGTAAATATCAAGAAACTTGTTTCATGATAATTAGAGATTTTAATGCCATAACCAAGCTGAATGAAAAATTTAGGGAAATTAGGAAATTGACCCAAAGTATGAAATATTTCTCAGCTTTTATTCAAAACAACAATCTATGGGAAGTTGAGTTTGAAGAAGACAACTATACTTGGACCAACAACAGGAGAGGCCAAAACCTAATAGCAGAAAAAATTATATAGATGCATTCTCTCAAATTGTTGGCTAGATGAATAAAATTGTGCTAAAATTAATATCTTAACAAGGATTGGTTCAGATCATTGGCCAATAAGAATTAAAATGGTGGTAAGTGAATTAAAAAAATATCATATTTAAAATATGAGCAGATGTGGGAAGACCATCCTCACTTTGTTGATATGATAGCTCAAACATGGTATTCTTTAGGTAATGGTGGGTTGTATGCTCTTCCAAACCAAATTAAAGCTATAACATCTAGATTAAAAGAATGGAACATGAATACCTTTGGAAATATTTTTGAGAAGAAAGAACTAAAAGATAAACGTTAAAATTCCAAAAAGGTGATGAAAATAATACAAGCTCAGAGAAAAGGGAGTTGCTTAGTGAATATCATAATATTTTGAGTAAGGAAGAGAAATTCTAGAGATTAAAATCAAGACAAACTTGGTTAAAAGGAGATAAAAATACAAAGTTTTTCATAGGATGGCTATTATACATATATCATATTCTATAATTAGTAGAATAAAATCAATAGAAGGAGTTTGTATTGAATATTAGAGTGAAATTAGAAAAGAGGTAAAGTTATTTTATCAGAATATTCTAGGTTCAGAGGAGACTAAAGTTCTTAATGATAAACTTCTTCAAGATGTTCCTTCAATTATAACAAATGAAAACAATAGAAAAATAATGAAGCCTATTACTCTAGAAGAAGTTCATTTAGCCCTTTTATCTTTTAACAAGGATAAATCCCTTGGTCCAAATGGGCTCTCTATAACTTTTTACCTATATAATTGGAATGTAGTGAAGGATTCTGTATTGGTAGCAATGGAACCGTCTAGGGTAAAAAAATACATTCCCTATAAAATAAATAAAATTTATCTTACCCTAATTCCAAAAAAGAAGAATGCTTAATTGTTTGATTCTTTTAGACCCATAAGCCTATGTAATGTGGCTTATAATATTATTTTCAAAGTGATGGAGAATAGATTAAGGCCATTGTTAGACAAAATAATTTTAGAAGAGCAAGGAGGTTTTGTGAAAGGGAGACAAATTCTGGATGGGATCATAGTAGCTCATGAAGTTATACATTTAGTAGCTTCAAGAAAAGAGAAAGCTATGATATTAAAACTTGATATGAGTAAAGCCTATGATAGGGTTAAATGGGATTTTATTTTTGCAATTTTAGATAAGTTTGGTTTTGGGAAGAAATGGGTTAGATGAAACTCTTCAGACTAAGGAATATGGCTGTCTAGTTCTGCAACAAATTGCCTCCCCCCAGTTTAGTCCTAAACAAACCAGGAGCATTGTGAAGTCTCCTATAGATTTCGGTAGTAAAAAAAGAAGAGGGAGAATATCAAATGCTGAGCATCAAAAAATTAAAATTGATAATGGCATTGCCAATGGAAAATAGAGAATCTTGTTTCAACAGGTTATTCTAGGTTTTGAAGACAAAAAATTAGGAAAAAACCCTCAAGGGAGGGGGAGAGGAAGAAATCCCAAACAATCTAAATGAAGTTCCTCTCATTGAATGTGAGAGGCCTCAATGGCCTGCCAAAACACAGGGAAGTCAGTGCAATAAGAAATCAAGTGAATCCAACTATTATCATGTTGCAAGAAACAAAAAATGATGAGATTTAGTTAAAAAAAGTAGCAAAAAAAATCTGGAAATCAAGGGGAGATGGTTTGCAAATCAGCCAAATGGGAGTCTTATGACTTTGTGGGATACCCAAATAGTAGAAGGCACCATTATTTAGAAATATGACAGGGTTCTTAGTGTTTTATTTAAGGAAATAAACAACAGGTCGTGGATCCTTTCAAATATTTATGCCCCGACTTCAATTCAAGGGATAGCTCTACTGTGGGAGTACTTAGGCAATCTGAGTGAAATCTTCCATAATATCCCCTGGATTCTGGTCGGGGATTTTAACACTCCTCTTTACCCTTCAGACAAAATGGGTGGAAATGGACCACCTATAAGGAGCATGGATGAGTTCAATGACTTTGTGAACTCCAACATTCTGATGGATGTAAAACTTAGAGGAGCGAATTATGCCTAGAGCAATCGACGGATAGGGTGTCATTCATTCAATAATTCTTGACAGGTTTTTTATATCAAAGAAGGCTACAACTATGTTCGGTAATTCTACCATGCAAGCCCTTCCTAAAATTGCCTCTGATCATAATCCCATTTTTTTGGAGATCCCTAACTATCTATCCTTCAAGAAACCTTTCAGATTTTAATCAATGTGGATCAAATATTCCAGTTTTAGAGATAACTTAATTCAGTGGTGGCAGCAGCTTGTCAAGGGTAGTGCAACTTTTAAACTTGTTGGAAAATTAAAGTTTGTTAAGGAAAAGCTTCGAACATGGATCAAAGAGGTCTTTGGGAACCTCTTGAAAATAAAAAATAGGTTGTTGAAAGTTTGAAGATAATTGATCAGAGGATTCAACATGGTGATGCTAATGAAACTACTAGGCAGGAGGAACTGACAAAACTAGCAGAGTTTCATAACATTTTGGACCGTGAGGAAATCTATTGGAGGCAAAAATAAAGGTCTCTTTGGTTGAAATATGGAGATTCAAATTCCAAGTTTTTTCATGTCACCACGCTTAGAAACATAAGCAATAACAAGATAAAATTTTTAAAAAAAGTAGATGGTTTTATTACTCAGGACTTAATAGAAATAAGAAAGGAGGCAGTAACTTATTTCAATTCTATCCTTGGTCAGGAATCATAGTGCAATGAGGAGGCCAAATATATTCTCTTGCAATCCATTCCTAGCATAATAAATGAGGATATAAACCTTAAGCTTCTAGCTCCATTTTCTGACAAGGAAATTAAGGAAGTCTTGTTTAGCATGGAACCAGACAAAGCCCTAGGACCCGATGGCTTTCCCCCTCATTTATATCAAGCTTTTTGGGACATCGTAAGTGAGGATGTAATTTTTGCTGTCAGAGAATTCCAAGCAAGAAATCATATCCCAAAAGGTCTCAACTCTAATTTTATTTCTCTAATTCCTAATAAGCAAACCCCTAAATCTATGGCTGACTTCAGGCCAATCAATCTATGCAATGTTTCTTACAAGATCCTAACTAAAGCCATTACAAATAGAATGAGAGATGTTCTGCCCCGCATCATAGATCCATGCCAGGGAAGCTCTGTCCAGGGTAGGTCAATCTTGGATGGAGTTATGATAGTTCATGAAGCTCTGCACTCTGCTCATAAGACTAACAAGTCTGTTTTTGCCCTCAAGTTTGATATGAACAAATAATTTGACAGACTCAATTGGGACTTTCTGATTGTTGTCCTCCTTAAGTTTGGTTTTCACCACCAATGGGTTAATTTGATCAAAGAATGCATTTCTAAAGCATGGTTCTCGATTATGGTTAATGGAACAACTGCTGGTTACTTTCAAAGTAGCAGAGGAATTCGACAAGGGAACCCTATTAGCCCCATGTTATTCATCATTGTGGCAGAAGCTTTAGGCAGAACCATAAAAAATGCTTGCAGTTCAAGGCTAATATCAGGAATCAAGGCAACATATCTCACTAGGGCTGTTTCTCACCAAAAAATCATCGATGATACCCTTCTATTGACTAAGGCATCGGTGGTTGAGGTCAAAAGAATTAAATACATCCTACAACCTTACAAGGACACTGCTGGTCAGAAAGTTAATTTTAGTAAAAGCAAGTTATATTTCTTGAACACCCCCATTCAGAGGTAAGGAAGGATTACAAAAATTTTAGGGTGTGATATAGCAAACCTCCCCACTTTGTATCTTGGTCTCCCTCTTTTCATTGGTTCTTCGAGAGAGTCAATGTAGGACAGGGTTATTGAAAGAATTCAAAATTTTTTTTTGGCTAGAAAGGTCATATTCTATCTCAAGTAGGAAAGCTGACCTTCACTAAGGCCTCTCTTCAGAGCATTTCAGTCTATTTCCTCTCCGTTTTCAAAGCCCCTGTGAAGGTTTTCCAAAAAATTAAGAAACTCCAAAAATAATTTTTATGGACTGGATCGGAGGAGAAAAAAAGGATACACCTTGTAGGATGGACCAAAGTGTATAGACCCAGGAAAAATGGGGGCTTAGGTTTGAGGAGAATTGCTCATATGAATTTGGCTTTACTAGCTAAGCAGACATGGCACCTCATTTCTGGTGAAGAAAATGAATGGACAACTATCATCAAATGAAGGTATCTTCAAAATATAGAATTTCTAAGTGACTCAGTACCAATCAAAGGTTATGCTTTTTGGAAAGCAATTCTCAATTGTAAGGAAATCTTTAAAAAAATGTTTAAGATGGGTTTTAGGCAATGGTGAGAGGATAAATTTTTGGAATGACAGGTGGGCTAAGGACGAACCACTGACCCAATATCCTAACTTATCCCAAATCAGAGATATCATGGAAGAACTCATTGGCAGAAAAGTCTCTGATTATATGGTTGAGGACATAGGCAGAATGAAGTGGAAACAAATAAGGATTCAGGGATTTCAAGCAGAATCAAATGACATTTGTAATATTCTCGGGCAACAGTTTATCCCCATGAGACCCAAGGAAGATCAAGTGACCTGGGCTCCTACGAAAAATGGGCAATTCATTGTTAAATCAACTTCCAAGCTTCTGCTTGATGATGAGGATTTTGTCCTCCAAAAGGACTTAGTTTGGATAAAAAATTTAATTCCAAAAATTACAGTCTTTTCATGGCTGGTTATCCGAGGAAGAATTCTAACCATTGATAATATGATGCGTAAAGGTATTTGTATCACTAATCACTGCTATCTATGTAGGTCTAATTGGGAGACCATTTATCACATTTTCCTTTAGTGACCTTTTTCCTTGACTATCCTAAGTGGGGTTTTTCAGGCCTTCAATATTTCCTGGGTTAAACCAGCCATCGTACTTGATTTGTTCGTCCAGTGGCCTTACCCATTTTCAAGCCAAATACTTAGATACATGTGGAAAATTTGTCTCAATCACTATCTTTGGTAGGTGTGGTTAGAAAGGAACCATAAAGTCTTTAATGAGTCTATCCATGATCATCAAACTATCATTGCTAGGATCCTATCCTTTGCCAACGAGAATGTGAACCTTATCCCTTTTGATAGCCATAAACCTCATCTACAGGAGACCATGATTGCTCAATATTTAAGCTTAACCTTGTTAGATGAGTTTGTGCCTAGGGTAGTCAACACCAGAGCCAATGTTAAGTGGTCCCCACATCCTACGGGTTGGTTTAAGCTTAATTTTGATGGAGCGGCTAAGGACAATCCTGGCAGAGCAGGCATTGGTGGTATTGTGCGAGATCATAATGGGAATATGATGCTTGCATTTTCTAAATATTTGGGAACAAGGACAAACAACAAAGCTAAAGCTAGAGCTATGTAGAGAGACCTTCAAATTACTAAAGACCTAGAAGGCAATTTGATCATAGAAGGAGACTCTATGCATATTATAAATCTCATCAATAATTGGAAAATACCTTCTTGGAGGATTAAAACAATTGTTGAAGAGGCTAGGATCATTTTCCAGGTAAGACATGACAAAAAAGCTCAACATGTCTTTCGGGAAGCTAACAAAGTTGTTGGTAAACTGGCCAATTTAGGTGTTGATGGTGACAAAATTTTTAAATGGGAACATGATGTCTCGAGCAAAGTAGAGGAGCTTATTCAACAAGAATGCCAAGAATGATAGTTGAATTTACAAACAGGGAAGGCACTGTAAGTTCGAAGGCTATGAGTATTCCCATCTCTTTTTTGAAATGGACTCACAATAAAAATTATCCAAGCTATCAGTGTTGGTGGATGCTGCTTAGAAATACCACAAATACTAACGGGGACGATCACATGTCAGAGAAAATAGCTCATATTCTTCTTAGTAATTTGAGGTTGGTTGATAATCACAAGGTAGGAAAGAAATGACAATATAAGACTTTGAACCAGAGCCACGTGGACCACCAGATAGCCACCACCATAAATCTAGCCAACAGGTTCACTTCTCCAAGGTTGATTGGCCAAGACGGGATGTGGTCCCAAAGCATGTCATATATGGAAGAAAGCAATTACCAAAGAATTATTAAGAGTAACTATCAATATAGAGCTTGTGGGAGTTTTTTTCAGTACTCTGCTATGTGTGTCTGCAACTTTTTGTTTCTCCACTATTTCAAGGAAGGGATCTATGTCTGTTTCTTTTTTGTAATTATGATGCAAGTGTGTTTTCTCGGGGTATACCCAAAATGTTGTATGGAAAGTTTCTTTTTGATAACAGGCTATGTGCCTTACCATATGTAATGGCTTTGGCGGCATGTAGATTTTACATATATAGGATCCTTAGTAAGGACATGTTCATCAACAACCCTGGGCTGATTTTTGTAAAAGGTTTTGGGTCAACTTGTAAAACCCGATATTAATGCTATAGTATCTTATCTACCAAAAAAAAGAAATGGGTTAGATGGATTAAATATTGTGTATCTATAGTTTCTTATTTAGTGTTGGTCATTAGGAATATTTTAAATCCAAGAGAGGTCTTAGACAAGGAGATCCTCTATCTCCTTATTTGTTCATTATTATGGTAGAAGTTTTGAGTAGGAACTTAAATAAGGCTTACAAATATAGGCTTATAAGTGGACTTAATGTTAGTAATAACATAGATAAAATAATCCATTAACATTTTGTAGATGATACAACCATTTTTGGAAGGGCAAGGCTAAATGAGGCTAGAGATTTGAATAAATTTTTAAAAGAGTACGAAAGAGCTTTAGGGCAAACAATTAAAAGGACTAAATCTAAAATTTACTTCCTTAACACTCTGTTAATATCAAAGCAAGAATTTATAGGTTGCTTCAAATGAAGGAGGCAAATTTACCAATAACTTATCTAGGGATACCTTTATTTGAGGGGAGAATGAGGATAAATTTATGGAATCCAATTATTAGTAAGGTTTAAAATAAGCTTCTAGCTTGGAAAGGTAGATGGTTATCATTAGTAGGAAGAGTGAAATTAATTAAGTTAGTATTACAAGCCATTCCAACATATTATATGTCATTGTATTCTATGCCAAAATTAGTTGAAATTTTTTTAATTAATATTTAGCGATCCTTTTTATGGTAAGTTTTACATGATAAAAGAAAATTTCCTTTGGTGAAATGGAGCAAGTTGTGTGATGATAAAACTAGGAGAGTTCTTGGTTTAAGAGCTCTTATAGATGCAAACTTCGATCTTAGGGGAAAAGTTATCTAGGAATTGTACAAAGAGAGTCAAAGACAATGGGAAAGAATTCTTGTAAGTATGTTGATCCTAATGACCTAAGTTTAATATTTACTACATTCTCTCTTCCAAATGGTTCTAATTTTTGGAATGGTTTAAAAAAATCTATTGATATTATTATTAAAGGTTTAAGATGGGTGGTGGGAATTGGAGAAAAAAATTCTATTTGGATGGATACTTGGTGTGATAAAAAACCACTCAATTTAGATTTAGTTTTGAAACCTTGGATGAGATTGCTTAAAAACAAATATAGTGATAGGGTTTCAAATATTTTGTACAAGGATCGAGAAGGAAGATACAAATGGAAAGAAGATTTTTTTAAATATGATGCAATTAGCAACATTTGCATTAGCATGAGATTTAATTAAATACAATGCTAAGGTGCTAAGGTAGTTGAGGAACTACCAAGGAACCACCTTGTAACTAATTGGAGAGCATATGAGTGATATTTTACACAATAATGTAATATCCTAACATAATTGCTAACATCCCCCTTATTACATTATTTTCAAATACAAAGAGCATTGCGAAACAATTCAAATTTGATGTGTGAAAGTGCCTTGGTGAAAATGTTTACAACTTGCTCATCAATGGGAATGTATTGGAGCTATATGTGGTGCTTTGGAACTTCATATCGAATGAAATGATATCGAGTGTTAATGTGTTTGGTACGCTCATGAAAGATTGGATTCTTGAAAATATTCAAAATACCTTGATTATCGTAAAATAAATGAAGTGGAAAATTCTTTGGAAGACCCATATGTGTAAGAATGCTACATAACCACATTATCTCACATACTGCTCCACTTACTGTGTGATATTATGCCTCTATAGAAGATAAAGCAACCACCTACTGTTTCTTACTGTGCCAAGAGACAAGTCCATATCCAAGATGGAAAATGTATCCTGAAGTAGACTTATGATCATCAATGGATCCGACATAGTTTGAGTCCGTGTATCCCTGTAAGAACTTGATATTATTCTTGTACTTTAGGCCATAGTTTGTACTACCATAGACATAATGAAGAACTCTCTTTGCTGCTTTCCAGTGACTCACCTTAGGTTCCTGCATGAACCTTGAAGGATAACCCACAAAAAAACTGAGATCTAACCTGGTATTTGTAAGATATATGAGACTCCCAATCATTTGATGATAGAGAGTACCATATACCTATGGTGATTTATCATATCACGATAACTTAAGTCCTGGATCCATTGGAGTCGCTTTAGACTTGCAGTCAGTCATGCGATATTTTTTGACCAATGTCTTGGCATACTTATTTTATGTTAATTTGATATGATTCTTTTTTCGAGTCACTTCCAAACCAAGACAATAGTGAAGAAGTACTATATCTGTTATTTCAAAATATTGTTTCAAATCATCTTTCACTACATCAATCATATTATCTGAATTACCTGTTATGATAAAATCATCCACATATAGTACCAAAATCACTATTTCAAAACCATTTTTCTTGATATAGAGATTTTCATCTGAAGGACTTCTTTTGAATCCATGCTACACTAGGTAACTATCTATTTTGATGTACCAATATCGTGGAGCTTATTTTTTCCCATACAAGGATTTGACCAACTTACAAACTTTTTGTTCTTGCCCTTCAACCACAAATTCTTCTGGTTGGGTCATGTACACTTCTTACAGGTCACCATTCAAGAAAGCACTTTTTACATCCATTTGATGTAACTTCCACCCAAACTGAGCTGCCATGGCACAAAGGACTCTAATGGTAGTCATTTTTGCAATAGGGGCAAAATTCTCTTCATAATCTATGCCTTATTTTTGAGCATAGGCCTTTGCAACAATATAGGCCTTATGCTTATCAATAGTACCATATACCTTATACTTCACTTTAAAAACCCATTTGCAGCGAATGGGCTTCTTTCCTGAAGGTAGATTAACTAGTTTCCATGTATGATTTTTCATGAGAGATGTATGTTCTGCTTCCATAGCAGCCTTCCACTGAGGCTCACTAAGTTCATCTTGAACTGTTGTGGGTTCATTATCATCCAATTTTGACATATAAACCCATTCATCATCCATATCTATTTATCTATCTTCCTTTGCATCTACATATAGTTCATCAAACTGCTGGTAAAGCTCATCAACCTCTGAAGTTGATGCCTCTGCTATCATTTTTTGAGTCATGCTACAAGTACAAGGTTGATATAGAGTTAGATCTAGAACTGAAGTCAACTTTGAATCTCTCAATGTGTTAGTATACCATTTTGGAACCTTATTATATGGGGGTGGAACCTATTTCTTAGGCTTCTCTTCCTCCAGGTATACAACTGTAGATGTGTTATCTGATGTGAAAGCTTCATCAAATACTACATCTCTACTAATGTGTGTTTTCTTGGTCATAGGATCTATCAACCGATATCCCTTTGAATGCTCATAGTAACCAAGAAAAATAGATTGCAAGGTTTTCTCATCTAACTTCTTCCTCTTCTATTTTGGTATGTGCATGAATACCTTACATCAAAAAATTCTTAGATGAGAATGGAGGGTTTCCTACCACTCTATGCTTCTTGTGGAGTCTTGCACTGTAGAGCTCTTGTGGGTGCTCTATTCAGGAGGTATGATTCTGTACTCACTACTTCTACCCAATACTCATGCTCAAGATGTGCCCCCTTAAGCATACATCGAACCATTTCCACAATGGAACAATTCCTCCTTTCAACAACTCCATTTTTCTATGGAGTATAGGTTGTTGTTAGTTGTCTCTTAATCCCATGTTCATTCAAAAATGATGAAAATTCCTTGGAGGTATATTCCCCCCTCGATCTAAGTGAAAGGTTTTGATGAATCATCCTGACTCCTTCTCAATAAGATTTTTAAACTATTGAAAGTACATAAATACCTCTGACTTCAATTGGAGAAAGAAAATCCATATCTTTCATGAATAATAATCAACAAACAATTGAAAATACCTCTTTCCACCATAGTTATTTTGTATAGGACCGCACAGATCGATGTGTACCAACTCCAAAGGTTTCTTAGCTCTTAAATAGCTAACCTCAAACGATACCTGGTGTTGCTTACCTGCTAAGCAATCTGAGCATACTGGCAATGTGGATGAAAGGTTGGGAAGACCTTTCAGCATCTCATATTTTCTAAACTAGAGCAAATATCCGAACTCATATGCCCATATCTCTTATGCCAAAGAGAAGTAGCCTCCTTTGTAGTCACTACCAAGGCTACATGAGGTATTGAAACAACATATAAGATGAACAAGCCATAATTGTATGATCTTATTACCACATGTTTTCCTTTTTTGGTGATAAAAAATCTCTCTCTACCCTTATCAACACTAAAAACAACATCCATGTCTCGATCCAAGATCTGAGGGACGGATGACAAATTGTTGGCCAATCCAGGAACATAGAGTACCTTTGCAAATAAAATTTACCATTTGAAAGAGTGATGAAAACATCTCCTTCACCTTGGACTTGGTATGTCTGATTGTCAGAAATGGTTACTGGCTTACCTTACTTTTACTCAAATGTATCAAACCACAATCTATCTCTAGTCATGTGTTTACTGGCATAGAAATTAATATACCACACTACATATTTCTATTGAGAAGATGTGTGAGTCATGAGCACCTTGTGTGCTCGCTTAGAATCTGAGTTTGAGTCTAATTCGACATAAGCAACATTCCCCTTGGTTTGCTTATTCTTCTTTTATGGTTTATATTTCCCTTTGCCCTTCTTCTTGTAATCTTGGTCATCGTATTGTTTATTCTTAAAATAAAACCTATTGGTGTCATGGTTGTTCATATCACAGATTTTGCAATATTATTTGTCTTTCTACTAATGTTGTTTCCCTTTTCCTTTTGATGAAGATCCTCACTTCTAAAAATTACCTTGTTTCTTATCCCCTTGTTTGGAGTAGAGGGTATTATCTGACACTTCACCTTTCTAAAATTAATTTACCTCCTCAATTTAAAGTAAATTTATCAATTCCACAAAGGAAACTTGTCTTCCAGACACATTAATAGATGTAATCAACACTTTGTAGGATTCTAGTGAAGCTCTCAAGATGACTGATGTCAAGAGAGTATTTGCCACTGTCTCTCCCATAAAATTCAATTTGACTTTCAATTTTACCACTCTGCATAGGAATAGGTCAACTGTATCACTAGATTTCATATTGAGTGTATGTATATGAGTTTGAAGGTTTAGAATAGTGGACTGATTATTTCCTTCATAAATGGTAATCAAAGCATCCCAAGCTTCCTTACCAGATTTGGCATCACAGATATGATGTTGGACTTCATCTATATTAGCAAGCATAATAAACATTAGACATATTCTATCCTTCTTATCAAGGGCCTCTTGATCTGCCCTTGCTATTGTAGGATGTTTTGTAGTACTAGTCAATATATCCCACACATTCAACCTGAAGAATAACTGTCATTTTTGTCTTCCATGGTGCAAAATTGGAACCCTTTAGCAACTGAGAATCTGACAGATATTTGTGAACAGTGGCCATTATGAAGGTTCTTATAACACCAAATGGTCCCCATTTTTTTATACTTGAAAAGAGTACGTGAAAGGGAATTCAATAAAATTGATGGCACCTACCTCAAAACCCTTTGAAAGAAGGTTGATGAGTTGGAGGAGTTTAAGCCAAAAAATAAAAAAGAATTAGGGTATTAAATGGAGTGAATATAAAAAATGGTTTTCCTTATTTTGCCCTGATGATTTATAGAGAACAATAGCTTAGATGTCATTGTTTCAGCTATATTAGGTGTTAGATATAGTAGTCCAAACATTATAACATTACATGTAAGTGTAGACTAGAGGTACCGTATATATAAAATGTTGTGCAATAAATTGCATAAATAGGTGTAAAATTTGGAGTCTTTTCTTTTCTTTGTATATTTTACTTTATGATTAAAATGCAAGAAAATAGGAAATTTAAATGCAAAAACAATCACAAGTGCCCACAAAATTAAACACTTAGGTGTTGGTTTCCACCAAAAATGCACCTATTACAATGCCAGTTTTGTTACAATGATGATATTCAAATCCAAATATTCTTTTCAAATCAACAATTTTCTTCATCCCTTTGTCTTAGAATTTTGCAAAGGAAAATGCTTTTGATCCCCCTTTTTTGTTGCAAAATAAACAAGGTGGAAAAAAAATGAGATATACCCTGGCTAAGTTGCCAAAGAAAGCCTTATCCCTCCATGACAAGAAATTGATTTTATCAAAAAAATGTTGTATCTCTTTGTAAAAAAAATGGTGTGGTGTTTTTGTTAATAAATAACTAAGGTTCAATATCATGTTTTTTTGTAAAACAAACATAGTGGAAGGCCTTATCCCTCCAAAAAATTATAAAATTTGCAAAAAAAATAAAAGAAAGGTAAAAAAAATACCTTTCGGTCTTTGGAAAAAAACATCGTCGATAACTAAAAATGATGGAGGATAGGCATCAGCGGGACTCGATCCCTTGACCTAGCACTTAGAAATTTTCCACCATGGAAAGCTACAAATCTGCCTACGGGCCCCGATGAAACTATACAAAGCCTGCTGATAGTTGAAACATCCTTCCATAAATATTTTGAAAAAAAATCAAAACCTTATGATTCCACATGAGTCGAACCCCCGACGTCCGTCGTCACATTGAGAAACTTTACCAATAAAGTTGTAGTACCCAATGGAAGAAAAAATAATGCAAGGGGGTGTTGTATTCGTATGATCTATAATATGAGAAAGAAACAAAAACAATGTGGGCGTTTATCCCACATGCACCACACTAGTGCTTTGGATGTGATTTAAACACTAAAAATCGCATGTAGTATAGTGACTGCCTTTGGGCAGTCAACCTTCCTCATCATTTTTTTGTTTGCCATACCCATGAGAGGATCAATGCTACCATATCATCAAACCCTCTGTCATGTTAACACATAGTCAAACCCTCGTCCACAGCCTATTGTCACATCCTCGTCAGCCTGTCCACATCGTGTATGCGGTCAAACTGTCACCACATATTCCTCCTCAAACTATAATTGATATGTGAGCTTCTGCTACATCTGTTTGAATTAGTCTTAGAAAAATCATGCTTAGGGTTCCTACCACAACCAATTCTATGTTTGAATTATCCGTTGTGTGCCTCGAAGTGCTTTGAAAGTGACTCTGTTGCCTTTGTCAAGCCTTGCATGTAGCGTGCTTTGAATGTAATTCTTTCACCTCTGCTAAGCCCTGCATGTATCCATCCACATATTGGAATGCATTATTGGATGGAGTAGTTTGTAACTATATTACCCACCAAACCACCTTGCCCAACTTCCTATGCTCTGAAACCATAAAAATGATACAATCAACAAAATTTGCATTAGCATGATATTTGATTAAATACAATGCTAAGGTGCTAAGGTAGTTGAGGAACTACCAAGGAACCACCTTGTAACTAATTGGAGAGCGCATGAGTGCTATTTTACACAATAATTTAATATCCTAACATAATTGCTAATATTTTTTACAAGTATACACGACATTGATGCTAGGAGGCAATTGAGTAGAAAGATAACAACTGTGATTATTTCGAGGGGTGCCAAGGATAATTTGATTTAGGAGTTTAATAGCTAAGAAGAATACTCAACAAGAAGTGGATATAATGTTCAACGCCAACAAAATAATAATGTCACTAGAATATGGAGAGATATTTAGGATAGCCCAAGCATTCCTAAAGTCAAAATGTTGTTTGGCTAGTAGGTCATAGAAGAATTTTATCCTGGGATAACCTTATGAAAAGGGGTTTTCATGGCCCCTCTCAATGTGTTTTATATAAAAAGTAGGAGGAGAGTATTGACCATCTCTTGGGACATTTCTTAAAATGTATTTTATGTAATAAGTAGGAGGAGAGTATTGACCATCTCTTAGGACATTGCTCAATAGTCTGGAATCTATGGCAATGGATTCTTAATATGTTTGGTAAATGCATGGTGATGAATAAAAAAATTGAATATTGGTTAAAGCAATGGCTAAGAACTTATAAAAGTGATACTTTATAGACAATATGGGATTTATCAAAAGATACAATACTTTGGACTATATGGCTAGAAAAGAATAGAAGAATTTTTAAAGGAAAAGAAAAAAGTTTAGAGGTAATGAAAAATAAGATATGTTTAGCCATAGAGTAGTCTAAACCAACCCTAAAAACTCACCCAATACCTAATTTGTAAGTAGAGAGTCTTGATAGATGAAGTCAAGTCATTAAATGGAATTATGATGTTGGGTACAAGAGAAGTAAAAATAAGGTAAAGAATATAAAGTGGAATTCACTAGATGTGAAGTGGATTAGATTGAATTTTGATGGAGCATCTAAAGGAAATATAGGACCAGCAGGAGGAGGAGGAATAATTAGAAATAACAGAGGAGAGATTTTGTCTCACTATGCTTTTAATTGTGGATTTAAAATAAATATTGAAGTTGAAGCTTGGGCAACTTTAGAAGGGTTAAAAATATGTAAACAAATGAAATGGAATAGAGTATGGATGGAAGGTGATTCTCTCATAGTAATAAATGCAATTTTGAGGAAAGAAAAGGCTCCATGGAACATACAAGAGATAATTATGGAAATCCAAGATCTTGCTAAAGAGTTTGAAGGAATCAAGTTTACACATATATTAAGGGAAGGAAACAAATGTGCAGAGAAGCAGCCAATAGAGGGGTTTTGATTGAGGATTGTGAAATTAACATCTCCTTTCCATGGATAGAGGAAGTAGAAAGTTTAGTTGAAGCTGAAAAAAATGTTGATTACCTAAATCAATTAATGATTAAGATTTACTTTAATGTTTTCCATTGGTAATATCTGTTTTATTTTGTAACAATAATGTATGTTCATTTAGACTATTTATTATAATTTTTGTGGTTGCACTTGTGTTTTAGGAAGGAAACTAGCAATCCAAATTTGGTAAAGCGGACTATGATAGTGCGATGTTTTGGAAATATTACTCTACTAAGATGCAAGGCATAGATAGTAGAGGTGAAGTTTGGGCTTTGTGAAGGCTGCTATAGGAAAATGTCAAGAAAAATGCTAAATTTTGGAGTAATTGTATTCATACAGAGATTTGAAAAGATCCAGAAAATGAAAATCAAGAATTCAAACATTTTATGTTAAATGATGTAGGTTTCTAGCTATAGCATCTCAATTGAGATGAGAAGTGTATCTATTTATAAACTCTCAATCTCTAAATAAGAGAGATGTAATTTGTTAAGGGTGGGGGACCGAGTACAACCCCTTATTATTAAGCAAAAATACATAAAACTTACAATCATATATTATAATATACGTTTATTACTCTCCAATAAACCCAATTATAGCCCTTATATTAAATTATCTCTTTTTATAATATTATATTCAGTTAACCCTTTCTTTTTCAATGAATAATCATTTATTTATTTATTCTTCTAAAAATAGGAAAATTACAATAAACAAAAAAAGCACAAATAATAAAAAACCAAGGTTTAAGGACATATCATGTGTTGAACACAAGCTTATACTGAGAGGGGGGGGTGAACAGTATAAGACCTCTTTTTACTTTTCCTTTATACTTCAAACTTATTTCAGAAAAACATACACCAATCATACTCATAAGAAGAATGTGCCCATACCATATTGAAGTGAAGGAACCCCTTTGGAAATCTGCCACTATCACAAAGTTTTTTTTTTTGCTAATCTTCACAAAGGTTAGTAGATCACAAAATAATCAACATTATTCCAATTTTCAATAATCATCACCAAGGCCTTTAATTGCACAACTTCCTTATCTCTCCTAAAACCACTTGTACCATAAAATAAAATAAATCAAAACATTGCATAACCTTTTCACTCCCAAAACCACTTATACCATAAAATAAAATAAATCATAATAATGCATACCTTGTCACCTCATGAAAAAATTAATCCTCTTGAAAAAGAACAAGGCAAACTTCACTTTTGGAACCCCTTTGCAAAATCAGAAATACCTATTTATACACACCTTAATTCTCCTTCTAAATAAGTTTTTCAAATAGCCCTTGAAATAAGCTTTTCGACGATATATAATATGCCCCACTTTTTTAATAAATTGAAACCTTTACATGTATATATATGCCAACTTCCATTAATTGCACATAGGTCGGCCATCCATTAATTTAAACTTAACTTTAAACTTTAATATCTTCATCATCGGAGGTCCTTTTTCGATGAAACAAAATTCCACCTTGGTTTTTAAGAAAATCCCTTTCCACATAAGCACACCATGGTTTTAAATAAAACCTTTTATTTTGTCTGCCTGGGTTTTCACAAAAACCCTTCCGCTTCTTGACATCAATGACAACATCAACACTTGAGCAAAAGCAATGTACCCAATGTACCCAAAATTGCCAAAAATCTCCCCCTTTGTCATTGATGGCAAACATTTAATGAAAAACACTTCTTAAGAGCGAAAACTGAAATCACTCTCTTTGAAGTTTTGCTCCCCCTGACTTGAAGCTCTCCTCTTCACTTGAATCTCTCCCCCTTACTCATATCTCTCCCCCTTTGTCATCAATGGCAAAGGGCCACCTTTGGGACTAAGAATGAGCTTCTTAGCTTAGTCCCTCTCCCACCTCCTATTGAGGTGATTAATTCTGGGGTGGGAGTAAAACTCCCATTAGGCACTGATCATCATCAACGTCTATAACTTCCTTGCCAGACCTTCTCTTGAACTCTTTGTCCATATTCCTATTCCTGTCATTGTTCTGATCCTTGGACCTGATCATGCTACTGTTCCTGTTCCTGTATTTTGGAATTTCAGCTCTACATTGTCTAGCTATGTGTCCTTCATTGTCGCACTTGTAACAAGTAACAATGTTATTTCTTTGAGGCATACCTGTTCTTTGAATCCACCTATTCTGACTAAACCTGTTTCTGTTGTTTGCATTGCAATGAACTGCCTTGTGCCCAAAATGATTGCAAGAGTAGCAATACCCATAAAAGAAATCACCACTTCTAAAATTGTTAATTACCTTCTTCACCTGAGCCATGCAATGTACAGCCATGTGACCAAACCCGTGACAAACAAAACATCTGCCTTGAAACTTTCCTTTATTTGACTTCTTAGGTCCTGAAAACTTCTCCTTTTTCTCATTTCGAAATCTGTTTTCTATTTCTATGCATCTATCATTCAAGAACTCATGATCTGAAGTACTTTCCTCATTAGAACTCTCTTTCTTTTGGAGTCTCTTACTAGACTCTCCAACTTGTTTCTTGTGAGGCTTAACAAAACCAAGACCTGTTTTATCTGTTGGATTTCTTTGACTTTGGATGAGAGACTTAACCTTTTTGGAGCTTTCTTGAAACCTGTACAACTTATCCTTGTATTCTTTAGTTTCCTCTTTCAAAGAAGCCATTTTCTGATCTAATTCACTATACTCAGGCACCTTAGATTCTAACTCATTCTTGAGTTCTTGTGCCTTAGCCATAGATACGTCAAGACTTTCTATAAGTTTATCTCTCTCCATGCAACAATCATCTAACTTATCCTTGAGTCTAGCATTCTTCTTTCTTTCCTTTTTCAAGACACTAAGAGCATTAGTAAGTTCACATTCAAGATCCTCTATTTGATTGCACTTTGAATTATCAAGGCCCTTTTTAGATTTCTTATCAATAGAGGTGCTACCCTTTTCAAAAACCATACATGCATCTTCCTTATAACTTTTTGAAGCATCCTCATACATACTAGCAACCAAATCATTATTTTTGCAATTATCCTCAAGGTGCCAACACTTTCCATATCTAAGACATTTCGGTTCTTCCTCCTTTTCTGATATGAACAAAATCTCATTTTTATAATCACCTGAAGAACTTTCACTATCACTACTAAAACACTTACTTGCTTTGTCAAGGTAGATGCTCTTCTTTTCTTGATTGTTGTGCTCATATTTGGTTTTAAGAGTTGTATTGGCCTCTTCTAGTTGTTTCTTCAATGAAGCAATCTCTTCCTTTTGATTGCAGCAAACAGTTTCTTTCTCATTGATCTGATACCTGAGAGTTTCTTCACTCTTTTTGAACTCTTCTATTTTTAGCTCTAGATTGTTAATAACTTTGTTAGATTCCTCTTCATGTTTGCTGTATATACCAAATTTATTACTCATTTCTTCTGTCTGCATTCTTAAACTGTCAATTTCTTTTTCTAGCTTGCTACAATACTCTGTTTTCCTAAAGGATTGTATTTTGAGATCTTCATAAATTTTCTTGTAATCTTCTGCTTGAACTTTCAAGCTGGTGATTATATCTTCTGCATTCTCAACCTTTTTACTCAGGTCTGAAATCAGTTTATGTTCCCAATTTGTTTCTGCATCACTTCCTTCTTCATCACACTCTTGTTTTGAATCTGTTTCTTTACCAATTTTGAATGGATCATCTTCATCTTCACTGCTACTAAACCCATGGCACTGATGTTCATTATGACCGAGTTGACCACAAACAAAACATTCTCTACCTTGTGAGCAATCAGCTGCAAAGTGACCTGTCTTCCCACATCTGGTGCAAAACTTTATTAATCTGACTTGTTCTCCACTGTTTGATTCATATTTTGAATCTATTTCCATTCCCAAAGGAGCAATATTGAGATCATCTTCATTTTCTTTCATGACCCTGTGATATTTCTTCTTCTTGTGTCTTATGGTTTTGCTTTTGCCTTTCCTTGCCATTTGTGTTCTTGTAAGATCTTCCTTCAAGCTGTCAAACTTTTCGAAGGAACCTTGCTCTGATGAGAAGTTTCTAGCTATAGCATCTCAATTGAGATGAGAAGTGTATCTATTTATAAACTCTCAAGCTCTAAAGAAGAGAGATGTAATTTGTTAAGGGTGGGGGACCGAGTACAACCCCTTATTATCAAGCAAAAATAAATAAAACTTACAATCATCTATTATAATATACGTTTATTACTCTCCAATAAACCCAATTATAGCCCTTATATTAAATTATCTCTTTTTATAATATTATATTCAGTTAACCCTTTCTTTTTCAATGAACAATAATTTATTTATTTTTTCTTCTAAAAACAGGAAAAGTACAATAAACAAAAAAAGCACAAATAATAAAAAACCAAGGTTTAAGGACATATCATGTTTAAGAGATTAAAATATATTTTATTATTAAAACATGAGGTCTTCTTTTGAGTTCTAGAGAAAATATATTTTATATTCACACGACCTACTAAAGAGTTCTTATAAATAGTTGATCACGGTTTTTAAGCACTAACAAAAAATACGAGGAAACAACTCCCAATGCAATTTGCATTATTAAAATTGCTATTAGGTTTCAATATAAGGCTCTTAATATCCTTGAATTATCCTATTTTTCTCTACATTTTTTGAAACAACTTAGCTACAGCCAAAATAAGATAGCACAATGCTTTTCAAAGGAACACATCATCTCTTTAACACTACTTTGGTTTAAGTTCACCCAAAAAAAGATGAAAGAAACATCTATATTTTCTTCAGGTTAGTTTAACTTATAGGTAGACTTTTTATAAACATTAAGATATACCAAATAATCGAGATTGACCTTGATTGAATTAATTTTTTGGAGTTTATGATTTTAAAAATACTCCAAATTTCACACTCCAATATAGCACTACCTTGAAATGTTGTGATGTAATTACAAATCAATATATTTTTGCTTGATAACAAGGGGTTGTACTCGGGTCCCCCACCCTTGAAAAATCATATCTTTTATTTAGAGCTTGCGAGTTTACAAATAGATATACTTCTCATCTCAATTGAGATGCTATAGCTAGAAACCTACATTATTTTACATAACATGTCTGAATTCTTTGATTTTTATTTTCTAGATCTTTTCAAATATCTATTTGAATACACTCCAGAATTTAGCATGTTTCTTGACATTTTCCTATAGCAGCCTTCATAATACCTAAAATTCACCTCTACTATCTATGCCTTGCATCTTAGTAGAGTAATATTTCCAAAACATCGCACTATTATAGTCTCCTTTACCAATCTGGATTGCTAGTTTCCTTCTTGAAACACAAGTGCAACCACAAAATTTATAATAAATAGTCTAAATGAAAACACATTATTGTTACAAAATAAAATAGATATTACCAATGGAAAATATTAAAGTAAAACTTAATCATTAATTGATTTAGGTAATCAACATTTTTTGTCAGCTTCAACTAAAATTTCTACTTCCTCTAACCATGGAAAGGAGAATTTAACTTCATGATACTCAATCAAAACCCCTCTATTGGCTAGCTTATCTGCACATTTTTTTCTGTCCCTTAATATATGTGTAAACCTGATTTCTTCAAACTCTTTACAAAGATATTGAATTTCCACAATTATCTCTTGTATGTTTCATGGAGCCTTTGCTTTCCTCAAAATTGCATTTATTACTATGAGAGAATCACCTCCCATCCATACTCTATTCTATTTTATTTCTTTACATATTTTTAAACCTTCTAACGCTGCCCAAGCTTCAGACTCATTATTTATCTTAAATCCACTATTGAAAGCATAATGAGACAAAATATCTACTCTATTATTTCTAATTATTCCTCCTCCTCTGCTGGTCCTAGATTTCCTTTAGATGCTCCATCAAAATTCAATTTAACCCAATCCATATCTGGTGATTTCCACTTTATATTATTTACCTTATTTTTGCTTCTCTTGTACCCAACATCATAATTCCATTTAATGACTTGACTCCATCTATCAAGACTCTTTGCTTCCAAATTAGGAATTGGGTAAGTTGATAGAGTTGGTTTAGACTCCTCTATGGCTAAATATATCTTATTTTTCATTACCTCTAAACTACTTTCCTTTCCTTTAAATATTCTTCTATTCCTTTCTAGCCATATAGTCCAAAGTATTGTACTTTTGATATATCCCATATTGTCTGTAAAGCCTCACTTTTATAAGTACTCTGCCATTGCTTTAACTAATCTTCAATTATGATATTCATCATCATGCATTTACCAAACATATTAAGAATCCATTGCCATAGATTCCAAACTATTGAGCAATGACCCAAGAGATGGTCAATGCTCTTCTCCTCCTTATTATAGAAAACATATTGAGAGGGTCCATGAAAACCCATTTTTATAAGGTTATCCCAGGATAAAATTCTTCTATGACCTATTAGCCAAACAAACATTTGACTTTAGGAATGCTTGGACTATCCCAAATTTTTGATTATGGAGCTTGATTAAATCGGAGGCCTTTGTTTTAGTTGCACTTGGACCCACTACATGAAAGAGGGGGGTGTAGGGGGGCATTAGCCCCCCCTAATACTATCGCCAGGGGGGTCCAGGGGGAGCGACGACTAGAAATAATGTAATAAAGTGCACAAATGTGTATAGAAGGGTTTTCTAGGTGGAATACTAGGGCTTGGTTATTTTATCCATGGAGTAGCCTGATTTGGGTGAACCACATTAAATATGTGTCTATTGTGTGTTGAATATTTTCTTTTGTGTTTATTTTCACATTATATTATTGCTCGTATTTTATTATTTAATCCTAGCAACTGGTATCAGAGCTTAGGATTTAAAAAATGCACTTGAAATGAGGGTTTCCAGTTCGAGTGGGAACAATGGCAGAAGAAGGAAAATTTAGGGTTGAGAAGTTTAATGGCCAAAACTACCAGCTATGGAAGATGTAAATGGAGGATTATATTTATCAAAAAGATCTTTACCTACCATTAGGCAGAGTAGCAAAGAAGTCGGTATCAATGACTGATGAAGAATGGGAAGTTCTAGATAGAAAAACACTAGGAACAATACGGTTGTGCTTGGCATCATCGATGGCCTTCAATATTTCGAAGGAAAAAACAATAGAGGGTTTAATGAATGCGTTAGCTAAACTGTATGAAAAATCCTCAGCTTCGAACAATGTATTTCTTATGAAACATTTATTTAATATGCATATTTTAGAAGGTGGGTCTATTACTGATCATTTAAATGAATTTAACACAATTACAAATTAGTTAAGCTCTGTAGGAGTAAAATTTGATGATGAGGTTAGGGATCTCTTGATTTTGTGCTCATTTCTAGAAAGCTAGAATGGTTTGGTAATGGCTGTGAGTAATTATGTATCTGGTTCAAATACTTTAAATTTTGATGATGTTATTGGTGTTATCCTTAGTGAGGAAATGCGATGGAAAAGCACATGTGAAACATCAGGTAATGCTTTGACTATAGAGAATAGGGGGAGACAAAGGAAGAGAGGAAAAAACCTAAGGAATGGTGGAAAATCAAAGAAAGATAGATCCAAATCCAAAGGGAAGCAGTGGGAATGCTGACATTGCAGGAAGAAAGGAAACCTAAAAAGGGATAGTTGGAATCAAAAAGAAAAATAGGGAGAAGAAAAACAGGGTAATCAAGAAGCAAACATTGTAGGTGATGTATTGCAAGATGCTTTAATTATTTCACTAGATAATATTAATGATTGTTGGGTGCTATATTCTGGTGCATCATATAATGCCACACCCCATAGGAAATATTTTCTAGATTATGTTTAGGGTGATTTTGGATAGGTCTATATGGGTGATGATAGACCATGTAAAATCACAGGAAAGGGTAACATACAAATAAAGTTACCAAATGGAAACCAATGGTTGTTGAAAGAGGTAAGGCATATTCCTGAATTAAGAAGAAATCTAATTTCCATAGGGTAGTTGGACAGTGAAGGATGTATAGTTATATTATTAGCAAACTCATGGAAGGTCGCTAAAGGATCAATGCTATTAGAAAAAGAAAATAAGGAAGGTACATTGTATGTATGTACTAGTAATACTAACCTTTCTATTTCTTTAGCTTCTACAGGAGTGGATACAACTTCGTGGAATCATAGGCTTGGGAACATGAGTGCGAAGGGGATGCAAATTCTCCATTCAAGAAATTTGCTGCCAGGTCTAAAGTAGGTTGATTTAGACTTATGTGAAAAATGCATTTATGGAAAATAGAAAAGAGTCTAATTTCTTAGAGTTGGAAAAGAAAAGAAGAGTAAAAAGCTAGATCTTGTATATTTAGATGTATGGGGACCAACTCAGGTATCATCTCTTGGTGGCTCTCATTATTATGTTACATTTATTGATGATGCAAATAGAAAAATATGGGTTTACTGTATTCGAAAGAAATCAGATGTTTTTGATACATTTAAGAAATGGAAAGCTTTGGTTGAGAATGAGATAGGAAATAAGCTAAAGTGTCTCAAATTTGATAATGGAGGTGAGTACTATAGAAAAGAGTTTTATAGTTATTGTTCATAGCATGGGATTCTTAGAGTGAAGATGGTTCCAAGAACTCCATAATAAAATGGTGTATTAGAAAGGATGAATAGGCCTATCATGGAATGTGCTAGGTGCATGAGAATACATGTAGGACTGCCCTTACAGTTTTGGGCAGATGCTATGGATACTGTAGTTTATTTAATAAACAAAGGACCTTCAAGTTACCTAGATGGTGGGATTCCAGAAGAGGTATGGACAGGTAAGCCTGTTAATTACTCATTTTTAAAGACTTTTGGTTGTGAAGCTTTCGTGCATATCAGTAAAGGAAATCAAACTAAACTTGAGGCAAAATCCAAGAAGTGTTTTTCATTGGATATGGAGTTAATAATTTTGGTTATCGCTTTTAGGATTATGCAAATCATAAAATAATTAGGAGTAGAGATGTAATATTCAATGAGAAGGTCATGTATAAGGATCAGTTGTAGGAAAAGAAATAGAAAAAGGAAAACATAGAATACACAGTGTTTGATGAAATTGAAAATCCAAAGGTGCTAGAAAATCAATAAAAACAACAACAAGTAGCACCTCAAACTCCTGCAACTATTATTAGAAAATCTACCAGGATAAGTAGACCTCCTGTACGTTACTCTCTATCATTATATTATGTATTATTGTTTGACTTTGGTGAACTAGAAACATATGAAGAAGCAATGCAGGTAGAAACCAAGAAGAAGTGGGAGCAAGGTATGAAAGAGGAGATGGAATCTTTGATAAATAATCAGACTTGGGATTTGGTCCAATTGCCTGCAGGAAAAAGAGCATTGCAAAACAAATGGGTTTACAGGGTGAAATAAGAATATGGAGGAAAAAAGAGGTATAAGGCTATACTGGTTGTAGAGGGGTTTGCACAGAAGAAAGGTATTTATTATGATGAAATTTTTTCTCCTATTGTTAAAATGACTTCAATTAGAACTATTTTAAGCTTAGTGGCTGTAGAGGATTTACATCTTGAACAGTTATATGTAAAAACAACTTTTCTCCATGGGGATTTGGAGGAAGATATTTATATGCAGCAACCACAAGGGTATGAGGTCAAAGGAAAGGAGGAATTAGTATGTAGGTTGAAAAAGATCATGTATGGCCTAAAGCAAGCTCCAAGGTAGTGGTATATAAAATTTGACAGGTTTATGTCAGATCAAGGTTATAGTAGATGTTATTCTGACCACTATGTTTATTTTAAGAGAATGGATAATGGTAACTATATTATCCTGTTATTGTATGTAGATGACATGCTTTTTGTAGGGTCTAACATGCAGGATATAATTATACTCAAAAGAAAATTTGTAGAGTCATTTGCAATGAAGGATTTGGGTGTTGCAAAGCAAATCCTTGGTATGAAAATAACAAGAGATAGGAAAAATCACAAATTAACATTATCTCAGAGTGAGTACATTAAGAAGGTGTTAGAAATATTTAGTATGCAGGATGCAAAACCTGCTAGCACACCTTTGGGAAATCATTTCAAACTAACCAAAGAGATGTATCCTAAGACACAGGAGGAGATGAACTACATGTCCAAGGTTCCTTATTCATCAGTAGTTGGCAGTTTTATGTATGCGATGGTGTACACAAGACCAGATATTGCACATGCAGTGGGATTCGTGAGCAGGTTTATGAGCGATCTAGGAAGAAAGCATTGGGAGGCAGTGAAGTGGATTCTTAGGTATTTGAGAGGTACTGTCACTCAAGCATTATGCTTTGGAGGATCTAATACTACTTTATAGGGATATGTTGATTCATATATGGTAGGTGATATAGACAACAGGAGGAGTACCACAGGGTATGTTTTTACTGTAGGTGAAACTGCAATAAGATGGATTTAAAAATATAGAAGGTTGTTGCACTGTAAAAAATAGAAGCAAAGTATGTTGCTATTACAAAGGCTAGTAAGGAGATGATTTGGTTACAAAGGTTTATGGAGGGGTTGGGAAAGAAGAAAAAGAATAGCACATTATATAGTGACAGTTAGAATGCCATTCATCTTGCAAAGAATTCAGTTTTACATTCCAGGACTAAACACATACATACCAAGTGCCATTTCATACGATTAGTTTTAGAAGATGGACAGTTAAAATTGGAGAAGATACACACTAGCCAAAATCCTGTAGATATGTTCACAAAGGCATTAACCAAGGAGAAACATAGTTCCTGCTCAGTTTTAGTTGGTCTTCAAGCATGATAGTAAGAGATGATAAAATTTCTAGGTCCAAAGTTGAAGCATAGTCCAGCAAGTGCAGTAGCGGTGGAGTTGTTGTGATCAGTCTCCAAGTGGGAGATTGTTGATTATGGAGCCTGATAAAAATAGAGGCATTTTTTTTAGCCGCACTTGGACCCACTACGTGAAAGAGGGGGGGCATTAGCCCCACCTACTACTATAGCCAGGGGTGTCTAGGGGGTTTTGGGGGTAGCGCCCTCGAAGCTAAAAATATATATTTTTTCCTCTATGTAAATATGGACCATTTGATATTAGGTCACATATTGAACGGTATATTTTAGGCAGGTTTTTTACCCTAAAATTGTAATGCATTATTATACGAGGAGGTTGTACGATGACTAAAAATAATGTAATGAAGTGTGCAATTGTGTATAGAAGGGTCTTCTGGATAGAATACAAGGGTCTGGTTATTTTCTCCGTGGAGTAGCCCGATTTGGGTGAACCACGTTAAATCTGTGTCTATTGTGTGTTGAATATTTTCTTCTGTGTTTATTTCCATATTATATTATTGCTTGTATTTTATGCTTTAATCCTAACACAAATATCTCTCCATATTCTAGTGACATTATTATTATGTTGGTGTTGAACATTATATCCACTTCTTGGTGTGTATTATCCTAAGCTATTGAACTCCTAAATCAATTTATCCTTGACGTCCCTTAGAATAATCACAATTCTTATCTTTCTACTCAATTGCCTCCTAGCATCAATGTCTTGTATACTTATAAAAAATATTATTTCCATTTGTATCTTCCTTCTCGATCCTTTTACAAAATTTTTGAAACCCTATCACCATATTTGTATTGAAGGAATCTCATACAAGGTTTCAAATGTGGATCTAAATTGAGTGGTTTTTATCACACCGAGTATCCATACAAATAGAATTTTTTTCTCCAGTTCCCACCACCCATCTTAAAACTTTAATCATAAGATCAATAGATTTTTTTAAACCATTCCAAAGAGCAGAACCATTTAGGAGAGAGAATGCAGTAAATATTAAACTTGGGTCATTAGAGTCAACATACTTAGAAGAATTCTTGCCCATTCTCTTTGTACAATATCTAGATAACTTTTCCCCTAAGAGCTAAGTTTTCATCTGTAAGAGCTCTTAAACCAAGACCTCCCCTAGTTTTATCATCACACAACTTGCTCCATTTTACTAAAGGAAATTTACTTTTATCATGTAAACCTGACCATAAAAAGGATTGCATAATAAAAATTAAACTTTTTTCAATTGATTTTGGCATAGAAAACAATGACATAATATGTTGGAATGGCTTGTAAGACTGAATTAATTAATTGCACTCTTCTTGCTAATGATAATTATCTACCTTTCCAAGTTGAAAGTTTATTTTAAACTTTAAAAATAACTAGATTCCATAAATCTATCCTCATTATTCCCTCAAATAAAGGCACCCCTAGATAAGTTGTTGGTAAATTTACCTCCATTTGAAGCAACCTACAAATTCTTTCTTTGATATTAAGAGGAGTGTTAATAAAGTAAATTTTTGATTTAGTTCTATTAATTTTTTGCCTTGAAGCTCTTTCGTACTCTTTTAAAAATTTATTCAAAGCTCTAGCGTCATTTATCCTTGCACTTCCAAAAAGAGTTGTATCATCTACAAACTGTTGATGGGTGATGTTATCGATGTTATTACTAACCTTAAGACCATTAATAAATCCATCTTTGTAAGCCTTCTTTAAGTTCCTACTCAAAACTTCTACCATAATAATGAACAAATAAGGAGATAAATGATCTCCTTGTCTAAGACCTCTCTTGAATTTAATAGATTTTATCACTAACCCATTGACCAACATTGAATAATAAACTATAGAGACACAAGCTTTAATCCATCTAACCCATTTCTTCCCAAAACCAATTTTATCTAAAACTGCAAAAAGAAAATTCCAGTTAACCCTATCATAGGCTTTACTCATATCAGGTTTTAAGATCACAACTTTCTCTTTTCTTGAAGCTACTAAATGTATAACTTCATGAGCTACTATGATCCCATATGGAATTTGTCTCTCTTTCACAAATACTTCTTGCTCTTTTGAAATGATTTTGTCTAACAATGACCTTAATCTATTCTCCATCACTTTGGAAATAATCTTATATGCCATATTACATAGGCTTATGGGTCTAAAAGAATAAAACAATTCAACATCCTTTTTTTTTTTGAATTAGGGTAAGATAAGTTACATTTATTTTATAAGGAATGTATTGTTTTACCCTAGACTGTTCCACAACCACCAATAAAGAATCCTTCACTATATCCCAATTATGTTGGTAAAAAGTTGCAGAGAGCCCATATGGACCTAGGGATTTATCCTTATTAAAAGAGAAAAGAGCTAAATGAAATTCTTCTAGAGTAAGGATCAATTCATTAAGTATTAAATATTTTTTTTTCATGGAATGGCTAGTGCTAGAATACGCCAATTTAAGGCATCATAGAGCAAGGAAATCCAATAGAAGCTTACAAGAAAATCATTCACTAAAATTTATTGATATGACATTGATATAATGCGGATCTTATATTATATCCACCACAATCCATTCCCAAAAGATGGAAAATTTAAAATAATTGTTCTAAATGAACAATGGAGTAAAGCAAGAATCCCAACTGGAAAGCAAAACTTACAATACTTAACAACTGGCGTACACTCTATTGAATCTAATGCCTTGATGAAAATCATAAGTTAATGCCCAAATTTCTTCCCAACCAACCTTCTATTCTTTTTTTTTTCTAAAACTCCTTAGCCAAAATATTTAAATAGCATTTTTAGAGAAGAGGAAAAATCAAGGAAAATTGGGAAGATAAAACTCACGTGTTGGTAACTCCTTGGTTTCTTTCTCGCTTCGTTTCAAAAGGATTCACTTTTCCAATGCTCATCACATTAATTAAAAGAATATGAACTCTTTCTTTCTTAAAATAACATTTATAAAATGTGCCCCTAATTTATTGAGTATTACTCAATAGATTAAATATTTAATTAACTAATACTTCTTTTTTAAAGGTAATAGTAATTAAATTAACTACTCACTTCATAGTATTAAACTAATTAATACTATTTTTAATTTTTAATGTTAATATTAATTATTAGCATTAGTATTTAATATTTTAAGTATTAATAATGCTAACATTATTATTAATATCATATTTGATAAATAATTAACCAATCAAGTTCTAAGCTTCTAAACACATGAATTAATACATCCTAATGACAAAATAAGAGCCTAAGCAACACAATGGCTCTTGCTAAAATCTATCCTTGCTCGATGCATTCCACAACAACAATTATATAAATTGATGCACAATAATACTATTCTCTAAGTAGGAGGTATCATGATAACTAGAAGGTTATAAACCACCTACGAGAGACCCCTAAGCACATGGGTAAGGGATATTTTGCCTTTATAGCAACCTCCTTGCCTGATTATGCATCTAATCACACATGCATACATGCAAATGTTTCTACATGATAAATTTTACCCTTGCGGGCTCTCAGATTGAAAATAATCAATCATTTAACTTTTCACTCTTCTCTCAACTCTAGTGGTTGTCCTATACCTATCCACCCGTGAGATTACTTAGTCCTATAACCATAAAATTCATCAATTGTACCATGTTATAAAAATAGCATAATTCAACTCAAACAAACATGAAATACAACTATCAACTCATCTTGAAAGGAAAAAAATAATTATCGACATATTAGTACATCAATCAGACAAGGGAAGTCCTACCAAGATGTGACATTACATCAAGGTTGGTTCCTTGCTTCTGGATGTATTATTTGGCAGTCATAATTCTATTACTATGCTAACCTATGGGGGAAAAGAAAGGAAAATGATAAAAATGCAAGGAAAGCAAATTGTAGGAAAGTAAAGGAAAGTAGTAAAGTGCAAGAAAGTAAACCTATCTAGCCTAGCCTGCAGGTGGCAATGTGCCAAAAAAATTAGAATAAGACCCCCAACACCCTGGCAGGTTTGAATGTGAAATGACCAGAAGTTGACATTTGATCTAACAACAGGTCATTAAGAAACATATGCTTTATTCATTATAAATTTTGTATAGGTTACAAATAGGGAGAGTTTCCCCTTTTCTTTCTTTTCATGAATAAGAAATATATGCCTGATGCCTCCTTCTGATGTCCCTCAGTGTAGGTGGGCTTCTTTGTATGCGGGCCACCACTGGGTTGTTGTTTGTTGGTGTTCCTTTCCTTCAAATATGCTGAATAACCTAAAAGAAACTTGCAAGAAAGGGTCAATACGTTGGGGGACTTGCCTTAGTCAGGCCCCATATTTAAGAAGACAAAATGACTGTAAAACTATAACATAAATAAAAATAAAATATGCAGAAGGTAATAATATACTGAAACAAAGCTTACATCCCAAATTTGGGGTGACTTGGGGCTTGCAGATGCAATTCATGACCCGGGTCACTAATTGAGGTTAGATTCACAAGGCAGGCTACAAATTGAGCTATGATGCTCTTCTGGTAAAATATCTTCACTAGATCGATCCCAAGGTAGCTAGGGTGCCTCTGTATACTATCAAAATATGTCTGTGTGCATCGGTAATAGATTGTGTGCTATTGGCTTTCCATTTATGTAGAGTAACTATACTTTGTTGAATATGGGAATCAGACCTAATTAGGGGTTTGGGACCCATTATTTATAGGCAAATGCAAGGTTCAGGGGGGGTTAGATAGACTAAACCTAGGTTTGATTATGACTAGAGTTAGGTTAATATATGCTATGTGTCAACATCATATTCTAAGTAGGAAATATCCTATCCTCACACGTGTGAGGAAGGATTAGTGTTAATATTAATTAGGCCTTAAGCATGTTTAGGGGAGGATTAAAAGAAAATCCTAGGAAACCCTAAATTGGCACATGTGGAAGGATTTGATTAACACTAGTTATGAATTAAGAATTAATTAATCCAACTTTGCCCTAAAAAGGGGCTTAAGTGAAGTCAACATTAAATTAGAATTTGATAATTGACTTTTAATTGATTTTGCCAATTAATACCCAGTGGGGGTGTCAATTGAGTGTAAATGGGCTATGCATCACCTCGAGTTGCCTTTTGAAGGCATCTCGACATATAAGATGTGGTTTTGAGGGATTATTAGGGTTTTGGACCTGAAAGCCATTTATGGAAGTCTACACATTACTATGGTGAACTTATGGAAGTCTACGCATGACTACGCATGACTACAATAGTCTACAATAGCCTAGGGATGTCTGGAATCACCTATAGATATGCAAAAATAACATTGTGTGACTTTTGGGTGTCTACATTTTACCCCTTTTTGTACTAAACTGTGTAGAACATAGTTTAATACAAAAATATGTGAAGGGTTTGTGCAGAAGGAGAAAGGATAGAAGGGGAATTAAATCCAACAAAAGGGTATGTAGCTGCTCGAAGCGTGAGCATACAAATCAATCGGGTATCCAAGGAAAAGAAGAGAAAGAATGAAATCTAATTGAAGGTATGTAGCCGCTCGAAGCATGACCATACAACATCAACTTGATGTCCACAGGGAAGAAGAGAGGAAGGAAAGAAGGAAAAGAGGAAAGAGATAAAAACAATGCTAATAATGGAAAATGAATGATTATGAATGCAATGATATGATTTTGCTGAGTTCGTATGACATTACGATGCCATACAGTTGCTTGAGAATGACAACTTTTGACTGCTTTGCTTTTGCGACCAGATCAGCGTGGTCCAAAAGTATGATTAGGACAAAAGCCTAACTAAATATTTGTTATTGATTGATTGATGAAAACATGGCGACAAGTGTCAAACCATTTGAGTTAGTTTAACATTTGGATCGTCAACTCGTGACCATATAAGCGTAGTCGCAAAGTCTATTTCCAAATGTTACGCTAGGATTGATCAAACGTATCATTCATTGTGTACTTGACGTACATGAATGCTAGATTGAATTCTCCATGGTAACACATAACTCTCCTGATGTAACCCATGTCTGTTTAGAATTGAGATTATAATCGTATGATAATATTCAGCAAAAATTTTGTAGACAAATGCGCTAACCATGCTTTTCAATTTTTGATGTTGTGGTTGCATGCAAAACTGAATTTGGATATGAATACCACCTCAAACAAGGAATCAACAATGATGTGAATGAAGTGTGGTGAATTGATGATGCAGTGATTGATAAAGATACCAATGCATGATGAATATGATTGCTAGTAAGAAGAGAAAAGAATGGGATCTAATCAAAGGTATGTAGCCGCTCGAAGCGTGACCATACAACATTGACTGGATAGCCAAGAAGGAGAAGGGAAAAGAAAGGTATCTAATCAAATGTATTTAGCCGCTCGAAGCATGACCATGCAACATTGATTGGATAGCCAAGAATGAGGAGGGAAAAGAAAGGGATCTAATCAAAGGTATGTAGCCGCTCGAAGTGTGACTATACAACATTGACTGGATAGCCAAAAAGGATAAGGGAAAAGAATGGGATCTAATAAAAGGTATGTAGCCACTCGAAGCGTGACCATACAACCTTGATTGGATAGCCTAGAAGGAGAAGAGAAGAAGGAAAGAAGAGGAAAGAAATAAAAAGCAATGCTGGTAAAATAAAATGGATGATTGCAAATGCAATGCTGTGTTTTTGTTGCATCTGTATGACATTTACGATGCCATACTAGTTGCTTGAGAACGACAACATCTGTTGTGCTTTTGCGACCAAATCAACATGGTCCAAAAGTATGAACGTGACAAGTTTATCAGTAAAATACAATGTGTGTTTGCAAATGGTGCTAAAAGGTAAGTTTTTGAGGCTCCTAGGGTTTTAGAGGGCATGTCCGTGATTTCCTAGGATTTTGGAGATGTTTTGAGGTATTATAGCTCAATTCATGACCTAGGTAGCGATTTTGACCTAACTCGCGACCCGAGTTACGTATCGAGGTTTAAAACATACTTAAGCCCAAAATTGCATGAGCGAGGGCTAATTTGCATGATGCATGACTTTGGAAAGCGGTTTGGAAGAGCAATTGATAACACGAAAGGAGCGCGTTGACGATCGTGAGGGTGACAATGATGAAAGGACGTAGATCAACTGGCATCAAACTCGGGAACCCACTGGTAAGTGATCATCTGCCTTATTTTATTTGTTTTCTTATTTTTTTGGGTAAATGTAAATGAGGGGGGGAGGTTTTCATCCCGATTTAAATTTTTTTGTAACTTTTAAGTAAAATTTGAAAACGTAGTGATAAACGGGCCAAATGGGTACCCAAAAGTGCGGTCAATTTTTCAATTGGATTTGTTTTGTCACCAATAATGGGTAGAGTAGGTGTGAAGTTTTATTGTCAATTTTTGAGGTAATAGTGTACTGACATTGATATGTTTTTGCACTTTGTCTGCTAAAGTAGGAAATGGGTATTCCGTTATGCGACTGTTTTATTTTTTTGATTTTGTTTGATGTGATTTCAGAATTTGATGCTTTTAGGAGTAATATATCAAACCTAGGCTATTAGATTTGACATGTTAGGCATAATATTTTGGAAAACCAATGAAAATTTCACCACAGAAGGGCAAAATGGGTGTCCAAAAATATTGGTTGTTTTGGTAGCTGACTTCATTTGACATGCCTTTGATTTGCGTGCCACGATGTAGATAGTATTAAACTGAACAT
Source organism: Wollemia nobilis (assembly GCA_028583015.1). Classification (NCBI taxonomy): domain Eukaryota; kingdom Viridiplantae; phylum Streptophyta; class Pinopsida; order Araucariales; family Araucariaceae; genus Wollemia; species Wollemia nobilis. The sequence continues at coordinate 2,515,293 of JAQPPZ010017175.1, read as the reverse complement.
GAGCTATAGGTAACCCGATGTAGATTGTACTCAATGTCAGTTTGAATTTCCACCACTAAATGGACAAATGGGCATCTAAAAATATGACTGTTATTTTTAGATTGTGTGCCTGGATGTGTGTTCGGTTTTGGTATTTTTAGGACAAATTTGATTGTTAGATATGTGTTGATTGGTGCTTTGTTTTTGAATTTGGTTGACACATTTACCATTAAGTGGGCAAATGGGTATCCAAAAATGTGATTTATTTTTGTATGTCATATTAATTGATCAATTTTTGGATTGCATGCCATAGTAGTTGTATAGTTGAGTTTGTTATTGGTTGTTGGGTGACCAATGTGTACTGTATGTCGTATGTGCTTGGACTTTTGCCATGAAATGAAAAAATGGGTATCCAAATATGTGACTGTGTTGTTGATGTGTTTTGTCATTTTTTCTGTACATTAATTTGTCTCGAGATGTGTGCCAAATTAAATGTTTTCAATTTGTAAATTTTGCGTAATGAAGTTGAATCTTGATTGATTTGTTATGTAGGTTACTGATGCATGTCGTGTTATGTGTTGAACAGGTGAAGGCACTTGAGCCCCGTCATCGGGTAAGGAAGTTTAAGAAGGTTTTGAGACGCTGATGAAGACTGAGGAGGAGCTGTAGTGGTTGGATGACATACACTTTTGCGGTGTGTGGGAGTGTAAGATCATTTTCACTAATAGGGAATATTTGTCTACCTTATGTGAGCAGTGGGATGTAGACAGGAACACATTTCATTTTCCTATAGGAGAAATTACTGTGACATTGGAGGATGTATATCACATCTACCAACTGTCGATTAAGGATGTTCTTGTGAGGGCAACCGAAGATGGGAGGAAGGACGTAGTTTTGGAGAGATTCTTTGGGGCTGGGTGGAGAGATATCGATATCTCCAATATGGATTATGAGTGGCTGTGGCTACAAAAGAAGATTTTGGATAGGCAGTGTGTTACGATGATGATGATCTCTACATATGCCCTTCCCGATAGTTTCGAGGTGCTGTTTACCTGGAACATGCTGGACTTGGTTAGTGACATGGTGGAGCATAGGGTTGTGTTTTCTTGGGTGCCTGCATTATTGGCTCAAGTCTACCATGAGTTGCATGATGTGGTTCGGGGTAGGCAGACAATATTGAGTGTGATTCCCTTGCTGCAGGTATGGGCATGGGATTATATAGCAATTGAGAGACCCTCTTTGTTACCTCACCCTATACATGTGGAGGGTAAGGAGTATCCTTATGCCTTGTAGTGGAGTATATAGGCTGAGTAGGGTATGAAGAGGCCTCATGAGGGTGACCTAGTTTTGTGGAGGATTAAGTTTGGGGAGCTGACATCGGATGACATAAGGTGGAGACCGTGGTTGGGTGGGGTGAGTTGGAAGGAGGATGATGAGCAGCTATGAGCTATACGATGGAGTAGATGGTTTGTGGGGAGATATACTCAACATAATAAGTAATTTTAGTTTGATCAAGTACAAAACTAGTTTGGTTTACGACAGGATGTTTCAGGGACTCTTGTTATCTACTTTAGGCGACAAGGAGAAGGAGAGTGCTTTGTTGTACCACCTTGGGTTGGTGAGGTGGACCCTCCTATGGATATATTGGATGTAGGGGAGGTAGGGACGATACCAAAGTTTGATGATTGGTGGGTGCTATAGTATTGGGAGCCTGGGAGAGGTGTGGTGGATCGGTGGGTAGCACCTGCTACTGGGGCACCTTCAGTAGAGAGGAGGGTGGGCAAGAGGACTCAAGATGGGGCAGCGAGTATGAATACTACTGAGGAGGAGGTTCCTCCATGATGGTCATGACATCATGTAGGTGATTCAGTGAATACCAAAAATTTGAGGGTAGAGGAGGTGGATGTGGGTGTAGATGCTGGGGTAGAGCAGACTGTTGGAGCTCAGGCTAAGGGAGGTGGGGTGGCCAGTATGGGTGGTATCGATGATACCATTGATATTAGGTTATTTGATGATATAGCAAAGTAGATTCCCAACAACATTTTAGAGAGGCCAATTTTTGAGGATGTATAGGAATTGCATGATCGGATTCAGCAGTTGGAGGTAGGCATGGTGGAGATGAGGGTTGCTATATCTAGGTAGGAGCAGGCGATCGATACTCTGACTAGTTAGTTGGTGGTCGAGGCTGCTAAGAAGATGATGTACGAGACTGCTTTGTTGGTGTGTGGGATTCCTCTACCCGATTATGGTAGGATTGTGGTGCAGTATGGATCACATTCGTAGGTACGAGCACCATCACATTAGAGTCAGCATAATGCTGCTACGAGTGGGATAGAGAGGTGCTAGGGTTGAGGTGCAGGATCATCCTACTATGGATCTAGTATTGGGGTTTAGGGTGGAGTCGGGCAAGGCTGCAAGGATGTGAGTGAGCCGTGAGGGCCACGAGGAGACTCCTAGTGGGAGTTAGGTTATATGTTGCTGATTGTAGCCTACGAGAATTTTGTATTGATGATATATGATGATGGGCATGATCCTAGGTTGTAGCCTTCAGGTATTTTGTATGGATGATATATATATATACTTTTTTTATTTTGGCTATTATATACACTTGTTATTTTGATGGTTTGAAATGTGTTCTTGCTTATGTTTGCATGGATTAGCATAACATAATTTATAGATATGTCTGATGAATAGATATACATGTATGACATGGTTTAGATCTATTATCGTGTTGTGGTATAAATTGATTGTAGAGTAGTGTTATGATTGTATTTCCAATGCGATATGATGTGATATCAAATATGATTTTGTAATGAATGTATGTATAGTAATTGCGATCCTATGATTCAATTTTGAAATGCATATGGGATGAATGCAATAAATGTAATTTGATATGAAATGCATGTAGGCTGAATGCAATGCTATAATGTGTATTAGATGTATCTGACATAGATGCATGTATGCATGTATGGACTTACTAAAATGCACAAAGGAAGCACTTGTATCATTGCATTTACCTGTATGGATGTTATCCATTTCATGATTTCAGGGTTAGTGGATAATGTAAGGCATGTGTAATGGTTTTAACTAACATAGTTATGACAATCAAATCTCAAACCCTTAGCTATGCAAGTTTTACGACAACTTATAACATGATCGGGCTGGTTCAAAGTCTATCTTGGACCTATGTGTGTGAATGTATAATGTTCATTTATCCATTTTGAGGGAGGTAGGATTAACCTATTGTAGATGCTACCATACTAGCTAGCTCATCCATCCACAATAGTGATTTCTACAAAAGCGAGATGCTAATGTAAGAGATGTGTTGTCACTTGTAAGATTATTCCACTGGTAGACAGGTTTTTGGAATTATCCCATAGTGTTATTTTTAACCTAAGGACCAAAGGCGATAAGCATAACATGTGTGATATCAAGAGGCATTTCCTTTTGTTTTCTGCCCCTGTTCTAGTATTGACCTATCTAATTGTGGTAGTGCTCTTTTCATTTTTTTGCTCTTTTTGTATGGGCGATGAAGATTGTTTTCTACACAGTTATTTATTTTTTCTTATGCTTGATCCCTTTTTTTATCTCTAGGTCGTATGTTGACCATGCAGGCGATAGGACGAGTATGGGATACCGTTCGCTAGATGGCGATATCTACTCAAGATGTCCTCTTTCCTAGGCTTAAAATTGTTAATGTGTAACCTATTATGAGCGATTCATGAAAGAAGTTGAACCAACCTAAAAGACCATAAGAAGAATATACAAGACTTAGTAGCTATGGGTGACACTTGATTGTCTAAACTACAGAGTAGTCAAAATTAAACACAACACCTATGTATACCCTGATCCTAAAAAGGAGGAATGGAAATCCAGGTGGTGATGCTAACAAGTGCATGTATTATTCCTACTGAGGCACATTTTTGGGAGAATGTACAAACATGAATTAAAATTTTAACTATAAATCATATGAATATGTGCAATGGATATAACTATAAATGATGCAAATGGAGAAATGCGATATTTACAAGAAGAAAGTTATGCTGTTTTGAAGGAGAATTTTAGAATAATCTATTTACAGATGAGTGAAGTGTGTAATAATGACAAAAAGCACGATGCTATGATCATGGTTGCCCCAATGTGTGAGGTGTGTGTGTAGTAGATGTATAAGCCATGAGCTATATAAGTGTATGTAATAGTCGCTAATAAGAAGGATGATGTGAGAGTAGAATGTACAGGTAGAATAAGTGAGAAGAAATAGACATTGGTAACCAATTGAGGAAAGGGGATCACCAACGACTGACAATGATAGAAGAGAAGAAACTAATCAACGTATGTAATAAGTAGAAGAATGAGATAGAAGAAGATGAGTAACTAACACTACTATTGGGAAAAATGGTGTAGATTCGGGTAGGAGCGGGATGGTGAAGTGATGACATGGCTAGAACTGCGGCTGGATATATAGTTGCAAATATTATGAATATAACAGGTGGGTGCTATTAGGGTACTACGAGGTGGTAAAGTCTTGGTAGTGATGTGGCGTGGAGGACTAAAAAGTTGGCTAAACAAAAAAGAACGCTCTGGTGATGGGGTATGCTCACCGTGCAACATGTTGTACACCAGGGTTTCGAATGATCTGCACTCTTCGATATCGTGACCTGGCTGGCAATGGTAGATGCAAAATTGATTCTCATTGTAATTGCACGGTTTAGGATGCGAGGGGTTAGTAGGTCGAATCTCGGGTAGGTCAATAAGACCCTAGTGCATGAGATGATGGAACATTTGAGAAAGGAGCGTATGTGGAATAGGCATAGGATAGACATATGGCTCTACTACAGGTGAGCTAGGTCTAGATGAAATACAATATGGTAATGGAGGTATGGGTCTGAGTTCCAGCATGGGTCGAGTTTGAGGTTGGGGAAGGGATCTGTATGGTGGTGAGGATGTACTAGTTGTGGAAGACTATCATGGGTGAACGTGGCAACGGTAGTGGCTCATATGCAACTCCAAAGATTCGATATGGGAGATGAGATGTTGTATCTCATGGTGTGGCGATGATGGTATTGGGGAAGGGGGTGAGTGATATTCCATGGTGAATGAAATGGCTCGATGCATGGTAGAAAAATGATAGAGCTACGATGAGGAAGAAACAAAGTGAAATGATTGTGGTGATCATAAGATTAGTTGGGGTGATAAGCCTCATAGTGGTTAAGGTGGTGTCTTGAGGACCAGTGGCATAGGTGATGGCCCTGGGCAATGATGCGAATGAGAAAGAGGGATGTTTAGATGACCAGCTTGAGTAGCTTGGGCCATGTGGGCTTGCAAATCCTGGGCATAGGTAGACTCACCATTGGGAATGGGAGTGGGTAGAAATGCAGGGTGAGGTTGATGAGATATGTATTCCCTATTAGGTGGGTGGTAAGATCTTATGGGATGCTATGGATGACTTGGATGTGAATAGTGACATTTGAGATCATCAGACGAATGGGAGGATGATCCTTATGCTTGTGGTTGGATCGATTCCTATTTATCATCGAAAGCGTACATGGTGATCTGGCTATCGTTAGAGTGTGGTGAATAGGATGAACCTCACTGGCAAGGAGAATGATGTCAAGGTGAGGTGTGGTGACCTGAATGGGATGAGTGCAAGGAGCACTTGGTATGAAGGGCGACTGGTGGTCGAGCAAGATCAGACGGTGTAATGGGTTTTTGTTGCAGCTGCATATGGTATTGCATGGTGGTAGGTAAAGTCGCTGTAGAGCTCTCCTACTAATGACGTGAGTCCTACAAAAGGAAAAATAAATACCCTAAGCATAAAAATAGCAAAAAGGTGAAATGTACATGTATAGAGAAATAATAAAGTAGAAATAATAGATTCACATGGTGATTTGATTGATGATTTATTTCTAACACTATGTGACACTCGTGATGGTGATTGTGTTTATGAATCATACATTGAAAGCACAAAGGTGCAAGATGTTGATGGGTTCAAGGTCATTAAGACCTTCAATATTTGCTAAATGATATGCTCCTGAACTGTATTTGTGTGTGATAATAAATGGTCCCAACCAGTTTGGGGTAAATTTATCACATTGTTGGCAGGGTTGACTTGTGATTTTCTAGTTCTCCTTGAGAACCAAGTCGCCAATCTGATATTCATGCTAATGTACCTTACTATTGTAGGCATGGTGAAGGCAATATTGATATACTCATGTGTGCTCGATGGCATGGATGCGACATTCATCGAGGAGTGTTAGTTGATCTAGATGAGCTTGGCGAGCAGTGTCATCGTTAATGAAATCTTTCATGGATATCCATAAAGAGGATATCTCCAACTCAAGGGGCATGATAGCTTCTACCCCATAGACAAGTGAAAAAGGTGTTGCCCCAGTAGGATTACGAATGCTTGTATGATATGCCCACAAGGCTAGGGGCATTTGATTATGCCAGTCCAGGTGAGATTCTACTACAATTTTATGAAGGATAGAACATATGGTTTTGTTAGTGGCTTTGACCTAGCCATTTCCTTGAGGGTAATATGGGGTTGAGAAGCTATGATGTATTGTGAAATCTATTGCACAGGGCTCAGACAGTTTTTTTTTTGAAATATTTCCCATTATATAAAATAATTTGGGAGGGAATTCCAAAGCGGCATATGATATGCTCTAGGATGAATGTTGCAATTTTGGCTCCTATAGTTTGGACCAGTGGGATGGATTTGACCCATTTTGTAAAATATTCTATTACTGTAATGATAAATTTATGATTGCTAGAGGATGTAGGTGTAATTTTTCCAATTAGATCCAGGCCCCATTGGGAGAAGGGCCACATGGACTGGATTGGTTGAAGTGCTTGGGATGGTAAATGTGTTAGGTTGGCATGTTGTTGGCATTTGATGCAATGTTAGACATACTCGTAGTAGTATTGCTCCATTTTAGGCTAGTAGTAGCCCATACAGAGAATGCATTTGGTAATCGCCATGCCACTGAAATGGCCACCACAAGTGTTATCATGGGTTTCTTGTACAACCCGTTGTGATTCTTGCTGTTCTAGGCAATGCAAGAGTATACCATCATACCTGCGATGGTAAAGGATGTCCCCCAAAAAGGTGTAGTAGATCACTCTTTATTTAAAGGTTCAGTGTTAGACATGGGGAAAATCACACAGTAGGGAACCTAGTTTGATGTATTCCTTGATATATGAGAACCATAGATCATGAGGTTCAATGTTTACCATATTTACACCACCATTGTCTGTGGGAGGTGTGGGTGATATAGAAGATTGTGTAAGTGTATGAATGGATACATATGTTGTGCTGGATATTGGATTTTGTGGGATAAGGGACCCTAAGGAGGCCATGGTGTCTATAAAATGGTTTTATGAGCACGACGTGACTTCGAGGTAGTACCATTCAAATTGGGATAGGATTTGTTGGGTGATCTTCTTGTATTGCTGGAGAACTGGGCAATTTCATAGCCAAATTTCTTGCACTTAATTAACAATCAAAAGTGAATCACCTAGTATGTGGAGGTGTTTGATGTGCATAATGTGTGCTTGTTTTAGTCCTAGTATTAGGGATTCATACTCTGTGTTGTTATTGGTACAAGAAAAATCAAGTTTGAATGAGAATGGGAGTGGTTCTTCTTCAGGTGTAAAAAAAACGATGCCTGCACCCCCAGTGTGGAGACACCTGGAACCGTCAAAGAACATGGTGAGGTCAGCCATGAATTATGGTTTGACGTATTCCTCATCTTCAATTATATGAAATATAGAGTCATCGGGGAGTTGGATGAGTAGGGGTTGGTTGTTAGTTATAGGGGCTTTGGCCAGTTGGTCAGTAATGATTTTCCCTTTGATAGACTTTTGAGATATGAATTCTAGGTCGAACTTGGTTAGGAGCATGATCCATTTGGCTGTACATGAGTTATGATAACTTTTGTTCATCATGTACCAAAGGGGATTATCTCGGGTGATAGCAAACGTTGTGTGGTTTAACATATAGTGTCTTAGCTTCTGGGTGGTGAATACTACTACTAGGCATAGCTTCTCCATGTAACCATATCTCGTTTCATAACTAACTAGCGTGCGACTAATGTAGTAGATAGCTTGCTTTTTTTTGAGAGCATTCTTTTGATCTAGGAGTGTACCTAGTGCAAGCTCTATGGCTGATATATATAGAGTCAATGGTAATTACAGATGTGGCGGTGACATGACTGGCGATGAATTGAGGTAATTTTTGATAGTGTTGAATGCGGCTTGATAGTTTTCATCTCATTTAAAGTGTACTCCTTTTTTTAGGATATGATTGAATGGTTGGCATTTGTCTGATAATTGTGCTATAAATCTACGAATAGAGGTAATATTTCCTTGGAGGTTATGCAATTGCTTTAGGGTGGTAGGAGGAGGTATATCGATGATGGCTTTCACTTTACTAGGATCTACTTCAATGCATCGTTGGGAGACAATGAACCCTACTATCTTTCTAGATGTAACACCGAACATGCATTTTTTTGGATTGAGGTGCACGTTGTGTTCTAGTAGTCGGTTGAAAATATGGAGGAGATCTTCAAGATGGTCAACACGTTTCTTTGATTTGGCTATGAGGTCATCTACATAGTCTTCCACATTTTTGTGCATTAGGTCATGAAAGATGTAGGTCATGGCTCGTTGATAGGTTGCCCTAGTATTTTTAAGGCCAAAGGTCATGACATTGTAGCAAAAAGTCCCCTAGGGTGTTGTGAAGGAAGTTTTGTGTTGATCAGCTGGGTTGATCCGAATTTGATTGTATCCAAAAAATCCATCCATGAAGGAAATCATTTCATGACTTGCGATGGAGTCAACGAGGGAATAAATGTTGGGTAAGGGGAAGTTGTCTTTGGGATAAGATTTGTTTAGGTCATGAAAGTATGTGTAAATGTGAACGTCACAGTATTGTTTAGGGACAGGGACCATGTTGGATACCCACTCAGGATAGTCGATGGGTATTATGAAATCAATGTCTAGGAGCTTTTAGAGCTTGAATTTTACTATCAATGCGATAGTTGGATGCATGCATTACAACTTTTGTCTCACTGGTTTGGCATTGGAATCTAGTATAAGATTATGCACTACTACGGTAGGGTGAAGTCCCGACATGCATTTGTAAGACCATGCGAACACTTTTATATACTTGCATAGGAAGTTTGTGAAGGTGATGCACTCTTCGGGTGAGAGGCTAGAGGCTAATTTGAGGATGTGTGGATTTTTGGGATCATCACTGATGTCTACATCGATCGTGTCCTCAATGAGCATTCAAGATCCATCATGCAACTATTCAGGGATAGGAATGAGATTGAATTCATCAATGGCCTCACTGAACTTGAATTCATCATCTATGTAGATGCCCATGTGATGGACTTGAGGATTTGGGAAGATGTGGATGAGGAGGGGGTATTTGCTACCACAAGATGTGAGGAGAGAGAAGAAAGTCTCCAAGTGCTGGTATGTGTGAGATGTGTGTTATATTGATGAATTTTGGGTTTGGGGTATCGTCTCAAATCCGCTGGTGGCTGTAACGGAGGGGAGAACACAAATCTACCTCAACCATGTTAATCAATGCTGTAGGTGAAGTAGGTGGGGTAGAATCTAGTGATGGAGGTTGGATAGGTTGTGGGCATCCTACGAGGCTCAAGGGAGGCCATACGATGACTGGTGGTGAACGAGGATGAGATATCACTTTATGTAACTATCTATGTATAGGCAAGAATACGGGTAAGCATATCGATGGTGGGTCAGGCAGCACCGACTATGGTTCTATAGGTGGTGGATCAGACGAGAGTGCATCTGAATCTATTGGTGGTGTAGCCAGAGATAAGGTAGCAAAGTATTCTACCAATTTTTGAACATCACAAAACAAGGCGATATCGAGCATAGGAGATTCTTGGATGAAATCATAGGGGACGGTGACGGTTGATGTGGGCGAAGGCATGTCTTCTAGCATGTCCATGTCAATTTATTCTTCCAAGGTGTGTGTTTAACATGAAGGAGTATGCAAGGATAGATATTGGATTTCATATTATAATGTATAGATGGTGGTTGGACGATAACCTAGACCAATTTTGTTGGTAGGTGAGGAGACACAAGGGTTAATGGGTGTACGAAGCCCTTGCTCATAATGACCTAACCCAAAGCCATTCCAATGAAAGTGTTGTAGATAGCGTAAGGCAAATTGAGGGTTGGATAGGTGTGTAATTGCATCACCAGAGCTAGATTGTGGTGGTGAAGAAATTGGTGAGGAGATGAAGAGTCTACTCCCACATACATAAAGTTGGTGTGGTTTTTGGGACTTCCTAACTATATGATGATCCCAATAGTCAATACCAAGGCTGAGGGATGGCCAAAATCTTGGGTATATTGGTAGGGGTTTCACACACATGAGCATCACGTACGTTATAGTCTCCTAGACCATTGTTTGTCATGAAGATGGATATGCATGGTGTGGCACTCTCTAGCGACTGGGATGGCGTATCTGAGTCAGATGAGGAAGGAGAAAGTTGGGATTCCTTGATGGTGGTAGCTGAAGTGTGTGAAGGTTCATCCGAGCTGGGTGCTAGTTGTTTGGGTTCATGATGTTTGGTTGTTGTGGCTTGAACAAGCTATTTGATCTACGTAGAGGATGGTATCGATGCAGGTGCAAGGATGCATGGAGACATGAATGTCTTAGGTTTTGGTCAGAAGGGAAGAGATGGTGTCTATGGTGTAGGAAGGATAGGGGCTTCCATATGCAAGGGTAAATGAGGTAATGTAGTCGATTGTGTGATGGGTGGCTATGGTGGTTGCGATACTGCGGGTGGAAATTAGAATGGTAGAGGTTGAGAGGGTTGTGGAGGCCATGAGAATGGTAGCGAGGAAGGCATAGTATCTTTTTTGGGTCCCCCAACATATGATGCTAATGGTGTAGATATCAAGGTTTGTGTTGTTGATGAACATTGAGGTGTTGGGGTGAAAAATAGAGAGGATACCAATTCTCCTACTGATTAGTCAAAAGATACAGGGAACAATTGGGAAGATGAGAACAAAGACGCAGGGGGAAGGTCTACGACATTATAAAACTTAAAGGGGTCTCCATCGACTGGGACATAATGAACAAGTCCGTTATGGACATACTTGAGGCAATGATGCAATGTGGATGGGACACACTGCATGTATCTGATCCAAGGGTGACCAAGGAGAATATTGTATTGCATTTCTCCTTGAATGATGTGGAATAGGATGGGGATCGTACGGATGCCTACGTGAATGGGTAAAACTACAAATCCTATGGTAGGTATCATGGAACCATAAAAAAAATGTAGGTCTAGGGAAGGTGTGGCAAAATGTGCTAGAGGGAGGTGTAGGTGATACAGGGATACTGTTGATATGATACTTATGGATGAGCCTGTGTCAACGACTACCCTTTTGTAGGTAATATCGTTGATATTAGCTTGTAGGAGATGATTGAATGGTTGGCATTTTTATGATAATTGTGCTATAAATCTACGAATAGAGGTAATATTTCCTTGGAGGTTACACAATTACTTTAGGGTGGTAGGAGGAGGTATATCTATGATGGCTTTCACTTTACTAGGATCTACTTCAATGCCTCGTTGGGAGACAATGAAACCTACTATATTTCAAGATGTAACATCGAATACACATTTTTTTGGATTGAGGTGCATGTTGTGTTCTAGTAGTCGGTTGAAAATATGGAGGAGATCTTCGAGATGATTGACATGTTTCTTTAATTTGGCTATGAGGTCATCTACATAGTCTTCCACATTTTTGTGCATTAGGTCATGAAAGATGTAGGTCATGGCTCGTTGATAGGTTGCCCTAGTGTTTTTAAGGCCAAAGGGCATGACCTTGTAGCAAAAAGTCCCCTAGGGTGTTGTGAAGGAAGTTTTGTGTTGATCAACTGGGTTGATCTGAATTTGATTGTATCCAAAAAATCCATCCATGAAGGAAATCATTTCGTGACTTGCGATGGAGTCAACGAGGGAATAAATGTTGGGTAATGGGAATTTGTATTTGGGACAAGATTTGTTTAGGTCATGAAAGTATGTGTAAATGTGAACGTCACAGTATGCTTTAGGGACAGGGACCATGCTAGATACCCACTCGGGATAGTCGATGGGTATTATGAAATCAATGTCTAGGAGCTTTTAGAGCTTGAATTTTACTATCAATGTGATAGTTGGATGCATGCATTACAACTTTTGTCTCACTGGTTTGGCATTGGAATCTAGTATAATATTATGCACTACTATGGTAGGGTGAAGTCCCGACATGCATTTGTAAGACCATGCGAACACTTTTATATACTTGCATAGGAAGTTTGTGAAGGTGATGCACTCTTTGGGTGAGAGGCTAGAGGCTAATTTGAGGATGTGTGGATTTTTGGGATCATCACCGATGTCTACATCGATCGTGTCCTCAATGAGCATGCGAGATCCATCATGCAACTATTCAGGGATAGGAATGAGATTGAATTCATCAATGGCCTCACTGAACTTGAATTCATCATCTATGTAGATGCCCATGTGATGGACTTGAGGATTTGGGAAGATGTGGATGAGGAGGGGGTATTTGCTACCACAAGATGTGAGGAGAGAGAAGAAAGTCTCCAAGTGCTGGTATGTGTGAGATGTGTGTGAGATTGATGAAGTTTGGGTTTGGGGTATCATCTTGAATCTGCTGGTGGCTGTAACAGAGGGGAGAACACAAATCTACCTCAACCATGTTAATCAATACTATAGGTGAAGTAGGTGGGGTAGAATATGGTGATGGAGGTTGGATAGGTTGTGGGCATCCTAAGAGGCTCAAGGGAGGTCGTAGGACGACTGGTGGTGAACGAGGATGAGATACCACTGTATGTAACTATCTATGTATAGGTAGGAATACAGATAAGCATATCGATGGTGGGTCAAGCGACATCGACTATGGTTCTATAGGTGGTGGATCAGACGAGAGTGCATCTGAATCTATTGGTGGTATAGCCAAAGATAAGGTAGAAAAGTATTCTACCAATTGTTGAACATCACAAAACAAGGTGGTATCGGGCATAGGAGATTCTTGGAAGAAATCATAGGGGACGATGATGGTTGATGTGGGCGAAGGCATGTCTTCTAGCATGTCCATGTCAATTTATTCTTCCAAGGTGTGTGTTGAACATGAAGTTGTATGCAAGGATAGATCTTGGATCTCATCTTCTAATGTATAGATGGTGGTTGGGCGATAACCTAGACCAGTTTTGTCGATAGGTGAGCAGACACAAGGGTTAATGGGTGTACGAAGCCCTTGCTCATAATGACCTAACCCAAAGCCATTCCAATGAAAGTGCTATAGGTAGCATAAGGCAAATTGAGGGTTGGATAGGTGTGTAATTGCATCACCAGAGCTAGATTGTGGTGGTGAAGAAATTGGTGAGGGGATGAAGAGTCTACTCACACATACATAAAGTTGGTGTGGTTTTTGGGACTTCCTAACTGTATGATGGTCCCAATAGTCAATACCAAGGCTGAGGGATGGCAAAATTTTGGGTATATTGGATAGGGGTTTCACACACATGAGCATCACATACGTTATAGTCTCCTAGACCATTGTTTATCATGAATATGGATATGCATGGTGTGGCACGCTCTAGCGACTGGGGTGGTGTATCTAAGTCAAACAAGGAAGGAGAAAGTTGGGATTCCTTGATGGTGGTAGCTGAAGGGTGTGAAGGTTCATCCGAGTTGGGTGCTGGTTGTTTGAGTTCATGATGTTTGGTTGTTGTGGCTTGAACAAGCTATTTGTTCTACGTAGAGGATGGTATTGGTGCAGGTGCAATGATGTGTGGAGATATGAATGTCTTAGGTTTTGGTCAGAAGGGAAGAGATGGTGTCTACGATGTAGGAAGGATAGGGGCTTCCATATGCAAGGGTAAAGGAGGTAATGTAGTCGATTATGTGATGGGTGGCTATGGTGGTTGTGATATTGTGGGTGGAAATTATAATGGTAGAGGTTAAGAGGGTTGTGGAGGCCATGAGAATGGTAGCGAGGAAGGCATAGTATCTTTTTTGGGTCCCCCACATATGATGCTAATGGTGCAGATATCAAGGTTTGTGTTGTTGATGAACATTGAGGTGTTGGGGTGGAAAATAGAGAGGATACCAATGCTCCTACTGATTAGTCAGAAGATACAGGGAACAATTGGGAAGATGAGAACAAAGACGCAGGGGGAAGGTCTATGAAATTACAAAACTTAAAGGGGTATCCATCGGCTGGGACACAATGAACAAGTCCGTTATGGACATACTTGAGGCAATGATGCAATGTGAATGGGACACACTGCATGTCTCTGATCCAAGGGTGACCAAGGAGAATATTGTATTGCATTTCTCCTTGAATGATGTGGAAGAGTATGGGGATCATACGGATGCCTACGTGAATGGGTAAAACTACAAATCCTATGGTAGGTATCATGGAACTATCAAAAAAATGTAGGCCTAGGGAAGGTGTGGCAAAATGTGCTAGAGGGAGGTGTAGGTGATACAGGGATACTATTGATATGATACTTATGGATGAGCCTGTGTCAATGACTACCCTCTTGTAGGTAATATTGTTGATATTAGCTTGTATGTGGAGAGGAGGGTCAGCTCCTTCACCAATGAGTTCTGTTATCTTGTGGTCATGAAAGCTAATTGAAGGTTGAAGGCATCGTGGGATGTTCCCTATGAAATTAACAAAAGCATTTGTGTCATGTGTCTCTAAGTCAATGGAACATAGGATGTCATTCAATGCCTCATGATGGTGTTGAGATTGTTGTAGGAGGTCGAATATGGATAGCCGTACGGGGGCATTGCATAGCTTATGGGTTAGACTACCATGAATGGTAATCACATTTTGAGGTGGTGGTGGTATGATGTTAGGTATTTGGGGTGTTTACGGGGACATAAACTGGATAGGGGGAGAAACAATAGGTGTTGTCTAGGGCGATGGGTACTGTTGGTTTCTTGTAGTAAGGTTGATCATGCCTACTACTCCACGTGATGGAGGATCACGCTAGACATCGTTGACTTTGTGAGGGGGTGCTGGAGGATTATTTTGAGGTCTAGGGGGATTGGGTCCTCTATGATCCAGTAGAGGGTTTTGGAAAATTCCTAGGTTTTGGTTTTGCAGGGCTAAAGGGTTTACTACCAAAATAATGCCCCTATCGATTAGGTCTTGAACTTTCCCCTAAAAGGAGCGACATGAATCGATATTATGGCCACACTACCTATGAAAGGGATAAAATAACTACTCATTGTAGTTATGATATTTAGGTACATTTGGATCCAATGGGCGGATTTCGGGTAGAACGAGATGGTTACCCTTGTACAATATATGGAATAGGACTGGTAATGGTTCAGATAAGGGTGTAAAGTTATACGATGGAACCTATGGGTGCATGCCACGGTATTGCTGTGGTCGAGGTGAGGTAGGTGCATTAGCTTGGAGCACTTACGGTTATAGTGTATAGGGTGGAGGAGTTAGTACTAGTGCTAGGGTAGCAGCTGCGACTTGGGTGGTTTGCTGTGGTCATGGGTAAGGTTGATTTAGTGCAGGTCTATTGAAGTTAAAGTTGGATTTATAGTTGGTTTTAGCTCTTAACTTAATCTTCCTAGATTGCACCTTAATATCTTTGATCACTTTCGCTTGTGATATAGCATCTTCAAAAGTACAACTTTGGTGGAGGGATGTGGAAATGTGTTTGTGGTAGCTCTTGGAAAAAAGTGTCACAATATCCGAGATGGGGAGGCTATCGGTAAAATCATGAATAATCGCTCTCCATATAGCAACAAAATTAGTGATGGGTTCAACGTTTGCATGTCGTAAGACGTAGACATAAAAAAATGTTGTATTTTTCTTGATGTTGATGGAAAAGTGATCTAAGAAGGAATTAACCAGCTATTCAAAGGTGTACAGGCTATGGCATGGTAACATGTTGTACCAATCCAATTATGGACCAACGAGGGACATGGAGAAGGTACGCAACATAAGGGGATTACTACTATGAAGCTGGTAACAGGATGAGCGATAGTTGCTCACATGTTCTTTGGGATCTTCCTTACCTCTATACTTGTCAAATTTTGGTATTTCAAAGTGATAGGGATAAGGAGGGATAGGGACTGATGGATGTAATGTCTCATTACACAGTTCATAATATCAAGGCTTTTGTGGCCCATAGCTAGAGGTGCGTAGGTTCAACATTTTGAATTCATCTCACAAGAGTTGAAGTTCAGGTGTCATAGGAGTTGAAGGTTGGGCTATGATAGACTGACCTTGTGGATGTGGTGGGTATTGGTATTGTTGTTTTTCACAATACTATGGGGAATACTGTTGTTCCTGATCATGATAAGGTGGGTACTGGGTGACATGCTATTGTGTCTACAGGTACACTAGGTTGTGGGGTAGGCATCTATTGAGGATAATAATACTATGACTGAGCAACATGCGATTGTGGCATGGGTATTTGTTGGTTTGGACCCTACTGTACTAGTATGACTGTGGGTGGCGATGACCAAACTGGAGGAGGCATAAATAAGGTAGGTGTAGATGGTGGTGGTGTAGGTGTCAGTGCTACTAGTGCTAGGGGTGGTCGAGACGAGGTATCAAAAGATAGGATCTATCTTTGCCCTAGAGGGTAGGAAGTTGGGAAGCTAAACTATGTGGAATAATTTGGTTGAGTAGGTACATACGCTGTTGGTGTCGGTACATAGGTAGGATGGATATGGATAGTGGGAGCATGAAAAGGCATAGGTGGTAGTATCCTAAAGGTCATCATAGGCAAAGGTGGATCCAAGGGTTGGGCATCATGCACTCTGGATACCTGGAATATAGGTGAGAAAGATGTTGAAAAGGTGGGATAAGCTTCCAATGTAGGAGCTTGGGTTGAGGGGAAAGTGTAAGTGTACACTCTCACTTGGGTTTGCATCTCTTGTTCTTGAAGAGGTTGCTGGGAAGTACCATCATATATGGTGAATAATTACTCTTGGGAAGAGGATGGTTGGTACTCTTGTGAGGAGTATGGGCGTGCAGTTTGAGGGAATGCTTGTAGTTCCTACTGGGTAGGGATCTGATGTGTAGTTTGTAAGGATGGATTCTAGCTTCCTACAGTGGACGAGAATGGGTCAAAAACAATTTCTACAATAGGGGTGAATGATGAGACCTCAGGATAGGTACGGTTTAGAAGTGAGGAATCATTCTCAAATAGGGATTGAGATAGATTCTAGAAAAATGGGTGTGCAAAGGTGGGTGACGTAGGCATGAACTCCTCGTCTATGGTGAAGGCTGGAGGAGACTATCCTAGTGCTATGTAGATTACATGGTCACAAAATGTGGTCGATAGATTAGGTGAGGATGGGGCTGCAAAGAGCGAGTAATCCTCTATGAGAGAATTAGCGAGAATTTCACTCAAAGTTGACATCTTCTCATGAGGTATCATGTGTGTGAATTATGCATCAAATTCTATGTGTGAATCAAATGTGTCTATAATCCTCTCCTTCATTATCGAAGGAGTAAGAGTGGACTGAATAGAGGAAGGGGGAGGCCATTCCTCCATAGAGCATGATTTCTCACGTGCCCTACTACAGGTGACCACATACATCGTAGCATGTGTCACAGGGGGTTTTTAAGAATAAACCTTATGTTATGTAGACTCAAGTGTGTCTACTATGAGTGTGAAGTAAGTGACATGTTGTGTGTAGCAAAATAATATATAGTGCGGTGTGTTGAGACCTGTCTATGATCATGCAGACAACGATATACCGGAATCAATTCTAAATGCTGAGAAAATAAAAGTGTTATGTTCATTTTGTGTGTTATAATGTTGATATTACCTATGTAGAATCATGGGTAATGAAGTGAATACTCTAGAAAATTGGGAATGTTGTCAATAACAAACCTCCTGCAACACCCAAATATGCACATGATAGAATGGTACCACAACGTGCGAATGGTGACCTGTATGGACGATCTAGTAAAATGATATCCTAAAGGGGTGGAACTCACTATGTTGAAGGGAGTTCACAATATCCTCTCACAAGAAGAGGTGGCACTATCTAAGACCTGCTACTGGCATACCTATGCTTTCGCTTCACCCTTGGGTGGGCTTAGTCAAGAACGATAGTTACCAATTCCACAAATTATACAAGCCTTGTGGATGAAGGTGCTAATCCTATCCCACTCTGCAGGTAACCGTTGGTGATGAAATCCAGGGCCCAATAGAAAAGGTGGAGGATTTTCGATGATGAAATACAAAAAACCTCTCCTATGGGACTACTAGGTGTCTAGGGGGGTGAGTTGATGGAGAGTGAAACTTGATCCACACCAGTATCGAGTGATGGATTGGGGATGAAATCCAATATCACCACTTGTTTAAGGTACCATGTGAGTGTGTGTGGGTTTGTGTTTTGCTAACGATGTTTACAAGATAAGAAACTAACTTGCCTTTTCAAAAGAAAACTAATCCTAATGCCTTTTTGAAAGAAAATGATTAGATAGCTTACAATATTTGTAAATAAATGAGCTAACCTAAATGCCTTTGTAAAGCAAACTAATATACTTTGCAAAACATAGAAACATGCAATCCAAATGTGTGTGGAATAAAAGGGGATTATGAAACCCTAACTTGAACTTTTAGAATGTAAAATTCTTTCAGAAATGTAAGAGGGGATTAGAAACCCTTATTTCACTTTAGAATGTAAAGTTCCTTTTAGCAATGTAAGCTATGAACGAAGGAAGAACAACTTAGGCTTATGCCATATATAAAAACAAAAGACAAATTCAAATTTATTTGAGAAATAAATTTTATACACTTGATGGAAAGTTGTAGGTCCTAAAAATTTCAGAAAACCTAATTCTTTAACCACTTTGCAATGAGCCCAAAACTAGGCGTAGTAATGGTCATTCAACTAGTTAATGTATTTCTATTTCCAAAACTTGCAACAGGGGCAGCAAAAATGAAAAAATATACATTATGATACTAAGGGGAGTTTGCTTGGCCCCTGAAAATATCACCCCAGCTAATTTGGGGGTTTTTGAGGTGTCTATGCTCAAATCGCGACCCGGGTCACGAATTTGACCTAAATCATAGGGTGGGTCACAAATCAGGTTTAGAGGCTTCAAATCAGAGATCTGATGGCCTAGGAAAATTCCTAGGGCTTTGGAGGCTTTAGTGAAACATAATTTTGGTACCTGTAAGAAACAAAAATAGAGGATAATGTCAGATTTATAAGAAAAATGAATCTAGCACTATCCGTTGTGGGGGTCCCACCAGGCGTGCCAGAATGAAACGACTAGAAGTTGACATTTGATCTAAAAAAAAGTAATAACACAAGTCATTCATAAGAATATGCTTTATTCATTATCAAATTTTTATAGGTTACAAATAGGGAGAGTTTTTCCTTTTCTTTCTTTTCATGAATAAGAAATATAGGCCTAATGCCTCCTTTTGATGTCCCTCAGTGTAGGTGGACTTCTTTGTATGCGGGCCACCATTGGGTTGTTGTTTGTTGGTGTTCCTTTCCTCAAAATCTACTAAATAACCTGAAAGAAACTTATAATAAAGGGTCAATACATTGGGGGACTTGCCTTAGTCAGGCCCCATATTTAAGAAGATAAAATGACTGTAAAACTATAACATAAATCAAAATAAAATATGCAAAAAGTAATAATATACTGAAATAGATCTTACCTCCCAAATTTGGGGTGATTTGGGGCTTGTAGATGCAATTCACTACCCGGGTCGCTAATTGGGGCCGGATTCGCAAGGCAGACTGTGAATTGAGCTATGATGGTCTTCTGGTAAAATCTCTTTGGTAGATCAATCCCAAGGCAGCTAGGGTGCCTCTGTATGCTATCCGAATCTATCTGTGTGCATCGATAATGGACTATGTGCTATTGGCTTTCAATTTCTACAGAGTAACTATACTTTGTTGAATATGGTAATCAAACCTAATTAAGGGTTTGGGACCCATTATTTATAGGCAAATGCAAGGTGCAATGGGGGTTAGATAGACTAAACCTAGGTTTGATTCTAATTGGGGTTAGGTTAAGAAATGCTATGTGGCAACATCATATTCTAAGTAGGAAATATCCTATCCTCACACATGTGTGAGGAAGGATTAGTGCTAATCCTAATTAAGCCTTAAGCATGTTTAGGGGAGGATTAAAAGAAAATCCTAGGAAACCCTAAATTGGCACATGTGGGAGGATTTGATTAACATTAATTATGAATTAAGAGTTAACTAATAAAAATTTGCCCTAAAAAGGGGCTTAAGTGAAGTCAATATTAAATTAGAATTTGATAATTGACTTTTAATTGATTTTGCCAATTAATACCCTGTGGGGGTGTAAATTGAGTGTAAATGGACTATGCATCACCTCAGGTTGTCTTCTGAAGGTATCTCGATGCATAAGATGTGGTTTTGAGGGCTTATTAGGTTTTTGGACCTGAAAGCCATTTGTGGAAGTCTACACATTACTATGGTGAACTTATGGAAGTCTACGCATGTCTACGCATGACTACACATGACTACGCATGTCTACGCATGACTACGCATGACTATGCATGTCTACACATGACTACGCATGACTACGCATGACTATGCATGACTAAAATAGTCTACAATAGCCTAGGGATGTATGGAATCACCTATAGATATGCATAAATAGCAATGTGTGACTTTTGGGTGTCTCCAAAATGAATACATCATGATAGGCTGATGGTGTACAAGGAACACATGCCCCCCCAATATCATGTAGTAGAAATGAAACACCATGCGAGAACCAAGAAAAATATTGTAAGAGTTAAGTTCTTATTAGTATGAACCTCAAGTTACATACATGCATAGGGAAGAGGTTCAAAAACTACCCGAAAGGTAGCACAAGAATCAATCTAGGCTAGGACACAAAGGAGAATTAAGGAAAGCAACCTCTTATAAGGATGAATAGATTTTGATAGTTTACAATGAGAAGAATAATACATATTTATAGAGAATACATGGGGCATTTCCTCCTCTTGAATTTCAAAATTTTTCCCATTCAAAATTCTTGCTCATAGTACTTCTATATTGATGGTGTGTGATCTCGAGGTTGCTTGATCTTGGAGTTTATAGAGGTGAGATTATGTTGCCTATGTTAGATATTTTCTATAGAGATCCCATACTATTAATGTTCTTAGATCCATAACCTCTCTTATAGAGGTCTAGTGATGGTGTCTTAAATGTTGTATCTTATTTAAAAAAAAATACTATTCATCCAGGGAACTGTACACCTTTGCATAGCCTATGATTTATAGGGTAGTGGTAACAACCTTGGCTAGGGAGATGTGAGGTCAACAAGCCTCAAAAAAGGGATTTAGGGGTGGGAGCCTCCGAAATAAAAAATTTCCTTGTAAAATGTTGGACCACCGCTAGAGGTGATATGACTAAAAATAATCATTCCTTGATCTAGTGGGTATTCCTCATAATAGTCCTCACCTCTTTCTTTATTTAGTTGTTTTTATTACCACCATTGGGTGGATGTGTTCAGTTTATTAATCTGGGTGGGCATCCCCGGGATAAAATTTTTCTCTGATTTTTATGTACACCAAAGCCTTATGGTTCTGAACAAAAATATGATCAGACCTTTTCCAAGGGAGGTCTGGTCATCAAAGCTTTTGTATTTACCTTGGTTTGTGTTATTTAAAACTCTAGTTTGTCTAGTTCTACTTGAGCCTTTGTTCAGCCCTTAGGTGATTTGATCTCCTATCAAGTCCAACCTTCAAAAATGGCCAAAAGGCTTTACTCCATATAAGTGTAGTGAGAAATCTCTACACTCACTATTGCATCCTCATCAATAATAGCTAAAGCCACTATACCTTGGAAATGCTCATAGCTTGTATTTTCACTACCAACATGGGAGAGCAAAGCTTTCAATTGGATTGAGGACTATTATGAAGAATTTAAATATTAAGGGTTTTGATACTATTCCAACTAGGGAATATGCATCCAACCATAGTTCTAGGTGGTGATATAACATGTGATTATGGAGGCATGGCCTGTAAAGGAGTAGGTATTTGAACTGAGAAAGCACAAACTAGTGAAAGTGACTTACCTTTCCTATGTGTCCATATAGTTGGTAATTGAATGAACTACAATAGTTATTTTAGCTTCTTGGCTTTCATTTTGGTGATCATGAGATTATGGAGCTACATTATTCTAGTGGGGTCATCGATCTTAGGTTTTCAATAGTGGAGTTGCAAAATGAATGTATTTTATGCACTTTGTGATACCAAGATATTCACCAAAATTTGGATCACCCTAGAATGTGGATGTACCAAATTCTCTTATGCACATAGTGGTTATGACCTTTGATAAAGTGATTGTTGTGCTTCATATCTTCTATTATTCTTTATGAGACAAACTATCATGGTTTGGTTCCATCGAGCATGCCAAAAACTCTTGAGCATACACGATGGGTGCTTCTCTTAGATATCTTCATGAAATCTTATTGTACATGGGATAAATTGATGAAATTCTATCCCATTGGGTGTGCCAAAAACTCTTGATCCTTTGATCCACCTATGTATCAAATGTATACCCTAGATTAGAGTCAATATTGGATGACCCAAAAAATCTTTTGGATCAACCTTTGAATAAGGATGACTCTTTGTTGATGCTTAAATATTAAATAGAAGTGTAAAAGAGAAATAAGGAAGCCAAGGATAGAAATAAGATTAATTGTGGATAAAATCTAGATAACAACAAGAATGCAGGTTGGATGGACATAGTTTATCTATTACAATCAAATTCCTAACATAATTTTCCTCTATTAAAGATCTTATGGAAAAATAATAAGCACAAGAATTACAACATCCAATATTCCAAAACACTCCAACTAAAATAATCCAAACAACTATTTCACCTAACAAAATTCACTCCAACTAAAATTAACATAAATATAGAGAGTGCAATTATTGCAACATTCAACACCTTAAACACTCCAAGAGCAATAATACAAACAAATTCAAGCCTAACAACATTTACTTCAACCTTTAGTCAAAATAAGGAAAACAACACTAATCCTAACATAATTTACTACAAATAAAACTTATATTAAATGCTAAAAGTGCAATGTATCACTATAAATATTCCATACACTTTGATAGAAAGAAGCCAAATAGCCCTTTGATTTTTTTATAACAACTTAGAACACCAAATGAAAAAAGGAAAACACTAAATATTTGAACCTTACAAATGAGAAAAATTACCCCTTTTATAGCTTTTGCTAGGTTAAAATAAAGCTAACTACTATTACAATCATTGGCTAAAATTGTTTACGAACATTCCTAGGTTGAGTTAGTACCACTCAAGATCTTTAACTTGTTCTACAAGTTTTCTGTTAGATGGTTGTGATTCTTGGGATGCCTTGTATGCTTTATGAAGGTGGCTATTGCTTTCTAGTTTTGATAGATGCTATGTGGTGTAACTATTAATTTTTGGGGCACCAAGTGTCCTTCTCATTGAGATATTTGATTATGTGAGGTAGCTATTATTACCTTTTGGATTCTCTTCATGCGTAATACAAGTATGCTAGATATTTTGAAAGTTGAATTGAGTCTTCAAATTGAAGATGATTGGTTTGAGCTATTGCTTTGCTATGCCAGAGCTTTGAGAAGCTTAGTTTACGTCATACAATATTCTGATTCACCATATTTTGAGCCTAATACCATCTACCTTATGAGCCTCACACTTTTCCAAAGATTTAGATCACTCTTGTTGACATCAACAACAAAAATATTTCAGCACACTTAGCTTATCTTTTTGGCTTGCTGCTTCTCTCCTTTTGCTTTATATTTGATCATTTTTTTTGAAACTTATGCTGATATCATCACCAAGAAATATTTGGTTTATCTTTTGGAGCTCCTCAATTTTATACACTTTTGGCCTTATGAGCTCCTTACTTTATCAAAAATTTTGAAATGCCTTGCTTACATCATCATAGCAATGTTTTAGATTGCTTCCTTTGTAGGTCCAACAACAAGCTAGTCTAGCCAAAAGCTTATAGCTTGAAATATTGGGTCATACTTGTATAATGTTGAGTTTCGAATCAATAACTTCATCCCTTGGAATAAGACACTTGTTAGAATTTTATTCTGGATAAGTCCTTCAATCTTGAATGTTTATTATTCTCTTATTATGATGAATGTTCTTTGTTGTTGATCTAATTCTTGCTTGATATTTAATGCTTTTGAACTTGACATGAATTTTGGGATGACCTTTATTTGGCTTAGCAAGCTCAGACAAGCTTATCTACCTATCACATTGTACCCTATTTTTATTTTCTCTATTGTTCTTGGGCTTTATTTCCTCAGGGTGTTGCTAGTGCTTCTTTATAATTACACTAGTGTATATGGTGTGCTGTAATCCCAATTACCAAAAGTTAATGACTTAACCTATGAACATAACTCTCTGATTGAAGAGTGTATCCACAACCATTGAGCGATGTGAATGTTACCAAATGGTAGAACTTTTTTTGTAATGATCCAAATTTGTTTATTTAACTTTAAACCATCCAAGAGTGTTAATTTTTTTTTGTGTGTGTAAAAATTACATAAATACAATATTCAAAATTCCATTTTACACAGAGCATAACCACTCTTATCACAAACCATTTAGAGGACTTTTCCTTTAGGGCTACCACCCAGGCACATGCAGACCTCCATACCACATGTTTATTCGTACCATATTATGAGGATACCGTAATATTTACAGTACTCAGGTGGACAGGACTTGATTGGTACTATAGATTGAAATTCTTGTCTTTTGGGCACCAACCTAGATACATGCAGGATACACCACAACATGTACATTCGAGTAATAACTTTAAATGTAAGAATTTAAGTTCTTTTATTTAAGGTACAAACCTAGACACATGTGGACCTCTATTCCATAGGTACATTCAAGCTACAAATCAGAATGTAAGAACTTTGTTTGAGCTCCATCTCAAACATGGATTGCAATCCATGGGCTTCAACCCCTTTGAGCTCCAACTTAGAATGTACTAAATTGATTACCATTTTACATTCTATTACTATAGTATTTTTAGATTAAATTATCAACAAGTGGTTTTAAAATAATCACCACAAACATATTTAAATTTACATTTCTATCTTAATGAAAGAATATACATAATCTTTAGAGTAAAGCATACAAACCATTGCATCATAGATATTTGAGAATATATATCCATAATTCATTTAAAAATCTCATTGGAAAGTAAATAACATATGTATAAATGATCAATTGCAAACCACAAGATAAAGGTACACATCATATGTCCTAGAAATCCTCATGGGGAATAAAACCAGACTCCAAAAATACTTCCTCGCATTTCATAATATCAATTGTTTCAAATACCTCATCCCAAATCCTTGACATTATCCTGGATCCTTGGCCCTATCCCAGATTCTTGGCCTTGTCTTGGATCCTTGGAACTTTATTTACCCTTCCTCATCAGTTGGCTGGTATTGCAAATGATCTCCTTGGGGTGGGATATCACTGTTCCATTTGTCTACCCCTTTCCTTGCTATTTGGTGGGGTTTTCTTCTGGTGCCTATGATCTAGGATGTCCCTAGGTTTTTTTAGGACATCCTTGGGTTTTGTTCTAGTTCCTTGGAACTTATTTACCCTCCTCCTTGGATGGATGGTGTTGCAAATGATCTCCTTGGGTTGGGAGATCCCTATTTCACTTGTTTACCCCTTTCCATGCCTTCTGGTAGGGTTTTTATTTTGGTGCCTGTGAACTGGGACGTCCCTAGGATTTTTTGGGTTGTCCCTGGTTTTTCCTGGATCATCCTTTGGATTTTTTGAGTTCTTTCAGGAACCCTTTCCCATTTTTTTCTTTCAGGGTCCTACTTAGTTCTAAGGATCAAATATTATTCTAGTGTAGTGTGGTGTGGCTGGGGTTTTTGGATTCATGAGCAACTCTTCATAGTATCTTTCAGCTTGGATGGGACCCTGTGCTTTTTCCTATGGTGTTGCTCTTTGGGTTTCTGGTTGATGGCATGATGGCAGGTCTTATATTTTCATGGCTTTGAGGAGAGCCTATGTGTTGATTTCTACTATGTTCCTGTGGGTCATCCTATTCTAGTTCTCTAAAGCTACTTGGTGGTGGCATTGGAGGTTGTTGTGGAGCTCTTGCTACTTTTTTCTTGGCCTTTGGGGGGCCCTACATTTTTAGGTGGTAGCTCATGCTTCATAGTTCCTCTATTGAGGTCTCCTAGGACCTCCCCACCATTTTTCTTGGCTCCCACTTTTGCATTGTTGTTTCCTCTATCTCCTTTGGCCTCTGAGTAGTTTCTCTGCTGTAATAGGATTTCATGGCATCTAGAGTCCCATGGTTGCTGTTTCACTTATAGGCCTCTTCAATATGGTTGGTCCCTGCTTTTGCATCCTCCTGCTACATCCCTGTGCATCCTCAGGCAAGAAATTTATATGTTTCCCACTTTGAGTTCAAATTTGAAATTTTAAAATTGTTGTAATGGACATGATAACTTTGTTTTAAATTCTCCTAGGCAGGTTTGCTTTTTTAAATTTTCTCATAATGTGCTTTTTAGGCTATCTATTTGCACATGTATTTTTGGTCTGTTATGGGTGGGATAGTGCTGTCCCAGACTTCTATGTAATGTTTCAAAAAAAAAATTAGAAAAAATTAATTTTGTCCTTTAAAGTTATCCTCTAGCCTTTCCTATAAGGCTATCCTTAGCCTGTCCCGAAAGACATTCTTTTTGTATTTCCTCTGGATTTTGGTATCATTTTATTTTGCATTGGGGTATTGCTTTTAGTAAATTAAAATTTTTGTAATCAGGTTTTGGGATCCTTGATAAAAACCCATTTTTAATTTAAATGACAAAAAAAAAATCAATTGTTTCAAATACAATAGCATAAAGGACTCTCATAGATCCTTTTCCAAATTATCAATACAAATTAAGGAATCACATAGTTCCTTCTTCCAAATCCTTGTAAATAAATACACATAAGAATTTCCTAATTCTTATGTCCTCTAAGAATATTCTAATTTATATATCTCCTAGGATTATGAAATGCTCATTGGAATCATATTATCAGAGTCTATGAGGGAAACTCCATGGTTCCCTCAAGAATTGAGATTCAAGAAAGGATATTCTAATCCCTTCAAGAAATTTTAGGAAGGATATCCTAATACGTTCAAGAACTTTTAGAAAGGATATTCTAATCCCTTAAACTACTCAAGAAAGGATCTTCTAATCCTTTCAAGTATGGACTTCCTAATTTAAACTCAAAAGGGGAGATTAATCTCTTAATATCTCTTCCTTCTGATAGTAATAATAATCCAATTAATATCATTTAATTTCAAAGAAGAGACTTATCCATTTAATCTCTTAAGGGAGATTAAATCTTTCAATCTCAAATTTCTCCAAAGGAATTGTTTATTCAATTATCCTTTCAAGTTGATCCTTGATTTGATATATTCATCTATCCTTTATCCATGAATGACTACAACCATTCAAATTACCAATATGAATCTTATCCTTGAATAACTACAACTATTCAAATATAAATCAACATAAGTGTTTTTTGAAGTAAAATAGCAACAACCATTTAATCATCAAACCACAAGTAAATGGTTTCCTAAAATAATGAATCCCATTACTTTCCTCAAAGAATGAGTCCCACACTCACTTTTCCATTAACTACACTCACACAAAAGAGTCTTTCTAATTTACTCAATATACTAATAATATTGGTCAATAAGTTTACAATATAAATATCTACAAATTCATGCAATATTCTATGAAATTGCACCTAGGATTTTCATTAATTTTTCTACCAAAAATTGATCCCATAACATTATATGTCATTCAAATATTTCATCACCAAATTATTCAAAAAAGTTAACTTTTAAGGATATATTAAATTACCCTTTATATCAGTGTCTTAGATAATTCAAATATCCTTACTAGTCAAAAGATCAATTGTTAGACTTCACGATGTTTTAAAAGTACATCTTCCAAAAGATAAATATTATCTTATTTTAATCAAATATTAGGTTTAGGAGGGTTTAAATGGTCAACATAAATCAAATTTCCAACAATAATAACCAATGGTCATGGAAGGAGTCAACAACCATAGTCAAGAGTGTCCTCCATTGATGCTCAACCACCACCAAGTGGTGGAGCAATTCACGTAAATATATTTATACTAGAATAATCAAATACCACACCATTTAAAAAAATGGATTAAGGGTAACATGGTCAACATAATTTACTACCAAAGAAGGCTAGTATAATAGAAGAAAAGGTAAATTCTTAGGCCTAAGTTTTAATCAACAACTTCTAAAGACAAGTAATGAATTTCTAAGCTATATTAAACTTTAGGATTCATTTAATAACATATTGAATACAAATAAAGGAGAGATCAAAACTTGCATCCCGATAGGTCAAACATTCATATCTTTCTCCTTCTCTCGCCCTCTTTCCTTGTTTCCCCAAAATTGCCTAGCCATCTTCTCAAACCTAAGGTTCCTTTTATAAAATATTCTTCCCTCTTCACTAGCATAAAGGTGACTATTATTTTAATAATAAAATATACCTTTAATAAATTAAGACATCTCAACCCATGTGGAGAGAAATCTAAATAAGTAGAAGAGAGTCCAAGTGAAGATAAGATAAATGACCTTAGTTTGTTTTGTGTTTCTCCAATTCTAAGGACCTTACAAAATAGACACTATTTGAGATAAGAGAAGAGAATATCCATTTATTTCCACCAATAAGAATAGGCCATGGGTAAGGGATGGATAAACCTAAATAATAAAATAATCCCTATTTTATTTAATACCACTAGAGCTCTTTTGGTCCAATTAAAATTGGACAACTTTTGTGAAATCCAAATCTCCAAATTGCTTATGCAATTAGACTAATTAAATTAAATTGAATTACCTTCTTCAAAATATAATTAATCCTTTCACAAAACCTCATAAAATCCCTTAATTGGAATTTTGTAGAAATATTTAGGGCCAACGACCCTTTAGTCAGGTATTAATTGATCCCTTAGTTCAATTAATACAGTTTGGAAAAGATCCAATGGGGATGGGCTGTGACATACCCCCCCTTGGACTAAACATAGTCCGTTGTGTTTCTTGCAATTCCTAGCATAGATAAAGCTTAAAAATAACAAAATAAGCATTAAAATTTTACAAAGCAGTTCAAGCCATTATTCTTTTCCCTCTTATTAGTGTCTCATTCCTAATGGTAAGCAACATCTTCCATCCATGAGAGTACCTAATACTACAAAAATACAGAACATCAGTAGTACCAAATCCTCAAAGCAATAAAAAATCCATATAAACAATAAGTTTTGAAACATCATCAATACATAAATCTCATCATAGAATCAAAGTGTCAAAACATCTACCACTACATAGCCAACTATAATAGATTATTGCAATTACAAATTGTTTTCATATAGATGATATGAAATCATATTTCCATCATAGGTTGGACAATTTACAATTAGGTTTATCAAAAAGTATCACAAAGGAGTTTCAACCTATGACTTGATAGCCTTTAACATCAATTAACCTTATGGAAAATAGGTGTCATCAAAGACAAACACATAATTTTATAAATCTCACTTTAGGATATCCATATATCCTAATTTTGTATGGGAAAACGTATTACCACTACTAGTTCATCATCCTTGATGTCCCTTGGGTTACATTTCTAGTCAACATAAAACCATGGAGGAGTCACATACCTCCACCAAGAATAGACTCCACACCCATTCTTCTAGATCTATAAGATTTACATTTATTTTATCTAATTAATTAGGTTCATTTATCAATTTCATCATATGCATAGAATAATTCTTTATTTATTTCTACTCAATTATATAAACAAAAGTCTATAATCCAAATGTTTATTGTTTACATTTGCCAAATTCCTTGGTGTACATGCTATACATCCTTATAGCCTAGAAAGTGGTGGATTTATGACCAATGAATGAATCTCATGGTTGTTGCCTCTTGGTCCTTTCACCACTCTATGCTGGGTCCACTCATCCTATATGAGAAACTATTGGAGAAACTGCTTGAGAAGCTGCTAAAGCTCTATCCCATGTTTTTGCTCAAGTTGCTCAATTTGTTCTCCCATGCCCGCATTGTGCACTAAATACTCACTAAGATGGAATGAGCAAACAATGGCTTACTAGTGCATCAAAATATGAAGCCAAAAATTCTACTCTATAGTCTTTCCTTGCTTGGTGTAGTTGTGCATTCTCTACATGTAGGCCTGCTACTGTTGTTTCCCTACAATTATTCATTTGTGCTACCTTCAGTCAGAGCCTATCTCACTCTACTATGGCAACATTTATTTTGGCCTCCAACCTTAGTATTTATTGTAACCATATACCTTCTTGATCCAAATGTTAAGTCTTTAATAGTTAGGATTTTCCGTCAGAGCCTCCACCTCATATAGGACCTCCCTTGTCGAGTCATCTTCTTTGATATTTGATGGGCCTGCTTCCGTTTCTACTTGACAACATACATATCTTCTAAGAGGTTCTTCCTCTACTACCCTCTTAGATGAAATCTCCTCTTCTACAACAACAACTTCTACTATTTCTCTATAATCTTCCACATCCTCTCTTGTATCTTCCTCTTGTTGCCATCATTGTGTGGCCATAAAATATCATAAACTGGAGTGGTATCAACATCATCCTGATATGTGTTCTTATCACCTCATCTAGCTCTAAGGTTAAAGATTCCATTTGTGGGGTATTATCCCTTTTCACCCCTTTATCCTATAGATGATGGGTAGGTTCGATATTATTTATGTAATATCAAAATATCACAATACTTGAGTATATTGAAATAACTCGTATTGCATGCTCACACATCCATTCAACCACCTTGCTCATCACACACGAGTGAGTTGCACTCCATATTCTACCCATATTGGGCCCTCTCTCCATGGTTTCCAAATCACATCTTGGGATTGCAAATATTCCCAAATAGAGCGAAATCACTCTCTATTGCCTTCATATGGCTTGTTACTACTTCACTCTTTTCCCCTCTATTATATTAATGCATAAGGTATCTTTGGCCCCACAAATTTATATGTATCATAGGGTAATACTTGG
The DNA here is from genome assembly GCA_028583015.1 of Wollemia nobilis. Classification (NCBI taxonomy): domain Eukaryota; kingdom Viridiplantae; phylum Streptophyta; class Pinopsida; order Araucariales; family Araucariaceae; genus Wollemia; species Wollemia nobilis. The sequence goes on along the minus strand of JAQPPZ010017175.1, from coordinate 2,484,115 downwards.
GGTCTTACTACAACCATGTGTTCCTAGGCCCATATTTGTAGTAAGAGAATGCAACTCATTCCTGCTCACTTCATTGTTATTATCTCAAACAACTCTCTATAGGTTTGAGCCAATAAGGCTGGAGCCCATGCAAATACCATTGTCTTATCCACTAGGTCTTATACTTTCCCCAACATATTGTAGGGAAACCATGCACCTATTGATTAAGATAAAATAACACTTGATATGAGTGCCATAATTATGGCCCGTCTATGTGTCAGTCTATCCAACACATAATATAGCTCAAACATTATGCTACCCTTATCAATTTTCACACTTCTCCACTCAGATCCAAACACTCTTTCCAAAATATATATCTTCTCAGATTCATTGGAAATGATCATTGTACAATCCTCTACTGTTACCTGATATATTCGGTACATGTCTTCTAGGATGATGGTCATATCTCTAGTGGATAACTAGAATATCCTTCTATTGGGATTTCGCATGTACTAGCTCTAGATGAGTCACTCCTTCTAAACCAATATCTCTTAACCATTGCTAGTCATCAACATCCAATTTTTCCATGGTACTCTAAGAGATTGCTCTCAGTGTGTGCCATGGTCTGATGATATTTAATAGTATTATTTATTTTAGCTTGGCATTATCTCATCGGTTGGTTCTAGAACTACTAGAAGCCATTTTATTAGATTGTATAGACCAGGTGATCGACCACCAGAAGTCGAAGTATAAAGAAGCATACTATAGAGTTTACTCCAAATATCATCAATATCAATAGGATAAACCATAATAGAAGTAAAATAATGCTCATTACCATAATATTAATCCTTTATCCAGAGTTGAAATAAAGTCCTCCAAGATACAACTCTACACTATTTTCTCAATGCTACAGAGTTAAAGTTATTACATCAATTATATTCAATCAATTGTATCTCGATTATCTTGAATTCATTCATCCCCATAGATCACGTATCAGTCATATCAGGCTACCTCATTCCTCTTGTGTTGCCCAATGATGATTTCATTTTAATTGATTAGGGGCTCATTATCCCTCTTTAGTTCTCGAGGTAATAATATCTCTCAACGCGCTTGAAAATCTATTATTGCGACATGTGTGTCTCTTCATTACAATATTTAAATTTACATAAATTCCCATAATCACACCTTTGATGAATTCATAAGTCATTTTTACACCCACTTATTCAGGTATCTTATCCTTGGGTACCATTTTAAAGTTTGATCATTATTACTTTGTTGACAATGGTCATAGTCACACGTTTCTATCTGTAAGATGTCATCTCACAGTGTTGTGCATTAACAATCATTTACCAACAACTCAAATGACACAAAATTGAGTTTAATTATTTATAGTTAGTCCTTTATCATTTCAGACTAACTTATTTTATCATCAATATTCATTCTGATACTAGTTTCTCATGCAAAAATTAATACCACATGCACCATGTAATGGAGATATCCCGTATTTAAATAGTGTATAGCACACTATTAAACTTGACCACCACTCGGGTGGTTGGGTGGCATACTATTCTATGGTGATGAAGTTGATTAAGGAGGCTTCAAGCTATTTGGTGATGTCTCAAATTTGGATGGTGACCATGACTTCAAATATGGTGGTTTTACTCTCACCTTGATTTCTTTTGCCAATGCTGAGATGTTCAACTCCTTGTTCTATCCAATGGCCACATTTGTATTTAGAGACTGCTTAGTCTCTCCAATCTAATAATTAATAATATAAAATATTCTTTTGATAATAACCTGATCATATTCAATCCCAATTAGTTGGCTTTACATGATAATTTCCAAGTTCTAGGCTATCTCTACCTATATTCGAGCTTAGACTCTAAGGAATTTCTCCAAAATATTCTTCTTAGGGGTTATTTTCAACTTCTATTGTTATTTTTATAACACTTAAAGTAAATAGAGAGCTTAGACAAGAGATTCATATGCTAAGTGAGGTCCTCAAAAGAGTCTAAGGTACACCACTTAAAACCCACATACATGAGGGTTCATCTAGCTCTTCCACTTGGATACACCAATGATTCCAATAGTGGGAGGAAAAGCTTGCACATAAGCAATATCTAAGCATTTGATTTTTCCTTAAACAGTTTATATTGATATGTCTACTAGCTATCACTTTCACATACAAAATATCCTAGGTTCTATCAACATGCCAACAAAAGAAGTTGAATAAGTTTTATGTAACTTACAATTAAAATTATAATAGATAGTTTCAATATCCATGAACTAACTTAGATGGTTATATTCACACTTGTATCCCCAAAATGTGCTAACCACTCATTTTACAAATATAGTCTTAATCACTCTCTTGCCACATCACAAGATATTATCACGAAATTGTATTTCCAAATGGGGTTAATTTCCTTAATCCCCATAACTTATCAAATATATTATCTTCCCTAGATAATATCAATGTTTTACCACTTCACACAATGTTTCATTGCTAGGTAAGCTTATAGCCATCCTATAAGTTTAATAACTAACATATTGTTAATAATTATTTAACAATCATAGCTCAAATTGAGCAATCCATAGATTTGAACCAACCTATGGTTCTTCATGCCCATATTTTTTTGCTAGCCTAGACCTAACACTAGTATAAAATAGTCAGCTTCGGCTTTGATACCAACTATAAAGATCCAAATTTGTTACTTAACTTAAAATAATCCAAGAGTGTTAACTTTTTTTTGTGTTTGTGCAAAAATTACATAAATAAAATATTCCAAATTCCATTTTAAATAGAGCATAACTACTCTTATCACAAACCATTTAGAGGACTTTTCCTTTAGATCTAAAACCTAGGCACATGCAGACCTCTATATTGCATGTTTAATCATGCCACATTATGAGGATACCACAAGATTTATAGTACTCAGGTGGATAGGATTTGGTTAGTATAGTAGCTTGAAATTCTTATCTTTTAGGCACCAACCTAGACACATGCAGGCTACAACACAACATGTATATTTGAGTAACAACTATGAATATAAGAATTTAAGTTCTTGTATTTAGGGCACCAACATAGACACATGTGGGCCTCTATTCCACATATACACTCGAGCTACAACTCAAAATATAAGAAATTTGTTTGAGATCCATCTCAAAAATGGATTGTAATCCCTGAGCTTCAACCCCTTCGAGCTCCAACTCGGAACGTACTAAACTGATTACCATTTAACATTCCATTACTATAGTATTTGTAGATTAAAGCATCCACAAGTGTTTGTAAAATAATCACCACAACATATTTCCATTCACATTTCCATATTAATGAAAGACTATGCATAATCATTAAAGTAAAGCATATAAACCACTACATCATAAATATTTGAGAATACATATCCATCATTCATTTAAATAACATCTCATTGGAAAGTAAATAACACATGTATAAATCATCAATTGCAAACCACAATATAAATATACACATCATATATCTTGGGAACTCTCATGGGGAATAAACCTAGCCTCCAAAAATACTTCCTCACATTTCATAATATAAATTGTTTCAAATACAATAGCATAAGAGACTCTCATAGATCCTTTTCCAAATTTTTAATACAAATTAAGGAACAGTTCCTTATTCTAAGTCCTTGTAAATAAATATACATAAGAATTTCCTAATTCTTATGTCCTTTAAGAATCTTCTAATTCATATATTTCCTAGGATTATGAAATGCTCATTGGAAACATATTATCAAAGTTTATGAAGTAAACTCCATGGTTCCCTCAAGAATTGAGATTCAAGAAAGGATCTTCTAATCCCTTCAAGAAATTTTAGAAAGGATATCGTAATCCCTTCAACTACTCAAGAAAGGATCTTCTAATCCTTTCAGGGATGGACTTCCTAATTTAAACTTAAAAGGGGAGATTAACCTCTTAATATCTCTTCCTTCTGATAGTAATACTAATCCAATTAATATCATTTAATTTCAAATAAGAGACTTTTCCATTTAATCTCTAAAGGGAGATTAACTCTTTTAATCTCAAATCTCTCGAAAAGAATTATTTATTCAATTATCCTCTAAATTTGATCCTTGATTATATGTCTTCATCTATCCTTTATCCATGAATGGCTACAACCATTCAAATTACCAATATGAATCTTATCCTTGAATAACTACAACTATTCAAATATCAATCAACAAGTGTTTTCTCAAGTAGGATAACAACAACCATTTAATCATCAAACCACAAGTAAAATCGTTCCTCAAATAATGAATCCTATTTAATGAGACTTACCCTATTTAAGCTCCCTCTCTCATGCTCCTACAAGGAGCATGTGGTATTAAATTTTCCATTAAAAATATGTTCATTGTGCCTTACATATAGCGGTAATAAACCAAAAACAAATCAATACATGCCATGTGGGAGAACTAGGTGATCATAGTACATATAAGCCAACATGCAATCAAGGTCAAATCAAAGGTCAATCCACTAGGTGTCATCCTGATGCACCTTCAGCTAGTGCAGAGTGGTCATTGTTCAATGACCATCATGACCACCAGGTGGTGGTCACTATCTAAGGAAAGTGATTTCTCTTTTATACCACCTAGTTTCCCCTGCACAGTAGATGTGGGATATCCCTTTTCTTTTAAATTTTTTTTGACTATTCAAATAAATGAAGAAAACACATGGCATCGGTGATTGAAGATAGTAAATCATCATGTGTCAACCAATTGAGCATGAATATGACAAGTGTCAACCATATAGACTATTCATGCATACCTCCATATAGCACTAGCTGACCTCCATTTGGTGGTTGACTAGTCTTAGGGATCAATACTCTCTTTAAGGGCTAGATGCACCCTAGCATGTCCAATTGTGGTACAATACTAGTGAAAGCCTCTACATAGGCTTTCGAATGAGCGAGGTTGAGCATAATTCAGTGCCTCGACCGCTCAGGGTTGGATTTTGAAGATATGTAACCTCTTAGGGAGGCTTCCAAACCATGAAGAAAACTAACAACACCTTTCATGTTGTATTTAAAATATATTGGGCTTTATCTATTGCTTGTGTGTAGCACATAACCATCTATCATTGTGACTATAAAAGATATCTGACGGTATATTAAATATGGATATCTTGGTTCATTGAAGCACTCACTGGAAAATGACCATTACAAAGGTTCCTAAGATGCCATATATTGGGATAAAATATTTTTAGGGTAGTCTACACCTTATATATTCTAAAATGGGGTTCTCTTCAATTGAATGATGATATTCATAGCACAGGAAGAGGATAACTGAGACATGCTTTAGTTTCATTACCCTGGATGAAAAAATTTAGTCAAGGTCTGAGTATATGTAGCAAAATAATTCGCTCATGACTCAAAATATGAGATGGTGTTGAGGATAGGATACAATGCATAACTATGCAGACATAGAATGCATGCATATTTATCCATTCTTTCCTTTAGCAAAACATAGGGATAATAAATCAATGATTCAACTTTGCTATATTGCATGCTATATTAGGTCGAACCAAACATCACCTTAGTTGTAGAGGTTTAATAGTGAAAATAATACATAGTATAGGACCTCCAAAGTGCCTCTACCTATTAAATATCAAAAATTATTTTTATGGAATTGACCTTGAACAAGCATCTTATGACATCGATCTCTTTTGGTCCAATTAAAATTGGACAACTTTTTTGAAATCCAAATATCCAAATTGCTTATGCAATTAGAATAATTAAATTAAATTGAATTACCTTATTCAAAAGATAACTAATCCTTTCACAAAACCTCATTGAAGAACACAAGATTATACTAAGGGGTGAATAGTATAAGATAAAACTTTTCTCTTTTCTTTTCAAAGCAATAACTTCAAATAATATCAATGCATTAATAAAACAATGCACAAATCACCACACACATAAGAGACATAGATTTAACATGGTTCACCCAATATGGGCTACATCCATAGAGAAATATTTCTTATAAATTTATTCAATAAATTTTGTGGGCTCCAACCCATAGGAGATACCAATCCTCTATTACAATATTTATGAATACCAATCCATAGGAGACACCTATCCCCTCTCACAAGTTCATGGACACAAATCCATAGGAGACACCAATCCCCTATCAAGTTTGTGGATACCAATCCATGGGAGACACCAATCCCCTCTCAATTTTGTGGACACCAATATAAAATGGACACCAATGCCCTCTACTCTGGTTTGTGGACACCAATCCACAGAAGACACCAACCCCATCTACTCTAGTTCATGTACACAAATCCATAGGAGACACCAATCCCATCTAATATGATTCATGGAAACCAATCCATAGGAGACACCAATCCCCTTGCTCAAGAACCTGCTCAATTCTACTCCAAATATTCTCACAAAAACCGCTCACAAGACTTACTCACAAAACCTGCTAAAACTTGCTCATAAAACCTGCTCAAATATACTCCAAAATCTGTTCATATATCTTGCTCAAACCTAATCCAAATATTGTATAAAAAAAATTCTCATCTATTCATAAATCTTGCATACAAAACAATTATCATCTATTTCCAAATCTTGTATATTGATGTCATTAAGTTCTTCACCTATTCTTCAATGTGTTTTCCTTAACTAAAGCAATTCAGACATATTCTACCTAGAATTCTTTTATATTCATGAACATATAGAGAATTATATGCAATAACAAATGCCCAATATGTTCTTCACATTCATTAAGTCTATCGCTTCCACATGTCTCACAATTATTACATTAAAAGGTAGCTTTAGTCTAGCGCTTGATAACTGACCTTGTAATTGCTGATTTGCACCTTTCATTCTCTTTTGTAGATAGCTGAAAATATACTTTTCGATTGAATTCTTTCAGATTATCCTTGCACTATGTGACACTTTGACTTGCTTTAAAACAACCCTTCTATGTTGGAAATTTTGAGTAATAAGGTTGTCATTGATATCAAGTGTTTGATGCAAGGAAAAGTCCATTTTGGTACAAGCAAAGTGGTAAAAGAACTGGCTATAATATTTTATATTATAAGCCAAAGATTGGCTAACATGGTTGAAGACAAAATATTATTCCCATGGTTTTAAAGAGAAAGGGAGATATTATAATATTTTAAATATTATAATAATTAAGTTAGGAGGGCTTAATAAAAAGAAGAAAAATAATTAATGAAAACCCCATGCAAAAGTATTATTTAATACTAGATTAAATAATATAATATTTAACCTAAAGTTAAATTTTATATTAATATTATAATTAAATTTTGAAAATTGCTAAGGTGCCAACAATTCAAATTTAATATTGGAGGCATATATTTCGTCGACATTTTAAACACTACCTTGGAGCTTATAAAATGAGGTAATAAAAATCAAAATGAATGATATTCAAAGGCTCAGGAAATAAGCACATGTGAATGAATTTGAATGCTAAGCATTGAAGTCCATGTGAACAAAATTGAATGGAGGAGAGAGGAGAAACATGGAAGTTTCTTATTTTTTGGACGAGTGCAAGAAATAAAGAGAGGGCGATAAATATTTTTGTGCACCAAGGACTGGTAGCCCAAGGGGCAGGCGAGTCCTGCATTAAGTCATTGGTAGAAGAGAGGTACAAGGTTTGAATCCTCCAACACTGGTTTGAAGGTTTTGTTTTGAGATTTTGCGGAGGCAGTAAGTATTTTGTGTAGGAGGCTAACACTTAGCCTCAACCGCTTGACTAGTGCAAGCGGTCAAGGCACTGCGCTTGGTGGGCTAAGGTCAGAGGATCAATTCCCGTCTATGACAAAGCAAAGGAAATATTTTTTAAAGGTATACACTTTTGTTTGGTTTACAAGGTATGCGTTGCATTATTGATTGTTGGCTATAGTATATTTGGTGGATGTTAATTTGACCTATGGTTTTAAAACTTAGGAGATATAAGGTAAACTATATTTAGGGTTTAAATATCATTTATTTAAATCTATTAAGCTTGGAGTGATAAATTTGTGAAGGATTTATGAATGTAATGTATTTGTTTTTGATATAAAAGTGGAGTAAAAACTTATTTTGAAAGTGTGGAGATAAAATGTGTCAAAGAGATTTTATTTGATTGTAAATTGTGATTTTTGAAAGGGAAATTATTGAGAGAATTTTGAGAGCTTTAATGTAGTGTATTTGAGAACTAAGGAAGTGCCCTAGAAGTATTATTTTCAAAAATTATTGAAGAAATTTTATGAGGACATTTTGAAATGGAAATTTGCTATCTAACTTGTGAAGTGGCACATAGAAAAGTGGTTGATTGTGAAATAGATTTTGAAGACATATCTCCATAAAACAAGAAAAAAGGTATGGGCACATCATATTTTGTTTGAAGTGTTTGTTGGATTGAATGTTGTGAAACATAAGGTGGAGTGAAAAGGATTGTTTGATGAGCATTTTTGGAAATATTTGAGTGAGTTCTATGTGCTTCATTATTGAATGTTTGGAGAACATTTGAGATAGAGATTATGAATTATTTTAGTTAGGGTTTGCGATCTACATTGTGCTATTTGTTGAAAGAAGTGTGAAAAATTTGGTTAAAGCTATATGCAAGTTGTGCTTCATTATTTGAATGATTGTGTGAAACTTTTGAGTATTGGTTTGAGTGTGTTAGCAAGTCGTAAGAAGACTTGAGGATAGGTTTTGAGATAGGTTTTGAGACATGGTTTGAGACATGATTTGAGATAGATTTTGAGTAGAGTTAGAGATAGATTTTGGTGTAGATTTGAGACAGATTTGAGAGCAGGCTTTGGAGGTGATAAAGCAGAGGATAACAGTATCTAGTGGATAAATATCCATTCACAAATGGTAGTGAGGACAAAGGTCTTCTGTGGAGAGAGATCCACAATACAAAGCAGTGGGAGTATAAGTCTTCTAGAAGAGCACCAACCAGAGTAGAGGGGAAAGAGTTATCCCATGGATAGAGATCCATGAACCAGAGAAGAGGGGAAAGAGTTCTCCTATGGATAGAGATCCATGAACCAAAATAAGGGGATTGGTGTCTCCTTTGGGTAGAGGTCCATAAACATTGTAATAGGGAATTGATTACCAAAAGAATTCATTGAGAAAATTTATAAAGAATATTTTATTTGTGGAGTAGTCCACATTGGGTGAACCACGTTAAATCATGTCTCATGTGTGTGATGATTTGTGCAATGATTACTACTTTCATATTATTGATGCTATCACATGGATTGAAAAGTAAATTTTTTTATCTTATATTGTTCACACCCCTCTAAGTATAAGCTTATGTTCTTCAAATGGTATTAGAGCGGGTTCCTTCATGAAAAGCCTAATAGCTTGAAGGAAGATCCCATAAGAACATATATGATCTAAACAAATGGAGAAGAGGTCATGCTCAACATAAAAGAGAAATTATTACTACTCTTAGAAACTTGGAAAATGTTAGAAAGAAGAACTCAAGTTTGAAGGATCAAATTCAAGAGGATGAGGAAGCAAGGATGGAACTTCTACAAAATCTCACAGAACTCAAGATAAAAGTTGAAGAGGGAATGAAAATTGAATAATATTTGATAAAAATGTTAAAGGCAAGAGAAGTAGAATATGAAATATTGGAATCAGAACTGGTCTCTCTAAGTAAGGAAGTTGAAAAGACTAAGGGTAAATTATAGTGAGACATAAGGTTAGGGAAACAGGAAGAGGAGTCAAGCTTCTAAGAAACAAAGACATCGAAAGAAGAAGAACCCGTGACTTATGCCAATGTACTAAAATGAAAAAGCATCAAGAAAGAAGAGGGCAAAGAAGATCCATGGATAAAAGTCAATTACAAGAACAAAAAAAGAAGAAGCACACGACCATATTACTCAAGGGACTCAAACAGGTTACAAAATTTATTCCATGTCTATTGTTTTTCATGTAACAAATATGGTCATAGAGCTGTACATTGCACTAGTTATGTGAACGATAATGTTGATAGAAATATCAATTCTTTTGTATCTCTTATGAATGACAATATCATATGTTACAAATGCAATAAATTTGGGCACAAGGCAAAATGTTGTAAAACGGTATTTCATGAACCAAGCAAAAAGAATACAACTTCAACAGTTAGGAGACAAAGAAAAGAGCAAGAGAAAGTTAAGTCAATGTTAGTACAAACAACCCTTCATGTACAAGATAAAGGAAAATAGTGGTTCCTTGATAGTTATTCTAGTCATATGCTAGGAGACAGAAGTAAATTTCTTGTACTTAAAGAAATCAATGGAGGGTCAGTTAAATTTGATGATAATGGTTCAACAAAAATCTATGGGAAAGGAAATTTAAGTTTAGATAATGGAAAAATAAGGACAAAGAATGTATTGTATGTCAAGTTATTGAGGCACAATTTACTAAGTGTAAGCCAACTTTGTGATCAGGGACACATAGTTACCTTTCATCCAAATAGATGTGAGATCAAAAAATCTAAAACTGGAAAGCTCATTGCAGATGCAAATAGAACTACAAACAATCTCTACATGCTAAGTGATATTAAGGGAGAAAAATACTTCTTATCACAAGAAGATGAGAGTTGGTTGTGGCATAGAATAATGGGTCATTTGAACTTTGATAACATAGTAAAAATAAGCAACAAGCAGGTGGTCAGACATTTACCCAAGATAAAAAAGCCACAAAACACAATTTGTGCACAATGTCAGCATGGGAAGGAAACTATAACAAGTTTCAAGTCAAAAGGATTTATGTCATCTGAGCCATTGAAACTAGTGCACACTGACCTATGTGGTTTTATAAGGACAAAGAGTCTACAAGGTGAAAGTTACTTAATATTATTTATAGATGATTATTCTAGAATTATTTGGGTAGCCTTCTTAAAAGAAAAATCAGAAGCTCTTGAGAAGTTTAAAGCTTCTAAAGAATTAGTAGAAAATAAAATAGGTAGAATGATTAAGGGTTTAATATTAGATAGAGGAGGAGAATTTACCTCAAATGAATTCATAGAATTTTGTGAATAACATGGGATCAAAAGAGAATATTCAGTAGCAATAACTCCTCAATAAAATGGGGTAGTTGAAAGGAAAAATAGGATTGTTGAAAATATGGCCAGAGCCATGTTAAATGAGTCTAAGATTTCAGATGGTTTTTGGAAAGAGGTAGTACATACAACAATGTATATCATTAATAGAGCTCAAATAAGAGTAAATCACCATAAAAACCCATATGAGCTCTGGAAACAGAGACCAGCCACAGTAAAGTATTTTAAAATATTTGGAAGTAAATGTTATGTAATATGAGAAGAGAAAAATTTGGGTAACTTTGACTCAAGACGTGATGAAGGTATTTTCCTCGGATATTCCACTAAGAGCAAAGCCTATAAATGCTATAACAAGAGGACACATACAATTATAGAAAGTATAAATGTGATAGTTGATGAGTAAACTAGATCAAAAGAGCCAACTCTAGAAATTGTATATGAAGAAGAAGAAAGTTGCCAAGAAGAGTTAGGTGAAGAATCAAAAGAAGAACAAACACAAAAACTCCATCCAAGTATGTGCAAAAAATCATCCAAGAGATCTAATAATTGCAAATACAGATGAGAGATAGACAAGAAGGAAGATAATAGGAATGAGTGAGCATGCAATTTTTTATTTCTTTATGATTACATAGAACATAGTAAAGGCATCTAGCAGGATGACTATGGATTTCTACTTTCTTCAATGATTGGATAAGTGTCTTACCAAACAAATTTTATTCACCTAAGTTATTTTATATTTTTCAAAAAAATCACAAGACCTATTTCTAAGTAAGAGGTATCTATTATAAAAGCCCAACCTAATTCTAGACACATCAACAATGATAATAACTTTGAGACCTCGTAATCTAGGCACATTAAATCCCTACTAAGCCTAGGCACATATACATAATTTTACATGTTGACAATTGTATTCAAACATCAAAGTGCTAATAGGACTAGGCATATATGACCAAGTCATTTGGGGAATGTTGACCAAGTCCTTTGAGTAAAGTTGATGAAGTACTCCAAGAAAATTTATCATAAAAGTCCTCTAGGCCATCTTGGTCTAGGAAAATAAAGGCTTTTAAAAAGCCATATCTCAAGGAGAAATTATTTGTGTCATCTAAAAAACTTGTTTATGATAATTATAAACATATCTTACACCAAAACATAAATATTAAAACCAAATAATGTCTAAAATTTTTAAGTAAAACAACATATATCATCATATCATCACATGATCAAGACATCACAAATAATAAATGAATAATAACCTTATATATAAATATCAATCAATAGATCATGTACATTTCTCAAGTGGTCTAGCATACCATAATGATAAATAAATATGCTCAACCATATAAATATCATAAGGATTGGTGCACCACAATAAAAAAATCAATGCACAAAGTCTCTAAAATTAGATAAAGGACTTACATAATCTCATAAAAACTCTACAAAACTCAACTCTATGATCCAATGTCCCATGCTAGTCTATGCATTGAGCATCGAGAAGCTTGAGTAGTATATTATGACCTGGAATCAGACCTAGAAGGGGCACAATGTGGAGAAGCTTATATATGTTCTAGAGGAATGACCTAATGGAATAATGTCCTATAGTGAGCACTCCTAACTCTCTTTGCCTCTATATCATATTTAACTATGACCAAGTGATCTAACATACCCAACACATCTAGGCTTACAAATACTATCATATTATCATCCTTCTCTCAAGTCACCTATGCCATTTAAGCTAATGTTGCATCCCTCTAAGAAGTCAATTGGTCTATCCTAAAATCCCTCTCTACCTTGGTAGTATCTCTCTCTAGAGTGATCTTGAACCACCTAGGCTGTGACTACATTCCTCTTTGATGCAAAATGGGATACCTACAACACCATATGATCTCTCTCACTCTATAGTTGAGTTATCTCAATCGTCATAACATCCACCTTTTGTTGCATAGCAAATATTTTTCAATTGTCCATCTAATCAGTGGTGTTATTGGGATCTGCTTCTCAATAACCTCCCTGAGGTGGGGACACAAATCTCAATAAAAATATTGAGAACTTCATAAGACCTCTCCCACTATTGCCTCTTGGTATCTCTAAAGTTTCAACTAACAAATGAATCATCCCCTAATCTAGGTGGAGCTAGTGTCAATGTTTAAGGTCAAACTTCATTGTACCACTACCTATATGCAATAGTAGCCCCTACATCATCTAAACTTGGATTTTTCACTAGAGGGTTTTTAGCATCCGCCTTAGCAAACAAGGTATGATCAAGTTGGTCCCTCACATCTCCCTAATATCACTTGGCTCACATGTACCAATACTATCCCATCTATGGGAAATCCTATTGAATATTGAACTATCTCAAAAGTCAATCTAATATATATACCTCTCTACTATCATAAGGTCTAATGGTCCATAAAATTCTCTGAACACAAGCCAACTCAAAGCCATATTCATCCCATATTGAATCTTGTCTTCATGGACTCCATGTAATTTTTTTAGGTCCCAAATCATTTATGGTCCATCTGGCTATCATCAACATGCCCTTGAAGGGACAATGAAGGATCTCAAAGGAATGGGCCCACATATATGTTGTTGGATCCCCTACATTTTCTACATGATTAAGTAAACCAAATGGACTTGGATATCAATATGTTCCCAACATAAAATATAGATAAGGGTGCAACAAACAAGGCTCTTTGTCTCTTTATAAATAACCTAGTGTAACACTATATAGATATGGACCAAAAAAATGAACCCTAGACATATTCGACATGTTTATCCCTTATCCATTTGATAACCCTAAACCAATCCCATAGTAAAAAGCAATTAGACATGTATCCTAATAGCATGTTGCAGACAATGGTACTTAGCAAAGCTGTCAACTTATCATTACATGCACCCTCTGGACGAATTTGTTGTTTAGCAAGTTTTTAAAAAATTTGATGAATTTATCATCTGCCTGTGAATTTTCCATTACCAAATTCACTATTTAAACACTAAATTCCAAACCAAAAGCAAAAATAAAATTTTGAATAAAAAAGTGATGAAAGAGAGCTTTTTTACACATACATGTAAAGGAGCTCTCTAGTGACTACCTACCCCTTAAATCATGTCCATGTGATGAATGGGTCACTATTATTGAGCTAATAAAAATGCCAAAATATTAACCTAGCTTTGATCCTCCAAGCTATGTGGTAAAAATATATATTTTTTTACCACATAACTCCTTGATATAGGCCCTCGGGCTTCCAATTTTTTAGGGGGAGAATTGTACAATTACCCTTATGTTGAAGAATGGATACCTTCAAACTACTTCTTTCACAAAACTGGGATCATTAATAGGTACTTTTGAAGCATTTATTAGGCAATAAATACCTTAAAAAGGGGTAAAATATAGATACTTAATTTTGCTCACCTTATCACATCCAAGGATTGTAGCAAATTTTTACAATCTATCCAAGTCAAATTTTAGCCATCACTATAGGAATTGAATTCTCAAATTAAATTTTCTGCTCATAACCAAGTTTATTGGCTCCAAATTTAACTTCTTGGTCATGAACCTTATTTAGAGATAAAATTTTAATTTCCTCTCCCTCCAACAGTTAAATGGAAAAAGTTACCGCCAAAACAAGATTGTAGTTATAAATTTATCTCTAAACTTTTATTTCATCCATGTAGATTTGACAACCTTATATCCCTCTTTTCTCCTCTAATCACTAAAAATATATTATTTGGGGAACTTACCTCTCAAAAATAACAAGTGATCAAATTATAGTGAAGATTTGTCAAAATTCTCTTGCACTTTAGAACAAGCATTACTCCTAAATACACTTCTTCACCTCCATGCGGAATTTTTTTCCTCATGGAAAACATGGAAACTTTTATTATCATGCTATTTTGCTTTTGAGATATTTTGATTTTTCATAGGTCTTTTTTTTCTCTGATTAATTGAATTATGCATTACTGTTTGACCTTATTTTGTAGGATTTTAATTATCCTATCTACTTCATTTTAGCATGCTAATTTTTGCATTAGTTTTTTAAAAATTGCTTTAAATATCCTACAGGATTCATATTCATTAGCAAGGAACCTACCATCTTCTTTCTTAAGTTGAAACCTAGCAGATTCAACCTTTGTTTCATCTCTACAACTACATACCATGAATTCACAACTAGTAGGATTGGTAGGATACAAATTCACCTAGGACACTCATTATCTAAATTTTTGATGATTTTTTGAATCCCTAACATCATTAGAACAAATCTATTAGTTTTACATCCCAAAAATATTATGTTTCATCCCTAGAAAAAAATTTGCAAGTCACCAACTCTGTAGGCTATAAATTTATCCTTTAGGTGGTAAATTTACCTTGTAGGCTATGAAATTTTTTTATTTGGTGATGTTATTAGTTCTAACATCAAAAAAATTCTCAATAAATCCTAGGGATATCCTAGCACCTTCTCAAATGGTTTAATTTTGTTTATAGTTATCCTATTTCAAATTTTTCAAATAATAATTTTCCATTGGTTCAAATTTACTTTGTAAAAAGAAATAGGGGGATTGATTGCAAAACAATAAAGTTTAAGAACTTCCAAAGCATAAAGTAGTCCCCTTATAACTAATAGCCCTATTGTTTTCTCCCTTTCAACTTTTTCTATAAATTCGCATGCTAGCATGTAGTGAACCTAATATAGGAACAAACTTGTAAATAGACAACAAACCAATTTTTTGAAACAAATTTATCCTTTGTTGATTTTCAGGTATTATTCTCTCATGTTTTACTTTAATATAGGTTTTTTGTTATTATTTTCTCTCTATTTAAATCATATTAACACAATAACAAAGTAAAATCAAAGAACTTAGGATCGACTATATTATTTTTGTATTCTTTAGGTATTGAATCAAATTGTATGTAGTTTTTCATAATTAGGCTAAGAGTGAAAGGATTTGTCTTATTTTCTACATTACTATCTTTTCTAGATTGCATAGAAATAACATTTTCTTTCACTACGTATATTTATCTTCTAGATTTAAAAACTTAATTTTTTGATTTATTGAACACATAAAAAATATAGGATTTAGAGTGAATCCATAAAACACTCTTGGTGAACCCTTCCTCCCCATAAAAAAAACTCAAATGACAAGATTCGAGCAAGTATTCATTTGAGTGTGGACCCTTGGGCTTGGATACTAGCATCCCTAAATCTAGGTCTACAAGAACCAACCCCCTACGTAAGCATATAGTTTGGTCTTGTATTTGAAACAAACTTATAATTGTGTTAATCAATGAAACTTGTGTCCCTTCATGCTTATGAGAAATTATTGTATTTGAGTTGAAAACACAAGTTCAAGTTTAACGGTAACCAATGGTTACTAGATATCAGAATGTAGCGGTGAGCAATAGATTACCCATATTGCATGCCATATGAGAGGAGTGGAGGAAGCCTCATATAAGTGAAAGCTAGATCGAACTAGACTTGTCTAAGATTACATGCGGAGGGAAGATACTGGATTTTATTATCTAAATATGGGTGTATCTTATACACCAACCTAATCTAGTGAGGGTACTAGGAGCTCAAATACATATATCAATGGGCTTGCTTGCATCCTTATTACATTACATATTCCTACAAGTTATGTTAATTATAAACCTCTTTGAAATCACCTATGTTTATTACTATATCAATCACCTTCCTATGGATGAAATTTAATATTTCAATGTTGTTTTTGTGAATATGAGATAGTAACCAGAAGCCTTTTGTAAATCCATTTTGGAATGCTTATGGGTCTTTAAGGGAGATAGTGTAAGTAAAACCTTGTCCTCAATGGTGGTTTCCTAAGATGGTTGGAGTTGGTGGAGGAATCAATTATTCTCATATCCAAAATCTAGAAGTGCCTCTATCTTGTTAAGACAAGATGAAATAATATATGTACAATGCACAAAACTTAATCAGAATTATAATATTGTTTAACAATTTGGTATGGAACTAGTGAATTTAAAGTCCCATATTTGTGGAATGGTTATTTGTATTTTTGATCAAAATTTTATAGTAGTATTTTGAAATATATGATGATAAATAAGCCTTCTAATTTACCTTTAAGTTATTAACTTCATGACAAGTAGCTAATGAAGTGGTTTAGATTGTTGCTTGGTATGTTCCTATTCATATATTATAAATTATTGTTGATTTTTTTTTAAATTTTTAAATAAACAACATAACTCATTAGGACACATTTTGGATTTGGTTGAAAATATTAATTAAGTTTTCCTATGGATGAACAAAGCACATCCTTTGATAGTCCTTTTTGGCTATGGCATTTTTTTTTTTGGTTAGAAAATTTTGTTCAAAGTATGAGGTTCAACTTCCATAGTGTCAAAATGTCTTTATTAGGGTAATTTCAACATCTATTAATTTGAACTTCAAATATTTAAAAGATAAGATTTAAAATATTTTAAATTTAGTTAATGATGAGACCTAAGTTAGAACTTGAGTATCAATTAAATGAACCTCCCACCTAGGATTTCAAGCCTAGACATTCAATTCAAATGTTCCATCCTTGGACTTTGAAGCATGAATTATAATAGTTATAAATGTTAATTTTATGTGGGCAAAATTGTTTGAATAAAAGTAGAATGATTTCTTCTCATCCAATGTTGGTTAAAAATGGTTATTTAGACATAATATGAGTCTAATATTTCCTTTAGAAGGTATTTAGACTAGCTTCCCTTCCTAAAACTATGGTTTTAAGTGAATGGGATTTCTTGGCTCTTCTACAACTATTTTTTATTGCCCTTTTACATGGAATATTTTGACTTGGATAAGGAAAATTTGGTAAGATCATGATTTATCCTTTAAATTTGTTGGTGTTGTTACAAACTTAGAAGGAAAATTTAGCAATATAAGAAATTTGATTTAGAGTCAAGGCCCTTCACTTATGTCTTCCAGTCATTATAGAAAATAGTGGAAGTGAACATTCACTATATTACTTATATGTTGCCTACTTATGATATACATGATAACATATACATTGGTTTTTAAATCAAAATTTAAATAAATAACAATAAATTAATGATACAATATTTATTAAATTTATTTTTATTAGACTGTAAAACATTATAAAAAAAATTCTTATTTTTGTTGATTTTACTTGATATTATTTAAAATATAGTTAAATTAATTTCTATAATTATTTGTATTGCTAGTTAAATTGACATGATCATGTCAAATTCAAATAAGGTGTTCAACGTTCAAATCCTAGAGGGGGTAAGGTTGTATGACATGCTTTAATAATCAATATATAGTTATACAAATATATGTTTGTTGAGCAAGGTGCAACGACAATATTGTCATTGTCGTCAACACAGTCAGATAGATTGGTTAATGCAGTGGACAGGAGTTCAGAGGTTATTCAGAGTATGTACAGTGATGTTAAATGCTTATGAGGATGTTTTTGATGTTTGGGTGAAGTTGTTACGGGTTGTTTGTGCAAATTTACAAAAGTTGAAAAAATCGTCAGAAAGTTGTCAAAGCAGCAAAATAGTCAAAAAGTTGCAAAAGTCGCCACGGGCACAGTTGGACAGGATGGATCAGTTTGGAACATGCCAGCATGTCAGGAAATAGTCTAGAATAGCATTGGAGATGTCAGCACAGTGTTTGGAGTGATCGATGGTGTTTCCGGTATCTTGGCGGATGATTTGGCAAGTGGTTGTACAGGCTGAAAAAGTGCAGGTTTTGTCAGAAGCACTGCAAAAAATATGTAAGGAGTTATGCAAAAAAAATTTAACTGGAGGTGGTTGTTATATTCAAGAACATGTGTTCCAAATTTCAATGAAAACGGAGAAACGAGGCAAATTTTACAAGTGTTGCAAGACTGTCACAAAAATGCTCTTTTTTGAAAAAGTGTGTCAGTAGCAGTTTTTGTGGAAGTGGTATAGGTGAACCGTAAGGAGTTAGGCAGTGAGTTTTTGTTTGGACATAGTCAGTGTTGTAAATATTCTACGTTTCAAATTTCAGAGAAAACCGAGTTACGAGGTGAGAGTTATGATTTTTGCAAAAACGTTACAGGTCTCTTTTATGTCAATTTGTGCCACTTGGGTAAAATCCTTTAGTTGGCCGTTTTGACCTTGAAGAGTCGCCAGAGTTTCAGTTTCGGTGTTGTTACACCTTCAAGGCATCAAATAGATCATATTTTGTTTTTGGTTTGAGTTGTCACGTGGCTCCGAAGTATGAGAACGAGTAAGGTGTCAATTCTTTGCATGTGACGTGTTTGACGAAATGCCTTCTCAATATAAAAAAAGGGAGTTATATTATTTTAAGCGGTTTCATTAAATAAAAATCTTTGGAGAAAGTGAAAAGTGAAAAGGAATGCAAGTGTGTGCATTTAAGTTAGAAGTGTTTTATTGAAGAGTGTGATTTTATTTTGTGCAGAGAGAAGAGTGTGTGGAGAAAAATAAAGAGTGAAAATCCGTGTTTTTGGGAAAAAGGTGAAAAATGTCACTTTAGTATTTTGGGTATAACTTTCTCATATGATATCATTTTTGGTTGAAATTTTTAGAGGGGGTCATAGACAGAGTTCTGAACAATACCCAGAAAGTGTTTAGCAATTGACAAAACGAGCTAAGAGAACGATCAATTTTTATGTGAGAAGAGAAGATTCATATATGTCATTTTATTATCAATATCAAAATCAAGTGGGTGCTTAGTAGAGGGGTTGGTGCTCCTTTTTTTTGGTGCAGATAAATCAGGGGTTGGTACTCCTTTCTTTTGGTGCAGATAAATCAGGGGTTGGTGCTCCTTTCTGTTGGTGCAGATAAATCAGGGGTTGGTGCTCCTTCCAGTGGGTGCTTGTAAATTGATTGTAAAGTTGGTGCTTTGCATAGGCTGGATTTGGATGGGAGTCCAAACAGTCATTTTGAGGATGTAGCCAAATCGGTGAACCTCGGTACATCTTGTGTTGTGTGATGTTCTCTTGTTATACTTGCTTTATTTGGTTTCAAGTTTTCATTGTTTTGGCTTTAAGAGTTGAAGATTTAAGTTTTAAAAGAGCTACACTGATTCACCCCCCCTATCAGTGTCATTGTGAGACTAACAATGTTAAATATCTGATAAATATCACACCATATAACTTGCAACCTCATGGATATTTTTTTGTTTTTTTTTTTACATGGTGGAATCGGTAGCCGCCATGAATCCGGGCAGGTTGTCCAAATTTTATGGCTGCCACAGTATTCTGCGTTGTCCGCCCCGAAAGTCGCCACACAGATCTTCGCACAGTCCGCCCCTATAACTGCCATGCCACAATCATTTTAAACCTTTTACGCCGTTGAAAGCACAAGGAAAGGGACAAGCGATCAGTCCGACGACAACCTCATGGATATTGAAACTATATTTTATTTTTTACTTTCATTAAATAAATAATATTAAATAATAAAAATTAAAAAATATTATATAATAAAAATAATATCATCAAACCTAAAACGTTATTAAACTTAAAAAACTAAATTCTACTTTTATCAAATAAATAATTTTAAAAATTAATAAAAATGTAATCCTTGTATTGTGGAGGCTGGGACGAGCGCACACAAGCATGCGATGGTGAGCATGGAGGTTGCGGTGAGACACAACGATGAGTGCAAAGGCTGCAGCAAGGATGGACATGGGCAGTAGGGCTTCCAAGGTGATGTGGAGGTAGGCGAGGGTGAAGCCCACGAGGAATGAAAGCACTGACAACAATGATAACAATTCTCTTTATGAAAGGCGTGTAAACCCTGGGTGTAGTCAAGCAATGGAATATAGCAATAAATTTGGGTACAATATTCACAAAAGAGATGCAAACCCTAGGTGCAAACAAGTGATGGAACAAAGTGATAAATTTGGATATAGTATTCACAAAAGAGATGCAAACCCTAGGTGCAGTCAAGAGGGTTGTTCACAAACCATCTCTTTAGTCTGTGAGAAAGCCTCTTCGATTAGAAGAAAATTTAGGGTTATGCATAAGGGATCAGCGCCAAAATATATTTATAAAAATTTGGCGAATCCGTTTCAAAATCTAGATGAATAGTATCCAAACGCATGTAGAAGGTTCACTTTTATTAGGGGTAATATTGGAAATTTAAACTTAAAATGGTCAAATTATTGTAAAATTGGAGTGAATCGAACAAAAAAAAAATTTGCACCTAAATTTTTTTGGCTAATGGGCCCTGGTCAAGAGTCCCAAATATTAGTCAATTCCAAATTTAAAAAATCTTAATTTTATCCAATTGGCAATAAATAGTCGCTATGCATAACCCTAGAAGAAATATTTCTCAAGGATTTTTGGATTTGCAAGTAGATGAACCCATGCCCTCTATCAAGATTTTCGAGAATAAATTTGGGTTGGATCTGATTGATCATGAATCCCAAACAATTATTTGCAACCTCAAAGGCAAAAAACCAGGCTTGGAGGAGCTCAAAGAATATATTAAATATTGGTGGAGTTCAAATTTCCAAGTAACTCTCCTACCCAAAAATTTCTTTTATGTTTCCTTTTATGATTTAGAGGATAAAGATAGGGTAATGGATTATAGGTATAATTAGTTTTTTCAGACAAAGGTGAGTATATATAAGATCTTGGACTCCTAATTTCAACCCCTTTATAGAAGTTAATTGCTTTCCAGTATGGGTGAATCTTTATGCTCTCTCTATGGGTTTTTGGGGAGAAAATATATTCACCAAAACCAGTAATACCATTGGTTCATTCTAGTATATGGATACCCAAATTGAGGAAAATTTGTCAAGTAAAATTAATATGAGTAAAGCAAAAATGGTTGTTTGGATGAATGTTTTAATTCTTGTGCCTCAATCAATTACTATCTCCTTGAGAAAAAGGGGAATGGCTCCAAAATATTGACTATGAAAATTTCTCCCTAAGATGTTATGGTTATCAGCAATATGGCCACTTGAAGAAGAGATGCCCGAACATCCGATCATTGATTCCTCCTTGGTGGATAAGGGCCTAAACACGAATGATTAAAAACCTTCAAATTTCCTAGTTCAAAAGAAAGAAGCTCATCCTCTAGATGCACCAATTATCTAACAAGAATCATGCGAGCAACAAAATACTCAACCCCAAAAGGAGAATTTGAATTAGATCATTGATAAAATCTAAATGGTTACTAAATAAGAAGCTCATCCTCCAGATGCACCAACTATCTAATAGAAATCATGCGAGCAATAGAATACTCAATCTCAAAATAAGAATTTGAATCAAATCATTGAGAAAAGTCAAATGGTTACTAAAAACCATCCAGACGATTCCATGAAAAATATTAGCACCTCAAATGGTATACTCAAAACTAATTATAAAACAAATAATGACAGTGAGTTTTTTAAAAGTGAAGATCCTACAAAATGTGGGACAACTAGATATTATCTCAGGAGCTTGAAGTGCAAAAATGTATTCTTAGATCTTGCCACTCTATAGGAGGAAAAATCTCTGCTATAGAAGAAAAATAGTCAAACTAATTTCCTCTTTGATGGATGACTGTTATGTTTGTTTTTCTTCTATCTGCTGGAGTTATGTGTCATGTAAGGATTGGTCTTGCTGTTAGTTCCTTAAAAAAAAATTGATTATGAAACCTTAGCAGATAGAAAAGCAAAGATAAATATGCTTTAATTAATTTGTTAGAAATGTAATGAGAGCAATGTATCATTTTGTTTTTGTAATAGAAGTGGCCCTAATAGAATCCACACATAACTTATTAAAAAAATGATATCCATAAACATTACCCATGCTAGACCACTCCATATTTCTTTGGATTCACTCACCATAATGGAAGGCATGTCTCTTGTGCTATTTACTTACAAAGAATACATACCTTATTCATGTTGGAATTTAAACTTGAAGCTTCATCTTAAGCAATTGATGTCAAACCTAGTAAATAATTATTATTTTTTAAATAATAAATTATATATTATAATATTTAGATAAAAATTTTTAGGGTTAGTATAATGGTTAGGGTTTTGGTTTTCTAGGAGATTCAAGATTCAAACTGTTATAAGTGTGCTTGTATGTTATCATCTTCTTGTTGATAGAGTTAGCTTTACTTTAAGAAAGGTCATGGTTAACATAAAAATGTTCCATCTTAAATATTGATTTAAAAAATTTCTCATCAATTTAAAAAACAAAAACATTTAAAAAGAATCATAAAATTTTGATGAAATAAAAGTGTAACAATAAAAAGGTTAAAGGCTCCAATCACATAAATTTTAATTGATTTAAATTTAGAGAACATCTCGAATGAAAAATTATTAAAAAATAAAAACATTTCTTTTTTGCGTGTTAAAGGAAGAGGCACTACAAAACGATTATGACCTCTTTAACTTCCACCTATTTAGAGAAACTTAGCGACGAAATTTTCTTCTTATGGCCTTAAAACAATCGTCTTCTTCCGTCCGTTTAGCATGAAGATTTTTTGGGCATTAGAAAAATCGCCATCCATAATGTAAAATATAATAACATGCTAAACCATCCAGATAACGAAGTAAATTAAGAATAGCACATAACGTGTTGGTTCTAAATTGTGTTTTTAAAACGAGTTGATACCCCGTACCTTCGGATAAACCTATGATATTTCCTACCAATTATCATCCTCATTATGAGAGAGAGAGACTCGTTGTCTGAGAATAACGATGCTCAGGCTCAGCCACGAAGAAACAAAACGGCAAAAATATTATGCGTCCATTGAAGCCAAAGAAGCCCCGAAAGGACCTTGAAAATGGCATTCTTGTGGGTAGCGCGTAGTCATCCATGTCTTAACTGCACAAGCTTCCAATTAAGTCTCTGAAATCTCGAGAATGTTGGAGTCTGCCAGATTGACATACACCGTTTTCTCCGCTGCGTTTGCTTTCGGGCAGGATCCAGGAAATGTCTTTCCTCTATGGCTCAATACACAGACATGCTGTTTTTAATAGAAACCCAGGAATTTGGTTTAAGCCAAGGTAATTGTAAACACCATGGATCGCGGAGCCAGGAGGAGGGGCAACCCAAGCACAGGCCGAAAAGAACAACAACGACCACCGCAGGTGGACTCTCATCACAGGAATGTTCGTGGAAAGGATTCAATCCCCGATAATGCGGCACCTGCTGCACCTCCGCCGTCTCCACCCGCCCAGAGACGAAGATCTCACAATCGTTGGCGTCGAAAGGGAGCAGGAGGGATTGAAAACAGCCTGAATTTAATGGCACCTGGTAATAAGAGTTTTATGAATTTTTGTAGTATTGTGAAAAAGTGATTTTTTTTTTTTGTGCTGCTTTTTCGTCTCCCCTATCTCATTTGAGTTCCGGAATTGATGTATAGATATTGGGGGTTTGCCCTTAGAGATGGAAGAGCCCGGCGCAAGTAGCTCCGCCCAGCAATTTTCTGCGAGCGGCGGCGACGAGGAGTGGGAGTCTGTGCGAAGGCCCAACCGAGAGCAACATTCCGGGTGCAGGCAGGTTTGCCTTATTGCAAATCATTTCAAAATTAAATTTAAATCTTCTATGCAAATCTTCCATTACAACTTCGACATATCGGTGGCGTCTCTGTTCGCCAAGAAAGCTTATGCTCAAAACAAGGAAATACGTATACCCATGGCAGTCGCAAAAGAAATAAAGAACAAATCGATTGCATAGAACCGTGACGTCTTCCATAACGCAATGCCCGCATATGACAGAGGAAGGCATTTATACAATCCGGTTCGCTTTCCAGAAGGACACTTCACCGCGAATATGTCCAGTGGAGAAGAGGGCGAATTACGGGAGTATAAAGTGGCTTTGACGCTCGCTAACGTGCTAGACCAGCATTCGAGCTTAGATCAACTGGCTCAGGCATTGAATGTGGTGATAAGGAATTATCCCATGAGAAACCTAATCGTGATGAACCAGAGCTTCTACGAGAAACGACATGACAGCCAAGTCTACCTCGACGACGGGGTTGTGGCTTCCCCAGGGTTCTTCATGAGCGTCAGGCCCACACAGCAAGGAGTGTCGCTCAATCTCGATTTCTCGGCCATGCCGTTCCACCAGAATATGCCAGTTCTGGACTACCTGAAAAATAAATGCAGGGTGGAGTGTCGCAAGGATAAGGCTCTCAATGACGACCAGCGAAGGAAGGCCGAAAGTTCTCTCGAGAACTTGAACGTCACCGTCGTCCACAGACGCACCAAGCAGAAGTTTAGGGTGAAGGGACTCACCAGAAAAACCACCAAAGATCTCAGTTTCCAAATATGTGAGAATAATCAAACGAAGTCCGTTAGCATTATGGATTACTACAAGAGACAATATGGTTGGCACATTCAATTTAAACATCTTCCTTGTCTGGACCTCAGCAAACGACCAGACAAGCCCAACTACGTTCCCATGGAGGTGTGCGAGATATGCGAGGGACAGAAGTTTCCCATCGGTAATCTTAACAATTTTCAATACAGAAGATATCGGGAGATGGCCAGACCCTCGGCGCCAGATAGGGTCAAGAGAATCAACGAGATAATTACAAGATCTGATGGACCTAGATGGTAAGCCTTAAAAATTCAGCATTTTCACTTAGCTTTTAAAATTCTTATTGATTTTATTTATTTTATTCTAATTTCATCTTTCCATTTCGGCTCAGTGGTCCGCTACTTAAACATTTTGGGATTTCAGTGGCCTCGAGCATGACCCATGTGTCTGGCCACGTACTGGAAGCACCCAAGTTGAAGGTTGGGGGCCATGGAAAATTTGCTAAAGTCACTCCCCGAGAGGAAGAGAGGCAGTGGACCTTGCATGGAAGACAGGTCTTCGATGGCAAAAAGATTCAGAGGTGGGGAGTAATTTATTTTGCAACGCATCCAGAAGAGCAGAGGATATCAGTAGACAAGTTCTGGAAGGCCTTAGCAACGAAGTGTCAAGATCTGGGCATCGACATGGCAGATCGTCCAGTCCTTTTCGAAGCAGACACCATGACAAAGTTCAACAGTATCACTCTCCTTCGTGAGATTCTGACGGGCATCCACGCCAAAACCGGAAGGCAGCTACAGATTTTGATATGCGTTATTCAAGAGAAGAGCAGTGGCTATAAATCCCTGAAGCTCATCTGCGAGACCGAAATAGGATTGCTAACACAGTGCTGTTTGCTCGAAAATGTTACGGGATGTGGGGATACCAACTCCAAATCCGGCTCACGGTATCTGGCCAATCTTGCTCTGAAGATCAATGCAAAGGTAGGTGGCAGCAACGTAACACTGCTGGAGCCCCTTTTCGCAGGGGAATCTCACGTTGTATGTTTCGGCGCCGATGTGAATCATCCGGCCAGTAGGGACGAGACGAGCCCGTCCGTTGCGGCGGTGGTACTCAGCATCAACTGGCCGGATTCCAACAGTTACGTTGGTACCTTCCGATGCCAGAAAAACCGTGAGGAATATATTTCAGAGCTGGGAGACATGTGCAAGGAATTGTTAGACCAATATATCGACAGAAATGGAAAATTACCTGGAAGGATCGTATTCTTTAGGGACGGGGTGAGCGAAGGGCAATTCAAAAATGTTCTAAACTACGAGGTCAAAGATCTGAAGAGGGCATTTGCTCTATTTGGGAAAAATTATAGGCCGAGGATTTCATTCATAGTGGCGCAGAAGAGGCATCACACGAGGCTTTTCCCCTACGGCGACGTGAGGACGAAATCCGGAAATGTGCCTCCGGGCACTGTGGTGGATACGGTGATTGTTCACCCCACACAATTTGATTTCTACCTGTGCACTCATTATGGATCGCTGGGCACCAGCAAGCCAACACATTATCACGTTCTATGGGACGAAAACAAGTTTAGTTCAGAGAAGGTAGAGAGAATGATCAACAATCTGTGCTACACATATGCGAAATGCACGAAGCCCGTGTCGTTGGTGACTCCCGTGGCTTACGCGCATCTTGCGGCCTACAGAGGTCGACAGTACGTCGAGGCCTTGACATCCCCTGCAAACCCCCACACCTCATCCTTCTCTATTCCAAAATTTCACGCACATGTAAAAAAATTTATGTTCTTTCTGTGAAGGATTTTGGGATTTTTCGCTTTATGATAGGTAGCTAAGCGTGCCAGACCACCTGGTTTTGTAGTAATCAAATGGTCCATGACTATGTAGCAGTATAAAAAACTAATTGTTGTGTGTTTTTTCATATAACGTTTATATGCCACATAGTTTGTCATGACTATGTAGCAGTATAAAAAACATTGAAAGATAAATACATTTGGGAGGGAGTTACAATGACCGTGAAAATTCTAAATAACATTTCCATATGCAGAAAAGACAAACACGATATCCTCTTTTATTGATTGCAGAAAAGAGAGAGCTACTGGACGTCAAAAGAATGGCCATTTCAGATTCTTCAACAGCCAAAATCATAAATTAGTCCCAAATAAAACAAACTTTAGTATCTAAAAAAAAATAGCATTATGGAGGGTTTGCATATTTACGCAAGAAAACAAGAGATGCAAATTGTTTATTGCTCTACAAATTTTTCATATTAAAAAAATACTTCAAAACGTCAAAAACGAAGTAATCTATTATTGCAGCTAAAATTAGCATAGGCCTCCGTGAGAGACTCTCTCTTTTGACAAATCTCGATTGTGAAGATTTTAAATTCTAATTTGCCGAAGTCCGACGGAGGGAGCGCAGTGCGAAGTGCGCAGTAGGGAAGTGTGCAGTAGGGTTGCGCACGGATCTGGGGCGCAGTCGGGTTGCCCAAGAAACTCGGACACAGTTGGGTTTCGCACGGATCTGGGGCGAAGTCGGGTTGCGCACGGATCTCGGGCGAAGTCGGGTTGCGCACGGATCTCGGGCGCAGTCGGGTTGCGCAGCGAAGTTGGGAAGACAGCTCCAGACTTAGCCAAATTTTGGCCTTGCAAAATTTTCTTGTCCGGAGGCTTGCGCGGCTGCGGCGTTGGTTTCCCTGGCTTGGGAAGAACTGTACGGAAGAGAGAAACACCGGATCTGAGTGCAATGTTTCAGATCTGAGCTCTAACTTATAGAACCCGAACGAAATCGCTCTGAGGCGATTTGTACAGAGAACAACAGACTTTAGCACATAAAAATAACTGCAAACCCTAAAGATGCCTTAAACAACAACAAACTTTATTCATATGAAACGAGGGTTACAAAAGTCCTCAACTGAGGAAATAACAACATCTGCAGACTAAGTTGCAGGATAAACTAAAAGGAAAAAAAATGTCGAGTCGGCTGCTCGGACATTAAACAGATGAGCCACACTGCTCACTGAAACGCTCTCCTCTCTTTCTCTCTGCTCTCTTCTCCACACTTCCACTCTAATGTCTGAAGACCCGAACTGCCTTATATAGCCGCGGGGAGAGGAAGATAGGGTTTGTCCTCTGACAAGTTCTGACAGACCCTCAACTAGGGTTTCTGACCAATCGTCGAACTGGCATTAACTTCTACGACGATCGGATCTGTCAGACGTCACATCTGTCAGAGGGTAGGTGCGACGTCATGTCAAACTTTTGTCGGGATCCCTGATTGCGCGAGCGCAGTCCGACTGAGGCGTGAAATCTGGGTTAATATTTCTAACACCCTCCTTTAAACCTGATTTCACGAGCGCTTTGACTCCAAGCCGCTCTCGCAATCTGCTGAAGTCTTCCTCCTTCAAAGGCTTCGTGAAAATATCTAGCCAACTGCTCCTTGGATCTGCAAAACTGCAGTTGAATTTCTCCGGACTTCACCAACTCTCTGATGAAGTGATAACGAATATCGATGTGCTTCGTCCGGCCATGGAACACGGGATCCTTTGATAGTGCAATGGCCGAATTGTTATCACAAAAAATTGTTGTCGCGCCTTCCGAAGGATAGTTCAGTTCACTCATAACTCTTCGCAGCCAAACTTCCTGGCATGCGGCTGACGTGGCGACGACATATTCTGCTTCGGCTGTGGA
Organism: Wollemia nobilis; assembly: GCA_028583015.1. Taxonomy (NCBI): domain Eukaryota; kingdom Viridiplantae; phylum Streptophyta; class Pinopsida; order Araucariales; family Araucariaceae; genus Wollemia; species Wollemia nobilis. Next base: position 2,455,171 of record JAQPPZ010017175.1, on the reverse strand, counting down.
CAACGCAACGATGGGTTGCTTCTTGGACGCCCATGAGATTGCCCCTGATCCGAGATGGAAAGCATACCCGGAGGTGCTCTTTCGATCATCGATGCTGCCAGCCCAGTCACTATCTGTGAAGCCGACCAGTTCCAACTGGTCCTGTCTGGCGTAAAATAGGCCATTGTTTCGCGTCCCGTTGACATAGCGCAAGATCCTCTTGCCTGCTTGCCATGCGTGTCCTTCGGAGTCTCCATGAAATGGCTGATCGAATCGACTCCGAACATCGGATCCGGCCGAGTTGCGCCAAATACATCGACTTGCCAACTAGCCTCTTGAACAGGGTTGGATCTACATTCCTCCCTGAATCCAGCTTGCTCAACTTCAAACCTGTGGCTACAGGTGTGATGGCAGGTTTGTTGTCCTCCATCTTGAACCGCTTCAGGACATCCTTCGCATACTTGCCCTGAGAAATGAAGATGCCATCTGCCGATTGGTCAACTTCAATGCCGAGAAAATACTTCATCAGCCCTAAGTCCGTCATCTCGAACTCCTTCTTCATGGTTGTTCTGAACTGGTCGAACAGACATTGTTGTTGCCAGTATAAATCAAATCGTCCACATACAGGCAGACGATAATGAGCTCACCTGCTTCATTTGTCTTCATGTACAGGGTGTGCTCATATGGGCATTTTACAAACCCATTTTCCTGAAAATAACTGTCAATCCGGCTGTACCAAGCCCGGGGCGCCTACTTCAAACCGTACAGGGCCTTTTTTAGCTTCAGGACTTTGCCCTCCTGGCCTTCAATTTCGTAACCTGGTGGCTGGTCTATGTAGACCTCTTCCTCCAACACTTCCTTGAGGAAGGCTGACTTGACATCCATCTCGGTACATCTTCCAACCCTGTTGTGCTGCCAATGCCAGGATCATCCCGACCGTGTCAAGTCGGGCTACAGTGCATATACCTCATGGTAATCGATGCCCGACTTCTGCTTGTAACCCTTTGCCACCAGTCCGGCCTTATGCTTGTCAACGTCTCCTTGGGCGTTGAACTTTGTCTTATACACCCACTTGACCCCAATGGTCTTCTTCCCTACTGGAAGATCTGTCAGTTGCCATGTATCATTCTTTTCAATGGCTTCAATCTCCTCGTCCATCGCCTGCACCCACTTCTGATTCTGACTTGCGTCTTCGAACTCTACTGGATCAACTTCAGTAAAGAATGCAAAGTCAAAGTACTCTTCATCTACATGGGTTTGGGTTGCCTCGTAGATTTCTTGCAAGCTCCTTGTCTTCGCTGGCGTCACCAGGTTCTGGATTCTACTTGCACATGGAGGCGACCGAGATGGAGTGGTTGTGCTACCGTCGGCACCGTTGCCGTTGCTGGAAGTTGCAGGTGGCTGCACACTTCCTTCTTCCAAGTCAACAGACTGTACTACCGCTGGCTCTGACTGGCCAGCCTTCGACTTCCAGTTCTAGGCTTCATCTTCAAGAAATTTCACATCACGACTGATGATGAGCTTCTTCGTCACAGGGTTGTACAGCCTATATGCCTTCGCCTGCTCATTGTACCCTATGAAAATGCACTTCTCAGCTCTATCATCCAACTTCTACCGCTTCTCTTCTGGAACATGTGCATATGCAATGCACCCGAACACACGCAAGTGAGCCACACTTGGCTTCACACCGCTCTAGGCCTCCTGAGGGATTTTGTCCTTCACGCTTTTGGTGGGACATCTGTTCAGCAGGTAGACTGCACATGTTACAGCCTCTGCCCAAAATTCGTGCGGCAATCCCTTCGCCTTCATCATGCTTCGTGCCATCTCCATGATGGTTCGGTTCTTCCTCTCAGCTACGCCGTTCTGTTGTGGCGTGTATCTGGCAGTGAACTGCCTTCGAATTCCATGTCGCTTGCAGTAGTTATGGAATTCGTTGGAGATGTATTCACCTCCACCATCCGTCCTGAGAGTCTTGATCTGATATCCGCTCTGTTTCTCCACCAGAGCCTTGAACTCCTTGAATCTGGCAAATGCTTCTGACTTCAACTTGATGGCATAGATCCAAGTCTTCCGACTGAAGTCATCTATGAATGTTAAGAAGTATTTGTTGTCGACAAACGTGCTGGTCTGCATCGGACCGCAAATGTCTGAGTGCACCAGCTCCAATGGTTGTGATGCTCTCCAAGACTGACCGGAAGGGAACGAATCCCTATGTTGTTTGCCGACTAAGCAGCCCTCACAAACTTGATTTTGCTGCTCTATCAGGGGTAAACCCTTCACCATCTGCTTCTTGTGCAGTTGATTCAGGCCACTGAAGTTCAGGTGACCAAATCTGAGATGCCACAACCAGGTAGCATCTTTCACAACTGCACTCAGAGACATCAATGATTCATTCTGAATCTACAGTGGAAACATTTTATTCTTCGTCATGGACACTGTAGCAATCTGCCCATGCGACTTGTCTCTGATGGTGCAAGCTCCATCTTTGAACTGGACCGTATGTCCCTTCTGCACGAGCTGTCCAACGCTCAACAGGTTATGCTTCAGTCCAGGCACATAGTAGACGTCACAGATCTGCTTTCGTTCACCGTGCCTGGTGCGGATGAGGATATTTCCTTTCCCCATTATGGGAACCTTGTTGTTGTTCCCCATCTTCACCTCAGACCGGATCGTTTCATCCAGTTGGGAGAACATCTCCTTGTTCCCCGTCATGTGGTTGCTGCACCCACTGTCTAAATACCAGACATTCTTCTGGCACTCCTTCCTCAATGTTGCAAGTCAACAACACATTTCCTCCTACCGCATTTTTGGTTTCATCCGTGTAATGGGCTTGTTGCTGGTTCTCCTTGGCCATCCATTTTCTGCACTGTGAGATGTAATGGCCGAACTTCTTGCAAAAATAGCACTGGACCTTTGACATGTCCTTCTTCGACCAGATCCAGCTTTGCTGATTTTTCGAATTGCCTCTTCCACCTTGCTGATGGAAATTACAGTTGATCTCCCCTTCACTAGGGTTTGACCATCCTCCTTGCTTGTTGCCTTTCCCACGCCTGCCTTTGCCTCTTCCTTCGTGAGAACTAGAGGCGCCATGGTGGGAATCTTGTCTGCCGTTGTCTCGAAATGAGACCCGAGCCCCGAATGCTTGCTCCAGAGAGGTCTGAGATGAACGGCTCAGCCTCTGTTCATGTGTCTGCAATGAACCCATGAGTTCGTCTGTCGAGAGGGTTGTCAGATCCCTCGACTCTTCGATTGCTATCACAACCGAGTCAAACTTGGCAGGCAGACTTCTGAGAATCTTCTCCATGATTCTCTCGGCTCTGCACGTTTTCTCCGTTCAACCGCATCTGGTTGATAATGTCCATCGTCCGGGTGAAGAAATCACTCATGGACTCGGACTCACTCATCTGCAGATTTTCAAACTCCCTCCCGAGCATCTGCAGTTTCACCAACTTTACCTTATTGGTGCCCTGGTACGAGCTGGCCATAATCTCCCAGGCCTGCTTCGCCTTGGTGGCCGATGCGATCCGCGGGAAGATGGACTCCTCGACCGCTTGCATGATGTAGAAGAGGGCCTTCTGGTCCTTCTTCGTGTTCTCTTTCAATAGGTCCTTGTATGCTTGAGAGAGGGCGGCCAGTGCTGCTGCATCCGCCGGTTCTGGGTAGCCATTCTCGACTAACTCCCACAGCTCCTGAGATCCGAACAGGATCTTCATCTGGATGCTCCAATAATCGTAATTCTTCCCGTTGAAGCGCGGGATCTGCAACTGCAAGTTGTTGCTACTGGAAGCCATTCTGCTTCGGTCTCCGCGTCAAGGGATCAGTAGCTCTGATACCAATTTGAAGAATTTAATTTATTTTTTGAAGTCCAACAGAGGGAGCGAAGAGCGAAGTGCGAATAGTGCAATGCGAAGTGCGTAGTAGGGAAGTGCGTAGTTGGGTTGCGCACAAATCTGGGGCACAGTCGGGTTGCGCATGAAACTCAGGCACAGTCGGGTTGCGCACGGATCTGGGGCGTAGTCGGGTTTCACACGGATCTGGGGCGCAGTCGGGTTGTGCACGGATCTCGGGTGTAGTCGGGTTGCGCACGGATCTTGGGCACAATCGGGTTTTGCAGCGAAGTTGGGAAGACAGCTCCAGACTTAGCCAAATTTTGGCCTTGCAAAATTTTCCTGTCCGGAGGCTTGCGCGGCTGCGGCTTTGGTTTCCCTGGCTTGGGAAGAACTGTACGGAAGAGAGAAACACTGGATCTGAGTCCAATGTTTCAGATCTGAGCTCTAACTTATAGAACCCGAACGAAATCGCTCTGAGGCGATTTGTACAGAGAACAACAGACTTTAGCACATAGAAATAACTGCAAACCCTATAGATGCCTTAAACAACAACAAACTTTATTCATATGAAACGAGGGTTACAAAAGTCCTCAACTGAGGAAATAACAACATCTGCAGACTAAGCTACAGGATAAACTAAAAGGAAAAAATGTCGAGTCGGCTGCTCGGACATTAATCAGATGAGCCACACTGCTCACTGAAACGCTCTCCTCTCTTTCTCTGCTCTCTTCTCCACACTTCCACTCTAATGTCTGAAAACCCGAACTGCCTTATATAGCCGAGGGGAGAGGAAGATAGGGTTTGTCCTCTGACAGGTTCTGACACACCCTCAACTAGGGTTTCTGACCAATCGCCGAACTGGCATTAACTTCTACGGCGATCGGATCTGTCAGACGTCACATCTGTCAGAGGGTAGGTGCGACGTCATGTCAAACTTTTGTCGGGATCCCTGACTACGCGAGCGCAGTCCGGCTGAGGCGTGAAATCTGGGTTAATATTTCTAATAGATTGTGGATACAAGACAGAACGTCGGATATAATTATTGCCAAATTTTGGCTATAGAAACTCCACATACGTAATTACAGTCATTCAATTGTAAAAGAATAAGGAAATCACAGAAGAATGTAACGCCAAAAAAATGATTGTCTTCTAACATCAACAAAATGATTGTCTTCTTATTAAGATGTTTGAGTTGATATGTTTTAAATTTTAAATTAAAATTTTTAAGTTTGAATCATTAAAAGATGATCCATCTTGTGTTTTTTTATTATTAAGAAAATTGTATGAAATGTCATTGATATAGGTTAACTGGTAGAAGGTTTTTCTTGTCCGGGTGAGAGATATAAGATATTAACTAGCATTTAAAATAAATTAAACTTCACAACAAATAATCTTGTTCAAATTTTCCTCAACCTTGTGGTCAATAGATTAATTTGAAGGCATTTTGGCTTGTGAATAAGAGAACCTGAAAGAAACTTTTAGGCTGCCTTTCTTTCTTTGTCTACATAAAAAATATATTTTTTAGCAAGAATGTTTTGACAGGAATTCTACAACTTATACAATCAAACATGTTAAAAATGTGAGCATCAAAGAGGGTAAAAAATTAAACACCTCGCTGAAGCGAAACAATTAGAAAATCGAATAACTCAGAAAACAACAAAAAAGAAATGGACAAAGGGGAGATCTGAGATAGTTCTACCCCATTTTACCAACCTCATAAGCCACTGAAGCATTCAACCACTAGATCTCCTCTGAAAAATCCAAAGCATTCTTCAAAGAACTCCAAATCGCTCTCTGTTTGATATCAGTGAGTTTCAAACTATGAAAAATAATGTTTTTCCTATCATGTGTCCTCCGGTGTATACATGTCTTTAAATTTTTTGTCTTTATGACATCTTTGGGCAGAATTTCCACTTCAGGAAAAGGGGAGAAGGGGACAGACCATCCTCCTCCCGCTTCTTATCATGCAAATGTTTAGACTTGTGCGTGCTACTCCCCACCTCCATAATGGCCTACGAAGGACCACCAACCACGCATGCAAGATTATCCTTTTTAGGAGAATTAATGATATTGATAGTAGGGCTCTTATCTCTATCACAAAATGCTTTCCTATACACACCTTTCATTGAAACATGAATCTTTCGAGAAACCTTGTTAGGTCCCATGCCCAAAGAAAATGAGTAAATATCCTCACTATCATCATTAAAATCCTCAGAAGCATCCTTGGACAAGCCAGGAGTGGGACAAGAAATATCGACACACGATTTTAGAGGCTCCTCCGCAATCAAGCCATGTTCAGAAGCTGCTTGTTCAAAAACAAGTAGAGCCAAACCTTGGTGGAGGGGGGCCTAACCCCGACCTCCTTGCATAGCCATCATTGATTTTTTTATTGATTGAAACAAAAACAAACGAATTTTCATTTGAAGACGCCTACTCAGATGGATAAGAAACATAGCATTGAAACTTCAAATAATATCGTAAGAGGAATCAAGGGTGAAATAGTCCATAATGACTTTAGCCACCCTATCCCAAGGAGGGGACAACGCCCTAGCACTAAATCCATTCTACATTCTGGGCATAAATTCATCATCATCCAAAAAGAAACTAATTTCTTTCACTAGGGAGTACCTATCATGGTTATGGAAGGCACCATCCAAAGCAAGACCAGTAGTCCTACTAATCAACTCCGTCATCACCTGGAAAGACCATGAACCAATGCTTACCCAACCATCGTTCCAAGAAGCCCCCATCCAATTAGAGAGCACAAGATTATGACCGTGAAATTTTTGTATACACTCCTAAAGGCCCTTGCTAGACAAAAAATATTTAACCTCATCGTCAAAGGAAATAGTAGTAGTTCCAAATGGGACTTGGTAAACTTTTGCTTTGGGAGCAGTTTAGCCTTATCCATTGGCTCAACAAGAAATCACTTCCTCACAACCTCTGCTCTTGATCATAAAATCAACATAACAAAGACCAAACCAAGAAACTCACCAAACCACCAACGATCCTATAAGGCAACAAGTGAGATTAAAGTTTTATCCGACTCCTAAGTCAACCATAAATCATAAGATGTCCCCTCAATACTCACCGATCTGGGAAACCAAAGAACACCGTGAAGCACCATGAATAAAACCAGGCTCAACCGGGGAGAACCCGACACGGGAGGGAGCACAGACTCATACACAAGGAACATCATGCAAGACCCAAATACAATAGGAAAAATCCCAATGCCAGGACCAAACAGTAGAAAAAACCAAATTCTAATAAAAAGGAGAAGGGAGGGGACCAAAAACCCACCAACTCCTTCGAAAAAACAACCAACCTAATAGAATCCACTTGGCACAAAATAGAGAAACCCCTGGATAGAAGCGAGCACAATCAGGAAAGGAAATAGAAGGCTTCCACCATGGGGGAAAAACCTGAGCCAAAAATAGAGGGGCCCAAAAAGGTGCCCCAACCATCACAAAACCAACAAAAACAACAAGAAGCATTCCTCGAGGGAATGGAATCGACAAAGAGAAGAGGAACTTCCTGCAAAGAAAATAAAAGTATAGCCACCACCAAAATCGAGGACAGAAGGGGAGCACAAGAGAAGACCTCGCCAGGCAGGACGCCACAAGAAGAAAGTTCCAAAAAATGAGTCAGCCTTGGGAATCACAAAATGAGGACGTCAAACCTAACTAAGGGAAGAGGCCCCAATTCCAATGAAAAATTAATTAAAGCACCGGGAGGGATACCACTTACAAAGATTTGAAATTTGAAAAAAAGGGTCTCCCACCATACAAGAACATAAAGGTCGAACCAATTTGATCCCCACAAAAAGACAACAAGGACTTAGAAGATAAATAATACCATTTTCAACCAAACGAAGGGAGACATACTTCGAAACCACCGCAAGAGACTTAAATAGAAAGCTCTTCCAAAGCCATAGAGACAACCACACCAGTAGCTAACATGATTCCAACTGATAAAATTTAAGGTTTCACATCATTCGAAAGATGAATAATCTCTTGCAGAAAATCCCTATACCAGATTGAAAGGCTTGTGTAAGATACACCAAGATTTTCTAATAAATCAACCATCGAATTCCCTTCTCTAAACATGTGCTTAATCACCATGGATCGAATGTGCCAAATGGATTCTTCAATTAAATTGAACACTCGCCAATTGGAGTGATAGGCCCCACTGAGCATGTTGGTAACATTTAGCGAGTCTACAGAGAAAAGTTAACTTACATGATTGAATTTATTGTAATTATTTTGTGTAACTGGTAATTGCTAGCTAGCCATGTAAAATATTATAAAATTAAACTATAGAATCTATAAAATTATATGGTTAGTTTTTATATAATAGTTATTTAGGATAATTATTATGTAAAATTTGGTTTATAATTTTTTTTTTTAAATGAAGTAATTTAAAAAAAAAAAAAAAAACTTTATTTTATTTAAAAATATATATTAAAAATAAAGATATATTATAATGATATAGTGATGTTATAAGGTGTTATCTTATTGTGAAGAGTATGATTAAAAATTCTAAAATATTAGATATATACACCATAAAAAAATTAAGTATTTTTTATTTAATATCATTTAAAATAATAAATAGTTAAATTTTTTTTAAAAAACTTATTATTATGAAAATGTGTTTTTAAAATAAAACATGTTTAAAAATTTTTAAACATAAAATTAATTAATTTTATGATCCCATCTTTATATTTAAAATGTTATAACCTTGTTTTTCCAAAATACAAATAATAAATAGAATCAGTGATTTGAAAATTTATTCGAAGACATTCAAGCATAAATAACTAGAGGGCCTAAAATTAGTAAAAAGTGTAAATATCATAACGTATTAATAAAAAAAATTGCCTTCATACACAAAAAAAAAAAAAATGTATTTAATATTAAATACTTAACTATTGTATTTGAGACTTAATCAAACATTTAAATAGTATTTTAGTTTAATCTATAAACAATGAAACAATATACTAGCATAAGGTCTAATATGCACTAACACCAAGCAAAATCCCATTTCAAATATTTTATTAAGGTAAAATAAACACCCATAAAAATTTATAGATATAGAAACAAAATTTGTAATGCTCTATGCAAATTTAGATTAAATGCACTAGAAAGAGAAGGAAAAGAAAAATATTAATATTACATTTTTTTCTATTTAAGACCATGTCCATGGGATTATTTGGTTGAAAAAAAAATCATAGATTTTTTTATCAAGTTTACAACTATACATAGTATTGATTCTTGATATTTCTTTGATCATTCATCATTGATATCAAATGACAATTAATCATGTAACTTATCTTGAAAATCATCCATTACCCATCTTGGATTTTATTTGTTTGTTTGGCATTAAAATTAGAAGTAATAAGAATATTCCTAAATATTTTATGCAAAGACCTTATAAAAATATAATTTCACTTACTTAGATACACATATGTATAATTATAGGGTTTATTGAGTTTGAGTGGGATGCAAGGGGAAGCAAGGTGTGATCCTTTTATTTTTATTGTTTTAGATCTTTGTATAAACTAAAATCTAAAATATACTTGTGAGAAAAATCTAGGTAGCATGAAGGTAAAGTCATTTTTGAAATCCCTTAGTCTTATGGATACCCTAGTAGGCAGTATGAATGCCCTATTTGGAAACAACAAGAAGATTAAATATGTAGTAAATATTTTTTAGATAATAAATGTTACACCATAAGTAATTATCAAGGACTATATGATTGAGCAATGTTACACCATAAGTAATTATCAAGTACTATATGATTGAGCAAGATATAATGGTCCTGAAAAGAAAAGGGTTGATATGTAAGTTCCATTGATATTGGTTGGTTTTTTTAGAGATTTAAAATTTGATTGAATAAAACTTAGGATATGACTCAAATTAGTCCATGAATTTTATTCTAAAATGTTTTTATTATTTATCTAGTTCATATAGGGATAAAATAATGAGTGGTGGGATACCCCTGCCTCCTTGGGTCTTACCCGAAAGTGGCATCCCTTTTGGGATGTTTTCCAAAAATAAAAATAAAAAATAAAAAAAATAATGAGTGGTGGACTATGATTTATAAGAAGAGATAGCCCATATTTAAGACCATAGAAAATAGATTTTTCTATGGTGATGGAAATTATTAAAAGGTTTCTAGTTTGGGTTAGCATTTTCAACCTCCATATCAACTTAACAATAAAAAGGTTTTGAAAAAATTGGTAATAATTTAGGGGAGTTCATTTAGGAGGGAACAATTCATAAAGAGTGAAAGCATGTTATACATACTAGAATATTTGTTGACATGGTTATTTCAAAACCTTGGTTTTTGCTAAAACCCATTAAGAATAAATTTGAATCAAGATAATGGAATGAACAACTAGATTATGAGTATATTGTAGTTAGATGCCACAAACATTATAAGATTAGATACATGACTAGAGATGATAAAGAGAAAATAATCAAGAAACAAATATAATTTTTAGTCATGAGACAAACTTCATGATAAAGCAAGGAGATCATATTATCATAGAACCTAAATTAGATTAAAGAATTTTTTACTCTCAAAAAAGTGGTAAAGAAATCTCCTTTACATCATCAGACGCAAAGTCCTTCCCAATTCACTTGAATTAGCTATTAGAAGAAATAATAAGGATGCAATAAATGAGGAATTAAAATATGTAAGTTCAAATTAAGAAGAAACTAAAGGTTGAAAGGATGACTTGGAGGAAAGTCCTCAAACAAGTATAATCTAGGTAATTTATATTCACTTTCATCAAGTAGTAGAAAATTATCTCTTTGTACTAAAATTAAAAGTAGTAAAGAGTTTATTCCTTGCACTTAATGGTTTCAATAGCAGCATAATTAAGAAAGGAGTATGGAGAATATCTATGGCAATTTAGGTTTTTGGACAACATAAGAAAGTACGATGAAGGATGTTTATTGGACTTTAGGACAACATAAAGTATTTTGAGGATATTTCTATAGAGGATAAATCCTATTATAAATAGTTTGGAAAAGTGGAATGTATTGATGAAGATGAAAGTATTAGTGGGAATTGAAAAATAAGAGGAAAAATCCTCAAGAAGGAACAAAGAGAAAGGAAAATTAGACAAATATAAATTTTGGAAACCAAATAATAAGAAATTGACTAAGCCATAAAATATAAACTAAAATTAATGACGAAGATGTTATCTTGGAATACTATGGTATGAATAAAGCATTCAAAAAAATATTAGGGAATTAATAGCTTGTTATAGTCTTGAAATTATTTTAATATAAGAAATAATAACAAGTAGTAATGAATGTAAAGATGCAGTGAAAAAAACTTGGAAGTTGAGAAATTCTCTAGCAGTTTGTTTTATAGAAGCTTCAAGAGGTATTAAAACAATATGGGATACATGCAAATGGGATGGATAATTTCTAGAAGCAAGAAGTAATTGTGTTCCTAGTTTGTCTTGCAAGATAGAGAAAAATATCAAAGTTGAAGTTATATATATATATATATATATATATATATATATATATATATATATATATGCTTAGACTACAATTACTCTTTATGATAGATGTTGGAAGGACCTTAGTTTATTTATGTCAAATTTAATAATGATTCATACTTATAATCTATGGATTCTTGGGGGGACATCAACATAGTTCTATTTCCTTTGAAAAAGAAGGGTGGTATCCTAAATGGTCTAAATCAATGGAGTATTTTGCTTCCTTTATCAATTCAAATGTCCATTGGATTGTTATTCCTTCAAATTGTTAACATACATAGGATAATAGGTGCTTTGGGAAAATTCATATAATAAAATATTGGACTGATTACAAAATAAAGTATACAATCTCTTCAATTATTTTAATATAAGCAAGATCATATCACAAATTTATTCTCTTGAGATGTAACCTACTACATAATGGTTATCCAATGTCATCTCATTTTACTCTATATGGATCCAAGACCTTACCTTATTACAAATAATTATTTAGACCTAAATTTCTATGGTTTGGTTCAGAATGATAATATACTACATAATACCATGGAAGCGAATAAAAATATGTTGCATATGAGACCAATAGAAGAAGCATTATAAGTATTGAAGCTCTTTTTGGTTACATAAGTGATCACCAAAGTGAATAGAATGTAGTTCCTTAAGAAGAACACTATGGTGATCATGAAACATACACAAGTTGGTAAACCTATATGAAAACCCTTCCTTAAGTAGGAAATCCTAGGAAAATGTCAAGTTTGAAGATGCATATGACAAATACTCATGTAAAATAGACTAGAATCGGGATGGCCTTAATACTAAGATGCCCAAATTTGAAAACTAAGGTATACAATGGTATCAATAGACAAAGCATGTGCTAAGGAGAATGGATCTAGTAGTTCACAATTGAGTTTGTGATTTCTTTATTATACTTGATGACCAAGTAAAACTAATATAAATAGCAAACCACTTTCATATGTTGTGCATTTTTTATTTTATTTTTTTATTGAAGGAACAACAAAGGTAAACGATTAATGTGCATAATGATTTGATTCCCTAACAAGTAAGGTCTCTAATACCTTATTTTCTTGACAAGTGTGCATAATTCTTTATTATTTATATAGTAGTTTTTTGAAAGCAACTAATATTTCAAACTGGTAATACATAGAGTGGTCATTTTGCTTCAAAATAAATCCAATGTTGTTTGTGTTGTTACACACCTAGAAGCACAAATTTAGTGGTGTAAGAAATTTGATTTAGAGTTAAGACCCTTTACTCATGTCTACCATCATTACAAAAATAGTGGATGCCAACATTCACTATATTACATATATATTGCTCACCTATGATAGGCATGATAAAATATAAATATGTTTTTTAACCAAAACTAAAATAAATAACAACTAGTTAATTAACGATCAAATATTTATTAATTTTATTTTCATAAAACTATAAAACATTACAAATAAAATGTTTATTAATTTTAATTTCATAAAACTATAAAACATTAATTTTATTTCCTTAACAAGTGTGCATAATTCTTTATTATTTATATAGTAGTTTTTTGAAAGCAACTAATATTTCAAACTGGTAATACATAGAGTAGTCATTTTGCTTCAAAATAAATCCAATGTTGCTTGTGTTGTTACACACCTAGAAGCACAAATTTAGTGGTGTAAGAAATTTGATTTAGAGTTAAGACCCTTTACTGATGTCTTCCAATCATTACAAAAATAGTGGATGCCAACATTCACTATATTACTTATATATTGCTCACCTATGATAGGCATGATAAAATATAAATATGTTTTTTAACCAAAACTAAAATAAATAACAACTAATTAATTAACGAGCAAATGTTTATTAATTTTATTTTCATAAAACTATAAAACATTACAAATAAAATGTTTATTAATTTTATTTTCATAAAACTATAAAACATTACAAATAAAATGTTTATTAATTTTATTTTCATAAAACTAATAAACATTATCTAATATTAAAAATAATTAAACTCTTTCTCACTTGACAACAAATAGTCTTGTTCAGCACTCTCCACGACATTGTTGTCAATAGAAGAATTTGAAGGCATTAGAGAACTTGAAAAAAAACTTTTAGGCTGTCTTTCTTTCTTTGTCTGCATAAGAAAATTAACATACATAACTGAATTTATTTTATTTTTTTGAGTAATTGGTAATGGAATTTATAAAATTAGGTGGTTAGTAATTATATAATAGTTATCTCATATAAAAATTAATTTAACAATTCATATTTGTTAACTTTCAGTTTGAAGAAGGAAAACATGAGAACTCGCATGTTCACTCTGCAACTCTGCATGTGGGAGATTGACTTTGCATGTGTGAGATCCAATTCACTACGGGATTGATTTTGTTCTGAGTGTGCTTTAACGCCGCCTTGGGCAGGGGTAAGGCTTTTTTTAATGGCGGCCGCTCATACGGCCCCCTCAATTGATACTGCAGTGGATGGAGCACAAGATGGCACCAGGGAAACATCCTCGGAAGCTTGTTCTGCAGAATTTTCACGAGGTAATACATCTGTTCCCACTGTGGTCATTCCTATTCAAGAATTTCATTCTGCATGCCAATGGTTTGAGTCGCATACTTTAGTGGGCTATTTTTTGGGTCGTATCCCGAATGACACACTTCTACGTACCTGGGTTAATCAAATCTGGAGCCCTTATGGAGTTAAGGTCGAAAATGTCCAAAATTTGACTAAGGGGTATTTTCTCTTTCGTTTTGTGGATCCTGCTCATGTACAGAAGGTGCTCAATAAAGGTCCCTGGACTGTTCGAAATTCGTTGCTTATTCTGCAACCATATTCCAGGGATTTCCAAGTTGGCAAGGTTGCTGCCCTTGAGGTTCCTGTGTGGGTGGAATTCCCTGGTCTTCCAATTCCTGTCTGGAACTTCTTGCCTTCCTTAGTTGCTCCATTGGGTCATTTTGTTTGTTTTGAACCTGTTCGTTTTTTCTCTGCTCGCCCCACTCGTCGTGTGTGTGTCAAGATTGATCTGACCAAAGACTTGCATGATTACATTGATATTAAAATTGGTGATTCCATTCTGCATCAGAGGGTTCAATATATTAATCTCCCCGATACTTGTTATCGTTGCCAATCTAAGGGCCACAAAATTAAGGATTGCCCTCTCATGATGGGTAAGTTTAATCAAGTTCCTGTCTCTTCTGCCAATCCTCCTCCTGTTCAAGCATCTGGTGCTACTGGAGAAACCTCTCAAGCGGATTGGCAAGTGGTTACTCGTCGGCATAGTAAACAACATCAATCAGTTCCTCCCAGTTCTTCTCAGCCTCCTTCGAATTCTACTGTTCCCCTGCTCCCTACTCCATCTGTTCTTCCTTCACAGCCCCCCATTTCTCCTCCTTCTTCAATTCCTCCAATTTCTAATTCCTCTCCCTCTCTAGTTCTTCCCCATGGTAATTCTCTTCGGTCTGGATCTTCTTTTGCCTCAGTTGTTGCAGACAATTCTATCCCTACTACAGTTAATGGATCCTCTTCTTCTCCTGAAGAGTTTGTTTTCTCTGTTTTCCAACAACCTATTGCAGAAGATCGACAGGTTTACAAGGCTCGCCGCTCTCGCAGTCCACTGAGAGTTGCGCGTAACAGACATTCTGATAATATGCATCCACTTGAAGAAGGGAATTTTGGCAAGAATTCTTTTGGGTCCCTAGATGCTTTGGAAGACTCAGAGGATGTTTTGGAGGCAGCCCACCCTAACCAATCCTCATGATTTTCTTCTCCTGGAATGTTAGGGGTTTGACGGACCCAACCCGAAAATATACGGTCCGTAGCGAGTTAGCCAATGCTGCTCGTTTGTTTGGTGCTCTAGATTTTGTCTGTTTGCAAGAAATTAAGATTGTTGGATTTCTTCTGCAGTGTACATGTAGCTTTTTGTGGCCCCATGGGCAATTTTTTGCTACTCATCATTCCCCTGGAAAAGGAGGAGCTGTCACTTTCATTGCATCTAAGTGGCAGTCTAATATTGTGACTTGGGGTGTTGATCCTTCACATCAAGCAGTATGGGTTTTGTTTGAGTTCAACGGTAAACCTTTTGGAATTATTAATATTTATGCTTCCAATGATGCTCCACATCGATGTGCTTTATGGCGATGGTTAGCTTTTTCCATGCTTGCTGCCACATGGATTCTTTGCGGTGACTTTAATATGGTTGAGAAAGCTTCTGACCATTTAAGTCACGTGCCAATGAGATGGTGTGTTGGTGAGCGTGAAGCCTTTTACTTTATGAAGAATAAATTGGCCCTTCATGACCCCAATATTTGTTTTTCTCCTACTGATTTCTTAACAGCTCAGTGGTTTACCTGGTCTAATTTCCAGGCTGGGGAATCTCGTGTTCTAAGACGTCTTGATAGAGCTATGATTTTTGAGAGTTCCTCTTTTCATATGGCTCGCCTGTCCCCTTATTTGCCTACTATTTCTGTTATTCCTGATACTTCACTTTCTGATCATTCCCCCATTCTGTTTTCTGTTGAGTCTCATTCTCAATCTTCTAGCCAATTTCAATCCCAGTTCTATTTTAATACTTCCTTTCTTCAAAGTGCAGCAATGAAAGCCCATATTTGTAGAATCTGGAATCTTATCCCCAGGCCTTCAGGTCCTTCTGGTTGGATCGAGTGGTGGAATGATGCCATCAAAAGAACAACTTTTCTTCTGAGAACTCTGGGAGTTGAAGTTGCAAGAAGAAGAAAAAAATCAAATATGGTTTTGAAATCTGAGCTTGCCAAAGTCTCTGTCAGATTGGAGTCTGACCCTTTTAATTCAGATCTTCAAGCCTTTGCAGCTTCTATCCGACATGAGATGAGAAAAGCTGAGATTTATGAAGCTAAAGGTGCTCAGTTGAGAGCTCGCCTTCATTGGCTTAAAGTGGGTGATCGAGTGTCTAAAGAATTTTTTAAAAGACTACGCCCTCCTCCAAATATTACTCAGTTTCAAGCTTTACAAGTGGATGGTGTCAGACTTACTTCATTGCAAGAGATTTCTACAACTTTTGTCCGACATTATCAACATGTTTTTGCTTCACAACCTTTAACTCCTGCAAGACAACAGGCTCTTGATGAATGTTGTGCTGCCATCCCTTCTAGGCTCACTCCAACTCAAAGGGATGTTTGTGATGCTCCTCTCACTTTGGAGGATCTTAAATCTGCTCTTTCTCATATGGCCAATGATAAAGCACCTGGTCTTGATGGTTTTCCCTGTGAGTTTTATAAGGAGTTTTGGGACATGCTTGGGTCAGATTTACTCAATGTGTATAAGGAAGCAATATCTAATGGCTCTCTGGGATCACTTATCAACAAAGGTAATGTTAAATTCATCCCTAAAGAAGGTGATCCGAGAGATTATCACTAATTGGCGGCCCATTACACTTTTGAATGTTAGCTATAAAATTATTGCCAAAGCTCTTGCTTTGAAACTCCGACCCTTGCTTCCTCTTATTATTAGACCAGAGCAAACAGGATTTGTACAGAGCAGGTATATTTTAGATAACGTTATTGTTGTATGGGAAGGTATGGAATGGGCTAATGCTTCTTCTCAGGATGTCCTTTTTATTAAGATTGACTTTGAAAAAGCATATGACAGAATTGAATGGTATTTCATCTTAGCTATGCTTAAGGCTTTAGGTTTTGGAGATAATTTTATTCATTTAGTTCAAATGTTGTTTCAAGATGCTTCTATTGTTCTTACTCTTAATAAAGCTCAATCCGAAAGTATTCCTTTAGCTCGATCAGTAAGACAAGGATGCCCTTTAGCACCTTCTCTATTCATTTTGGCAGCTGAGGCTTTTGGTTATCTGCTAGCACATAGAGCATCTCAAGGGCTTATTAAAGGGATCTCCCTGCCTCACTCTTCTCAGCAGTTGATTAATGGTCATTTTGCTGATGACTCTTTTTTGACTTTATCAGAAGATGAGATTTCTGTTTCTCATGCTTTAGCTTGCCTTGAGCTTTTCTGTTTAGCTTCAGGATCTAATGTTCAATGGAGAAAAACATCTTGTTTCGAGACAATCTTTGAAACCTCTTCCTCCCTGGTTATCTGATAAACAATGGAAGTGGATACAACCGGGTGAGATGTTTAAATTTTTGGGCATTCCATTTGCATTTCGGGGATCTCTGCTCGGCTTTGGGGATATGTAGTGCAAAAGGTAGAGAAAAAGATAGCTTATTGGACTTCTAAAAAGCTGTCTCTTGCAGGTAAATTCCAAATTTGCTCTAAAGTTTTAGCTTCTACACATGTTTATTATTCTTCTTGTTGGGTTCCTTCCAAGAATTGTTACAAGAAACTTGAAAAGCTTCTTCGAGATTTTTTATGGTCTAATGTTGTTGGTAAAAGAGGATTTCACAGAGTTGCTTGGGATATTTGTTGTCTTCCTAAGCACTCGGGTGGTATGGGTTTGTTTGACTGTCAAAAGCAAGGTTTTGCTTTATGTGCCAAATGGATAACTCGTTCTTTGCAAGGAGATGAGGCTTGGAAAATTTTACTTAGAAATTGTATTTCTTCTGGGCTTCCCTTGGGCAGAAAAGTTTGGAAAGGCCTCAATCTTCATACGCTTATTACTGCCCCTGTTCCTGTCAAGATTTCAGGGTCCTTCGTGGCTAAAAGCATTTGGAAAGCCTGGGAAGCTCTCAAACCTTGGTTATCCTGGAAGGGCTTTGGAGGGAAAGTTGGCCCTTCTATCTCCTTTCTCAATGTATGGTGGTCTCAGGCTATTTCTTATGAAGGTTTGCCACTAGCACAAGTGCAATGGGTTAGAGCCCAACGCTTTTATAAAAAAGGAATTGCATTACTTTCTGATTTTGTTTCCTTTCATACTAAGAATTGGATCCCTTGGGAAGATTTTAAACACTATTATGGTTTGAAACAAGATGATAAATCCACTTATGAAGCTGTTATTGATCACACTCCCTTTTGCGTATGGTCCAAGTTGTCTAGACATTTTCAAAAGCCATGGTGGTGTGACTGGGAATGGCCTAAACATGTTTCATTGCTTAAGTATTCTGCCCGTTTGGGTTATTCCTGGCTTTCCCCTGCAGTTCCTATGGCAGCCATGCTCAATGGAAGATGGAATTTAAATTCTTCTCAGTCTGATTGGAAATCTCGGTTTCATACTGTATGGGCTAAATATATTGAACCAAAGCAGTCTTTTTTTGCTTGGAGTGTGCTTTTTCAAGGTTTGCCTATTGGTCAGCGCCTGAAATACTTGGGAGTTGATGATGTCTCTTGTAAGTTATGTGGTCAGGAGGAAAACTATGTTCATTTATTCTGGGAATGTTCTCGGGCTAGACAGGCTTGGTCTTGGATTCTTTCATTTTTCAGACCTTTTATTGCTGGTTCATGCTCCTGGAGGCATATCTTATTGGGAGACCCTCTTCAGTTCTCCACAAATCTTTCAGTGGTTTGGCATATATTCAGAATTGCTATTCTCTTCCACATATGGAAAACCCGCAACAAAGTTATTTTTTCCCAGCAAGAATCCTCTTTGTATTTTTCACTGTCTGATAAATATGAGGTTTTCTATGATTGTTGGTTGCAGATTTTTGCCCAAATTAAGAAAGTCAACATGGAGTTTCAGTACCTTCGGCAACTTATGAACCACTGGCAGAACGCCTCGGGATCATGGATCTGCAACTCCTCATCACTGGTCTCAGTTCTTTCTACATGATTGTTGCTCTTATGTTTTCTGATAGCTGATTCCTGATATTATGTACAGAGATATGTTAGGTGATATGTTTGTTGCAGTTAGTGTGACTTTTCTTCCTAATTGTAATAGTTTCTCTTGGTTGATTGGGGTGTGTTAATCCCACCCACACTATTTTGTATGATTAAGCTTTATTAATACAATTTTGGCTTTTTCATTCAAAAAAAATTAATTTACTAAAATTTGTTTTATACAATTAATTTATTTTTTAATATATCAAAAATAAGGATATGTCTTAATCATATGGTGATGTTTGTTATAAGATGTTAATGTCTTGTTAGAGTGTTATTGAAAATTTTAAAAATATAAATATATATTATATAAAAAATTAAAAAATATTAAAAAATATTTTATATAAATATTTAAATGGCTGCTATTTAATATCATATAAAATAATAAATAATTAAAAGTTTTGAACACAAATCTTCAAAAAAAAAAAAAATTATGGAAATGTATTTATTAAAATGAAATATGTTTAAAAATTTTAATTATAAAACTAGATTTATGATTCTAACTTTATATATAAAATATTATAACCTTTTTTTCAAATGCAAACAGTAGATAGAATAGGTGGGTTGGAAGTTTACTCAAAGAAATTCAAGCATAAATAGCAAGAGGGACTACAATTAGTAAAATTTTAAATATTATAATGTATTAATAAAAGTTGTTGTCTTCACAGACAAAATAACATATTTAATATTAATAATAAGAGCATTACCAATCAATATAAGAAATTAATAATCAAATGGCATTATTTCAACCAATTAGATTCTTCAAGATTTCAAGGAACCAAATGATACATGGATAATATCCAAACTCTATTATAATACCACTATGTGGTGATGAAGTATATGAATGAAGCCTGTTTCAATTCCATATAACCCATTGAAAAAATGTAAGCAAATAATAACCTTAACCTTTAAAAAGAAACCATATTGTAAAATTCCAATGAGATCACCATCAAAAACTTGCTCTTCTCAATTGTTTTTAGTTCAAAATATTACATACACAATCGCATATCCACTTCAAATCTTTATAATTAATTTAGAATGAAAATGATTTGCGTCTTCTAGAACTTATGACCACCTACCAAAAGTCATGTATATATAGTTGTAGTTGGATGGCATTGTCAATGGGCTATTGAATAATTTTGTGGTTCTTCCTCTTTCTCCATATCTTTATGTGTAGTTTCATTTTTACTTTCTACATGGTATTAGAGCACATGGATGTCTAGGGATGGATATTTATGTGTTAAATTGATTATGACATGTGGGCTTGTTGTTCATTACCTAGGTTAGGGCTTGTGTGTTTTGTAGGTCATCTTGAATTTTTTTTGTCGAAGAGTGCAGTGGAGGATTGGAGTGCTCATTTCATAGGTAGTTGGTGGAGCAACTGCAATGATTCATGTTGAAGAAGGGAAAGTTTTTTCGGTTTAAGGAGAACTTTCGAGTTGTGTTTGTGTACCATTCAATTTTAGAGCAAGCCTAGCCCTAAATCTATGGTCTTCTAAGAGAAGCTCCAAACACATTGCCTAAATTCATGTATAATCCCTTTACCCCTTCTGCAACCTTCTTTATTTTAGTTATTATTCCTTTGTTTGAGCAGTCGGAGGTGTTGTAGTCTAATCTTGGGAACTCTAATTTCTAGGACTTATGCCCATGGCTATGTTAGGTTTAAGCAATCATAATATATTAGGTCTTTTTATGTTTGGATAAAACTATATTTGTATCTCCTTGAAAGACCTTGGACCCAATCATGCAACTTTCCATAGGACCCTAGGGGTTTGGAAATCACTTTGAGATATTTCCATAGGAACCTAGGGTTTGGAAATCACTTTGAGATCTTTTCATAGGATCCTAGGGTTCAAAAATTACTATGATATTTTGACTACGCCATGAGATATTGGCATATATTGTGTGCAACTAGGTGACATTATTATTAGGGTTTGCACTAGAGTGTATAAATTTTGAATTTTGGGATGAGGAAAAAATATGATTTTAATGTTAATAGAAATGGGTATTAGTTAAAAGATCTTACTTTTGAATTTTTAAAAAAATGTAAAAGGAAGTTGATAAAAAAATATCTCAAGTCAAAATTTATCCCCTAAAGTGGTTTGGGTGTTAATAGTTCATGTTGTGTTAAAATAGTTCATAAATTATCAAAAGAGTTTAGTGTTGTAAAAGAGTTGGCCTATAGTTGAGAAGTATTATTTAAGAGTACATGATCAGTGGTACCTAACACCCTTCATAGAAAAATTTCAAAGGTTATAAAAAGAAGTATTTATATCATGGAAAAGGCAAGGATAAAAAAGATAAAAAGAAACTAGAATCTCAAAAGAGTATGATGCTAGATAAAATTCTTTATTTTCCAACAAAAAGTAAATATGGAGAACTATCAACACTTAGGTGTAGTTTACAAATGATCCTCAAAGAAGATAATGTTTGTGAAGATCATCTTAAGAATGGTATTACATTTCTTATTGAATTTTTGAATACAATATACAAAGAATTAACCACTCTTGACATGCTTGAGGAGCATAAAAGGTTAAATTAAACAAATAAAAGGTTGAAGGTCAAGCCTACAGTGGTAAACATTTGTTGTGATACAAGTGACTTTATTTAAAGGAGATATTTTTCTTCTGATACTAGAAACTTAAATGTTGCTTATGATAGTATTTTTTGTATTGAAGATAATCATCATGATTGAAAAATAATGGATGTTCATTACCATGTTGGCCATGATAAAATATGTGTTGTTGAAGACCATAGTGATTGGGTACTTTGAAAATCACACTGAAGGTATTGGATTCAAAGTAAATAATAAAATAGGATATGGTGACAAAGGTTTAGAAAGAAATGGATAAGGAATAAAAATCCCATAGAGACAAACATAAGGTCAAAGAATGAACTCCTTGGTTATGTTTATCAAATTAGAAGTGGGAAAACCAAGTTTGTGAAAAAAGAAACTTGGGAAGTCGATGAAATTTTTAGAGTAACTCATTGTAGTCATTGTGGTCGATCGGGATATATGATAGCTGAGTGTTGGGAACTACACCTACGTGAGATTTATGGTAGAAATATGCACTCTAAGAAATATTATTGGTATAAAGATAAAATGACCAACAAAATAAATGTTGATTGTGGATAGATGAATGTGATAGAATGGACCAAAGTGAAAGAAATGTTGAGTGGATTTTATAGGAGGATGTCTTGTTCTCAAAAGAGCAGGATAAGATGTAAAAGCAACATTGCATTGTAAGTGATTATTGATGGTTATTAAATCTCATGTGTGTCCTAAGGTTAGGTGGTTGAGAGAGACCACATGTTTATAATTAATTTATATGTAATCCTTGTTGTAAATAGGCACCTAATAAACTCTAAGACCTAAAGAGGTAGGTGGGGCCCATATTTCCTTATGGTGTTTTAGAGGGATTAGACAAAATTAATAAATAAAAGGTGTTGGAAAATAAATTAATTTTATACTTTGATTGTTCTAGACACTTCTAGATAATGGCAAGGCTTTTAGAAATTGGTTATTATCCAAAACATTCAGACTCACTAACACAAGGAGAGATTAGAAGATTTTGATGGATGTCTTATAGAACTTACAACCACTAACCAAAGATAATGTATACACAGTTGTAGTTTGATGCCATTGTAATATGGGCAATTGAACATTTTTGTGGTTCTTCCTATTTCTCCATATATTTTTTTGTGCAATTTCCTTTTTATTTTCTACACTTTGAACTACTCTAAAAGTGAACATCTCCCCTTCAAAATACTTTGAAATCCATATAAACCAATTCTAATAATGAGAACCATAATTCACTTCATCCACAACAATTACACAAATTTGAAAAAACAACCTTTAAAACATAACATTAAATACATTAAAAATTTATAACAAATAATACAAAATATTTTAACCAACACTTAAAATTCCATAGTAAGACAAAGATCAAAACGGTTTTATAGTTATCAAACAATGATAATATTTGAAAGCAAAATAATGCATAGTCTCATAAAAGTATTATTGTGAAGCTAATCATAAATATTTTATATGAGATCTAATCAAACTTTTATATATTAGTTTATCTTAATACACAAACAATGACATACTATATTGGTATAATGTGAAATAAACACTACCACCATGAAAAATAATATTTCAAATATTTTATTAAGGTAAAATAAACACCCAAAAAATATAGATATAGAAAAAAAATTATGTTGTATGCAAATATAGAACACATGCATTAAAAATAAAAGGAAAACAAAAGCATTAGTATTAAATTTTCTTCCATTTAAAGCCAAGTGCATGGGATTTATTTTGTTTATTAAATAAATCATATTTATGTTTATCAAGTATGCAACAATATATAGTACAAAATTCTCATATATATTTAATAATTTATCATCAACATTAAATGATAATGAATCATATAACTTATCTTAAAAATTATTCATAACCCTATCTTAGATTTTGTTGGTTTGTTTTACATAAAAATTAGAAGTATTAAATCTGGTCCAAATAGTAAAACCTATGCTTGAAACTTTAGTCAGATCCAGGTTTTTCTTATGTTATCTATAGATCCTTCTTCTATCCTAGTTGGAGGTTCTATCATCAATATTTATTTTATCGATTATAGAGTCCTATTTCAAGCAGTGGTTGGCAGGAGCTCACGTTCACTAGATCGATCGATTTTTTATTAATGGGTATTCTAGTTGTAGTTTTGCAGGTTCTAGCAAGGTCCGGGCATTTGGATCAGATTTAGGCTCATGAGTTTCTGGGTACCTGTTGTTGGATGCCAATTCTAGTTTTGAATGATCTTATTGGGATAAAAACCATTATTTTTGTTTTTGGAATCTACCTACACGGAAATTTTTGTGCTTGTTGCATTTTCAGATCTAGTTTCAGTTTGGTTACAGCTTTTATGTTTCCAACAGGGGTGTAGGTGTTTGGGCCGAAAGTGTGCCTGCATCTATTGGCTTGGATCTCCTAACGCAAGGTTCACATCATGGGTGGGAAACTTGAAATTTATCATTAATTACTCCTCCTGGGTACGTTGGTGTTTAATTTGAATTTCTAGATCCATGGTTCTCGTCTTGGGCAGGAAGTTCAAATTTGGTTTGGCAACCTGGTTTCATTTTTATTTGTGATATATTTGTGGATTAATTTTGTATTGGAGCATTTTGGGTTGTTGAAAATCATGGTTTATTTTAAAAAGGTTTGGGGACCCTTTCAAAACCCCTTCTTCCACCAAATCAAAAAAAAAAAAAAAAAAAAAAAAAAATATATATATATATATATATATATATATATATATATTAGAGAATTAGTAGGTTGTTAGATTCTTGAAATTATTTTTATATAAGAAATAAAATAAATAGTGAAGAATGTAAGAGTGTTAGCTTTCCAACTAGATTAAAAAAATTCAATCACGAGTCAATGTACTATCTTTTTACGTAAATATATTTTCCCAAATAAGTTTGTGCAACCATTATTTTAATTAAATTTTAAAGAATTTAATATTTTTGAAATTTTATTTTATTTTTTATTATACTTTCATATCAACATTTTTTAAACTCATCCTTTAATCCATAAATGAAAAATATGTGTACATAAAAAAATTAAAAAATAACTTATTCACAAAATGTATATGATTTATTTAACTTTAATATTCTCTAACTTATCAGTTACTCTTTAATTCTAAATTTAATGAACACTATAGAATTATATCTTTAAATGTCGACATTTAAAACCAAATCTTATATCGATTTAAAACTCCTACCATAATAATAAAACACTGAATAAGAGATAAATTGAAAAGAAAAAAATTTGTGGTAATTAAACAATAGTTAAAGCAAACTATAAATTTAATAAAAAAAAACATCTGCAAGTTACTTTTCAACCAATATTCAAGTAGGTTACAAAAATAAAAGTAAAAAATTTGAATTAAAGGTGTAAACGGAAATGAACAAAGGTGTGACAATCAAACAATCACTAACATATCTATTAGTGAAAGAGAAGTATCAAAATATTTTATTTTTTTATTTTTGTGAGTATTCATAAGCATAATTCATCCCAAATATTTGTAAAGGTGCTTAGAAACCATTTCAATATTAAAACCACATTTAAAAAACAAGAAAAAACATTTTTAAAAGTATGGTATTCTAATTTAGTTTTAACCTATTTTATGATATAAGTTTCTTTAAAAATATAATATATTTAATTTTATTAGAGAAGGTTTATTTTGGTTGAAAATTTTGATAAATATTTTTATACATAAATGGATTTAGGGTAATATTTATTTTTAAATTTGTTGTCAAAATTTTAATTATAATTTATTTTCAATTAAAATTATAAAATTTATAATATATTACTATAAGTCTATATGATTTATAAAAAAAATTATGTTTTAGAATTTTTGTAGTTGGATAAATATAAAAATATATATTTTTAGTAATAAATAGGTGAAAAATATATAACTATAATTAAAGCTACATGCAACTTATATATTTTATTCTAAATAGACACCGTAATGTGACAATATTTAACCATATTAACTTTATAAAGTTATATTAATAATATATTCAACCTAAAAAATTGTATAAATGTATGTAATTATAATAAAACTATATATATATATATATATATATATATATATATAATCTATATTTTGAAATTTCACGCTTAATTTCATTTTGAGGCTTTGCAAATAATTATCAATGACATTTTAACAATAAATTTGGGTGTAATAAAATTTAATAAATCAAGATGATTTTTTCCTTCAAAATGTATGATATGTTTATAGTAAGCTTTTCATTAGTGCAAGAGACCATTTATCCATATATTTTGAGTTTGTCAATGCCTTTAAATAACTTTGTTATCAATTCAATTACTTTTACCATATAGAACATCAAAAAATAATTAAATGTCAAATTATATTGCATAGTATCATCACTTAAATAAATAACATAGAAGAAAAAAATTTCTACAAATTAAAAAATAAAAATAACTTTTTAAAAGCAACGCATGGTTTTAGGAAGATTGTTTAACTAGTTTTTCAATAAAAAGGTTTTGAATAAATTTGTAATTCTCTAGGGGAGTACATTTAGGAGGAAGAGAATAATAAAGAATTAAATAACGTTGTATATACTAGGATATGTATTAACATGAATATTTTAAAACCTTTGCCAAAATATATTAAGATCAAATTTGAATCAAGATAATAGAATGAAGAACTAGATTATGAGATAATTGTATTTAGATACCACAAATATTATAAGTCTAGATATATGACTAGAGATTATACAAAAATAATAATCAATAAATAATTAAAAATTTTAGTCATTAGACAAACTTCAAGAAAAATCAAGGAGATCATTATTGTAGAATCTAGACTAGACCAGAGGATATTTTTACTCCTAAAAAGGTGGTAAATAAATCCCATCTACATCATAATATGCAAAGTCCTTTCTCAATTCACTTGAATTAGTCATTAGAAGAAACTAAGAAGGATGCAACAAATGAGGAATTACAATGTGCAAGTTCATTTTTATAAGGAATTGAATGTGAAAAGGAAGACTTGGACGAAAGTCCTCAAACAAGTTTAATCCAAGTAATTTATCTTCACTTTCCTCAAGCACTACAAAATTATGTCCTTGTAATAAAAGTGAAAGTAGTATAGAGTTTACTCCTTGCACTTCATGGGTTTCAAAAGTAGCTTAATGAAGAAAGTATTATGAAAAATATCTATGGAAATTTAGGTATTTGGGAAGCATAAGAAAGTATGTACTATGAAGGATGGTCCTTGGACTTTATGTTTTCTTAGGTAGTAAAAAGGAAAAAGTGTTTTGAGGATGTTCCTTGTACTTCAAGTTCTTAAAGGGAAAGATAAACCTATAGAGGACATGAATAGTCTATAAAAATGGAATAGATTGATGATGATAAAATTATTAGTTGGAATGGAAAAAAGGAGAGGAAATCCTTAATTCAAGAACAAAGAGAAAGGACAATAATACGAATATCAATTTAGGAAACCAAAGATAAATATTACAAGTTTTAAAAAAATAGGCTAAGCCACAAACTATGAAGTAAAAGTGATGACAAATATGTTATCTTGGAATATTATGGTATGAATATGACACCTAAAAAATATGTATTAGGGAATTAGTAGGTTATTAGATTCTTGATATTATTATATTATAAGAAATAAAAACAATTAGTGAGGAATGTAATAATGTTAGCTTTCTAGCTCGAGAGCCTTATCTACGATAAAGAAAAAATTAGATAAATATCACTCATAAAATAATAATGAATCACATAATTAGAATAACAATAATATGTTACAAATATATCAAAAATATATTCAATATTAAAAAAATTGCAAGATTGATATAGAGAGATTACATTACATAGAGATTTATCTCCAATATTTAACTTTACATGACTTTTCAATACTCTAACTATTGCTCTCCTCAAAATTTCAAGAGATGCATATTTCCACATTCCTCGTATTAAGACAAAACTATAGACCCTAAATTCTAGTCATCCACACAACCAACACATCAAAACCATCAAAAAACTCTTCAAACATATACAAATTCACCAAAACCCTAATTTGCCATAAGATCCTCATCGATTCCTAAAATTCTTCTTCAATGCACACAATACCTTCAAAAAATTCTATTTTTTCATTTAATTCTTCTTAATTTCTCTAAATTCTCTCATTTTCCTTCTAATTTTCCAATTTCGTCAAATTCCTCTCAATCCTTCTAATTTCTAGCAATTTCTTCTAATTCTTTCTCAAGTCCTTATAATCCCTCCTAAATTTGTCTAATCTATCTTTTCTCCCCTACTCAACTCAATTTCCCTCATTTTTTTTTTTATTTGTGGAAAACATCCCAAAAGGGATGCCACTTTCGGGTAAGACCCAAGGAGGCAGGGGTATCCATTCCGCCAAAAATGCCCAGGACTCGGACCTGGCCTACCACCTTTGACATACTCAAGGAGCAAACAAACACACAAAACCAATTTAAAAATAAGTAAATAACAACAAAAATAATAAAATAAAATAAAAAACATGCTCCTTGAGTGTGTCAAAAACAAAAGCACAACCAAACACGCACAATAAGATAAAAGAAACCACAACACAAACCACATAGAAAAACACAAGAACCACATAACAAAACACAAACAAGACAAAAACAACAGAACACTACAAAGACATAACCCAAAAAAAACATGAAAAATAAACACAACCAAAACCTAAAAAATTAAAAAATAAAATAAAAATAAAAATAAAAACAACCAACAACAGACAATAAACAAAAACAAAAAACATAGAAAACACTCACACATAAAAACACGAAATAACACAAACAAAGAGAAACCCAAGAACAAGAACGAAAAAAACACAAGAACAATAACAAAAAACATAAAAAAAACAAAACAACAAAAACACAAGAACAACAAAAAACAACACAAAGAACACAAAAACAAAACAAAATAAAAAAACCCACCCACCTTAAAAAACTAAACAAAAAAAAAAAAAAAAAAAAAAAAAAAATGAACAAAACAATGACCTATCTAGACCGAAGACTATTAAGGCAAGAATCAACAGAGGAAACAAAATAAAGAATAGAATGAGCTAGGGAACTAAAAAAACTGAATGAACCAAAGAGAAGCAAAAAAAAAAACAAGAAGAAACTAGGTACCTTCTGAACTGGAGCCATCCAAAGAAATGATAGAAAGAAGAGCTTCCCTAATTTGAGAAGCCCACCATATAGGAGGGTGGCCATAACAAGTAAGATCACCTTTGTCCAAAGCCCAATTAGCTAAAGCATCAACACTCTTGTTTTGATCTCTGACCACATGATTGTAATCAACTTTCAAAAATCCCATCTGGATTAACCGAATCTTCTCAATAATTCTTTTTATTCTCCAATCCACCTTATGATTCTTAGAAGGATTCTTCAAGAGATTAATCATAAGTTGAGAGTCGACTCAACTAACACCTTTTCCCATCCAACCTTAGTAGCCTCCTGAAGGCCTCTCGAGGATACCATACCCCTCAACAAGGTTATTGGAAAGAATACCCAAATTCTCAGCAAAAGTAAAAACCAGGGAGCCATCTGAAAGTCTACCAATTCCTCCCACACTGGCTTTTCCAGGGTTCCCTCTAGAGGCTCCATCAGCATTGACTTTTCCAAAATCCTTAGGAGGAGGTTGCCAATTTCTATTCCTATCCATCTTACTAATACTCACATTCCCTTTAAGTTGGTTGCCCTTAGAAGGTTTAATCTTCAATCTTTGCATCACTTGATCCCATATTTGGTGGGAGTTTTGGGGGTGATTAAGGAGATGATGGACTCGATTCAACTAAGTTGGCTATGGTCTTTTGCCAAATATAGTGAATATCCTTCCTATCTTGATTAAAAATTTGGTTGTTCCTTTCATTCCAAATATTCCAAAGAAGAATGGTAGAACCCATCCAAACTAACTGCCTAATAAAATGATCAACACCCTCTTGATTAGGCCAATCCCTCCAAAGCTGTTCAAAAGTAAAAAAATTGGACCACTGTAAGCCAAGTAAAGTGGCCATTCTCCTCCACAGCTCAGAGGCTAAAGTACACTCAATAAAAATATGGTTGATATTTTCTACATTCTCTTCACACATTTCACATCTAAAAGGGCCATGAAAACCACGCTTCATAAGTTGCTCACCAAGTAAGCACCCTACGATGCAATAAAAGCCAATTAAAGAACCTCACCTTAGGCCAGAGCTTTTGAGCCCACAATCGAGAAAATATGTCAGAAGAATGGTTGGGATTATTATGGCATAAGGTCAAATAACCTTGAGCAACCGAATACTCACCCTTAGTAGTGTTGTTCCATCCAAAACAATCTTTTTCATGGGACCAAGAGAGGGATCTCATATGAAGGATGCCTTGGATAT
The DNA here is from genome assembly GCA_028583015.1 of Wollemia nobilis. Taxonomy (NCBI): domain Eukaryota; kingdom Viridiplantae; phylum Streptophyta; class Pinopsida; order Araucariales; family Araucariaceae; genus Wollemia; species Wollemia nobilis. The sequence goes on along the minus strand of JAQPPZ010017175.1, from coordinate 2,425,151 downwards.
CTTGTCTTTGCCTTTCTGGGATTTGAATAGGCCACTCCTCAATAGGGATCCAATATCTACCAACCTTTGAATTACCAAGATGGTACCGACAGTAATTAGCCACCTTTATCCAATTAGCTCGATGAAGCTCCTCCATCCAAGGCCTCCAATCGAGAAACTGAGTTATCAAAGGCTTGTGACCATCCCAAGAATCTATCCAAAAATTTGCATGTTGACCATTATGAATGATCCAAAATAATTTTTTCTTTATCAAATCCTCACCAATCTTAAGAACTGCTAAAATGGGAGAACCTTTGGTAGGAAGTTGATAGCGAACAAGGTCTTCAGGACTTTTGTTCTCAGCATATTTAGCACGAAGATTATTGGCCCAAAGAGCATTGGGGTTATGCAACATCCTCCAATATAATTTAGCAGCTAAAGCTTTGTTGTTATTAATTGAAGACCGTAATCCTAACCCCCCTTCACTCTTAGGAAGACATAAAGTATCCCATTTCACCAAGGCCCATTTTCTTTTCTCCTTAGTACCACTCCAAAGGAAACGATGACCGATTTGATCCAATTCTCGAAGAACAACCTTTGGGATATTCAAAATGGAAGAAACATAAATAGGAATAGCTTGAAGGACTGATTTTACCAAGGTGATTCTACCCCCATAAGAAAGCCACTTGTTGGTCCACTTTCCAATTTTCTTCTTGACTTTGTCCAACAACCAATTCCAATATTTATTTTTCTGCCTTTGAATATTTATGGGAATACCTAAATAAGTGATTGGAAGAGAGGTCTTCTTATATCTTAGTTTATCCAAGACCATGGATTCCTAGTCTAGCAGAGCAGTGAAAGAAAATAACTTTAGATTTGTCTTCATTGATCAACCGCCCAAGTAGCCTTAGAAAAATAGCTAATGATTTGCTTAATATTAGAAGCTTCCTTAACCGTAGCTTTACCTAAAAGAGTAGAGTCATCCACAAATTGAAGATGAGAGATAGGTCTAGCTCCATGAGCAATGGTAACTCCCTCAAGGGTTTTGTTTTCCCTCTTTTTGGTTATAGTCCTACCCAAGCATTCAACAAGAATGATGAATAAATAAGGGGATAGCGGGTCACCTTGCCTAATACCTCTAGAAGCCGGGAAAGACTGAGAAGGCCTGCCATTGATAAGAACTAAGTAGGAAACTGAAGAGATACATCCCATAATCCAATCCATCCAATCCTTAGAGAAACCAAATTGCCTCAAAACTTTGATAAGGAAGTGCCAATCCACTCGTCATAAGCTTTGGATAAGTCTAACCGAATGAACATGGAAGGAGAATTTTGCATATCCATGGAATGGATGGCTTCCCGAGCAAGAACTATCTCATCTACTATTTGACGTCCTTCCACATAACCCCCTTGCTCTGGGGAAATAATCTTATGCAAAAGAGGCTTCAACCTTTCTCGCCATGATTTTAGTAATGATTTTGAGAAGAACATTACATAAAGCAATAGGTCTAAAAGCTGAGATATGATCAACCTCTTGAGCTTTTGGAACAAGAGTAATATAAGTTTTATTGATAACCTTCAAAATTTCTTTGGCTTTCCCGGCTTCTTCCACCACCTCTAATAAATCAACATGAAGGATATCCCATAACTCTTGGTAGAACTCAATAGGAAAACCATCAGGACCTGGGGTTTTCCCTTTTTGCATTTTAAAAACTACTTGTTGAAGCTCATTGATAGTAACAAGAGCAGTAAAAATAGAGTTCTCCTCAGAAGTGATAAGAGAAGGGATTGCTTGAAGAACATTATATTGTGAAGCTGAGTCAAGGGGAGTAGCAACAAAAATATTGGAAAAGTAATCAACAACAATAGAGTTCATGCCATCCCAAGTATAAACAACATCTCCAGAATCTGATTTTAAGGAAGAAATAAAGTTGTGAGATCTTCGAGCTAGAAGAGATTTGTGGAAGAAATTTGTGTTTCGATCTCCTTCTTTGAGCCATTGAATTCTAGATTTTTGCTTCCATAAGATTTCTTCTCTTTTTTCCCATTCCTCTAACCGAGTTGTGAGTTTAATTTCATCTGCACTTCTCTTCTCTCGTGAGGCCATCTAAACGGATTTTCTTATTCAAATTTTCAAGATGAGCAATAACTTCATGTTTTTTTTTATGAACATCCCCAAACTCTTTCCAGCTCCAAGTCTTGATTTTGGATTTAATGTATTGCAGTCTTTTGGCAAAACAGAACATCTTAGTCCCATGCCTAGGTTTACCTTCCTTCCACCATTGTTGCACATGAGGTCCGAAGGAAATGTCTCTAAGCCACATTAATTGAAAACAAAAAGGAGAGAAACTCACATTGGTTTTCCACATTTCCACCATGACCGGCCAATGATCCGAACCAACATTATTAAGAGTCTTCACTTTAGGAATGTGACCATGGATTAAGAAATTTTCAGAGAGCAAAAACCTATCCAATCTCTCCATTATACAAGCTAAGCCTTGCCTTCTGTTAGACCAAGTCATAAGGCCATTATCCAGTTGGATATCCACAAGATGGAGGTTTGCAATATATTCGCTCATGAGGTCGTTGCTTTTGTCCAAATTTCTATTTCCCCCTTTTCTCATCCAGAGAGAGGATGGTATTGAAATCTCCTCCGATCAAGATCCAAGCTTTAGGAAAATGAGAGATAATATGAGTAATATCCTTCCACTGTCTTCTTTTTTCCTCCAAAGAAGTCGGAGCATAAACAAGTAATGCAGAGCATAATCTGGTTGGAATGTCTACTTTGAATAGCTATAGCCAACAAACCCCAACTACCAACCATATGGTGAATAACTACCTCTTTTGGATCCCAAAGACAAGCAATGCCACCCGAAGTCCCTTGGGAACTGAGGGAAACCACTTTTCCAACTGGCCAAATTTTACTGGCAATTAAGTCCATATCCTCCATTGACATCTTTGTTTCTTGAAGGAAAACAAGATGTGGATGATTTACCTGAATCATTCTTCTAATTTCATTTTGTTTTGAAAGACTCCCTTTGAGTCCTCTAATATTCCAAGTGATGATCTTCATTAATACCAGGGCTAAAAAAGTTGGGAAGGGCATTAATCTTACCTTCCTCTACAAGCTTTTCACCTTCTTTTACCATATGATATTGATTGGTCTTGCGACCTACTTTTTGATTAGAATCCATCTTCAATTTTTTTTCCCTGTTTCTTGACTTATTCCAATTGAATCTGAGATGGCTTCTAACCTTGAAGAATGCTCGTACACAACCAAAATTTTACTAGATGGTTCAACGGAGTCTATATTGGGACCCGCATTATTTAAAGTTTTGACATTTGAAATATTGTTTTTCTTGTGTAAATTTTCTCCTTTTTTTTTTTGTTGAAAACCTTTGATTTGTTGGTTTGTCTCTCGAGTTCTTCCCTTCATATTTAAATTGTGTTTCTAAGATTTCAGTTTCCATTATTTCCTCTTCCTCACTTGGGACATCATTTGTGGAAAGGATTTCAAACATATTAGCAGATGACTTTGATTGATCCTTCATAACTGGTTTTTTCTCGAGTGTTCTTCTTCTTAGGTATTTGGAAACCCGCTGAGTTTATATCTTCTTTCTTTTGATCAGGAATTTTATTTGGGCAAGCACCGGCCAAATGACCATATTCATGGCAAATTCTACAACGAAAAGGAATGTTCTCATAGTCCACTACTTGCTCCCAAGTGTCTTCCCCAAATTGTAATGTGATATTTTTAGGTAGGGGTTTGTCAAAATCCATTAAAACACAAATCCGAGCATAAATAATATGTTCAAAATTTTGAGTACAATCAGCAATCATCATAAAAGTTCCTAAAGAGTTTCCAATTGAAGAAAAAATAGTAGGATTCCAAAATTCAATAGGGAGGCCAAAGAGTCTAACCCACACGGGAGCTATAGAAGGCATCTCTTCTTCGACTTTAAATTTAGTATGCCAGGGCTTCATGAAAAGCCCTCGCCCTTCCAAAAACCAAGGACCCCCTTGAAAAGTTTTCTCTCTATCTTCATTATTAGCAAATAAAACAAGAAAATAACCATTTGGATAAATAGAGATTTGTAACTCACCTTTAGTTTTCCAGCTTTTTGCAGCCCAGACTTTGAAAGCAGATAGACTCGGACGAAAACCCACGAACCGACAAATTAGTCCTCTTTTTTCCAAATCTTCAATGCCAGTCCGAATGTTACCCATATCAAGCTTAACAATAGGAGTTCCATCACCGCTTTAAGACATCCCGACTCCGTTTTCCCGGGATCAATCTTAGGCATTCTTAGAGGTTTATGGGAAGCCCTAATATTGATATTAGCATTGGGCTGAGGCTGTCCACCATGAAGGGCATCCCTAAAATTCATTTTTGGGACCGAGTCTTCGAAATTCTTACCCTTGATAGGGGTTTTCATAGTAGAATTATTTTGTGGGTGCACCTTAGCACCAGATTCACTTGAGATATGAGCCATTTTTTGATCAACCGCTTGAAACTTGTTTCGTGATCTCTTTAATCCTTGCCCTAGACGCCGTGGAAAGGTATGGTTTTCACTTTTCTTTTGTGCAGCAAATTGGAAGCCGTTGTCACTCAAGTTCATAGTATGATCTGTTGAAAGACAAATTTCTAACCCATCTTGTATCCCCCGCAACATTTCCTGCTAAAATATTGAGCATAAACCACAAAAATATTGGCCGCTAGGGCCCGAAGGCCCTAAAAACCAACCTCTGGAGCTGCTTGCACTCAACCCAGATGAAACCCTCGCATAGCCGCTTGCCAAATATGTCGTTCACACATAGGGATGCGCTAGGATCTGTGTTGCTCCAAATGATATGAAAATTGGTGGAGACGTTCTAGGGTTTTTCAGGCATCTACCCTCAAAATTTTAGCTCAATCCGAGTCCGGATGAGTGAGATATGGCCAAAACGAGTTCGAAAGTTTGGGCAGTCCTGCGAAAAATGTCTCATCTATCTTTTATCCCATTAGCATCACTTTCTTCAAACTTTTTCATGCCTACCAGTATCCAATTTCCCTCTAATTTCCTCTAATTTCTCTAAATTCTTCTAACTCTTCCCTAAGCCTTCTAATTCTATCTTAATTTCCGAAATTTCTTCTATTTTTCCTAAGTTATTCTAAGGTCTCCCTAATTCCTCCAAGTTCCCTCTAATTTCTTAATTTTCTCTAATCCACTCTAATATTTCTCTAATTTCCTCCTACTTCGTTTAATTCTTCTAATTATCTCTTAGCTTTTCTAATCTTCTAATTTCCACCTAATATCTCTCATTTATTCCTCCCTCTCCCATAAAATTTCTTTTTAATCCATATTATTCATATAATTCCCCCAACCAAGCCCCTCATTAGCCTCTAATCCCATCTAATTAAGCCCTCATCCAAATCCCTAAGAGACAGGGTTATGCATAGTGGTGAATATTCACAAATTCAGCAAATATTAGGATTTCCAATATTAGAAATTAGTGAATATGAGGACCCTTGATGTCGTCCCATTCGCCTAAAATTTTTAAGACAAATTTTTTCTTAGGTTCAATTCGCCACAATATATATCCAAACATATGCATATTTGTACTCGTTGGAAATCTCTTTTCGAGCCTGATCTAATGGTGGTGTTTTTATGAAGTTATAAAATTATTTAATAGGTCAAATTTTTTTCCAAATATGAAATTACTTTTTAGGGCTTCAAATTCCCCAAATTTTGGTGTGAAGATGATTGATTTAATTTTCTTAGGATTAACCTTGATTTTTATTAGGATTCACCATTTTTTTACAAGTACATTTTGTTTCCAACCCCTTATGCATAACTCTACTAGGATATATGCACTCTAATTTTAAAATCCTAATAAAATCCCTACCTAAATCCTCTCATTTAATCCACCTTGTCTCCCCATCCACTTTCCCTCCAAATTTGGATGATTTAAAAATGCAATGAAAAGCCCCAAGTCAAAAGGAATTAAATTGGCATATTTAATGGTTTGGTCCTTCTCAGCCTCCATGTCACCTTTTTAGCAATTTTAAATTCCATGGACAACCCCCAAGGCACACTTGTCCCTATGCACATCTCATCACCCCCTAGGACAATTTATGGCACTTGGGTGGGTGAGGATTCACCCCACCTAAGGCTATTAAATGGAGAGGGTGCACATTCCTCCATGTGTCCTCCCTAGATTTACCACAATACACTTGGCTCCAAATTAGCTTCACCTCTTTGCCATGTCATTTCCTTGTCACCCCTTCATTTCCCTCACAAAAGTCCTATAAATTCCTTACATTCCCCTCATTTTACAAAAGAGGTGTGAAGTTATTGTTATACTACCAAAATTGCACCAGATTGTTTTGATGTCCTTGGAGATCCTAGCTATTTTGTCATTCACCTTGATAAGCTTAGCCATTGCAACCATGGAGTCCACATGAGGGAGTCAAAGAATATTTTACCTACAATTGTACTCAAACCAGTCAACATTCTATCACCACACTTGCACCAAAGAACACTAATTACCTCAAAAATCCTCTAGCAAAAGTACTTGGTCCCATATTCCATTTTATCCCAATCACCATAGGTAGTTATACATAGTCTCAACTATCACCTATGGTCACCCAAAAAAAACTTTCACTAGAGGTTACTCATAGAAGAATGAAAAGAGTATTCCATATAACAAGTAGGTAAGGAAGGTACAAAACATTGTATTTTTAGGTTTTGTGATATTTTGCTAAGGTTTTATAATCATTTTCATGAGTTTTATAAAGCTTTATTTTAGTTACCTTGGCTAGGGCCTCATCTAATGAAGTCCCATAAGATATTACTAACTCCATATTGTGAGCATGTGTGCAAGTACTATGCGGCTGACAGAGCACTAGGGTGGTCCAAGAAGCTTGAGAAAAACCCACCCACAACTCGATTGTGGCATGAAAAGGGAGATTGCACCAAAAGTAATTAATGTAAAATGGGTCATCCCCCTTTGTTCTTGAACTATAAAATTTGTAAGATACCCTTCAAAGGGTCACATTGTACTCAAAATTTCTCATTGGTAATACATAGCATGTTTGCTTATTTGTATTGTATGGTGCATTTTCATGTCTACAAAGTGACAATCACGATGGAACCCTCACTCCTAACTCATTAGGTATTGTTCATTTCATATAAGAGCATAAAGATAACATATATTTCTTGCTCTTAATCTTATGTGCCTAGTGTGTTATGTTTTGAGGGTTTATTATTGTTTTGTACCCCCATTTATCTGCCTTTACTAATGTTTTGCTCTCTATTTTGGTCATAGATCTCTCATAGTCTCAAAATGCAGCCACATTGAGGACTTAGAATTTAATTTATAGTCATGTGAAACCACCACTGATAACTAGCAACTACTGATGGTGGTCCTACATAGGCAACCACTACTAGCAATTAACAGTTGTCATTGGTGGTTCTCAGATAGACACAAATACCCCTCCAAAATTTCATGGTTCATAAGTAAGCACCCCAAACTGGATAGATATAGTTTCTCTACTTTCAATGTTGAATTATCTCGTGGATTTCAGCGTAACTAAAAGTCTTCTTTAATTTTTATTTTAGATGAAACTTTCCTCTATATGATAGTTATAAACCTCCCTACTTATAGGTCTTCCTCTCTAGTTTTATAGTGGTGTAAATTAAAAAAAAAACACATTAGGTTAGATTTATTTATTTGCACAAGGCTCAAAAGGACTCAAAAGGCTCAGTAGATTAGTTATACTTTACTTGTATTGGGCTCCAAGTGGCTCATTAGTGTAGGCGTGTGTGCTTTCACAAGAATCAAGACTCAAAATGGCTCATTACATTAGGTTTTTCTAATTGCACATGACTCGAAGACTCATTGGCTCATTAGGATAAACATTTTATTTATTTTGGATCAAAAGGACTCATTAGGGTAGTTACATTTACTTATGTACTCAACATGGCTCATTAGATTAATTTTTTGTTTACTTTAATTTAAAAGGACTCATTGGCTCATTATATTAGGATATTTACATTTGACTCAAAAGGCACAAAATGGCTCATTAGCTTAGGTTTTGCTTATTTTCACTTGGCTCAAAATTTTAACTAGCTCATTAGGTTGGATGTTATTTTCTTGTTTTGGCACATAGGATTTAATGACTCATTAGTATAGATGTTCTTTTCATTGTATTTGATGCATTGGCTCAATAGCTTAGTGTAGACTAGTTTATTTTTTGTTCAATGGCTCAGTTTAATTTCATTTCCTTAGATTAATAATTTTTCTACTTATGGACTCAGTTTACTATCATTTTGGTAGAATAATCACTTTGAATCATAGGCAGTGAATCATCTTGTAGAATAGTTGCATTTTGACATCCTTAGGATAGGCTAGATTCATTTACCTTAGAATAGTCTTACTTGTCATCATCCTTGGCATAGGACTCCCTATATTTGTAGGATAGTTGCATTGCATTCCCATTTTTGTTTGGTATTTTTAGGAGTTTAGGCAATTTTATCCATAGACTATGTCTGGGACACAGGCACAACTACCTCTGGTAACCAAAAGCTACCATTGATGGTTAGGAAACTATGCAACTATCATTGGTAGTCTAGCAGTAACTAGTTGTGGTTGGATCTATGATCTAGACCTCTTTTGTGATTTTGTTGGGAAATTTTCTCCTTCTATCGACAAATTACATCTAGGATACAATTTCAATTGCCACTGGAAGCTAGAGGCTTCCATTTATGGTTAAGCAACTATCACTAGTAGTTAGTCAGCCGCTAGTTGTGGTTGATCTTATGATTAAGACACATCTTGTGGCTCCTCTAGGAATTTTTGTATTCTAGTACCCAAAAATAGTATCTCATGTCCTTCTTATCACCTACATCCTTCCTTGTATCAAAATCCTAGGCTTACCATAATTAGGGTATGTCATTCCCATCTCCTTTAGAAGTACATTTAAATTCTTTTATAACTCACATCCTAATTTAGTTGCATGTTAGTGTAAAATAATTTTATGGATAGTCTATCTTCCTCTAGCTTGTATTTAGTTTTCTTGCACTTAGTATAAAAATAAAACCTCAAAAAAATCATCCACAACAAATTTTTTTGTTTGCACACACTTTTGCACGTTAGCATTTCACACATAGATATATCATGCAAGGAAAAACTCTTGGTTATTTTGAATTCATACCCAACCACCGATCGAGCCCTATATCACCATAGTATGTATAGTTTCTTAAAATTCATCTTCAAAAAATTAGTTACCCTTGGGGCTATCTCGGGGTAATCTTGAGGTTAGATTCCCTTTCACCATAAGGCTTAAAAATTAGTAGATTTGTAGTTTTTTTTTTGTCCAATCCTTATCAAGGGTGAAATGAAGGATTAAGTAGGCTAGTAGTAGGACTTAGATAGGGCAACCTCCTTTAGGATGTACTTTTTTTTCCCTTAGGATATCCATCACCAAACCTTCATCCTAGGAAGCCACATTAGTTGTTCATGTCTCATTCCTTAAAAGGGATGTGGGTACAAATACACTCTTTTTAGATTTAGCTTCATCATCTACCTTATGTATTTTCTAGTTATAGGGACATAAAATACACAAAAAAAAACAAAACAAGAGCAAAACCATCTTACATTTTTAGACTAAATTTTTCCACAACCATCTCGAAAAACCTCAAAAAAATTATACCCAAAAAAAATCAATCAAAAAACCAAAAACTATTTGTTTGCTTTGTCTATTTTATCATTTATCAACTTTAATTAGATAATATATTTTTTTGTGACACTTTCCAAAACCAACCCACTCATTCCCATTCCAAAATCCTACCATTGCGATATCCCCTTTTGTTTTCACTAGCCCATGGTTCTAACTCGTAGTCAAGCCCGAGCCTCCATGGACCATCCTCATCAAACCTACCATACCCCTACCATCTCTTCAACTCATCAAGGGATGTGTCACAATCCTACCATGGTAAATTGTCCAACGAGCCCCCACGCCACACTCCGTACCCTCCTGAGGGGCAACATACTCGATATAATCTAGGTATGATGCATCATGCCATCCATACCACCATTATTGAATCCCTTGGTACTGAGATACCTTTGTCCCTTTCACATCCTCTCATCATGCCCATTAACACTAATGCCTCACACACCTTCTATACTAGCTCCTTTTTCCCACATGACTCACCATGACCATCCTTGTGTCCTATCCAAATTTTTTCCTGAATTGACCCCCTTCTCCATTAAGAGAAAACCTATTCACATACATGTTATCATATTCCCACATCATCCATAACTACACCTCCTTTTGAGACTCATGTCACTTCAACTAAGACCTCTTGGTGAACAACCCATCATCCTACCCCTCTGTCCATGTCATTTGCTAACCCTAACCTCATTTCTAATATGCTAGTTCTTGGGATACCATGTCATTTCATTCATTTTGAAGGAACTAATATTATTCCCCCTCAATATGACACTCGCAACAAGTTAGTGGTCATTGATCCAAACCACCCTTATCCATCCAATCATGTTCATCCATCACAAATTCACCATGCCTCAACATCTTCATCACACATAAATCCAGATCCTTATTAATATCACTGTAATCAAGTTAATTGTACATCTGACATCCCCACCTTGATTTCTTTTGCAACTTATCCCCCATATACCACCATTCACATCACCAATGCACACATTATACAACCTTCTACCTTCTATTTTTCTAATCCTCCTTTTATCTCTTCAATTTTGACTCATCAAAGTTATCAATCTCAATACCCTCTCTCTTAGGAGTTAGGACTATTATTCTATGCAACAAGTGCCTACCAAAATTGTTTGCCAACATTTCTATCCTTTACACAACACTCACATCCCTCAACAACAGTCATAGGAAACCAATACTTCTCCTCTCACATAGGCTCAAAATGCTTTCTTCACCCAATATCCATCATGGGCCTCTTGCCCACCCACAATTTTGGCACCAATAACTCCTTTTCAAAATGCTTATCAAGGGCCATCTAGTAAGACCCCAAGGTCTTACTATAAAATTATTAATAAATTAATGTAAATGTAATCGCAGGACACTCAAAGGGGGCTCCCTTGTAATCGTTTTGCCACAATAGGGGGCTCGCTCCTTAGAATCTATGCTTATTATTCTTCTTCTTGGATGATTTGATATGGAAGGCCAAACTAATATATATATCTACCCTAAATCTATGTTGGTGAAGATACATGATGGTTCATGTATGAAGAGACGTGATGGTTCACGTTATGAAGGGTTGTGATGGTTCACTTTATAAGTTAATAATATAATAATTAAATGATTAATAATACTAACTAATAATGTTAGTATTGAGGATCCTAACATGCCACCCTCCTTACAAAGAGCTTTGTCCTCAAAGCTCAAAGTGAGAATCTTTGTCCTTTGTTTTCCAAGAAGGATTTGTGTAAGTTCTTGGACTCTTTTAATGGCATCATTTCGTAGGTAGGGATATCGAGAAGGATGAAGCATTAGTGGAGGGTTTCCAAGAACAATAGTAGAATATTACTTAGGAAAATCATGATGAGGATGGGAGGTCAACCCTTGGGGTTCCTCAAATACTTTAGAATGATGCATCAAAAGTGATGGTAATGATTTCATATCCTTTTTTGGTTCCTTGGTAGAGCCAACGGAGAAGGAGTGTGTAGTGACTCTACGTTGGTTCTGAATAGGTTTGGTCATATGGCAAGAAATAACTATTGGTGAGGAGGGTATGTGTAGGTCTTGTAGAGTGCATGTTTGGCTAGAATTGATCACTTTGGATATGTCTACCTCATCCTTTCTTGGTACATCAATCACTTCTTGCACATCGATCTCATTGTCTTCATTGCAGTGAGTAGGTGCACTGGTCACTTCGGACACAACTACCTCATCTGCTTGTTCTATGGAGAGACGAGGATCAACTTCCTTCAATAAATACAATGTTAGTGTAGCACATTTATGGTGGGGTCCAAATTGTTCATCACAATTATCATAGAGTCCTTTTGCTCATCGTTCTTTCATCTCCTCAAAGCTAAGATGTTTAATTCGTAAAGTTCGGTTAGATTTGGGGGTTGTGTAAGTGCTTTGTGCCCTTCCATTATGCATAGGTTTGGGAGCGATGTAAGTGGTCGAGGATTTTTCCATAAGTGGTTTCCTTAATCATTGTTGTGCATTGATTTTATCTTCAGCTAATCTTGCTAATCCATAGGTCTGCATCATGGTATAGGTATTGAACCTTGTCACCTCCATTCTAATTTCCTCTTTTAATCCCCTAATGAAGCCACTGGTGAGAATTGATTCATCCAATATTGTGTTGTCTTTGGTGATATCCTCAAATCGAGTTTGATACTCACGCACAAAAGTGATTTGATGAAGATCTTTGAGTAATTCCCACATGACTGGGTCCCACATGGATCTGATACCAAATGGTAAGACCCCAAGGTCTTACTATAAAATTATTAACAAATTAATATAAATATAATCGCAGGCCACTCAAAGGGGGCTCCCTTGTAATCGCTTTGCCACTATAGGGGACTCCCTCCTTAGAATCTATGCTTATTATTCTTCTTCTTGGATGATTTGATATGGATGGCCAACCTAATATATATATCTACCCTAAAGCTATGTTGGTGAAGAGACATGATGGTTCATGTATGAAGAGATGTGATGGTTCACGTTATGAAGGGTTGTGATGTTTCACTTTATAAGTTAATAATATAATAAGTAAATGATTAATAATACTAACTAATACTAACTAATAATGTTATGATTGAGGGTCCTAACACCATATATGTAGTCTCAAAATATACCTCTAGCATATTATCAATAATCACCAACAACCATAACCTAGCCAGTATCAACCCCTACATAATCATTATCAAACTCCTTCCACTTACATGCAACCACCTCTTAAGCACACGATATATGATCAGTATCCACATACGCATTTACAATATCACTCTATCACATACCAAAATCCTCCACCTAATCCATATGTGACCCATTCTCAATACCAATCCCAACCACCTTCTCTTCAATAGCCCCCTCAGGTGCAATACCAAACCCAAACTCACCAAGTGCAACTGCCCCTTGTATACGAATAACCTACATATTACAACTCTCATCCAACACCTATATATCTTTACATCAAATGCTAAGCACATATCAAAATCAACCCCCACATGTTCAATCCCATGCACACCATTTGTATCCCCCACCATCCTATTTCGGCTCTCAAACCTCATCGAATGCATTCTAATTGTTGGCCAATCGAGTTAACAGTTTAAATCTACAAATAACTATCATTGGGTATCAAAATACCACTCTCCATAAACTCATAAACCACCCAATTCATCCCTAAATACCTTCACCACCATACCATCCTAGTTTTGAGGTACCCAAGCTTGACAAATTCAAATGGGAAGAGGACCTCAGGAGCATGTGAGCACTTTTATTAATGTTTTATTTATGATCCAATATAATGACCTTCTCATGCTTCAAACCTTTCCTCAAATACTTGGGGCAGGTATATTGGATTGGTATAATCATTTGCCTAATCATAGCATATTCACTTTTGAGTAACTGACAAATCTCTTCTTAGAGTATTTTTCTCTCAATGTTAAAAATAAAACTACACTGACTAATATTTACAATATTTTCCAATTCGAATATGAGGTTGTCTTGGATTACATCGAGATTAGTGGTAACAAAATTGTCATTCACTTTGCCCATGATTGAGCTCACTCGAATGTTCACAAGGAGTTGTTCAAAGACCATATTTTTATTATTGTAACTCCAACAATATCACACACTTGAGGAAGCTTTAAATCAAGCCAAAATTATTGAAGATATCAAAATCCAAGAGGGTGAGATCAAACTCAAAAATAAAGAGTGGCCTAACAAGAATTCTAAAGGTAATTTTAATAACCAATTCAAGCTTGCTCAAATCAATCAAGTGGTATTAAGTACACCATCCCATTCCAATCAACAAGCTCAATATCCACCCCCACAACAACAAAAATAACCTCAACCTCAATATCAATCACCTCAACTCCAATACCCTCCTCAACAACCTTCTTATCCACCACCCCAACCAACATACCAAGCCACACTACCTCCAACTCAAATCCAAAATCCTTCCCAAGCTGATAATCATGCAAGACACTCCAACATACCAAGCCACATTGACTCCAACTCAAATCCAAAATATCACCCAAGCTAATAATCATGCAAGATGCTCCAAAAACCAACCCCCTCATAATTCCACCCCTTTTTGAGCCACTTTTATCATTTTTCAAAGACTCCATGAGGCACAAATGATATACTTATGACAAATCAAGCCAGATAATCCTAACAAGCCTAGGTCCAAAACCTACAAGAAGTATCACTATTGTATCTTTCATCATTAGAGGGGTCGTGATATTAATTATTGCATCTAGTTCAAGCACTTGGTACAAGATCTAATTGACAAAGGAACTATTCAAATCAATAGTCCTACTACTCTCCCTATCCAAAACCTTGGCATTTATCAAACTCCCTTACCCCAACATGGAATAACACAGTCGACTAGCGGGGCTTCAACCTCGACTACTCCAAATTAAGTGAATCATGTTAATAATGTCCAATATTATCAATGTTTTGTTAGCATGATCCATGTTTTCACTAGAAACCAAATACATTCTAACTAACCACAACAACCAAGTGGTCCTTATAATCCACCTTCCACCTTGCCACCTCTATCACTGCAACCCATGCAACCTCCCCCAATTCATCTCATGACTCCTCCATGAACAATTCTTTCACTAGGGAGTCTTATCACTTGTAGTCTTAAATTGGCATCTATCAAGCTTTCGATCTACAAACTCATTTAGTAGTCTCCCCCACATTGTGAGGCACTAATGGACATCCTCAAGTCCATTGACCTTCAAGCACATGATCCAAATACCTTTGCTAATTTTATGGAAAATATTTGAACTTACATGGAGCCATCAATTGAATTTTATGATAATGAGATCAAGACAATGACAATAGAGTTACCTGACCCGCATTTGCACATTGTGACTCATATTTTGATCAAAATCCTTTTAAATGTGTACTAGTCAACACTAGCTCCTCCATCAATATAATTATTTCCATTACTCTCCAACATCTCAATATTTCACCCTCCCATGTCATAGCTTCCACCTTCACTCTTCAGGCCTTTAATGATGCTCTATGCTCAACACTTTAAAATTATTGTTCTACCCATCCAAGTCAGTGCAAAAACCATCCATACACTGTCATATTCTTGAAGAAGAGATGCAATACAATGTACTTCTTGGCAGACCATGGATTAGGGATATGTGATGCATCCCCTCAATATTGCACTATTGCTTCAAATATATCCATGAGGGTCATGTCCATTGCAGCCCTGTTGATGATCAACAATTCAAGTATTACAACATGATATCCTATCCATATGAGCCTCCCCTCTCTTATACCCACTTGTCTATCACCCTATTGACCTCTTAATCAATACCCCACCATGCTATCCAAGCCATCATATTACATTCTCATGCCACTCAATCCACTACATCACAGGCTCATCACCCCTCCCACCTAATTTACATCATGCTTCCTCATCCTTGGTGCATCAAACTCCTTCTATTGCCTCACTTTATTTTCATGATTCTTCTTCACTTTTCATTCTTGCTTCTCCTTTTCCCCAATCACATTATCAAAATCCTCCTCATTTTTCTCATCTTCATCACCCTAGTTAACATTATTCTTATGCGGCTCCACCATCTTCTCCTCATGTCCATCCTTTCTATTCTTATGCTTCCTCTACATATGTTTTTTTCATTCAACATTCATCACCTATCCCCCCTCTTTTACCCACACCTTCTTACCCTCCACTGCACCCTTTCACTCTTCTTGCTCTTTGTCATCATAGATCCACTACCTCTGTCATCCATCGCTTTGGTCTTTGCGCCCCCATAATCTACCAATGCCCAAGCCCCCACTACATCCTTATATGCCTCTACTACTCCTTCCATGGTGATGACATCTAAAGCCATTTTTGCTACTATGCAACCAAATCCCCCTCCATAATTCATTTTTAACAAGTTACCACATTACCCTCTTTAACCCCTACCACATCATCCTTCGCTATAGTATCCCAAACTATCTCCTCCTCCACTCAACTCGAACCACCTTATTCTCCATATTTCCCTCACACATATGCACCCATTCTTGACACTAAACCATGTCACTCACACTCCTTTTCCTCCCCTTTCATATGATCCATTGCTCCATGTCATGGATGATAGGGCATCCTCTTCTTCATTCATACCTCAACCCACTCACATTGTGGTCCACAAAACGGGGATATTCAAGTCAACAATCATCTTGCTCCCCCTACTCAAAGCCTTGGCATTTATCAAATCCCCTTACCCCAACATGGGACAACACAGCCGACTAGCAGAGCTTCAACCTTGACTACTCCTCAAAATCAAGTGAATCATGTTAATAATGTCCCATATTATCAAGGTTTTGTTAGCATGATCCATGTTGTCACTCAAAACCAAATACATTTTGATCGACCATAAAAACCAAGTGGCCCTTCTAATCCACCTTCCACCTTTCCACCTCTTTCAGTGCAACCCATGCCACCTTTCCCAATTCATCTCATGACTCCTCCTCCATGACCAATCCTTTCACTAAGGAGTCATCTCACTCATAGTCTCAAATTGGCATCTGCCAAGATTTTGATCTATGAACTCATTCAGTAGTCTCCCCCACATTGTGAGGCATTAATGGACATCCTCAATTCCATTGACCTTCAAGCACATGATCCAAACACCTTTTCTAATTTTGTGGAAAATATCCAAACTTACGTTGAGCCATCAATTGCATTTTATGATTATGAGATCAAGACAATGCCAATAGATTTACCTAACCTACCTTTGCACATTGTGGATCATATTGATTGAAATCCTTTTAAATGTGTACTAGTCAACACTAGCTCCTCCATCAACATAATCCTTTTCATTTCTCTCCAAAACCTCAATCTTCCACCCTCACATGTCGTTGCTTCCACCTTCACTCTTCATACCTTAATGATGCTTTACGCTCAATGCTCGAAATGATTGTTCTATCCATCCAAGTCGGTCCAAAAATCATCCATAGATTATATCATATTCTTGAAGGAGAGATGTAGTACAATGTGCTTCTTGGTAGACCATGGATTAGGTATATGTGATGCATCCCCTTGATCTTGCACCATTGCCTCAAATATGTCCATGAGGATCGTGTCCATTGCATACATTTTGATGATCAATTGTTCAAGTATTGCAACATGATCTCCAATACATATGAGCCTCCCCTCCCTTCTATCCACTTGTCTATCACCCCCATGACCTCTCCACCAATACCTCACCATGCTATCCAAGCCACCCTGTTACATGCTCATGCCACTCAATCCACTCCATCACAGGCTCATCACCCCTCCCACTTGATTTGCATCGTGCTTCCTCATCCTTGGTGCATCAAACTCCTTCCATCACCTCACATTCTTACCATGCTTCTTCTTTGCTTTCTATTTTTGCCCCCATGACATTACCAAAATCCTCTTTCTTCTGCTCATCCTCTTCACCCCAATCAACATTCTTCTTATGTGGCTCAACCATCTTCTCCTCATGTCCAGCCTTCCTATTCTTATGCTTCCTCTACATTCGTTGCTTCCATTCGACCTTCATCATCTATCCCCCTATTTTTCCCACATATTTTTACCTTCCATTGCACCCTTCCACTCTTCTTGCTTCTTTCCATCATAGATCCACTACCTCTGTCGCCTGTCATCTTAGACCCATCACTTTGATCTATGTACCCCCATCATCTACCAATGCACAAGCCCCCACTATGTCCTTACACTACACCAAAAAGAGTCTTTAAGGATGGTTTTTAACAACTCTTAAAGACCTTTAATGGTGGTTACTCAACCGTCATCTATAAGGGCATCATAAAAATTTTGTATCATACGATAAAATTTGATTTAGAGTCAAGGTCCTTAACTTATATCTTCTATTATAGAAATAGTGGATGTGGGCATTCACTAAATTACTTATATGTTGCCTACTTATGATGTACATGATAAAATATACATTCGTTTTTAAATCAAAATTGAAATAAATAACAATTAATTAATGATCAAATTTTTATTAATTTTATTTTCATTAAACTATTAAACATTACAAAAAAATTCTTATTTTTGTTGATTTTACTTCATATTATTTGAAATTTAGTTAAATTAATTCTTATAATTAGTTGCATTACTAGTTAAATTGCAATGGTTAAGGCTTTGGTCTTTTTATGGAGAGGTCCAAGGTTCAAACCGCGGGCATGCGTGGATATGTTATCATCTTCGTCCATAAGCTTAACTCTTAACCTCAAAAAAAACATAACTAAAATAAAAATACTCAATCCTAAACCTTAATTATAAGAGGTTTTTACTATTTAAAAAAAAACATTTAAATGAAAAAACCATAAAATTTTAATAAAATGAGAGTGTGACGATAGTTACCATCAAAAAGTTAAAGGTTCGAATCACAAAAAATTTACATGATTTCAAGAACATCTCCAGTTAAAAATTATTAAAAAAATTAAAATATATAAAAACATTTCTTATTCGCGTGTTAAAGGAGGCATTACAAAAGCGAAAATGTCCACCTATTTAGAGAAACTTGGCGACGAAGATTTCTTCTTATGGCCTTAAAACAATCGTCTTCTTCCGTCCGTTTCATCTCATCATGAAGATTTTTTTGCGCATTAGAAAAATCGTCATCCATGTTTTTTAATCTTTAAATATTTAATTGTATAAAAAATTAACGTAAAATATAATAACATATTTAATTGTATAAAATTTTAACGTAAAATATAATAACGTGATAAATAACAAAGTTTATTAAAAATAAACATAATTTTTTTTTAAATAATGAAATCGATAAAATATTTATTTTTTTATTTTTTAAATAATGAAATCCGTAATAGTCACAAACCTAAGCAGGCTAGACGTGTTGTTTCTAGATTATGCTTTTAAAACGAGTTGATGCCCTATACCTTCGGATAAACCTATACTATTTCTTATCGATTATCATCGTCATTATGAGAGGGAGACTCGTTTTCTTAGAATAACGATCCTCAAGTTCAAGTTCAGCCACGAAGATATTATGCTTGCTTCGTTGCCTCCATTGAAGCCAAAGAAGCCCCTAGGGGACCTTGAAACTGCAATTCTCGTGGGTAGCGCGTAGCCATCCATGTCTCAACTGCACAAGCTTCCAATTAAGTCTCTAACATCTTCCCCAAATTTTGTTTCAATTGAGTCCTTAATTATTGGTGCTATGAAAACATCAATGAATTTTATGTTAGGGGTTTCTTCCTCATTGATTTTGATATCTTCTTGAACCCCAAGAAATAGTGTCCATGTTACCCCTAACCCTTCCATGGTTAGGGTGTGGTTGATAATAGTTGCATTAGGTTATGGTGGGAGAGACTATAATTCATCTCTTTTTGCACTTCTCTACTCATTTAAGAAAATAGTATAGTAGATTTATCTTCCTATCATGACATAGATGATACATCATCTTAAATGATTAGATATGACAAGGTTGTGTCTACCTTCACATGTGGGAAATGTGGAAATTCACTACATCCCATGGT
Organism: Wollemia nobilis; assembly: GCA_028583015.1. Classification (NCBI taxonomy): domain Eukaryota; kingdom Viridiplantae; phylum Streptophyta; class Pinopsida; order Araucariales; family Araucariaceae; genus Wollemia; species Wollemia nobilis. Next base: position 2,405,447 of record JAQPPZ010017175.1, on the reverse strand, counting down.
GATCAAAGGGATTTCCATTTGATACCCTTACAAGAGTCATCGTTCTGTTTCTTATTGCTTAAAAGGTCAATATTACTTTGCTCATACTCAAATTTAGTTTTGAACTACCTCAATAATTATGAACTATATTTTTATGATGGTCCTACAACTTCTCAATTTATTACATCCATCTAAATTTTATAAATATTTTCTACACTTTTATATTTTCTTTCGTTTGATGTTATTAGTATGCTTAAAGTGGTTCTTTTCTTCCAACATGTTGTAAATTCTTCCTTATAGAGGTAACAATTATTCATGGAATTATTATGCAATATTTTATCATTTTCTTTAGATCCTTATACTTGTAGTATTTTTTAATTAAGTGTGTCCATTATTAAACATTTCTATAGCTAATGGGTGTGACACATGTTAGTTAGAGTTAATGGTTGCTTCAATCCTAAGCTATCATTTATTCATTTTTGATATCTAAGAATTATTAGGCATGACTTAGAGTTAATATAATAAGAATTTACTTCTTCAATCTAGATCCCCATACCAATATACATATGATATATTTCACATAATATGACACGACATTCATAGACTCTTAAATGAGATATCTTTGTTAGTTTGTCAATTTTTCTTGTGATTTTTTCTAACTATTGATGAACACATCATCCTTGTATGTCAAACCATGAAAAAATATGAATCAAATTAGGTGGGAATGATGACATGAGATAGTTATGTCATGTGGTCTTGAATGAGAGAAAATGATCTTGGGCAAGCAGGTCAAGTAAAGGGTTAAGTTGTTAATAGGAAACTTCAAGGTTGGAAGGGATCTTTGTTATCCTCTACGAGGAAAGTACAACTCATAAAACACACGCTTCAAAGCCTCCCTAATTATTTCATGTCTTTCCTAAGGATGTCAAGGAAAGTGGAAGAGACTTTAGAATGACTACAAAAGAATTTCTTATGGGATGGCACTGAATATAAAAAATGTATACATCTGGTAGTCTGGGATACCTATTGTTAGTCTTTACAGAATGGGGGTCTTGGTTTGAGGAAGTTGAGAGATCTAAATAGAGCCCTTATAGCTAAACATGGTTGGAGGATTTGCACTACAACATCAGGGAAATGGGCCAACATTATCCAAAATAAATACTTGGAGGGTAGAAACTACTTTATCAATTGTTCTAATCCTCCACATGGGTCTACTTTTTGTTAAAATATAATCAATAGTTGAAAAGTTCTATGGAAAGGTCTAAAATGGAGAGTAGGCGGGGGAGACAAAATTAACTTTTGGAAAGACCCTTGGATCAAGAGGAGCCTTTAGCAAACTACAAAAAGTTCAAAGATATTAAAGAACATTTAACTAGAACCTATGGTAAGAAAATTAATGGTTATTTTCATAGGGTGGGTGATTTTCAAGAGTGGAAAATCATGCAAGAAGATATGCAAGGCTCGAGGGGTAGAGTTTTGCAAAACCTCCTAAGGAGTTATTATTTAGGTAGAGGTTTAGAGGAGGACTATATAATTTGGGGAAGAAACCAGCAAGGCCAGTACTTAGTAAAGGATGTTTATAGAGTCTTGGGTAAAGTAACCTCAGAGAAACCCGAGCTTAAAATAATTTGGAAGATAAACATCATCCCTAAGGTTGCTATATTTTTTTGGAATTTCATTCTCAATAAGATCCTTACAAAAGATAATATGTTCAAAAGAGGGATTGTGGTTCCAACTGTTTGTGTCTTATGTAACAAATAAGATGAGTGTGTGGACTACCTGTTTGGAACTTGTGATTTGTTTCATGATATCCTAAATATGTTATTGAGAGAAGTTAATGTTGCTTGGGTCATTCCAGATTCTCTAATTAGGATTTTGGAATAGTGGCACTTAGGAAGCAATATTTTTGGCAAAAATGCATTCCACATATTTGTTGGAGGATTTGGTTGGAAATAAACAGACGAGTATTCAAAAATAAAACCATAGGAATAATTGGGATTTATGTCAGGATAAAAAAAACCCTATTGGAGGATTGTATTAAAAACAATTTTGAGCAAGAAAATATTGCAATGATTCTCTCTAGAGAAAAATATATCTTAAATATGGAAAAAATCAATAAGGTGATACTAGATACCAGATGGGAATGTCCCCACAAATACTGGCTAAAAATTAACTTCAATGGAGCTGTAAAAGGTAACCCGGGTCATGCTGGTGGTGGGGGCATCATTAGGAATGGCAGAGATCAGGTAGTGGTTGCATATGCTAAGGATCTAGGAATTACCACAAATCACCAAGCTAAAGCAAGGGCAATGCTTACAGGCCTCCGAATTGCAGTGAATTTAGGTTTTAGGAGAATTGTTCTTGAGGGGGATTCCAAGAATATTATAACTTCCCTTCAAAAAATGGAGTTAAATAATTCTAGCATTTTCCAAATAATTACATATGCGAGGACTATTTTGGGGAAACCTATAAGAAATTCAAGTTAAACATTTATAGAGAGGGAAACAAAGCTGTCGATAAAATTGCAAATATGGCAGTTAAACATGAGAATTTCAAGGTCTAGTCATGTGCTCCTATGGAGTTGGAAGATATTATAAGAATTGATAATTAAGGTAGTAGATAAAGAGGGAAGAGCAAAGCAAAATACTTATTGGGATCATGCGATGAAGGATTTGAGCACACTAAATTACATTATTATCAATAGTTTCTTTATCAATTATGTAAAGCATTGAGCACTGCATCAGCTATGTTAAATATAAGGATAATGAGAGGAATATTATTTCAGCTTCTCCATCAATAGGTTTAGCCCAGGTTTATTTGTTTTACTAAGATAGGGCTATCTTGCATTTGTATGATCTTATCTTATTTTTTCTTGTATCTCTTTTGAGCTCTATGTAAAGGTTCGTGGCCCTTCAACCCCCTCTTTTTTTATCAATACCAATATATATATATATATATTGTTTTCTTTTTCTTCTTTTTATTTTATTATGAACTGAATTAAAATATAAAAGAATAATGAATGAACAACAAACAACCTAAGAAGTCTACTTAGGGCACTTACTTGATCCAATGGTTGACCCTAGCTTTTACTTGCATCTAGATATATCCAAAAAGTTCAAAACTTGTAAAATAGCTTTAAAAACCTTTGGAAAATTTATTAGTGTTTGGCGGCTTGCTTAGGTCGCTATGTGACTGAGCTTGAAGGCACACTAGTCAAGCCCCCTTGGTATTTTTACCTAAACTTTCAAAAATAAAGTAAATTGTTGACTTTTTGAGTGTAGAAGAAGACAAAATACAATAGCATAGAATAGAGCCAAAAAATAGAATGATAACACAAATAATATGACACCCCCAAACCCTAAAGAGCCAAATTTGCACCCCGTAAGGAGAAACCACAAATTTAGTATTTTTAAATTTACATCTTGTAAGGATGGGGTACTAATTCATAAAAACCACTTTTACAAAGCAAACATAATAGAATAAACGATGTAAAATGATAAAATACTATTAAAGAGATAAATAATGTAAGAAAACCTAGTGGAAATAAAAAGAACCAAGGAGATGGGGCAAAAATAAAAATGGAACTCCTTCCTCAAGGATCCTTCACTTGTCCATCACAACAACAAATCATGAAGAAGAAGCAGCAGTAGAATGATCAAATCGGAATAACACTTGAAGAAATTTAGCACAAAAGGAACTCAGATCACTTATGTCACTTGGAATATCACTTAGGATATCACTTAGCCACTTAAGTCACTTAGGAGAAACAAGGGATCCAATCCCTCTATTTATAAGAGGTCTTGAAGGAAAAAAGGTAGGAAAATGATGGGGAAAATAAAAACACCCTTAACCTAGAGTTGATCTAAAAGAGGTTGGCCAAAATTTGGACTTTTCAAGAAGAGAACTCCAAATTTTCTTCATTTGAAACCCATACTAGATGACCACGAATTTGGCAAGGCTAAGAAAAGAAAGCAAAAACAAAAGGAAAATAATGCTCAAAACATGCACGTAGCACCTTTAGGACCTTGTTAGGGATTCTAAGGGAAAGTTGGCACATTTTAGGTGGGTCAAATTTTCATGTCTACAGTAGGATAGGTATTGACATGGATATTTCAAAACCTTTACAAATATTGGAGAATATTACATTATTTGATACATGTCAATGTACCACCTTGGTACATTATTGTAAATATTAGAATAGGATTGTGTCTTACATTAGTGAGTGAGTAAATATTTGATGTAATATAATAATATGCAGTAAATGCACAAGTGTCATGTAAATATGTGTGCAAGTATGTTATGAGTGTAAATGTGCACAAACGTCTAATATGCAAGTGTGCACATGTGTCCTTAAAATAGGAAAGTGAAGAATTATAAAGAAGAGTGAAGGTCAAGAGTGCAGCATATGAATAGTCACTTACAATTAAATATTAGTCACTTACAATTAAATATTTGTGATAAAGCATTGTAATTATCGTTGAAAGTGCATAGCTTTATGCTTACACTAGTAGACCTTTATTCAATAATATTTAGAATATTTTATGTGCAATATTGTGAGCATGTCTATGTGATTATTATGTGAGCAATTCTATTTTGATATTATATTTTGAGTTATTATTTGATTCATTATATTACAACTTCATTATATTAGATCCTGTGATTATTTTCCTATGAGATTTACATTAGTATTAAAGCTTCAAAAGTTGACTGTGGTATCATAGCTACAATAATATTGCTCGCACATGATTTATTAATTTGTATAAATCAGTAAGGCTAGAGTCTTTCCACAGTTTTAGGAACAACTAGTGAAGACTAGGACTCAACTAGAATTTCTTTCCACTAGGTTGAAGAATAACCAATGAAGATTAAGGATTATTTCCACTAGGTTGAAGGACAACCAATGAAGACTAGGAAATCAACTTGAAGATAGTTGATTATTTAGGGAATAGATAACCCTAACATTGATAAAATATATTGAAGGGACAAGAATCCCTTGATATTGATATTTCTCTCAAGGAAAGAGAATAATTATTGATTGAAGTTTTTTTGTAGATTGAAGATTGCAAGAAGAACCAACTAAGGAGAAAGTTGGTCATTCAAGAGATTTTTATCCTAACTCAGATATTATATTCTTAGATAATGCAAGAGAAAACTATCTAAGATATTGTTGTAGTGAAAATTTATCTCTAGAAGTTGAGAAGCTTCCTACAACAAATAGATAAGACTTTCATCTTTGAATGTTAAAATACAGAAATTTATCCTCGGCTTGGGATTAATTTGAGTTGCAGTCAAGTATAATTTAAGGTCTCAAAGATAGACCTTGATAAAATTTGTAGGTATTTAATATATTGGTGTTGATAAGATAGATTGAGTTTACCTATTCTAAGAACTATTCGATATAGAAGGAAGTCTATAAGATTAATTGAGATATTGAAGATAGACCTTGATATTTATATTTTTGGGTTCGG